>OW679198.1:42927497-42970923 GCA_940337035.1 Agriotes lineatus
GCGGTTGGGACCTTCAGGCGACTCGATGTATCCCCCGTTATCCGCTATCGCTGAACCTTTTTATGTCACTTTGGTAGCTGAGTTACGTGTGCTCGAGACAGGATTGAGAAGAAAAATCGTACAGTTTGTTTTTCACTCCATGTTAGTTTTTTACAATATTCAAAACTAAGTTAAGCTAATAATCTTACGAATAGCTTAAGATCTATAGAATTGTGAGCTGATTCATTTACTAATCTGTGTTCTAGTTCTAAATAAGTATAACATATCGCATATTCGTTTTTGTCCCCTATTGAGTATCATGCAGAGATGGGAAAATAAACATTTAGGTTGAAACAAATCTTTAGCTCCGGCTATTTGTTTTGCCATTAGTCAGTTCCGGGCCAGCCTGTATATTTTCACTTGAGTTATAATTCGCTGTATTTCAAACGATATCAAATCTTGTTCGCGCAAAAGTGCTGGTTTTGGTTTTTCCGAAATTCACTTGTTATCTCTCAGCGCCAGCGAGCAGCTATTCCGTCGTTTAGCGGGCATTCTATTTTTGCATTCGGTTGAAGTAACTTGCTTCTACGAAGGCTTTCCCGCGTGCTACCGCACCAATTTTTAATTAACTTCGGTTGTGAGCTGATGACTAAAATCAGGTATGTCTACGCTACTTGTTGATATTCATTTTAGTAATTTCCCGTTTTTTTTATTAGCTCTTTGACGATATTCTTCAACGTCACTTTTAAACGCCATTATTAGATGCCGTTTATAGACGACTCTTTATTTGGGTTTCCTAATTAACACCCTAATCAATAACTTGGACCCGCAACTCCTTTCTGGAATGTCACCTTGAGCTTGCCAAGTGGTACAAGGAGCGTCTATTCCATTATCAAATTCGGCCACGAGTTTGAGATTGCTGTCGGCTTACACTAAGCTAATCCTGGACCAATTCAGTGGCTGCCGGCAACGTTTTTTTTAACACCACCCAGGGTAGTCTTGTTTCAACTTTTGTTGATAACCACGTCCGCCTATGAATTGTTGGCTGAATCGATTGTAACGACGCTTCCGATTTACAATTTACAAATTTAAACTACGCTTTACACATTTAAAACGTAATGTATTAATTGTTCATAAATCTATACTTTACAAATTTAAAACATAATGTATTAATTGTTCCCAAATTTACAATTCACAAACTTAAAGTTTTGCTAAATGAATACATATTAAGAATTTTATAAAAAGTGCCCTCAAGCCATTTTACTATCATTACCGAGATAACGGTTAAAACATATGACAGTGGTAAGCTTACTCCTTCATTGAGTTGTGATCACATTCAATCCAAGAGCCCAATAGAGGTTCGCATATTTTTTGTGAGTGCTGCATTTTCAGCATTAATAATATACTGTAGTATATACTGTACTTAAACCTTGTGATAAACAATTTACAGATCTAATTACGATGTTGCGAGCAACTATTAATTATTAATTAAATAAACCTAATTGTTGCTGTAATTTTATTTATTTCTCGAAATCTGCGATTTCTGGCGCCCTATGTTTTTTACTATTATTAAAAGAGCTTGCAGCAGTTCAGCTGATGATAGAAATATGCGACCCAAGGCCACCGAATTTGAAGCTAGCTAGGTCAATGCGGTGAGGAAAAACATTTCAGAGCTACCGTGGTGTATAAATGATAAGGGGGTTGATCTGCGATTATACTACCATTGATTATTATTAGTAATCGATCGCAGGTTGGCTTCTTTATTGTTTCAAGGTTACATCAACTGCTGGCGTTTTCCTTTATTTATAATTTATATGAAACATCTATGTGGTTTAAGGATTTACCCTAATTTGACGTTAGCGCCGGCCAAAATTCGTATTTTACGAATTGTAATGAGATGGAATTTGGACGTATGGTACTGGTAATGGTACTGGACACGTACCGGTCGCCAAGGCTGCGGAAAATTTTCACCCACCGTGGGATTCGAACCAAGGAGTTGCTTAATGCAAACCTAACGTTTTAATGTTGGTAGATTTTTGTTATTAAATATGTAGTTAACCAACTTTCGGGGGTCGACAACAATTACATTGTCGAAATGGGATTTGCATCTCCGTGCTACCCGAGCCGACTTCCTTTCTCAAGCATGCTTAACATAGCAGTTAGGCAGAAGCTGAGGTTGGTCGAGAGGTTCAGAATAAAAGCTTCTTGTAAGTCAGAAGATTATCATTAGGTGTAACAATGCCAGCAGGCACGCTCCGAGTAAGTAGTAGTATTATCCATCGCCAATTTGCAGTGCAAGCTTAGAGATTGCCTACTAGAATCCTCCAAGTTCAATAAACATTAAATTAAGAATGTTAAATGTAGTATTAGTTGCCTTACTGTGCTACCTCTACTAAATTACAAGGATCTAAGACCAATAAGCATTATGTCTATTATTTCCAAAGTTTTCGAAAAAAATGTATCTAAGCAACTTCAGAAATACTTACAGAATAATTCCATTCTACCTTTCAATCAGTCTGGTTTCAGGGTTAGGCATAGTACAAATACAGCTCTGCTCGAATTTACAAGCGATATCGATTATGAAATGGATAACAAAATGTTAACCATTCTGATCTTATTGGATCAAAGCAAGACGTTTGATGTCGTTAATTTCGATTTACTGCTTTCTAAACTAAAATTCATTGCCTTTAACAATGATTCACAACGTAGATTTGAAGGCTATTTGAAAGAACTGTTGCATACAGTAAAAATTAAGAGACACACGCCCGGATATTCTGTAACAAAGAGCGTTGTCCCACAGGGTAGCATACTAGGTCCCATATTGTTTTTACATTAGCAGTTCCAAATTGTGCAAAGGACAGTCACATTCATAGTACGCATGCAAACGATCTTTAGAATTACATTTCCTTCCAGTCAGATGAATTAAATATTACATATTAAATCAACGCCGACTGATCAAGGATATTTATATGGTGTAAAAACCATGTTCTACGCTTAACTTCGACCAAGTCATAAGCAGTACTAATAGGTTCAAAAAAGTTTAGGCAAAGCATTCCCATCAAGTCAAAATATATAATACAGCCATAAACTGGATCTCATCAACGAAAAATCTCAGAGTTACATTTAGACAAAAATTTGTCTTTCGACTCTTACCTAAATAAAGACATCAAATTGAAGCTTGTAAAATCTGTAGTTTACCCTCATGTAGATTATTGCTTTGCCGTATACTTTTGGAATGTTACTGAATACAATAAAACAAAAATTCAACAGATGCAGAATACATGCATCAGGTTAGCTTGTAAAGTACATTACCGTGATCAAATGATCATATAACTCCTAACCTGAAGCAGTTAAACGAAGTCAAAGAAGTGAGTGTTTGTATTGCATATTCTTACATAATTTGTTACACAATGAAGTGCCTAGTTATGTGTATGTCATGCTTATACAGTTTTATAAATTATTATACTTTCTGTGTAAATGTCTTTAAATGTGATATTAGGTAATGAGTCTTGAAGTTGATATTTTATTTGTATTTATATTTTTAACGTTAATTTTTGTGTAAAGGGTTAGGACAGTGCACATTATTTCAAACGAGGAGTGGATTTATTTGCCAAACTCTCACCTTGTTGTGTATAATTATTATTTATGTATTTATTCAGAAATAAATAAACTTTATTATTGTTATTGTTTTTATTTCAGATTTAAAGGGGAGAAACGATAGAAGTTTGCATCCGCATCTTTCGATAACTTAAAAAAACTTTTCCAAACCAAGATTCGAACTCGTGACCCTTGGCTCGGTAGTCGAGCAAGCATTCCACGAAATCATACCAACAGCGTAGTAACGCTACCGCTTAATGTCTATTACTGGTAACGAGAATACTACAAATTGACAAAGACGTACAAAAAAACACGACAGATACCGCCCAAAAGCTAGTTCTTTGCATTAATATTTCACACAAACTGGAGCAGAAATCATCCCGATACAATATGTCGTTCTCGAGGTGCAATGTTTACATCCATCCGGCGGAACACCTTCACTAAACTTAATTTTCTAACTTTCTTTTAACACCGAAACTGTTGCTGTTTTTACAAAAGTTATGCACTTTTATGAGACTTTTCATATAATTTTGGTTGCGATTGAGCTGTTGCGAAAGGAATTGCAAATTAGTAAAAATGGTCGAGCCGAAGTAAAATTACTCAATAAATGAATAGCACACGAAGGTTTATTTAATAGTGTAGTATAACGGATTTAATTAATGAAAGCAATCGGTATCGTGTTACAACGTAAAACGTTACTTAATACCAAAACGACCTAGCGACGTCCGAGGAAAGCTAGGACGCCGCTTGCTCGAAATAGAAGTACTTAATTCCTTTCCAGAGGTGAAGGGGAAAGTTATGCAACCCCAGCGTTATGTAACAAAAGACTGGATGCATAGATACAGTGAAGACAAAGGAGTAGGACGGTACGCCAGGAGGTAGCTAATTAAATACACGGCGTTACTTGCTTAGAGCGCCACAAGTTCTTTCTCAATCCGTCTTAATCCCTCCAGAACTTGAAATTGGGGGCCACAAAAACGTCACGATACTTCTGAGGAATGATGTGTAAATCCTGCTTTTCGCGAACTGGTACCTACCTTTATTCATTCTCAATGCGTCTGATATCAGTCCCGGTTATAACAAAAACTACCAAATTTACAGAATTATTTGGCAGGTCCGGCTTAGCTTAAAATGAACGTGAGTTACCTAATTTTCACAAGCGGTGTTAAGAATATAAATTAACCTAACAACCGACTAAGCCTTAGAACCCGTGTTGAAATGATCATAACTTTGTATTCAAAAGCATTATATATTATACCCCATTGGACTGCGTATTGATAAGGCCTTAGCCACAATTGTAATCATAAAACTAATACAAGTTATCGTAATTTACTTAGCAAATTTCAACGCCATATATTGCGAGCAGTAACCAAGATAATAGTGCAATAAACCCATACTATTTTAACAAAGGTGAAGACCACAAATCATTTAAAAAGCAAATACGTTGAACGCTTCCAAAGACATCAGTACTACCAAATTAAAAACTCAATAAGTGAACTTTTGTAAACAGCGGGCGATTTTTAATTAGTTACAAATTATAGTGAGTTGGTCGAAAAGTAAGTTATCCCGGTTTAAAATCAAAATTCAATAAACTGCATAATTTCTATTTGACCGAAAAAGCAGCAAACGACAACTACACTTCGACCACCAAATTTCTGTCAAGACATGGTGATGATGAAGAAGGAGAAGTGCACGAAGTTCAGTAGGAAATCGCTGACCTGTACCCTCTTTCACCACTGTTGTCGAATACTGGGAGTTTCTCAGTCGGGGTACAAGTCACGGGCTCACTCGTGTACTAAAATAGATATGATATGGAAAATGTGAGTTCTTTCTCAGCGTGTGATGTGAAGTTGAATAGAAAAAAGTGTCAAGGACTGATCTCAACGATTTGCAACGCTAACGTAGTGCGAAAAGCGATTCCACATCTTAAATATTATGCCAAAAGTAAAGTTGCTTCTAAAATAGCGTCATATCTTTGATTAATCAGATAGGTTGCAGCAAAATACAATATCGCACCAAATTTCAATGTGATTTCTGACGATTTTAGGGGATAAATCCGCTACCCAGGCATACAACAAAAAAACCCAAAAATGTATCTTAAGGTATCAGATATAAACTGAAAAGTTAATAGTCCAAAATGGGCACACGAAATAGTTTCCTCTTAAAGCTATAACTTGAAAATTTTCAGTAGAAGAAGAATGCCATTCGTAAATCAAAAGGTACAAAAACTATATGTTCAAAGATTATCAGAATTTTGAAAAATAATGTAGAACTAAATTTAGGTAAAAGGTGAAGAAACCAGACAGAACGAATATGGAGATGCTGCGTTGAAGAATTCGCTGCTGTAATAACGTCAAGTCCTAACAAAAATTCTCACAAGCATCTCTTCTAATTTCGAACCACAATAACGGGACCGAATTCAACTCAAATCATGAAAAGTTTTAAAAACCATAAACACAATATGCGCAGTGGAAACCAAACTAATCCATAAGAAGAAAAGCAAATGCCATCATAAAGATAACAAATTCCAGGAAATTAAGGAAAAGAAGCCGAAGATCTAACCAATCCCAGAGAATTGTGGATATATGTGCATCTCACAGACTTTCAACATCCCTGTTCATAAAACGCCAAGAAAAGTAGCATAACAATACTAGTAAATTACTGGAAATTACACCCAGCATGCAAACACATTCGATATACTCAATTTATCGTGTAAGATGTGATGACCACGACCTTAGCAATTTTACTTACTTTCAATCGTCGGTCTTTTCGAACCATGTCAGAATCTTTGCATATGGTTTCCTTGTTTGTTGCAGTTGATGGTTTATCAATGTGAGGATTATCTTATAAGCTTCGACGGTTACGTCCGAAGAGCGCTCAAAATAGAACCAAAAGAGCCTGAGTGGAAATTCTTCGATGATATGGTGGAGTATCTGCTATGAAGGCCACAGTCACGATGAAATGTTTCCTTATTCCTGAAGCGAATTTTCACATCTACTATGGTTAGTTCCAATTCTATCAACACAGGGCTATATTCCCCTTGATGAGTTGAAACTTGGTGGTTTTTTATATGTTCATGATAGAGCATTGGTCAAATTTCTATTCTCTCTTTCACAGTTGTTTCACATCAAAATGATTGTATATAAAATCATCAGAGAAGTCATGAATGTGGGATAGTTTTCTCTGAGGAAGGCTGCCAGTAGAGGTGGATCTAATTGTACTTAAATTTACAGTATACGGTTAAATTACACGACTGCGGTTTGAAATGGACGATCGGTGGCTCTAACCTGCCACATCTAAGTTCATATTCTTCAATGTAGTGTAGCGTCAGGAAAATTATCATGCTATGTTCATTGCATTTATTGCATATCTGTTACCATATATTTTATGGAATTACAGTTTTTCTTAAGCTTTTTCTTTATTTTTGAGTGTTGCTTTGCACATTCTAAGCTAATTATGCACGCGACGACTTTAGTTTAATATAGTCAGACGAAACAATGCTGAAGTGTGGTACAAGCATTTTGACGCATATGAGGTACGATTACGTTAGGAACCTTATATGCGAATGTTAGCCCCCATACTCAGTTTTCCCCGGTTTTTATTTTAGACTGGGAGACGTATGCTCGTGTAGGGCATAGCGAGAGAAATCGTAAAACAATTTGCTATTTATTCAGATTATTTTAATTCCATTTTACAATTAGAACTGTATACCTGTATACATAATCTTCTATTCGCAGCTTGTAAAATTAAAATAAAACATTACAATTATTACAACCAAAACAAAATACAAAACTTAGATTAAGATAACATCACTACAAATACATTAAAATATACAAAATGATAGATTTTTACCTCTTAGGATTTTATTAGGTAGGTATATAAAAGGGTGTCGCATTTGCCATTTCTTTTTTGCCCTTATTAATACTTTTTCTTGTACAAGATTGATGTTCTTTTAGAGCTAAATGTTAGAGACATTTCGAAAATGCTATGTGGATTAGAGATTTACGCCAACAGTTGTAGGTCTTCTGGTTTATACCGTCGTGAACCAGTGGCGCTTCCGGATAACCCACCCCATTCTGCTCAGAAACTAGTTGGTAACGTTTTGCTATACCTCAACACAATTCGAGAATCACAGTGTTTTTTTTTTGTAAAACATAAGTGCGTATTGAATTTTTACCAATTTCTCCTATAGCACCTTTCTTGCATTTGAGAACAGTGATGCAGCGTTTCCAATTCCTGAGATAGTTCTTTTGTTTAAAATAAGCTGAAATAACTTTCATAGTTCTGCTATGATGGGCTCAGAAGAGTGCTTATGCCACGTTCTGTTTGTTGCTCGTTTATGACCAGGTTTTCAATTTAAACTCTTTTTGTAGATTGCAAGTAACATTTAAAAAAACGCAGAAGGTGGGTACTAGTTGTAGGTATTTTATGAGCCACTTTGCTATTTTGAAAAGTTACGTTACCATTGATGTTAAGGTAAATCTAAATATTAAACGATAATCTAAAAATACTAACATCGTAAATGGATATTTCTTTAAAAATCAGTGTAAAAACACAGCATATTAGCATAAGTAAGGAGGCAATACCTCGAAATCACATACTCATAAATAAGTAAGTATTATTTGCATACTAATATCAGCTGCATAATTATATACTAATTGCAAGTGAATGTATTCTCTTGTAAAATTATGTATATTAATAAATTTAAATGACTATTCAATTCACCTGATCTGTGAACAAGTGACCAATGAAAATCCAGAATTAGACGTTTTTTCAATCAAAAAAATATCAGGGGATATATCTTCTTAGAAGGTATTCAAGTGACTATTTTAAGCAAATGTAGTTTTTATTAGAAAAAAAAATTTAGTTGTCTGTTACCATAGAAATTGCGTGGTTTGTTACTAGATTTACTGAAAACTAGTTTGAAAAATAGTTTGGTTTATTGAATAGTCCCTCGAATACCATTCTTAGTCAAAGTTAAGTAGATTATTTTTGAGGTGGTATCAGTACTCATGTCCATTGCGCTTGGGATTAGGACTAGCGCATTCTTCCTAATCGTACCGAAGCATAATGGACATTCGTAATACCTCCGCAAAAATAGTCGACATAACTTTGACTGCTTATGGTATTATACGTGATTATTTTGTGTTTAGCGTGGTGCTGTTACACAAATGCAAAGTTTTTATTTTATTGGTATTTTAGGAAGATATATTTAGTATAAAATTTAATACAAAAAATATCATCTGCACCAACATTTTCTGGGGGCTAATGCGAATCATTACAAAAAATCGTTTTCCTATCAAGTACGATTTCGAAACGCCTTGTAAGAAAGATAGCTTAGGTTTCTTTTTAAAATTCTTGTCCAACTTTTTTTCTCGAGCCAAGACTTTAGCCTTGAAGCCGATGGCAGTCCGGCAATTGATCGCTATTGTTCCGTGATTAAACCTGTTTGGGATAAAAATTACAACGATTGTCAAACATATTCAGAATTCCAAAAGGCAGCTGCGTACTGAAATTTCGAGTCGCGTCTCATTTTTAAGTTTTGCGAAATTTTATAGCGACCTTTCGACTCGCTAAGCCTTCTATCTCAGCCTTACCATCGAAGCCCTATACATCAATCTATCGTTTCGCAACCCTCCTACATCCCGACTAAACTCTGGGGAAGCTTCCGTACACCACGTGTTGAATTGAACCAGTTTCACCCATGGAGCTGTATATTTTGCTTCCGTGTTCCAATCAGGAGTCTGAACTATCAAAGCTGGGCTCGTAGAACCATTACCGAAAGAACTGAACCTCTGTTCTCTGGCGTGACGTCAGCAGAACAGTAAGGCCGAATTGGCCAACGATTGAATTAGTTGTCCCTGGAGCCTCTAGATAAGAGAAGCCCAATTAGTTTAATGATTGACCAATTTGTCTTTCCTGTGATGACGTCATGCCGGAGAACTCGAATTTACGTTAGATAGCATAAGAAGAGATTTCAAGTTTTAACATTTCCATGGTAAAGGGGGGACCATCGTGCTGAACCTTAATTTGCTAGGTATAATAATTGTTACAAAAGTGCAATTGACATGCTTATTTAAATAATTAATTATTTATTATTTTCAGTATAATACAATACAGTCATAAGTATAGATATTTACAGTAATACTATTGTTTAAACACGTAAGACGGTTCAACTTAATACAAAAATAAAAATAAATCTTTCTTCATTTCTTCATCCTACAGACATACAAATGTACTACAAGCGTTCATCAAAAATATCATCAGCCTTATCATCCACAACAATATTAATTTTTTCGACTGTGGGCTTAAAAGAGACAGATTTTGCTCTGTCTCGTAGCTCTGGTGTTGGGCTATGACCCAACTTTAATTTTCTTTCTCCAAACTCATCCTCTTCGTATGTGTCTATAGGGTTATAAGCGGGAGCGCTGACTGTAGAGTCGGTGAAGTGTATGTGCTTGTCTTCAGTTTTACTTCTTTGACCTGTGTCTGTACTGTAGTTCACTGGTGTGTCATACAAATTATTTTTCTCGTCCTTCATGTTTATATAAAAGTCAACCGGGTTCTCGTATTTAGGCTTTTCTTTTCCGAACTCATTGTCTTCGTCTTCTTCGATTGGAGGTGGACTGAAAACAAATTCTGTTGGCCTCCGTTTTGCTATCTTATCAGATGGGCTGTAAAATTATATTTTAAACTATATTTCAAGAATTTATAGTATTTGGCTTACCCAAGAGTGCTAGCCTTTGGACTTTTCTCATAGGTGATTGAACCTGCGTCTTCCTCGTCCATGTTATCGTACGATTGCGGTAGTCTGAAACACAAAGTTTTAACCCCGTTTTTAAATAATAGCCCTGGCATAGTACCTGGCTCTGTATATTTTAAAGTAGTATAAGGCTGCAACTGTGATTATGAATATAATCAAGAGAGAGGCAAGAACGGAGACTGCTGCAATGAATCCTGCAACGCTGGGTTCTTCGCAATTGTCGGTCTCGTTGCCACCACCAGATGAGGGACTCCACTTATCTACTGCTATATCTTCAAGCATGCCGGCTTCTTCCAGTTCTCTGCAAATCGAACCAAAATATAGCTTTTGACTATCAAGCCAACATATCTTACTGTTGTATTGTATCCGTTTCTATTGGATTATCTTCACTGTCCAGAGCATAGACTACTATCCTCGTTAAGTGATCCGAACTATCTCGTAGTAAAGGCATAGTTTTCTTTGAATATGTGTTTACATTAGGAATGACAGCAGCCGTTAAGTATTTCATTTGCATGCCAGTTTCTTGAGACAGTTCTTGCAGTTTATTATCAACGTCTTCTAGTAATATATTTGTAACTGTTAAAATCGCCAAGTGGTTTTGTTCCAGGGGTATTACCTTAAAGATAAGATAGAAAATTTAAATTATTACATTTAAATCGAGTAAAGGCGGGAATAAGAACACTACTTGGATTAAAATAAAAATTTAGCATCTAATTTACTTCAACTTGCAAATCCGTGCTTAGGCCATCGTCATCACCATCCATATCTATGGCAGTTATTGTAAATTTGAGATTGGAATCGTCATCGAGGGCTCCCTCTGTAGGATAAATCACGCCAGTTTTTGGATGAACAACGAAATGAGTACTCGACGACGTATATTTTATTTCTGCGTTTAACCCTGCATCCAAATCGGTTGCCTAAAAATTTAAACACTCAGCCACCTTTGCTAACAAATCAAGACAAATACATACTTGCACCTTTGCCAAATATGGAGGCGCTAACTGGATGGCCAGTTCTTTAGTAGGATAACCAACTACCAACTTTTCGTTGTCAAAAATTGGGTAATTGTCATTAATGTCTTCGATTATAATAGATACCAGGAGCTGGTCAGGTTTTTTAATTACATTTTTTGGAATGTATACCCATTCTCTGTTGCCGTCGATGTAGTCTGCGTTTCTCTTGGATAACTGGTGGGACGTATAGTTTAGTGTTCTACTGCCAAATATTTTTCTTCCACCCATTTTAGTTAAACGCAGAGAAACTGTATATTGTGGTGAAGGCATATCCTTAACCTGATCCATTTGTCTATCGAGAGAATCGCAATGCAGTTTTCCATCCCGAAACTCGAAAAGCGCTAAAAGGAACCACTGTGAACTTCGACTAAACTAACGCAAGAAGAACTTACAAGAAGTGGTTTCAGGATATTGTTCGAATATTTCATATTCACAGTCACCCTCCTCAGCTGCACATGGCAACTCTATCTCCTCTGTTTGTTTTTCGGAAACGTGTTTTACAATTACTGAGTCTGTTGTGTATAGTTCCCCGGTGTTTTCATAAATGTATAATACCACCTATAGAAACAGTAATACAGTACAAGGGAGATAACGGTTTGGTCAAAAAATAGTTTAAAGTTAAGTAAATGGTTCAGCAAGTAACTTAGAGGTGTTTAAAACGTTTTCTTACGCTTGCTCTTGCTTCAGCGTTGCTCGTTGTTCCTTTTGCAACTGCTATTACAGAGTATTCACCAGTAAGCAGTTCGCCTTCAATTTTCAACGCTCCAGTATTGTCATCGTATTTCAATTCACTTGGAATTGAAGAACCTATCAAGAATATTTGTTTCTTTAAAGAGTATTTGCTGCTTAAAAACGATAGCTTACCACCAACGGCTTCCAGGGAATATTTAATGGGCTCTTCGGAAATTGCGGTTGCCCTAACAAACCCTATAAATCCTTCATATTTTTCCATCGCTTTAAAGTCGTAATTGTCAGATTCGAATTTGATTTCGGATGTGAGGGGTGGTTCTGAAACAATATCGAGTCTGTTAGTATTATTTAGGTCAATATTTTAATTAATAATATTCTGCTGATTCAAATTGCTCTAATTTGTTAATATAAACAAACCCAACACAGGAACAATGACATAATCTGAAATATAAAATCAGCAAATGATTAAGCTACCTATTTTTTCACTGACGTTCTTTTGACTAAAGTGATGTCATTTTAAAAACCTCTCTTCGCTGGCTATAAGAAATATAAAATAAGACGGATAATATAGTTAAGTGGTATAATATACTATGTTGCACATTTGCTACTAATAATGAGACAATTAGAAAAGTAAATAGAAGTAAATGCTTCAGATCATAATTAAAATACTCAAAACTATATGGCAAAGTAGAGTAAAAGCAAAAGCTATTAGGATAGAGCGCAAATGTAGAGTATTTGATCTACTAATGTAAAACCATCAAAATATAAGTTTGCTACATATTTTTTAAATTATAATTTTAATTACTTACCTGGAAGTTCAACAACCAATACAGTTCTTCCAGGTCCTGCAGCGTTATCTAATGTTGCTTCTATGGTTATAAGTATATTGGAACCCTCCGTCAGAACGTCACTGCCTAAATTTTTTATTACTGTAACACTGATCTGGTCCGACACAATTTCAGCTTTAAAGTAATCTTTATAGTCTAAAACAAAAGAAAAACCAGTACTGAAATTTGCACTAACGATTTATGTAAACAAACCTCCTAGTAGCTCTAACTTAATATCAGCATATCCCTTTTCTAAACGAATAGTGCCCTCAACGCTGATACTATGTTGTTCTGTGTCCGTACTGTAGGTTGCTCTATAGGAAGCTGACTCAAATTGGGGATTTGGTGACACATCTACATCTTTCGGAAGTTGCACTACTAGTACTGTTAGACCAGAACCTTGGGCATTTGCTAAACTTGCTTCTATACTTATAAGTACAGACGACTCCCTTGCTAAGACATCCTGTTTTAAGTTTGAATTCAATGTTACAATAACTTCGTTCCCTTCGGTACCAATGTCAAAATGGTTTTTGTATTCTGTAACAACAGATTATCAGATATGTGCTTGATGCAACAGAAGAAACCACTCGCAAAGAGGGTATATCTAGAATTTGAACCTACCACAGGTGAATATTATAGTGTAATATAAATTCGCTCCTATTTGTTAGGAAGTGTTGTTAATTCATGGTTAGAGAAAAGAAAAACTGGCAGTATAAATAAATTATAAGTAATTTGCGTTAAACAATTGTATGCATCTAAGTGCATGTTGAAACATGAAGTACGACTGCTATTCAATCTTTTATGTTTGCATTACATCTAGGGATATGTATTTATAACTTTTAAAAGTAAAGTAAGTAGGTACCCCATATAGTATCACTATTTAATTAACGTAAGTATACACATAAGTATGCTATTAGTCTTCTTTTCGTCTAACCGCGTAGAAGCATATGTATACCAACCTCCCAACATAGTTAGTTGTATCCCAGAATATTCTTCTTTTAACAGGATAGCGCCATTGACGCTAATGCTATGTGTTTCACCTTGAGCATTATACGTTGCTGTATATGAAGAAGACTCAAACTGAGGAGCTGGAAGTAACTCTGGATCTTTTGGCAATTGAACCACTAGTACAGTTTTTCCAGAAACATCTGCGCTTGATAATGTGGCTTCTATAGTTATAATGACCGAAGAATCCTCTGCCAACACGTTTCCAGGTAAATTTGATTTTAGAGTAACAGTAATCTCGTTTGTTCCAACAACTGCTGCGAAATTGGAACTGTGCTCTAAAATAGAAAAAGTGATAGAAGTGTGGCGAAATTAATTATAGATAGCTAAGCTAACCTCCTGACAAGTCTACACTTATCCCGGAATATGCGCCCTTTAAATGTATTGCGTTTTCGACACTGATAACATGTATTTCGTTGTCAGTAATATATGTTGCTGTATATGAAGGGAACTCAAATTGAGGAGCTGAAGGTAAATCTGGGTCTTTCGGTAATTGCACCACTAGTACAGTTTTCCCAGAAACATCAGCACTTGATAATGTGGCTTCTATAGTTATAATGACTGAAGAATCTTCTGCCAACACGTTTCCAGGTAAATTTGATTTTAGTGTTATAGTAATCCCGTTTGATTCGATAGATGCTTCGAAATTTTCACTGTATTCTAAAATGAGAGCATGGTAAAAATGTGGGGAAGCTAATTATAGATGGGCAAGCTAACCTCCTAATAAAGCTACAGTCACTCCAGTATATCCGCTTATTAAATGAATTTCACCATCGACACTGACGCTGTGTATACCATTGGCAATGCTATATGTTGCGGTATATGAAGCAGAATCAAATTCAGGAGCAGCAGGTAACTCTGGATCTTTTGGCAATTGAATCACCAGTACAGTTTTACCAGAAACATCAGCTTCTGATAATATGGCTTCTATAGTTATAATGACTGAAGACTCCTCTGCCAACACGTTTTCAGGTAAATTTGATTTTAGAGTAACAGTAATCTCGTTTGTTCCAACAACTGCTTCGAAATTGGAACTGTGCTCTAAAATAGAAAAAGTGATAGAAGTGTGGCGAAATTAATTATAGATAGCTAAGTTAACCTCCTGACAAGTCTACACTTATTCCGGAATATGCGCCGTTTAAATGTATTGCCTTTTCGACACTGATAACATGTAAATCATTGTCAGTAATATATGTTGCTGTATATGAAGGGAACTCAAATTGAGGAGCTGAAGGTAAATCTGGGTCTTTCGGTAATTGCACCACTAGTACAGTTTTCCCAGAAACATCAGCACTTGATAATGTGGCTTCTATAGTTATAATGACTGAAGAATCTTCTGCCAACACGTTTCCAGGTAAATTTGATTTTAGTGTTATAGTAATCCCGTTTGATTCGATAGATGCTTCGAAATTTTCACTGTATTCTAAAATGAGAGCATGGTAAAAATGTGGGGAAGCTAATTATAGATGGGCAAGCTAACCTCCTAATAAAGCTACAGTCACTCCAGTATATCCGCTTATTAAATGAATTTCACCATCGACACTGACGCTGTGTATATCATTGGCAATGCTATATGTTGCGGTATATGAAGTAGAGTCAAATTCAGGCGCAACAGGTAACTCTGGATCTTTTGGCAATTGAATCACCAGTACAGTTTTACCAGAAACACCAGCTTCTGATAATGTGGCTTCTATAGTTATAATGACTGAAGAATCCTCTGCCAACACGTTTCCAGGTAAATTTGATTTTAGTGTTACAGTAATCCCGTTTGATTCGATAGATGCTTCGAAATTGTCATTGTACTCTAAAACAAGAGCACGGTAAAAATGTGGTAAAGCTAATTATAGATGGGCAAGCTAACCTCCTAATAAAGCTACAGTTATTCCAGTATATCCGCTTACTAAACGAATTTCACCATCGACACTGACGCTGTGTATACCATTGGCAATGCTATATGTTGCGGTATATGAAGTAGAGTCAAATTCAGGAGCAGCAGGTAACTCTGGATCTTTTGGCAATTGAATCACCAGTACAGTTTTACCAGAAATATCAGCTTCTGATAATGTGGCTTCTATAGTTAGAATGACTGAAGAATCCTCTGCCAACACGTTTCCAGGTAAATTTGATTTTAGTGTTACAGTAATCTCGTTTGATTCGATAGATGCTTCGAAATTGTCATTGTACTCTAAAATAAGAGCACGGTAAAAATGTGGTGAAGCTAAATAGATGGGCGAGCTAACCCCCTAACAAAGCTACAGTTATTCCAGTATATCCGCCTATTAAACGAATTTCACCATCGACACTGACGCTGTGTATACCATTGGCAATGCTATATGTTGCGGTATATGAAGTAGAATCAAATTCAGGAGCAGCAGGTAACTCTGGATCTTTTGGCAATTGAATCACCAGTACAGTTTTACCAGAAACATCAGCTTCTGATAATGTGGCTTCTATAGTTAGAATGACTGAAGAATCCTCTGCCAACACGTTTCCAGGTAAATTTGATTTTAGTGTTACAGTAATCTCGTTTGATTCGATAGATGCTTCGAAATTGTCATTGTACTCTAAAATGAGAGCATGGTAAAAATGTGGTGAAGCTAATTATAGATGGGCAAGCTAACCCCCTAACAAAGCTACAGTTATTCCAGTATATCCGCCTATTAAACGAATTTCACCATCGACACTGACGCTGTGTATACCATTGGCAATGCTATATGTTGCGGTATATGAAGTAGAGTCAAATTCAGGAGCAGCAGGTAACTCTGGATCTTTTGGCAATTGAACCACCAGTACAGTTTTACCAGAAACATCAGCTTCTGATAATGTGGCTTCTATAGTTATAATGATTGAAGAATCCTCTGCCAACACGTTTCCAGGTAAATTTGATTTTAGTGTTACAGTAATCTCGTTTGATTCGATAGATGCTTCGAAATTGTCATTGTACTCTAAAATAAGAGCACGGTAAAAATGTGTTGAAGCTAATTATAGTAGGTCAAGCTAACCCCCTAACAAAGCTACAGTTATTCCAGTATATCCGCCTATTAAACGAATTTCACCATCGACACTGATGCTGTGTATACCATTGGCAATGCTATATGTTGCGGTATATGAAGTAGAGTCAAATTCAGGGGCAGCAGGTAACTCTGGATCTTTTGGCAATTGAATCACCAGTACAGTTTTACCAGAAACATCAGCTTCTGATAATGTGGCTTCTATAGTTATAATGACTGAAGAATCCTGTGCCAACACGTTTCCAGGTAAATTTGATTTTAGTGTTACAGTAATCTCGTTTGATCCGATAGATGCTTCGAAATTGTCATTGTACTCTAAAATGAGAGCATGGTAAAAATGTGGTGACGCTAATTATAGATGGGCAAGCTTACCACCTAACAAAGCTACAGTTATTCCAGTATATCCGCCTATTAAACGAATTTCACCATTGACACTGACGCTGTGTATACCATTGGCAATGCTATATGTTGCGGTATATGAAGTAGAGTCAAATTCAGGCGCAGCAGGTAACTCTGGATCTTTTGGCAATTGAATCACCAGTACAGTTTTACCAGAAACATCAGCTTCTGATAATGTGGCTTCTACAGTTAGAATGATTGAAGAATCCTCTGCCAACACGTTTCCAGGTAAATTTGATTTTAGTGTTACAGTAATCTCGTTTGATTCGATAGACGCTTCGAAATTGTCATTGTACTCTAAAATGAGAGCACGGTAAAAATGTGGTGAAGCTAATTATAGATGGGCAAGCTTACCCCCTAACAAAGCTACAGTTATTCCAGTATATCCGCCTATTAAAAGAATTTCACCATCGACACTGATGCTGTGTATACCATTGGCAATGCTATATGTTGCGGTATATGAAACAGACTCAAATTGTGGAGCTGGAGGTAACTCAGGATCTTTTGGTAATCGCACCATTAGTACAGTTCTACCAGGAGCTTCCGCATTTTCTAATGTTGCTACGATGGTTAATAGCACTGATGATTCCTCTGATAAGACGTTTTCAGGTAAGTTTGATTTTAGGGTTACAGTAATCTGGTCTGACCCAACCCTTGCTTCGAAATTGTCCTTATGCTCTAAAACGATACATTGATAAAAGGATGGTAAATTCAATTATAAGTAGCCAAGCTAACCTCCTACCAAGGCTACATCTATTCCAGTATATCCGCCCATTAAACGAATTGTATCATCGACAATCATGCTGTGTATATCATTGTCAATATTATATGTCGCGGTATATGAAGCAGACTCGAATTGAGGAGTTGGAGGTAACTCAGGATCCTTTGGTAATCGTACCACTAGTACGGTTCTACCAGGAGCTTCGGCATTTTCTAATGTTGCTACTATGGTTAATAGCACTGATGATTCCTCTGATAAGACGTTTTCAGGTAAGTTTGATTTTAGGGTTACAGTAATCTGGTCTGACCCAACCCTTGCTTCGAAATTGTCCTTATGCTCTAAAACGATACATTGATAAAAGGATGGGAATTCAATTATAAGTAGCCAAGCTAACCTCCTACCAAGGCTACATCTATTCCAGTATATCCGCCCATTAAACGAATTGTATCATCGACAATCATGCTGTGTATATCATTCTCAATATTATATGTCGCGGTATATGAAGCAGACTCGAATTGAGGAGTTGGAGGTAACTCAGGATCCTTTGGTAATCGTACCACTAGTACGGTTCTACCAGGAGCTTCGGCATTTTCTAATGTTGCTACGATGGTTAATAGCACTGATGATGCCTCTGATAAGACGTTTTCAGGTAAGTTTGATTTTAAGGTTACAGTAATCTGGTCTGACCCAACCCTTGCTTCGAAATTGTCTTTATGCTCTAAAACGATACATTGATAAAAGGATGGTGAATTCAATTATAAGTAGCCAAGCTAACCTCCTACCAAGGCTACATCTATTCCAGTATATCCGCCCATTAAACGAATTGTATCATCGACAATCATGCTGTGTATATCATTCGCAATATTATATGTCGCGGTATATGAAGCAGACTCGAATTGAGGAGTTGGAGGTAACTCAGGATCCTTTGGTAATCGTACCACTAGTACGGTTCTACCACGAGCTTCGGCATTTTCTAATGTTGCTACGATGGTTAATAACACTGATGATTCCTCTGATAAGACGTTTTCAGGTAAGTTTGATTTTAGGGTTACAGTAATCTGGTCTGACCCAACCCTTGCTTCGAAATTGTCCTTATGCTCTAAAAAGATACATTGATAAAAGGATGGTGAATTCAATTATAAGTAGCCAAGCTAACCTCCTACCAAGGCTACATCTATTCCAGTATATCCGCCCATTAAACGAATTGTATCATCGACAATCATGCTGTGTATATCATTGTCAATATTATATGTCGCGGTATATGAAGCAGACTCGAATTGAGGAGTTGGAGGTAACTCAGGATCCTTTGGTAATCGCACCACTAGTACAGTTCTACCAGGAGCTTCGGCATTTTCTAATGTTGCTTCGATGGTTAATAGCACTGATGATTCCTCTGATAAGACGGTTTCAGGTAAGTTTGATTTTAGTGTTACAGTAATCTGGTCTGATCCAGCCGCTGCTTCAAAATTGTCCTTATGCTCTAAAATAATACGTTGATAGAAGGATGGTGAATTCAATTATAAGTAGCCAAGCTAACCTCCTACTAAGGCTACATCTATTCCAGTATATCCGCTTATTAAACGAATTGTATCATCGACAATGATGCTGTGTATATCATTGTCAATGTTATATGTCGCGGTATATGAAGCAGACTCGAATTGAGGGGTTGGAGGTAACTCAGGATCCTTTGGTAATCGTACCACTAGTACTGTTCTGCCAGGAGCTTCGGCATTTTCTAATGTTGCTTCGATTGTTAATAGCACTGATGATTGCTCTTCTAAGACGGTTTCAGGTAAGTTTGATTTTAGTGTTACAGTAATCTGGTCTGATCCAACCGCTGCTTCGAAATTGTCCTTATGTTCTAAAACAAGACATTGATAGAAGGATGGTGAATTCAATTATAATTTATAAGTAGCCAAGCTAACCTCCTACCAAGGCTACACCTATTCCAGTATATCCGCTTATTAAACGAATTGTATTATCGACCTTGATGCTGTGTATGTCATTGTCAATTATATAAGTTGCGGTATATGAAGCAGACTCAAATTGAGGAGCTGGAGGTAACTCAGGATATTTTGGTAATCGCACCACTAGTACAGTTCTACCAGGAGCTTCGGCATTTTTTAATGTTGCTTGGATGGTTATTAAGACTGATGATTCCTCTGCTAAGACGTTTTCAGGTAAGTTTGATTTTAGTGTTACAGTGATCTGGTCTGATCCAACCGCTGCTTCGAAATTCTCCTTATGCTCTAAAACGATACATTGATAGAAGGATGGTGAATTCAGTTATAAGTAGCCAAGCTGACCTCCTATCAAGGCTACATCTATTCCAGTGTATCCGCTTATTAAACGAATTGTAGCTTCGACATTGATGCTGTGTATGTCATTGTCAATGATATATGTTGCGGTATATGAAGCAGACTCAAATTGAGGAGCTAGAGGTAACTCAGGATCTTTTGGTAATCGCACCACTAGTACGGTTCTACCAGGAATTTTGGCATTTTCTGATGTTGCTACGATGGTTAATAGCACTGATGATTCCTCTGCTAAGACGTTTTCAGGTAAGTTTGATTTTAGTGTTACCGTAATCTGGTCTGATCCAACCGCTGCTTCGAAATTGTCCTTATGCTCTAAAACCATACATTGATAGAAGGAGGGTGAATTCAATTATAAGTAGCCAAGCTAACCTCCTACCAATGCTACATCTATTCCAGTATATCCGCTTATTAAACGAATTGTATCATCGACAGTGATGCTGTGTATATCATTGTCAATAGTATATGTTGCGGTATATGAAGCAGACTCGAATTGATGAGTTGGGGGTAATTCAGGATCCTTTGGTAATCGCACCACTAGTACAGTTCTACCAGGAGCTTCGGCATTCTCTAATGTTGCTTGGATGGTTAATAGCACTGATGATTCCTCTGCTAAGATGTTTTCAGGTAAGTTTGATTTTAGTGTTACCGTAATCTGATCTGATCCAACCGCTGCTTCGAAATTGTCTTTATGCTCTAAAACGATACATTGATAGAAGGATGGTAAATTCAATTATAAGTAGCCAAGCTAACCTCCTTCCAAGGCTACATCTATTCCAGTATATCCGCTTATTATACGAATTGTGTCATCGACAGTGATGCTGTGTATATCATTGTCATTGGTATATGTTGCGGTATATGAAGCAGACTCGAATTGAGGAGTTGGAGCTAACTCAGGATCCTTTGGTAATCGCACCACTAATACAGTTGTACTAGGAGCTTCGGCATTATCTGATGTTGCTTCGATAGTTAATAGGACTGATGATTCCTCTGCTAAGGCGTTTTCAGGTAAATTTGATTTTAGTGTTACAGTAATCTGGTCTGATCCAACCGCTGCTTCGAAATTGTCCCTATCCTCTAAAACGACACATTGATAGAAGTAAGCGTAATACTATTTAAAGGAATGGGATCTTGGAATATTATATATTACTGTAAATGAGGCAGAAGATGAAATAAGAAAGGTAAAATCTACATTAAATAACAGAAAAGCACCATGGGGAAGACGAGATAACAAACGAACAACTAAAGTATGGCGGCGAACATTGAAAAAGGAATTAACGACGTTATTCCAAAAAATGCTAGACTAGCAGACAATCCCGGAAGAGTGGAAGTCCAGTATTACAGTCCCACTATTTAAAAACGGCGATGAATCTCTACCTAAAAATTATAGAGGGATAACTCTACTAACTTCAGTTTCTAAATTGATGACGAAAGTTATTCTGCTGAAACTTAACGAACACATAACAACCAATGAATAGCAATTTGTATTTCGAACAAATAGATCCACAGCAGACGCCATATTTATAATGCGTCAAATATGTGAGAAATCCATAGAGTACTACAAACCAGCGTACATCTGCTTTGTAGATCTACAGACCAAAGACAGCTAAACGGCGCACTAACCATACTAGAAGACAGACAAGTACCAACAACGCTCATGAACAGAGCGCAATTCTCATCTAACACACTGGCTGGCAGGTTGCTATTTAAAGTCACGATAATTTGATTCTACTCAGTTTTGGCATAAAAATTCGGACTATAATCTATTATAACAGATTAGTTTAAACATTAGGTAATGCATTCAATTAACACACCCCCTTGCAGCTGTAATTTTATATCAGAATAACGATTCGTTAAACGAAAAGGGCCCTGAACAGTAATCGTGTGGTTGGGACTTTCGGCATTCTAAGTAGCTGTGTAGGAAGCAGATTCAAATTGAGGACTCGGAAGTAAAGTTGGTAGCTCTACAACAAGCACAGTTCTTCCAGACGCTTCAGCTTCTTTTAAGGTGGCTTTTATTGTGATAAGGACAGGTAGTTTCTTTTCTAACACCTCCTCTGGTAGATTTGATATTAATTTTCCGTTATTTCTTCCGATTCTGATTTAACCTCAAAATGTCCGCTGTATTCTGCAACGATAAGTTAGGAGGAGTGTTCACAAACTCAGATAAACTGATAGGCTACACATTAAAGGCTTGACCTTTTTATGTGTAAAATATTGATGTAAGATTGTTGGAGATATAATCTTTCTTCTTTGTAAGTTGTCAAATGCTTTTTATTGTTTGTAATGATAAGTTGTGTAGGTTGATGCCTGTTGAAACTTTTCACAATGAAGTGCGTTCCGTCTTTTGCGTCTCTTTAGAGTAAATTTGAGCTTAGGAAACATAGGCTCTGCTGGATACACATCTAACGAATAGGAGAGAAGTTCCAAAACTGGGACACCTTTTTTGTCAAAAATGTCTACTCAATTATCTTTCCTCTCAGGGGTAGGTTGTGCCGGACGACTTTGGCACACACCACCTTTTTCCCCAAACCTTTCTCCAAACTGATGCTAAAGGTTTTATGGCTGATTTACAGTTCCTGCTAAGTTATTTTCAATTTCAGTCGATCAGCCATATGTTGTCGGACGTTTTCAATCGCTTCTTGGTTTTTGGTTGTGATTGGATGACGAGGCTTTGAATCATCGAAAATATCATCCCGATCATTACGAAATCTGGTATACGATTCGTTGCCGTATACAGTTTCTAATATTTTGAATCCACAGTTTGAGGCAGACCTTGATATTCGCTCTCTGCTGCATGTCTGCCCTGTATCATACATGGTACCTATACTAACTTGTTTAGGCGCATGTACAGCCTACCTCATAAGCCGTTAATGCTCACCGTATGATATATCATAAGCAAAACAAGACTAATCTTGGGATTATATTTCATCGAGTGCATGACGTTTTAATACGATATAGTTATTGTGTGTAGCAAACCGCAAGTTTTAATTCAATTGTACAAGCGAAAACACTTTTTTGATAATAAAGCATTTTGTGATTTGGCAAAGTGAGCACAAGATTCTCATTTATAATAAAGATATTTAATTACAAAGGCAAAATTTTTCCTTATTATAAGATTATCTAATATGTTCTCTATACCTACTACAGTAGGTTTTATTTATTGTGTATGATATATCATACGCTGGAAAACTAAGACTGTAAAATGTTCCAGAACTAAAAAGTATTACATCTCGTCAGATCCGAAATATGCTGGGCAACTTTTAAATTACTTAGAATTGCTAGAAGCAGTGGAAGTTGCTAAGAAGTACGAGTCTCTGATTCCGGGAGAAAAAATCTGGGTTTAAACTCCAGCAACTCCAGTGACCTTCACTACGATTCCCTAATCCGGCTTTGGCAACATAAAACCTCCTCAACTGAGATCGATGCTCCTGCCCCTTCAAAATACCCATTGATACATTCGCTCGAATACCTCTATTTCCCTCTGGGGAGGCAGTTCTGGGACACCCGGTATATGTAATATATGAATGGGTGGCATAGACTACGATTAATTGCGTGGACTTTACAGATCTAGAATTAGATAAAAAAGTGGTACTGGTCCTTCTTAATATTTGATCCCAATGGCACTGTGGTAAACGTGTGGCATTTATACTGACGAAAACACATTTTTATATCCCCCCTCCCCTGCAATTGCTAACACTGGGCCGAAACTTATATCAGCTCCAGACCTTTTGATTGAAATCAGGTACGTCAGCAACGGACATTGGGTGGCCAAGATACCATCCGTACGCCTTTGGTCTCCATCCTGATAATTATTTTCAACTATACCATGTAAAATAGTTTAAGTTTGGTTATATTTGTATGCCTTACACCTTAAATTGTTACTTTTTTATACCCCTAAGTTCACACCGCATGATATAACATACGCAATGAAAAAATACCAAGAGAAGAAAAAAGTTTTTTGAATAAAATATTCTTGTTTTTGGAGCGCAAATGAACGATATATCAAAAACTTAAATACAAAATTAAACAAAAAATATTCTGAGCACTAATGGGATAAGCTCTGATAGGACGCCGCTTTAGCTATGTGTACAAGAAATATGTCTTGAATGATAATATTATCACAATGAACTATCACGTAAAGATATGCATTTATTTTAATTACATAATTATGTAGGATTTCAAATGCATAGCTTTCTCTCTGTTCGAGTGGTACAGTAAAAAATCCACAAACCTCCTAGCAACTTTACTTCAATATCGGAATATCCATCAACCAAACTAATAGGGCCATCTACAGTGATGGTATGGGCTTCACCGTCCGCATTATAGGTAGCGGTATACGAAGCAGATTGAAACTGAGGATTTGGCGGTTTCTCGGGAAGTTGAACTATTAGCACAGTCCTTCCAGGTGCTTCGGCGTTTTTCAAAGTGGCTTCTATAGTTACGGAAACAAATGACTCCTCAGCTAAGTCTTCGATTGGTAAATTTTCTATTAAGATCACACTAATCTGGTCTGATTCAATAGTAGCTTCAAATTTAGCTCCATAAACTAAAATAGTATTTGATAGAAATTGATGACAGCAAAGCTCAAGATATACAAACCTCCACTGAGTGATACACTTATGTCTTTGTAACCGTCTTCTAACTTAATAGGATTAGCGAGGCTAATAGAATGTGATTCTGTATCTGCATTGTAGGTGGCAGTGTAGGAAGCAGATTCAAATTGAGGATTTAATGGTAAAGTAGTCTCCTCATCCACTTGAATTGTGAGAGAGGCTGTACTGGACGCGGTTGGATTGCCTACATCCTGTTAGGAAAGATGTATAATACTGAAGTTCAAACTCACGAGACTTACCGTCACTGTGATTACATATGTTTTTTCTTCCGTTAGTCTTACACTTGTCTTCGTAGATATCACGGCGAGATGGCATTTGTTGGTTTCATCGGTCGCTCCTCCCCAAGTAACAGAAAAATCTTCAGATGGACTTATACCAAAATTTAGCCGTGTATTTGTGATATCCTCGTCGCAAACTTGAATTATGCCTCCTAGACATCCTATGTTAAAATCTGTAGGTAGCGGCATTGGTAATATGTAGGTGTATGACGGTTCAGTAAATGTTGGGATGTAAGTGTTGAGATCATTTATTGGTTGAGAGAATGCCTGCAATACATATTTTTAAACAAACGCAGACATAGTTTCCAGTGGATGGTTTGATTTCATAAGAGTCAATAACTATCATTGTTTACTTTATAGTTGATACAACGGTTTCTACACTCCAACACGTCCATGTTACACAACTAGATTTTAAAAATGCATGACATAGGTGATAACGAATTCAAAAATAATATGTGCTGATTGCATTAGGATTTAAAAAAATCCAGGAAAACTCCAGTCTGCATTAAGCGAAAGAAGCAGAACAACTGAAATCAAACGTGTTTGATTTCGTTTGATAGGGAAAACTAAACAGGAGAGAAGAAAAACAATAAGACAGATTTAACAGACTATGCTATTTTATTGTCTTGAAAAGAACTCTTTCCCGATTTTACTTTCGAAGCCTCCCTTATAGAAATCTGCCGGCGCCCATAAGGACTGTGCAAAATAGGTAAAACTCTGAGAATCTGAAAAAGCGAAACTGAAGAGGAGAGACAACTTAGAAGAACGGAGTATAAGTTTCAGTATTTATATATTGAATTGAAACTCACAAATGATAAATGATAAATTACCATAAATATGGAATTAGTGTGAAGTTACAAGGGATATTTAAATGTGGAAACACAATTAATGCCGATGTAAATGAAAGTTCTTTAAAACAAATTTATAGATACGAAATGTGGTTAAATCGCTTTTACAACAAAGGCGGAAGTGTGGTAGTTAGATAGTGTTAAATTAGTTAGTAGTACATAGGTATATAGGTAAACATATTATAAGCACATACGAGTAGTGGAATGAATGGTCGAGTGCGGTCGATGCTAAGGTGAGCTGAGGCGGACGCCACACGATAACTAATAATCAGAGCTGGGCAGTATTTGTATTTAAATATTTTTAACATTGAAAATGTTTAACGAATTGGAGATGTGACGCTAGTACGGTGCTCTTTTAGCGATTTGTGTGACGCTTGGAAAATGCACAGTTTTCGCGAATTTTTGCAAGTTGTACGTATGGCAGGTGAATTTTGTTGGTGTCATTTTGAAGATCTCGTCAAGGACAAACTTTCTGAAGAGGTTGTGAAAATGTAAGATTCGAGGAGGCGAAAATACGGCGGTTAAAACGATTTTTTGGACACGAAAGCGTTCGGTGCTGTTACATCGCATAATATTTGAAAGATCCAAATGTGATTTGCGGCTACTTGGAAAGAGGATGAGCCAAAGCTCATCCTACGTTTTTGGGGTGTGCGATGCACGGGGGCGAAGTTACAGGGGTAGAAAGCTGAGGTGCATTTGTAGCAAATTGGATGTTCGCATAAACAGGGGCAAAGAAAAACATGGAATTTTGTTTTTGGGAGTATATGGATGAATCTGTGGGTTTTTAAGAATTTTGCGGCTCAGGTTGATTTAGGGGTTGCAAAATGGGGAAACCATTATAATTATCAGAAAAACTTTAAAATTAATATTTGTGTGAAATGATCATTTTGGAGACTTTCTAAAGGTGTTTTTATTTTTTAAGAGAATTCGGGATGTCGGCATTTTGCAACCCAATTGGATTTAGGGTTTGCAAAATGGGGAAAACGTTATAATTATCAGAAAAATGTTAAAATTTATATTTGTGTAAAATGCGATGTTTGAAGGCTTTCTACTAGTGTTTTTATTTTTTAAGACAATTCGGAATGTGAGAATTTTGCGGCCCAGGTGGATTTGGGGGTTACAAAATGGAGAAAACGTTATAATTATCAGAAAAACCTTAAAATTTATATTTGTGTGAAATGATCTGTTTGGAGACCATCTACTGGTCGAATTTATTTTTTAAGCGAATTGGGGATGTGGGAATAATGCGGCCCATGTGGGTTTGGGGGTTGCAAAATGGGAAAAACGTTATACTTATCAGAAAAACCTTTAAATCGGTATTTGTGTAAAATTCGCCGTTTAGATATTTTCTGCTAGTCCATTATATATCTTAGAGAATTCGGGATATGGAAATTTTGCGCCCCAGGTGGATTTGGGGGTTGCAAAATGGGGAAAACGTTATAATTATAAAAAAAACTTAAAATCAATATTTGTGTGAAATACGCTGTTTGGAGACTTGCTACGGATCGATATTCGGAATGTGGAAGTTTTGCAGCCCAGGTGAATTTGGGGGTTGCAAAATGGGGAAAACCCCTATAATTATCAGAAAAACTTTAAAATTAATAGTTGTAAATTCGATGTTTGGAGACTTTCTACTGGTCGCTGTATTTTTTAAGAGAATTCGGGATGTGGGAATTTTGCGGTCCAGTTGAATTTGGAAGATGGAAAATGGGTAAAACCTTAAAATCAATATTTGTGTGAAATTCGCTGTTTGGAGACTTTCTACTGGTTGACTGTAGTTTTTAAGAGAATTGGGGATGTGGGAATTTTGCTGTACAGTTGAATGTGGAAGTTGGAAAATGGGAAAAACCTTAAAATCAATATTTGTGTGAAATTCGCTGTTTGGAGATTTTCTGCTGGTGGATTGTATATTTTAAGAAAACTCGGGATGTAGGAATATTACGACTTATGTGAATTTGGGGGTTGCAAAATGGGGAAAACGGTATAATTATCGGAAAAGCCTTAAAATCAATATTTGTGTTAAATTCTCTGTTTGGAGATTTTCTGCTGGTGGATTGTATTTTTTAAGAGAATTTGGGATGTGGAAATTTTGCGGCTCCGGTGGATTTGGGGGTTGCAAAATAGGGAAAACGTTATAATTAACAGAAAAACCTCAAAATTAATATTTGTGTGAAATTCACTGTTTGGAGATGTTCTGTTAGTCAATTGTATATTTTAAGAGAACTCGGAAAGTAGGAATATTACGACTTATGTAAATTTGGGGGTTGCAAAATGGGGAAAACGGTATAATTATCAGAAAAACCTTAAAATCAATATTTGTGTAAAATTCGCTATTTGAAGATTTTCTGTTGGTCGATTGTATACTTTAAGAGAATTCCAGATGTAGGAATTTTGTGGCTCAGGTGGATTTGGGGGTTGTAAAATCGGGAAAACGATATAATTATCAGAAAAACCTTAAAATTAATATTTGTGTGAAATTTGCTGTTTGGAGACTTTCTACGGGTCGATTGTATTTTGTAAGAGCATTCGGGGTGTAGGAATGTTGCGGTCCAGGTGGATTTGGGGGTTGCAAAATGGGGAAAACGTTATAATTATCAAAAAAACCTTAAAATAAATATTTGAGTAAAATTTTCTGATTGGAGGCTTTCTACTGGTCGATTGTATTTTTTATGGCAATTCGGGATGTGGGAATTTTGCGGTCCAGTTAAAGTTTGGGGGTTGGAAAATAATGGAAAAAAAGTTATAATTATCGCTAAAACCTTAAAATTAATGTGTGTGAAATTCGCTGTTTGGAGATTTTCTGCTGGTCAATTGTATTTTTTAAGAGTATCCAAAATGTGAGAATTTTGCGGCTCAGGTGAATTTGGGGGTTGCAAAATGGGGAAAACGTGATAATTAGCAGAAAAGCTTTAAATCAGTATTTGTGTGAAATTTCCTTTTTGGAGACTTTCTGCTAGTCGATATTCGAGATGTGAGAGTTTTGCGGCCCAGTTGTATTTGGGGGTTGCAAAATGGGGAAAACGATATAATCATCAGAAGAACCTTATAATGAATATTTATGTGAAATTTGCTGTTTGGAGGCTTTCTACGGGTCGATATTCGAGATGTGGGATTTTTGAGACCCAGTTGCATTTGGGGGTTGCAAACTGGGAAAAGCGATGAAAAATAATATGTGGTGCCGCCGATCGGATGGCTTGTAACTCTCAGAACTCCTTTAAAATAGCTAATAAATGTAGTAATAAAAATGACTCATATAAGCAATACATCCTCTAAAGTTATATAAAAAAATCTGGTGTGATCCACGTACACAACTTTCTTTTACAGTGATCTTATAATTAGCCAAAAATTTGATTTTTAATTTTTAAGCATTTGTCAAAAACGGTACAAAATAGAGCGTTAGTTGAAGAGACAATTTTTTTTTTAAATTTTAAGCTGAGTTAAAAAATGTAATAATATACCGGGTGTTCTATTTAAAATAAGAGTTAATAAAAAAATAGAAAGGAAAGCAAAAGAAACCCATTTTAGAAGTATTCAACTGGAAAATCACCTATCTCACGTCAATACCCATTCAAAATTTAATAAAAATGTAAAGTTTAAAAAAAATCGTTAGAGCCATGTTTGAAAAAATCGAAAACAACTGAAAAATCACAAGAGTAAACACCTACTTTCCGTTATGCGGGACAGACAGACAGATCATCAAGAAAAATATGTTTTTTGGGTTCAGAGGACTCTAAAGCGTGAAGATCTGTTGAAAACTCAATTTCTAATTTTTGGGGTGAATCCAATACTTCCTTTATTATAAAAGGAAGTAAAAATTGAATGTAATATCGAATTCAACATCTTTATCTAATTGCAAATTAATATGAAAGTGCACAAGATGCTGAAAATATTCAAAACTGTAGTACGAATTATTTATTAATGATCTGCTTTGCAGTAGAACTTCGCAGTAACGTTTTGCGTGGCGTATAATACAATTTAAAAGCTTTTTAAAATTTTTTTTCCTTTGCAGTTTTTTCAGATTTTGGAAATTTTATGCCAGATTTGAAAATTAGCAAAATTTATTTTGAATGCATTAACAAAGATTGGTAAATTGCAACTTCTGTAATTTTTTTAAATTTAAATACATTGTAGTATTTAATTAGTAAGTATTTAAATACTTTTTAATGGGCTGTATTTGTATTTGTAGGTGAAAATACTTTTCAAAGTATTTAGTATTAAATACAATTTTGAAAGTATTTAAATACTTTGACATTATCTAAATATTTTTCGAGTTTTTAAATACTTTGAGAGTAGTTAAATATTCTCAAAGTATTTAAAATCTTTGAGAGTATTTAAATATTCTCAAAGTATTTAAATATACTCAAATGATGACGTATTGGACGTTTAAAATTACGCAAAAAGTATTTACTAGTTGGAAACATATTTCTTGAAGAAATAAAGCTAATTAAATACCTTTGAGACTATTTAACTATTTTCATTTCTCAAAAAAACATTTTTAACTAGTAAATACTTTTTGCATAATTTTAGTCCGTAATCCAAATTTTAGCAAAAAAATACTTATAAATTTTAGCAAAAAAAATACTTATTTTATATAAAAAGCTTTCAATTAAACAATATTGCTTGAATAAAAATGAAGTGGAGTATTTGACAGAATACGTTTCTAAGTCATTGGTTGTAGCATTAGATAGTATTGCTGAAAGGAAGAGCTAATATATATTATGGATTCGTGATACCAATAATTGCCAGTATGAAAATTAATCTGGAAAAACTAAAAACAGAAAATCTCAAGTATTTTTTTTCCTCAAATATAAGAAATGTAACCTCAGATGCTAAATTTGAAGGACAACTTTGTATTTGAACTGAAAAAATTAAATTGATATTCAAATTCGTTATTAGCTGAAGGCCTACAACTTATGGCAACGGAACTGGTATGTATATGAAAACGAAACATTAAAAAAAGCGTTTATATTGTTTTAAATTTATATTTGTTTAACTAACGTTGTTTTAGTTTTTTGTTAATATTTAATATGTTATTTTATCAAAAAAGTATTTTCTGGATTTTAAGATTTTTTTGCTGAAATATTTATAAAATAACATCTAAACTATGCATTCACTACAAACCAATATTTGGCTTACTACAATTATTGCAAGAATTCGAATGAAAGGAAATTATGAACTTTAAATTTAGTTTTGAAAAATTGTTAAACTGCTAAACAGATTATAAATGCTGCATTACTATTTAAATACGTCACAAGTCTTTTTACATTTTAGTGATATCTAAAATATATAAAATATTTAAATAATTTTAAAATATTTAAATACTTTTAAAATGTTTAAATACTTTAAAAGTATATAATAATTTTTAGAAATGTATTACTATTAAATATTATAGCTATTTATTATTTAACTACTTTTTGGTCATAAAAAGTATTTAATATTTAAATATATTCGATTTTCATAAAGTATTTAGTATTTAATAGTTAAATACTTTTCAAAAGTATTTTACCCAGCTCTGCTAATAATCACTCGCAGTCGATGTCGAAAGGTAAAAGATAAATTCAATAAAATAAAATAATAAAAAGTAATTAAACAAGCTTTAAAGCATTCAGTTCCTAGAAGAAATAGTGGAGAAATTAAACAAAATGGACGAAAGATCAGAACGTGCAGAGTAGAAATTAGATAACTACCAAAACTAAACCACAGCTACAAATATATGATTAAAATAAGAAAATCGAAAATAGCTGCTGGAAAGAGAAATCCAGAAAAACATAATAATACATGGGTGTGCGATTTTGAAAACAAACCAAATCTCCAATTAAAGGACAGGATCAGGGAGATGTTGAAAGAAATTGATGGAAAGGACGTTCTTTTAAATTTGACGTCGAGGTCGGCGCTGAAGGGTTCATTGTGAACGTACCACATCAGCTGTTTCAACCGAACATCACATTGTTTGTGTTGTCATTTAGTAAATTGTGTATTCTGTTAGGGAAATAGAAATCGCAGAAAGGCATGGAGAAGAGCTTCATCACGATGAACTCACGGTCGAAACACACCAATACCTTATCCTGCCAGATCTTGCAACCTCACGCCATGCGATTTCTTTCTGTGGGCGTATTTAAAGAACTCCATTTTCCAGCAGCCAATACACGACCTAAATAAACTGCGACACGGAATATTGGAAAAATGTATAAAATTGATAACAATTTGAAAATTTTAATAAATGTCACCAATGGGATTGTGGGAAGAGTTCAAGCGTGCATGGGTGAAATCGCTGAACATTTCGATCATTTGCTATGAATTATTTTTTTATTGCAATAAATTACAGTTAAGGTATTACCATTTCATGGAAATGTAGTGCTTTAAAGTTAGTTTTAAATGCCTGGATTTCAATGCCTGCTTATTGTTAAATCTGTTTATAAAAGTAGGGTTAGGTACGTTTTGTGATGTTCACAATGAACTTTTCAGTGCCGACTGCGACGTCAAATTTAAATGAATACCCAGGAAATATCTAAATCGGAAAACAAGACCAACATTAATGCAAGTATCAACTTGAAGCTAAAAGATGCAAATTATAAAATCGGCGAGAAGAGGCAAAGGGTTAAAAGGTTACATTAAGAAAAAAGAAATAGCAGCAGAATGGACTGAAGCTATAATGGTTAAATAACAAAAAAAGTGGTAATACACATTGGGAAAATTGGAGGGCCATAACATTACTAAACACGATAAGCAATATATTACCCGGATACTGCTGGAACAGATGGAAAGATAAATAGATAAGACAGTACGAACAAATCAAGCCGGACTTAGAGCAAGGTGATCCTGCGCAGATCGAAGAGGCATTCTTAGAATAATAATAACTGATGAAAGACTAGAATGGCAAAAATAGGCATATGGGACGGGTACATTTCAAACAAGCACAAGGCAAACAACAACATTATGGAGTATTTTAGAGAGACATGGCATACTGGATAAATATATCAGGCTAATCAAGTGACTGTATATGAATTATGATACAAGAATTAATCACAGTGCCACATCAGAACAAATTGCCATAAAAACAGGGGTCCGGCAAGGTTGCAACCTATCTTCGTTTTTCTTTGTTATAATAACGACTAAGTGGTGGAAAAGCTTACTGGTAGTAAGTAGATTTGGCTCAATGTGGAAATTTTGCAAAAATAGGTCACATGCGGGAAAAAATAATGAATACGGCAGCGCAAGTGGGATTAGGGATTAACGCAAGCACTCAAGACATAACGACAATAGTCTTAGATGGAGTTAATATAAAAAATTATGAGCAATTCATTTGCCTAGGAAATGTACTAGATGAGCAAGGAGAAAGTGAGAAAGATGTAACCAGAATTTGCAGAGCGCAAAGTGCATATAACATGCTTAAGAATTTGAGTATATATAAGGACTGCGTACTGCTGTATGGATGCAAAACATTGGCACTTAACAAGAACAAACCAAAAAAAGTACAAATCTTTATAAATAAATGTGTATGAAGAGTTTTAAAAATATCTTGGTCAAATCAAATCTCAAATATGGGGTTATGGGAACTACAGGTCAAGAACCAGTATAGACTGTAATTGGAAGGGAAAAAACGGAAGAGGGAGAAAATCTCAGAATGATATATCTACACAAGTCTTAGATTACAACATTAAACAGAGAAGAAGCAGAGGTAGACCAGCGTCCACACGGAAAAAAATATAAGTAAAGAATATAATGCACAGAAAATGTCATGAAATGAAGTGAAGGTCATCATCCAAGACAAGTCACGATGGAAAAACTTTTAGAAGAAATATGTGAAGTGCAGCGAGACCAGTACCTAAAATATAAGTGAATTAAATAAAATAGAACAAAGTTGTGAATGGTAGTATAAAGCAGGCAATTTTATACTATTATAGACTGATATTGAAAGGTCCTTATCTAAAGGACACTGCATGCTCCAAATTGAATTCAAGGAATGAAAGAAGAATGGGTGAAATTGCCGTAAAATGGTGTCCACCAACCATTGCCAGATTTTACTTTCAATGCTACCATTGTAAAAGATTCTGCTTGCTCCCGTGGGAATGGTGGCAAGGGATAAAGTTCTAGAAAGAGTCACATGACGGTTACCTACCGGACAGCGTTGCGTACATGTATCGACTCCTTGAAAGGGCAGCACTAAATAGAAGAAAAGAACAACAGCACAAAAGATTGGCATGGCATTTTATTGTCTTTGAGAGGAAGGATTTTCAGTATTCATATAGTATTGATCTAAAACTCTCAGGTGCTTGATAAATGGCTGGTGTCTTCCGAAACTCTGGCAGATGACTTTTGATGCCACCCTTGCACAAAATTCTGGCGGCGCCTATGGGGATGCTGCAAAGGAGGTAAATATGTGCATAAAGTTAAGTGGATGGTTGCCTACCGAACAGCAAGCTGCAAATCTATCGAAATTTGACATTCTGAAAGGATAACACTAAACTTTTAGCATTTATATACTGAATGCAAACCTTGGGGTGCTTGATAAATGACAATGACCAAGAAGTTAGTGAAAAAATGGGGTCCACCAACTCAAGAACCTCCTTGCAGAATTCAATTAGCGCCCATGTAAGGGATGTAAAAAAGTAAAGATCCATAAGAAGTAATGGTTATCCACCTAAAAGAATTTATTAAAGGCATTGAAGAATAGACGCTCTTATATGACAAAATTAAAATAGAAAAACAGAAAAACTATAAAAAAAGGCCCGATGTGCTTGTACATGGTATAATAGTTTGTAAATAAATACAACATAATTCAATATAATAAAATATCAAACGAAAAGAACTAGAAGGTCAAGGCAAGTTTAATACGGAATCATTTTAAAACTAAATTATTCAAGTTAATATATTTGATAATCAGTAGACAATGTAAGGAAAATGCGAACATAAATTAAATGTCCAAGTCTAGAAATCACTGATAAGGTTCGAGAAAAATGCTTCTACTAGAGTGTTGATTTGATAAACGAGGCTTGGAAGTTGGAACTAAGATTTGTAGTAGTACGATATTTTGTTTTTTTTTTCTGGAAGACGAACTCTTACCAATAGCAGTAAATATGAACTAAACGCTTTATTTGTGATTGAAAACATATGAACATACATGAAAGATATGTGACAGGCTCTATAGCTATCTGAACCAATCTGCATGGAAAATTTTAACAAAGTAGTAATTTTTTATCAATACACATACCAAACTTGCTGTTCCAGTGTTGCAGCCAAACTGTAAAGTCGCAAATATGCCAGTGAAATCGGCATCACTGTTTTCTGTTGTTTCGAGGTTTGGGAAATCATCTGATGGCCAAACTATTACTTCATTTTCAATTAGTTCTGCACGGAAATAGTGTGCGTATAAGCTGCTACTAGTACTTATCGTAACACCTGAAACACGCGCTGTTAGAAACTGTCTACTCAAACCGTTTACTTAACGAACTTGTAATATTTTCAGCTGTAAAAGTATGAAAAGCATCTGCATGGTTGTCATCTACTTGAACATTGGTATATGATGTATCCCAGTGACTTTGTACAACACCCTCGAGGGAGCAATCTCCTACAAACAGTTGCGGATAAGAAACGCGGATTTCAATAACCACAGCATTTACCATTTAAAGCACCGTAAACTTGATTTATAAGCACAAAAATCACATAAACTAAAAACTGAAACCTTGCCATTTTAGGTAGCGCATTTGGCAAACATACTGCACTGTAATGAGTTTAGTTTTCTTGCGAACAGGTGATTTATCTAATCAGCGATCCTGTATTCAATAGTATCAAACGTTATCAGTTCTTTACATGGCACACACTAAACAAGTGCTTATTATTATCAGCTTTATCGTCATTGTAGCTTTATCGGCTATGATTCAATGTTTTTTTCCTAAAAATTCATAATTTTTTGAGGGTATGCAATGAAAAACACCCGTAGTTTTAAAGGAAGCGCTACAAATGGTTTATTATATGGAAACACTTACAAATGCAAATGTAATTTAAATATATGCCAGCTGCCATCGTTAAAGTTAGTCAAATATGTTGAAAGGAGAATGTACAGTCGTGTTCAAGTAAATCTGGGACAATGTTTTTTCATATGTAGGTTGAGTTAAGAATTGAAGAATATCTCCATTGGCTTCCTGCTATCAGAAATAGTTACATTAAACTTTGACAGGTAAATGAAATCTGTAACTGTTTCTGGTAGCAGGAAGTCCATGGAGATATTCTTCAATTCTTAACTCAAGCTACATATGAAAAAAACATTGTCCCAGATTTATTTGAACACGACTGTAGATACATGCACTACTGAAATATGCAAAAAACTGTAAGCACGAAGTATGTGGTAATTTAGTAATTTGCACATAAGCAACTTTATATATAAAGGTGTGCTGTACCTGGAAGTGTGTATCACGTTTTCATTGTTGTCACCGTACCCTTTATAATGCAACAATAATCAATTAGGTTAGTGTTTTTTAGTCGAGTTGATAAAACGTCTGACTAGCAATCGGATTTCCACTAGAGCATAGATTGGAATCCCAACGACAGCTATGTCTTTTTTGCGAATTAATGTAATTCGCGTTACCAAGTGTTTCTTTTCATTTTTTCAGTATTATTAAAGTAATTAAGATATTTCTACTATTTTATATATGATTTTGAACACTCTTCAACCGTAATACGATCTAGCAAAAGTGGTTTTTCATGTGGTGCGCTTGCTTTATTATAGACGTTAAACATTTTCTTCTTTTTTATTTAAAATTAAATTTAAAAAATATATAACAGCTATTTGTTTGCACACAATATTTTTTCTACGGCCTTAAATTTACTGTCATTAATCAATAAATTTCGATTTAACAAATATTTGCACTTATGACAGTTATAATTTATGCCAAGAGATGGCCTTGACGGCGCAGGTGATTGTTTCTGCAGCCGGTAGCTGTCAAAGTTAGTTATCAAAGGTAATTATAATAGTACACATTTAACTTTGTTTATTATATAATGCCTTAATTATTTAAAAAACACTTTACCTCTAACGAAAGAAGTAACTAGAATAACTTTATAACCTCACTTCCAGTTTAAAATTCTAAATTCACACCAGCTGTTTACTTTTAGCACATGGGCTAAAAGTAAACACCTGATTTCACTTTTAACACGCTGATTTATAAAACGTCATTTTTAGTGAAACAAGCTAGTGCTAAAAGGTCTACTATTTTAGTAGTGGTCGTAGAAAAATTATTTTAATTGAAATAAATCCGCCTATGCGGTCGGCTAAAATGGTAATATAGACTAAGAGTGTGCATCTTATCAAAACTGGTTTATGTGAAAATACCATAATTATTAAGAAATGTCATAGTTGGAAATAGCATATATTATAACTTATTGGTTTAGGTAGTTGTGCCCTGCAGTTAAAGGTTTTTCTAGGATAGTTGGTAGGTACATTTACAATCGTTAAAAAATAAACTTAAGGATGGATTATTTAAATCTTTACAGTTAACTTTTATATGATTTGCTTCTTCTTAATCCAGTTTCAAAAGAGACCTCTAAAGATTATAAAGAATGATTGATATCATGACAAAATAAAGAATTCTACAACTTCGATAGATCGGATGATTGTCTATGAAAAGTAGTTGGATATTTAAACTGATTATGTATCGAAAGCACCTTCGAATATAGTTTCGAAATACCGAGTTCAAGCAAAAACTTTCTGAGAATGATGCTCCAGGAGAAAAATGCGATCCTTTTAAGAAGTATAATATCATATGTTTCTTCTACTTCTTTAGGCTAGGATGATTCCAGTTAGCCGGGGCCTCTATTCTATTTAAGAAGAAGACCAGCTTTGGGAACAGATTTTTAATGGTGAAGCGGGTAGTCATTTTCCCGCAGACAATTGATTTTGAAAGATTCGGTCTATTCTCTTTTCGCACATCTTATTAATGTGGAATTTTTTGTGTATTTTTGTCAATAATTAGAACCGGCATAAAGACAGTACGTGTGTCTTTGGGCAGCTACGTGCTGAGTTTTACGTAATGCGATAGCTTTAGAAGTGATATCTTCCGTGAGGCGTGTCGGTTTATTACCGGATAATTACAATTTATCTACTGCTTGAATCTTAAGGTGGTCCGTTTGTCATTAATTAAGTTACCGTCGGAGTCCAACAATCGACATGGGTTGGACTTTGAATCACCCCGCTTTTGAGGCCCGACTCCGGCCGAATTACTTTCTTTGTAGATCAGCTTTTATCACTCCAGGTTTAAGAATTTTTGCCGCCCAGGCCACCTTCCCCGTTGGCCAGCTTTCCCCCAGCGTAGCACCAGATCAACCCTTTCCGAACTTGTTGTCGGCTCTTGCTATGTTAAAATAGCTCGTACTCTCGTTTCATAAAAGTTTATTTTGCTCTCCTGTAGCATATACCGGATTCTGCAATATGTATTGCCTATTTTGAGAAAAGTGCTATAGACAGTGATATGTTTTATCTAGTGTCATTTCATGTTAGAATTAGTTGACGACACATGCAATTTATACGCCATGATTAACTTTCTCATAAATGAACGAGTTTTTGCAGTGCAGAGAGACTCAAAGACATTTCAGGTAGGAATTTAACATACCCAGATATGGCTAGCTTCCAATAAGAAGGACAATATTGAGATGGGTGGCACAGTTCGATGAGATAGGAAGTGTTTCTTCACAATACACTGGAAGCGTTCATAATGCCAGAATGTCAGAAAATATTGAACGTGTCCGGCAGGCTATTGAAAGAAGTCCATTAAGATAATTAAGGTCATTAAGGTTTTCGACAAGATTCCCTAATCTTACAGCACTATACTTTCTTCTGTTGGAATGTATTAAGCGTAGTCTTTGAGCGACACCCCCAGACATTTGATAAACTAAAGAACTTAATAGAAAATGAGGTCCAGGCATTTTCTTTGCAGTTGTTAAAGCGAGTTATGTTTTATTTGGGTTACAATGTATTGACGTTAATGATGGTCACTTAATTGACAGTAGTTTTAAGCATTAAAAATTGCACATTCTAAACTTTTGGTTTGTTAAACGTAGTTTTATTTCATCGAGCCCTACCTATATAAACAGCCTATAAAAATAGGTCATACCTATTGTTGGACCCTGTATTTATTTGACCATTATACTATGCTTAAAGCATCTTGCGAGGTTTTTATTATTTGGTAGTTCTCCGCTGATTTCTCATTTTTGCTCCTAGATATGTGAACTTCATGACCCGTTCAACAATAGTTCTTCGAGTTCTAATTTGCATCGTGTGCAACAATTATTGTTTTTGTTTTGGTATTAAACGCTAAATTATGTAGTTGTCTTTGAAGGTCATCTTAATTGCCCCTAACTAACACTGCATCTTCCGCATAGGATACGAGGGGCACTGCTAAAGTTTGCCGAAAATGTAAAACAAAACACAAATTACGTTATGTAAATCGCTTTATTGCTTCTCAAAATATTTCCCTTTAAAATCTATACACTTTTGCATTCGATGAAACCAATCTGCAAAACACGTTTTCCACTCTAAGCGAGGTACCTCCAAAACAAGTGATTTAAATGCTTCAACGGCCTCTTCAGGCGATGAAAAACGCTCGCAGCGCATTTTATTTTTGATATACCCGAATAAGAAGAAGTCCTTGGGTGCCAAATCAGGCGAATATGGGCAATGAGTCATTAATTGGATGTTGTTACTGGTCAAAAACTCGACAGTTCGTCGTGCTGTGCGGCGCTTGCTTTGTCATGATGAACAATGATTCGCCGGTTTACGTTGTTTCTTCTGATTTCAGCGATAACTTTCGGCAAACAAATTAGTATACCAGTCAGCATCAACTGTCCTGCGATCCTCTAATGCAACAGTTGCAACATGACCCGTTTTCCGAAGAAACAAGCAATCATTCTTTTCGAAACGCTTCTTGAACGCACCACTTTTGTTGGTATAGGTTCATTTTGAAACACCCATACAGTCGATTGATGTTTAGTTTCAGGCTTATATGAATATATCCAAAAATTCGTCACCTGTTACGATGTTATATACAGAATTTGAACGACCACCTTCGATTTTTTTAGCATTCCCGTGCCTGTTTTTGTTCTTCTTTCAAATTGTGAGTGATCCAATGACTACAAAGCTTCCGGACATGCAAATGATCGTGCAAAATCGTCTGTATTTGTTTCGCCGCATTGCCTAAGGATGTCTCCATCTCACTATATGTCACATGCCGATCTGATAAAATCATTTCACGCACATCATCGATATTTTTCGCACAGAGGTGCATGGACGACCTTCGCGAAGATCGTCATCAAACGTTGGTCTTCCACCCTTGAATTCTGCGAGCCATTTGTAAACCGTAGTTTTGGATGGTGCTTCATCCCCAAATAACGAACTAAGTTTTTCCACACATTGTTGCGGCCTTAAACCGTATCGAAAATCATAAAAGATCATTACTCGAAAATCACGAATCGAAAATTCCATTTTCCACACAATTATTACTCTGTTAAATTCTGTTGAAACGAAACTGCTCGGTTTGAAATCGAACTGTCAACTGAATTATAGAATAAAAACGTCAAATTTTACGAATATGACAATTGCAGAACGCTGGCAATGCAAGGAGTACTCGATTCCACGAAATTTAGCAGTGTACCTCGTAATATGGTTCAACCCCTTTTCTGAAACCCTTTATTTTCACCTTTACTTACCTTTGAAGCCCTTATTTCTTAGATTATTTCATTCATTACTAAATGTAGGATTTAACCAGTCTCTTTCTCTTATTCTAGTGTGTATGACTATCCTTCCCCATTATATACGTTTTGACTTTTTAATTTTTTAGGTCCACTTGTATAATGGTTATTTCGTTTATAAACATAGAAGCCAAGTTGTGTTTCCTTTGTTCTATTATTAGATTTAATATTGTATATTATGTAAACAAATGTTCGTAAAGATGCTCCTGTATAATAAATGCATTGTGAACTATAATTTTCGAGGGAGTTTCAACGAAGCCTTGGCTCAAGCTAATGTACGTCTCTGTGTGCAAGCGTCAAAGCGAATTGTATCTACAAGTGTAAATTGGAAGCGGCCTAAAAGAGCTTTGCGGTCAATAATTGCTACACACAAAATGAAGGAGTTTTAATCAAACGTTTGTAATTATGCAAACGCATTTTTCGGGTGTGCCGGTAAGTACACAGTTTTGTACCATATATTTAACAGTAGATTTAAAGCGTGCATTTGAAGGCGCTAATTTACACCGCCTCACCAGGTGCCTTTGTTAGAAAATCGTGACGTTAGACGGCCGTGAGTAAACATTTAGAAGTGCTGGGAATACCGGCGTTGCAGCCCGCGTGGTAATTTTGCACGCCTTGCCTTCTAGAATTGTATGAGTCAATTCAAGGTTTGCGATAACGCAAGCTGGTGCAACTCCGATGAGCAGTTGCGAATCGCGCTTAAGGAATGTGTTTACGTACGGGAATTGTGTCCATTTAATTATTAAGGCAACTATTTCAATGTTATCTTAATACCCTCAATTTCTGTAACAATTGAAGTACGCACAACCGCGTTTCTTTAAATAAGTTCAGTCCGATGTCCATCTGCGGTGAGATTTACCTTTTTATGTTTTTTCTTGTCAGTTCTAATTTCGCGGTAATTAGGTCTGCTTCAATGCCCTATACTACCACGCAGCCGACTCCCAGGCATGAAGCTCATATGAATTGCGGGTTCTTGCTGTCTGATCCTATTTCCTCCTGTATCCGCTTCAGGGCTCAATTGAACAATTTCATGCAGAGGCTGGCGAGACCCTCCTTAAGATCGCAATGATATTGCTTTAAACTACGTTTCGTAAGTACATGCATTGATTTTCAGCTTGCTTGTTTTATTTATCGGTATGGAGCTATTGTCTAAGAATTAACAGTTCTACGCGGACCTTCGATTATCAAACTGTAAGCGATAAATACTAGCTTGTTTGCAACGTTTAAAGAGTTAATATGTCATGAGATAGGGTGGCTGAAGTTTTGTATGTACCTAATACGTTTTTCAGGAGCGTCCTTGGTCACCCGGCTTATTTTAATTTCCATTTTAAAACGTTGCAAGCCTGGGTTCGAACGCTTCTTTATCTGTGCAGCTGTTAATAGCGTTCGGAATTTTGAATATCTTGTAAACATTTTTTTTGGAATTTTAATAATTCATATTTTTGTGTTATGATTTGAGTGACTCCAACTCATTTATTTGTTACTAAGCCTTATTGAACCTCCAGCTTTAGTGATGATGTTAGTTGCAATTCTGTTGATGATTAATTATTAATTAATTCTATTAACTGTTTATATTTTATTTGAGTATTCCTGCTACTTGAACTGGCTTGTTTGTTTTTTAGATTTAGGTTGAAGTGCGAGGCGTACAAGGTAGATGGTGATTTGTTTTGGTAGCTAGATTTGTTTTTATGTTGTGTTTAACGACAGGCTCCGAGAATTTGCTAATTTATGAGTTTGTATTTAACACTAAAAATTGCTGCCTACTCCTTATAAACACCACAATTCTGCCGAAAGTTAGAGCTAGCTAGGGCTGTGCCAACCCTTAGTTTAAAGATTAGGTACACGATTTCTTCTTGTGTTGTAAAAATAATTCTAGAAAAGTTTCCAGAACCAAATGGAGTACATACAGGATTCCAAGATGAAGTTAAATGAACTGTTTGTTTTCCTCTATGCGTAACTGTATATATTAGGTATGTATACAGGGTGTAAACAGAAATGTCGTACATAGGGAAAAAGCAATGTTAAAAATTAGGAAGCATCAACCTTAGTTTTGACCCAAATTATTATGAGTGTTTTGTTAACATGACAGTACAAAATTTGGATTATATTGACGTTTAGTCGAATTTATCTTTAAAATATTATTAGGTCTGCAAATAAAATGAATAACTATTTATTAAGGTTTTGCTTTTTTCATATTTATTTTATAACAAAGCTTAATTAACTGTTGGCATGGTAAAAACAAACAATCATGCATGTATCTACGGAATCTAAACTAGTAGAACTAGATGGTTTGCACTGTTGTTCTTAGATTATTTTCTTGAACAGTTTTAGACCAACTAATTTTTTTGTTTTACATCTCCTTTAGGAGAGTTTTATGTGACCTAGCTAAAGAATAAAAAGGGCACATAATCATTTAAATATTAAGGCCTACGAGTCGTCTAATTTAAAATAACATGTGAGGGCAGAAACCCCATGTATTAATGCACACGATATACATATACAAGATTGCTAGAATCAAAGCTAAAAACATGGTAACAATTGCAAAACAGGAGAGTAGGTGGAAATAGAATAAAAGAAAACTATACTTATAAAAAATCAAAACCTGTTGTATGGCACATTAAACAG
>OW679198.1:42971023-43091834 GCA_940337035.1 Agriotes lineatus
GAAGGTCCCAACCGCTAAGACGCAAAACCTCAAGAATATTACCATGCGGCCAAGGTCTATTGCATACTTTAATTGGTGTGTTTCAGCGTTAATAAATAGTTTCTAGATTGCTCCAGTAGTCGCTCTCATAGGTATTAATTCTAAACGTTGAGAAATGTGTCCATTCCCGAGTTGAATGCGATCAAAGGCGCTAAGAGAGCTGCCACTCTAGTATATAATACATATTAAGAGAACTAAACTAATTGTCACAACCAAACACCCAAAGTGAATACATCGCGGCAACACATTTCTTAAATTCTCTGTACCATCGGCTAGAAATTCGCTACCGTAACCGTAAGTAGAAGCGGTTTCAGTATCACAGAAACTACAAGGATTGGTATTTTCACTTTGAGAACTCATATAACTGAAAACACGTGAGCTTTACACGACGAAGGTACCTGTAGATGTATAGTAGAGCAGCGTCCTTTGAGAAGCTATGCAGTGTAGTGGGCTTGGGTGTCCTGCTGAGATGCCGTACAAGCAAATGTGCAACATTAGGTGTGGCAGAATTTTCTCCAGTTATCTCACGAGACAAAGTCCGTGTGGTCTCAGTTCTCGGAAGCAGTTGGAGTAACCAAGAAAAGTAACTGCATACGAGTTGGTGCTCTAGGTCCTGTACAGAGCCCAGGAGGAGACATATGCAAAGCGTGGCACTAACGAGCCGCTATGGAATACGAGAAAAGTCTATAATAACACAACCTTGAAATCGATGTTCAAAACGGAACGACCACAAACGTACCAAAGATGGTAGGTGGCCCAGCGTAAGTGATTTTGCAGAAATAATTTGTAATCCTAGGGTAACCAGCTTCATTTCATCAACCTCATATACAATTTCCTACGGCTGAACAACAGAATTCGCAAAAATTCTGTAAGTATAATATCTACATAAAGTGAAAATTCCAGACATCTGCAGTCCCAGAAGGAACAAATCTCACCAGACCAGTGACACAAAATGGCCGCCGGAAATCATATTACCACTCTATTTTGAAAATTTAGAAGAATTCTCTAAAGCTCAAGGATTTTCAAAATACCAAAAATAAAAAATGAGGGTAGACAACTAAACATACAGTCAGTAATTGCGGGCTACGTGAGACATTTCCTGAAATTGCAATTTAATTGTACAGTGTGAGCGCAATTGCCTGGGAATTGTATTGTAGCTCTATCTGGGCGAATGAAGTTGTAGTCTGCCATATCAGTCTTCAGTAGAATGTTGCGGGGTTAGGTTTCAGTAACATCAATGATGTTATAGCTATTAACATATCTAGGAATGTTATGAGTATCATAACTGCCGCAGATGTTTTGAAATCCGAGCTCGTAGAGCGAGGATTTTAAAACTTCTAAGGCAGTTATGATTCATAACATCCGTGATTTGTTCAATAGTTTATCGGTTGCTATATGGTTATGGTTGCCATGTAGGGTAATATTCTTTAACCCTACAGATAAGTTATGACCTAGTTACCTGCCTACTTTTGTATATGTAAACAAAGGCTTAATATCCTGAAACCGATAAAAGTTATTACAATGATCAGCATTGGTAAACGAATTAAAAGCATGAATCCTTCATTGCATGTTAATACAAGAAATGTTTTTTGTCCGATTTTTTATTTGATGATATGTGGAACATCACTTTTACATTTTATTATAAGGATTCTTTCACCATTATCAAGTCTTTCTTTTAACGTTTTACGACGGTATTGTTCGTATTTTCTATATATTGGTGTTGGAGTTTGGTGAAAGCGACGATGTATTTTTTAAAACGTTTTAGCGTCAGTTTCAGTTTTAAATGTAACCTTTATAGGCTTTTTGCTATCGCTGGATGCTTTTCGGTACGAATTACATGTACTGACGAAGTGTCCACTACATTTGAAACACGGGATTCAGAGAGAGATTCTTCGATGTAATAAATAATTATGTTGGATTTCCTCTTTTTACGTTCATCAAACTCATTTATTAGTGCGCTAATGAAATCAAGTGCAATATTCATCGAAGAAATTGGTGGAGTAGTATTTTATTTCACGGTTTTGACTTCTTTTGAAAGCACTGTTGTTATATCTTTTAATTCAGCTGCAGTTTTTTCCTCTGAGGTACCGTTATCACAATGGAACGTTCGCCTCTTCTTGTCGTTGTATTTAACAGCTGTACACCGACTGGCGATAAACCGTAGCAGGTTGATTGTAAAGGCAAGCGACATTTGTCACAAGAAATCTCTTTGCCTGTGCCTACAGATTTATAGCATAGTGTACAATTTATTCATGAAATGCATCTTAGTTGTAAAACTTACAGTTATATCAAGAAGCTTACTTACATAATCCACGAAACTCTCTCCGTCTAAACTTCGCAATCACTAATTCCCGTTTTCCTTGAGAGTTCTCTTTAGCTAAAGTCGTCGCACATATGGCGCTATCATAATATGTGAACAGCCATACCACAATAAAAGCACCGTTTTAACAGATTACAAAGACTAAATTAATGTGTCTTAAAGAGCGGGCGTCTCACAAAGAGAATGACAACAAACGCTTCATCCCATCACTATGCCGAAGTATCAATAAAAATCTTGCAATTTTTCATCTTGTTATATTTGTAATTCAGTATTTCTGAAGTTGACCTGCTGCGAGAAAATTTCTGAGCTTTGATACTGAAATTATACTGCCCTTAAAGGTTTTTGGTATTGTATTTATGCATCCTTCGCCGTCTTCCTTTTACAGGAATTGGTTATTAGCGCCTTTTTGACGTGCAAATCGCTTTGGATTTGTAGCTACTGGGCGCCCATATTCTTTTGCTTATTTTTGTTTCAGTCCCCAGGTGAACTCATTTATACAATCGCATAATTTAGTAAGAGTAAATGAGTTTGAAATACTTGCTACAGTTTTCTATCAAATATTTTTATTTGTAATACTACTTATAAGGTACAAATATTACTCTAAACGAGAATTCATTTGAACACAGTAAAAATTTGTACAGTAATTTCCTATGCATAACTGAGTCCCATATTTGTAAGCAAGGAACTCGTTTATGCGATTTATTATAGCGTTAATTTTTGAACAGGCTCACCAATTGTACGTAAGTATACAGGGTGTCTCAAAATTGACGCCCGTGCTTCTGGGATTTGATTCAGGAAGCTAAAAGAACTCGAAAATAAAAGTGGTTTTTTGTATCGAGTTATCAATTAAAAACAAAAAATTAAGATATAAACTTTAAACTTTATTAAAAACTAATAATATTTGAAAAAAAGTTATTTTACACATCTGTTGTTGTAAAATGTGTTAGGTTGCCCCCTACTTTAAGGCAAATATTCGTACGATTTATCATTGAAGTACGAACGCTCAGTAGCATATTTTCGTCTATTGACGCGACAGGAGCGTGAATTCGAGCTACGGCATCTTCAGGATTCACAACAGGTAAGCACACAGAACCGAAGGAAATATTTATCAATACGACATCTTCTATTTATTTTAGCCCCTTGAATTAAATCGTAGAAGCACGGGCGTCAATTTTGAGACACATAAATACTATTGCTTTCTGAAATTACTAACCTTTGATATGAGATAAGGTTTATGTTACATACATATCTAATTAGTTGGAATTTGTGTAGTCCATCAGCACCTCTTTACGTATGCTAATTATAGCCACTCCAGATTTCGATACCACTCAATACATCCCGTTAAAAATTGGTATAATCTGATAAAGTTAGTACAACGAAAAATTGCGAATTAAAACCACATAAAGTTTAAACTCTAAAACCGAAAATGAATCAATTTTCTCTAATATGTGTAATACCTTTATTGTTAACCTCAGCTAGAAGTGTTGAAAACCGTGAGTATTAATGTTACGTAATTAATATCCCTCTGCACTTAATGACTTTAGGTAATTGCCACGTTGAAGGTGTTACTGCCAGTCATTGGGATACCCGTTATATCAACGAGGCTGTTATTGATACGGAAAGAAACGAATTTAAACGTTTTCGAGTGGAAAATATCACAAGTAACTTATTGAGAAACATCATAAGAAAATATATTAAGGAGGTGTAATTGTTGCAGGTGTGAAAACACAGAGTTCCGAGTATGAAAAATATTTTGATGCACAAATTGTTGATGATTATCTGATAATTGCACCATCGGCAGCCTTTGAAAACTATGAACGTGATGAAAGCAGCCATTCCAATCCGGAAATGAGTCTGTTTCTAGTGATGGAATGTGCCGATGGGTACACCAGAAGACTGGTACGTACAACTAATTTTAAAAAATAACAATTTTAAAAATCTAGTTATAAACTATAAAATGTCAGATTTTTCCTACAAGTTTTTTCCAAGTTAAAAACGATAAGTTTGTAATGTTTTACTGAACCTGAATCCTAATGTTTTACTGAGTTGATCTTTAATATATTTTTTTCTATTTTAGTTATATTAATCAACTATGGTTTTTATGGTTTTGCTTTATATACTGTTTGAGGCTTTTGAGGTTACTCGAATTATTCTTCATAACATAGAAGTTTGGCTTAAACCGCGTAGTATTTATAGTAGTGTTCATCTGAACACCCAGCATTCTCTGGCTTAATGTGCCGTGCACGTTGTGAACTCGAGCAAAAACCCGCCCGATGGCCATGCTCTTTCGTGGCTCGTGTTGTTTTGCGTATCTTGCGAACGAGGATACTTAGGCAGATTTGGCCTTTTCGCTTCTTGTGCATCCATATCCACTAACGTTTCGCAAGACCTTGCAGCTTGCATCATCAGAGTGAAAGTCGCACTAAGAACTGAAGGTCGCTGTAGAGCTATTTATAGTCCCCTGTGCCAGGCGCGCAGAGTGGTGTAATGGGACATTCCTTGTTCTTGCGGCTCGAGTTACATTAGACAGACTGGTCGTTCCGTTGATCTAAGACTTCAAGAGCATAAAGGCGATTGCAAACACAAACGCATCACAAAATCAGCCGTAGCTGAACATACGTTTACAAATGGGCACACTTTAGAATTTGAGCACGCCAGACTACTTGCCAGAATACCTCACTATTTCCTGCGAGTGATACGTGAAGCCATAGAAGTAGAAAAACATCCAAATAATATAAACGAGGAAGATGGCTTTAAGCTTAGTAAAACGTGGACTCCTGTGATACACGATCTAAAGCATTACAACCACTGTGCGTCATACGGGCACGTCCCACGGATTACGTTGCACTCCAACGACCAATCAGCGTTACACTACTCCGCGCGCCTGGCACAGAGGACTATAAATAGTTCCACACCGACCTTCCGTTCTTAGTGCGACTTTCACTCTGATGATGCAAGCTGCAAGGTCTAGCGAAACGTTAGTGAATATGGATGCACAAACAGCAAAAAGACCAAATCTGCCTAAGTATCCTCGTTCTCAAGATACTCAAACAACACGAGCCACCAAAGAGCATGGCCATCGGGCGGGTGTTTGCTCGAGTCCACAAGGTGCAGGGCACATTAAGCCAGAGAATGCTGGGTGTTCATTTACAAATACTACGCGGTCTTAGCCGAAATTCTATGAAGAATAGTTTTGCTTTATACCTATCATTGTTTACCTTCATCTCTTCACCCATCCTCTATTGCATACCACAAAAATTGAAATTACCGCTTGTTATCTAACCTTCTCGCTAATGATGCTTAATTCTTATCCACACCAATAACTTGTACCTTGTACAGTGTACAACTTGATAGAAAGTTTCTCAGCCCCAAACATTCAATGATATTGCCTTTGCCTGATTTTTCAAATTATAATGTACCTGTAAATGATCTTTTCTCTTCGTTGTCTTTAATTGATGTTCATTTACATCAATGGTAAGTCAGTTTATTATTTTAATCACTAATTTATAGAACACCAAGAGATGCAAAGGCGTGTAAAGGTTGGGATAAATGTCATAATTTCGTAGTAACCCACTTATAGAAAATCCTGACACACTTTTAGTATTTTAAATAGTATAGTATGATACTACTGTATGCTTCGTGCTCTTAACGTGGTTAGTGTTTTAATGGCATTTATACACGTATCACATACTACTTTTTCTACGATCGTAACAAATAGAAAAACTTAGTTTGGTGACATTTGTTCCCTCACATTGTGTTAGATATTCAAGCATCATATCAGTGAAGGCTTGTGCATTTCAAATCGGGCACCACCGTGGTGTTTTCAATGTCTATATTGGAGTGGTGGTTTTACGATTGAGAAATTTCTCAGGCGATGGGGAATGAGTGCTCATCTCCGCGTTTTAGCTTTATATCCTTTCCGGTTCAGTGAAAATGCTTACTTGACTTCATAATCGTATAGGGAATTTTAAAAACTCTATTAAGATGACAATCACCACATATATTTAAACGCGTCAGCCTTTCCACAATAAAAAATGGTAAAGCTGCAGGACCGGGCGGAATCGTACCGGAGCTAATAAAATATGGTACAAACGAATTATTTCGAATCATGCAGAGAATGTTTCAAGAAGTTATTAACGGACAAGAAATACCCATGGAATGGAAGCAGTCATATATAACATCAATTTATAAGAAAGGAGACCGTAAAAAATGCGAAAACTATAGAGGTATAAGTGTGATAGCAACGATGGGAAGAATATATGGAAAAGTAATACGGAATAAGATAGAAAACCAAATACAAGGAAGAATTAGTGAGGAACAGGCAGGGTTTACAGCAGGAAGATCAACCATTGACCATATTTACACAATACAGCAATTATTAGAGAAGAAGAAAGCAAAAAACAGACCAATACACATGGCATTCATTGATCTAAAAAAAGCATATGATACGGTACCACGAAAAGAATTCTGGAAATCCATGTCGAAGATCGGAATACCTCAAAATCTAATCGAAGCAGTAAAAAACATGTATAAAAACAACAGCACAGCGGTAAAAATCGGAAGGAAATTTACGAACAACTTTGAGACAACAAAGGGATTGCTGCAAGGGTGTTCAACGTTACCCACATTATTTAAAATATTTATAGAACACGCGCTATGCAACTGGAAAAGAAAATGCGAAGGGATGGGAGTACCCGTCAGAGATGACCATATTTATACATTAAGCTTCGCAGATGACCAAGTTGTGATAGCACAAGATGAGGAGGATCTGAGTTACATGGTACGAAAGCTTAAAGACGAATATACTAAGGTCGGATTAGAAATTAACTTTGGAAAAACAGAATATCTAGCGACAGTAGAAGAAAATATTAAAGATTTAGAAATAGAAGAAAACTTAGAAATTAAAGGAGCAGGTAAATTTAAGTACTTGGGGTTTACAGTGACAAAAGAGGCAACGACAGAGGAAGAAATTAAAAACAGACTGGCGCTAACTAGAAATTGTATAAGACAACTTAACTCAATCTTATGGGATAGAGATATAACCAAGAATACCAAAATCCGAATTTACAATACAATGGTACAGAGTATAATGACCTACGGGGCAGAAGTATGGGTTACCAACAAGAAAAACAAAGGAAAGATAGTAGCAACGGAAATGGAGTTTTGGAGGAGATGCTGCAGGCTAACCAGACTGGATCGAGTGTCGAATGAAGAGATACGGAGAAACATGGGAAGGGAAAAAGACGCCAACACATACATAGAAGAAAAACGATTGTTGTGGTACGGACACGTTAGAAGGGCGGAAGAGCACAGATGGATAAAAAAGATAACAGAATGGAGTCCTATGGGAAGACGTAAACGAGGAAGGCCACGGAGATCATGGCGCAACGAAGTAGATAAAGCCATGGAGAACCGAGGGTTTCAAGAAGGTGAATGGAACAATTCTCTTGGTGTTGACGTTGTTTTCCAGCTTGACACTCAATGTAGCGGTTTTATATATGTGTGTGAGCAGATTTGTGTACCTGGAGTCTACTCTTGCATTATATAAAGCTTCCGTCACTGCACTCCATTCTATTGAGTAAAACGCTTTCTCATAATCTACAAACGCAAGGTGTAATGAGAATTTATATTCAGCACTTTTTTCAATTACACTTCGCAGTGCTTGAAGATGGTCTATTGTACTATAACCGGCTCTAAATCCGGCCTGCTCTGGGGGTTGATAAAAGTCCAGTTTATTTGTAATTCTATTTGTAATTATTTTAGTTAGCAATTTGTAGAAGTGGGAAAGCAGACTAATAGGGCGATAGTTATCGAGTTTGGTGTTGTCGCCCTTTTTATGGAGCAGGATTACACTAGCGTTTTCCCATAGTTTCGGTATTTTTGCTTCCAATATGTATTCATCTAGAATGGTTTTTACACATTCAAGTAGATTTACGCCACCATATTTGAGCATCTCTGTCGTGATATCGTCTTCTCCTGGGGTTTTGTTATTTTTTGATTGTGAGAGGGCTAATTTTATTTCATCATAGCTTACCTCTGGGATGTCTTCTGAGTTGACGTTGATAACCATAGGTCTGGGTGGTTGAGGTGTCTTGTCTGTTACTGTTGTGGAGTATAATTTGGAGTAGTAATCTTCCACTACGGATATTAGTTCGTTTCTTTTGGAGATTATGTTACCGTGAGAGTCACGAAGTTGATAGACTTTTTTATTTCCTTTGGACCGTTTATGTTTTAGTACTCTCATATTGAAGTTATCCTCTATGCATTGTTGTACCAACGAACTATTATAATTTCTCAGGTCCTTCCGTAGAGATTTAGTGACGTTTTTGGTTACTACTCTGAACTCATCAGTGTTCCTCTGGAGTCTTCGTCTTTGTGCCATTAGTTTTTGTGTCTCGCTTGATATTTTGGGATCGTTTGTTATACGTAGTTTGGATGTTACTTGTGTACTACTGTTTATTATTGTTGAGGTGGTCTGTTGGACTAATTCATCTAGAGGTAGGTCTTTTTTATTTTTTATTTCCTCCAGTTTTCTTTCGACGATGGTCCTGTATTATGATAGGTGTTGCCGTAGATAGTTAGAATTATGAGGCTTAGATGCGATCAGTTTTTGCCGTTCTGCCTTAGTGTTGATACTGACTCTGGCTCTTACTAGACGATGGTCGCTGACCGTGGAAAATTGATTAATTACGGAGACGTCTTCCACTATGTATTTTGTGTTGGATAGGATATAATCTATCTCATTTTTCGTACGCCCGTCTGGGCTTGCCCACGTCCACTTGCGTTGCGGTGATTTGCAAAAGAAGGTGTTCATTGCATAAAATTGATGTTCGTTTAAAAAATTCAGAAGTGTTTCTCCTCTGCAGTTTCTTTGTCCCAATCCAAATGAACCTATGAAATTTCCATCGTCGTGTTGTCTCTGGCCAATTTTCGCGTTAAAATCGCCTGAAATAATAGTATAGTGCGTGGGGCTATTCTTCATGGCGAGTGTTAAGTCTTCGTAGAATTTGTCTATTTCTTCCACTGCGTGAGTTAGAGTAGGCGCATATGTCTGAATAACTTTTAGCTGATACCTTTCAGATATTTTTAACACAACGAAAATTACTCTATCCGATATTGCCTTAAATTCTATAATTTTATCTCGGTGTTTCGGTGATATTAGGATTCCTACTCCTCCGATTGATGTTGTATCTGAGTTTCTTTGATAAAGAGTACCCTAAATCGTGGAGTTAGACAGGCAGAATGCTTAATCACCTGAGATATGCTGATGATATTGTCATCATAGCTGCAACGTCAGAGGAACTACGGGATATGCTCACACATCTACATCAAGAATCAATTAAGGTTGGCCTAAAGATGAATATTGCCAAAACGAAAATAATGAGCAATGCAGATACTCAAATTATTATTGAAGATCAAGCCATAGAAAACATAACCGAGTATATCTATTTGGGACACACTATAAAACTTGGAAGGGACAACCAAACAGCCGAACTAACAAGGCGAATCAAATTGGGATGGGCCGCGTTTGGAAAACTATCTTATATTCTAAAAAGTAACATCCCGAACTGTTTAAAAAGTAAGGTCTACAATGCGTGCGTCCTACCAGTTTTAACATACGGTATTCAAACAATGACCTTGACTAAAAAGAGTATGTTAAAACTTCAAGTAGCTCAGAGATCAATGGAAAGAGCAATGCTGGGTATCAACCTACGCGACAAGGTCAAAAATTCTGATATTCGAAAAAGATATAAGGTTGAAGATATCGTCCAAGCCGTACTAAAACAAACTGGTCCTGGGTAGGCCACGTGGCAAGACAATCAGAGGAGCGATGGCCTATAAACATTATTACATGGAGACCCAGACTATCAAAACGCCCAGTTGGTCGGCCACCTAAAAGGTGGACAGATGACATACGACAAGCGGCAGGGAGACAGTGGATACGAGTTGCGCAAGATAGGACGGTATGGAAGCAAATGAGGAAGGCCTACATCCAGCAGTGGATACAAGATGGCTGATGATGATGAATGGAACAACCGAGAAGATTGGAGAGGAAGGTTGAGAGAAGGAAAACAGTGACAACTGTAAAAATCCTTTATATATGTATATAGCCTTTCCACGATGCAGTAAAGAAAGGCCACCAAAACAATTCTAATGATTCTACCTGCTCACTATCCGTAGGAGTAGCAGAAGGACTTCTACAGCACAAGGCAACATTGACACACTGGGGCAGAGCACTGAAGGTGTTACTACACTACTAACGAAGATATACCGAAAAACTTATTTTTTAGGCACTCGTCCTGAAAAGCATGTATTACTGTTCAATTTTTAGGCCGGAAAGTATGTCTTTATAGGATGATTTTGGAATATGTTGCTATACAGACCTATTTCGCAAAATTGACGTTCTGATTGGTTTGTAATATTTGTTGACTGTGGTTACTAAGGGAATCAAATACAATTATCTCTAGATTTTTACAAAGACATAATGCTTGTGTGTTATGTAATGTTCCAATATTTATGTAAAATTAAAAAGAAAAGCAAGTGCCTAAAAATGTTGTACGTACCTCGTCCGGAACACCCTTTACAGGACCTGTAGACTTGGAGCTTATCTACGCGTCCTGTAAAGATGATCTTTTCGGACTTGCTACCTAAACTACTATTACAACAGGTAGCTTGCTTACTAACACATAACAAAAGCAACGATACCCTACACGTTGAAAATGTTATTTCAGTGCATTTTAAATTAGTGGAAAATTACAAATGCAACATAAATAATAAAAACATAAATTTGACTTAGCTGAAATGCAGTTTAATAGGCGGAAAAATAGTAAAACCAAGGGAAATCACAGACTCTGAGCGTGGTACAAAATCTTGGCCAAGCTGTACTCTATCGCTAATCGCCGAATAGAGCTCGCAACTTAAATACCAAAAAATATGTCACGCCAGACACCTTCGGCTTGCGTCAGTAGGATGATAAACAAAGGGCAGCAATAGTTCAACGATTTTCTACGAGCATAAATCCACACGCGAAGAACGGGTTCTTTTTGGGACTTTGTCAGGATACCCGAAGGTTGCTCCTTCTGGCGCGTGCATTCCTCGACCTTAGCCTGAACCTATTTAAGGGGTCTTCTTTGTTTCTATTTATTTCTGGTTTTAACTCATCAACCTTTAATTGCCAAGTGGCGAGATCTTCTTCCAACTATTGCAACTTCTGAGTCTGCTAACTCTCCCTCCTCCCACTACCGTTTGTTTTATTGTCAGTTTTGCCTATTCACCTTTTTCTATACATTCCACATGGCGTATCTATTTCTATCTTTCTAGTTTAACTATTTTAACGATATAAGAATCCCGATAGAACCCTATAAAAAATTAACATTAACTATGTGCTTTTCGTTGATGTTTGTGCCCTCCGAAGAAGTTGAACTGTTTTGTTTCGCTTCTTGGCAAACCTTGTTGTTTTGTCTTGACGTGTGCACTAGCTGTCGGGGTTAAAGTGACGCAAATAAGTTAGTCGTGGTCGAAGAATCTTTACAGGGAGGTTGCGAGACCTTTATCACCACTTCGGTGGATCTATTTATCGGATTCTCAAAGGAACCAGCTCTATCTTACCAAAACGTCATGTTGTAACTCGCAAGTTGAAGTTTTGTTTCGCCGTACCTTTATTGCAAGTTTCGTTCCGGCGTCTATTCACCCATTAAAGGGATTATTGTCGTTTCAACTCCTGATTGTGGTAACCATCATCTCAAAGCGCTGTTCCCGCCGCCCGCAAACACCCTTTTAAGCAGTTGCTGATTTTACCAGTTGCTGGCAACTTCGATGGACATCAATGTTGACTTCCCAAACCAGGTATTTAATAATAATAATAATAATAATAAAGGACTTTATTGCCACAAAAAATATATAAATAAATAATACATTCAGATATAAGAATTTAAAAAATTTATGTGGCAACGGCGGAGTTCAGATGCAATAAATTACATCTGCTCTTACACTCAACCGACAAAAAATAAGTACAAAAAAATTTTTTAATGGCAAAAATTCAAAATTGAAAATTAAAAACTAAAATTGAATATAATTGTCTGAAATTGAATCCGCGACGCACCCGCCAATATTATGCACTAATATTAAATTACTCAAACATTAAAATGATTTAAAAAAAATTTTTTATTCTCAATCAAGCACTATCTTGACGTTCAAAAAGATAAGATGACATGTATCGTTTAAAGGAAGCAATAGAAAGATCTTTGCTACAGGATGGCAAAGAATTATAAATTTTAGCAGCACTATATGAAAAACAACGTTCGAAAAATACAGATCTGTGAGGTGGAATGGTTAATAGCCCTTTATTCCGGATGTTGATATTATGAGTATCAGTTCTAAATGTCAGTCTGTCAGAAAGATAACTTGGTGTTTTGTTGATTAATAATTTATGGACAAAACAGGCCGAGTGCAGAAAGCGACGATTGCCCATATTTAACCATTTAGAGTCTCGCAGTTTGTGTGAAATATGATCATATTTTCTAATTCCATAAATTAACCTTAAACAAGAGTTTTGAATTCGTTGAACTCTCCTGGAATCAGAACTTTCCAAACAAGGTCCATAGACTAAATCAGCAAAATTAAAATGAGACAAAACAAAAGCATTGCATAAGGTCTTCTTCGCATCTGGAGTTAAAAAATGTCTGTTAACGTACAAGATTTTTAAGTTGCTGAACGCTTTTTGTATGCAATTGCTAATATGAAGATCAAATCTTAAATTAGAGTCTATAGTTAAACCTAAATTACGACCGGAGTTTTGTACACCTAAAGCTGTCCCAGCAATGTTAATATTTACTAAAGGTATTAAATTATCTCTGTCTTTTGGTTTGCAAAAAAGCATAATAGTAGATTTTATAGGATTGATAAGCAGAGAATGTTGTTCAGATATCGCTATTAAATTTGAGAGATCAGTATTGATTAAATTGTTAGCTTCATTGATGTTGTTGAGATTAAATGGTAAATAGATTTGCGTATCATCGGCATAAAAGTGACAGTTACAATTTTTTACATTATTAATAAAATCTGCAGTGTAAATAATATATAATAAAGGACCCAATATAGAACCTTGCGGGACACCCGACTCTACACCTTTCACGTTTGAAATTGAGTTACTTAGTTTAACTAGTTGCGTTCTTCGAGATAAAAAACTTTTTACAAGCTCAATTGCATTATTACCAAAACCAAAATAATGTAGTTTAGATAATAATAGTTCATGGTCGATCATATCGAATGCCTTGGAGTAATCTAAAAGAATCAAGATAGTAGCAAAGTTTTTTTCCAAAGCATTAAATATGTCGTCCGTGATACAAGCAAGAGCAGATACACAGCTGTACCCCTTCCGGAAGCCTGACTGTACAATGGGAAGAATGTTAAAATAATGGAGATGATTCCGAATTTGCTTTTCCATAATTTTTTCTAATAATTTAGATATTGCGGGAAGAATGCTGATAGGGCGTAAATCCCTAAAGCTAGAAGGAGAGTTGGATTTGGGAAGAGGAATGACGTGTGCTATTTTCCAACTATCAGGGAAGTAATTAATTTCTAAGCAACAATTGATAATATGAAGTAAATATCTAATTATAAAAGGGCAGCACATTTTTATCATATTGATACTAATGTTATCTGCCCCAACCGAATTTGAGTTAATTGTGCATAAGGAATCCAACACATCATTTTCTGTAACTAGGGAGAAGCCAAACAAACGAGAAACATTATTTTTTAAATTATTTTCATAAAATATTTTTAAATTGGGATCAGGTTGTATTTTCTTTGCAGCAATTTCATCAACAAAAAAATTATTAATAGCGTTAGCGTCACAAAGTGTAGCGGGAATAACACGATTTTTTGGTTGAACATTAAGGTCCAGTTTTTTAAGAGCCGACCATATATTATTTTTGTTTTTGGTCAAGATCGATTGTAAATAAGCGCGTTTCTCCCGTCTGATAGCACTGGTGGTGAAATTACGTAATGTTTTGTAATAATCCCAGTTACTAGGGTTTTTAGATTTTTTAAATTTCTGAAGAGCTTTGTTACGTAACTTGATGAGTAGTCTGATATTGTCTGTCAGCCAAGGAGCTTCGGGTTTCGTAAATCTAGCAGTGCGGATAGGTGCGAAAGAATTGAACAAATATAATACATTATCACTGAAAAAAGTTACTTTCGAATCAATGTCATTAAGCCGAAACATAGCATCCCACGGTACAGCCTCCAACGCCACGGTGAATGCATCAAGATTAAAATTATTAAAATCTCTGTACGTTTTGAAATTTACTGCAGTAGTAACATGACCGACATTCAGATAACAGTATGTTAAAGAATGATCGGATATTCCATGCATACTCCTCACACCCTTATCACATATAATTTCGGAATTGGATGTAATAATTAGATCGATAAGTGTGGAGGAGGACTTAGTGACTCTAGTTGGTTCGGTCATGATTTGTTTAAATCCATAAACTTCAAGTAATTCTAAAAATTTTAAACAGTTTGAATTATTGGTAGAAAAGTCGATATTGAAGTCGCCCACACATAACAAATCATCACAAAACGGAATCACAGATGCAAAGGAGTCCTCAAATGCATTAAAGAAATCATCATATTCCTTCCAGCGAGCCCTGTAAATAGCACCAAGAGATAATCGCCTTTTGTTTAAAGTAAATGTTATCCAAAATTGTTCAAAATGTATATTATTTTCTGTATTTATTACGGTAAATACGATATTGTTTTTAATATAGTATGCTAGGCCACCACCTCGTGATATGCGATCTTTCCTTATCATTTGATATCCATTTAATTTAAAAACGTTATCAGAAATGTTAGGATTTAACCACGTTTCGGACAGAGCAATAATATCGTAATCAAACTGGTACACATGATCTCTGAATTCATAAAAACCCGTACCAATCGATTCAATATTGAAGTGTGCAATTTTAAGGGCCATGTGCGTCTACAAACTCAATTCCAAGACAAAACAAAATACAAACAAAACAAGCAGTAAAATAAAAAAGTTAAGATAAGTACAGCTAATGCGAGCAATTAGTGTAGGAGCGCTCCTAACCACAAATTGATAGTGAAATTTCTGTATTGTGGCTATAATCAAATAAAAATTAATGTAATAAGATAATTAAATTAACATATAGATTAAGGAGCCAAAACTGCATTGTAAAAGGCACAATTTTGCAGCCCAAGCGACATTAGAATAATAACATATTTTTTAAAATAAAAATAAATTTTCTTCGTAAAGCGAGTAATTAAAGTGACTTACAACAAAAGTAAAATAATAAAAAAGGAAAGACAATCATACGTGTCTAAACTGCAGCAGCAGATAATAGATTATCCATCTCTTCACATGTAAGAATCTTCACAAGGCCGTCTACATTCCGGAAAATCCTTCCATCGCTGCTCCAGACATTCTTCACACCGAACTTTTTTGCTGCAGCCTGGAGTACCGACAGTCTATACCCAGTTAGATCTTCTTTGATAACTAGCTTACTACCCTTTAAACGTTTTTTTAAATCGAAGACATGTTTTCTTTTTCGATACGACAAGAACTTGATTATAATAGCCCGGGGTTTATCACCAGACGGTCGACCCACTCGATGGGAGCGTTCGATATCATCCAACGATATGCAGTTGGGACCCAAGCCTCTGATTAAATTATCAATCACTAGTACATCTGTATTTTCATTCTTGTTTTCCGGGATACCAAACAAACGCAAATTATTACGACGGGTATATTGTTCAAGACTATCGACTCGGTGATTTACTTGTTTGATGGCATTTGTTCCTAGTTATTTATAGTGCATTGTAAATCCTTTTGTGCGACGTTGTTCGGAAGATATGCGTGCGTAATTCCAGCTACCGTATAATTCGCACCCAAATTTTAGATTTTATGTTTCGCTTTTAATGAACTTTCCAGAAATATCGCTGTAGTAAATTTTGTTGTTGTTAGATTCATGATTGCTGATATCACTATTGTGAGTACATGTTGTTGCTATCAGGTAATTTTAAAGCTACTAACTCATTTATTGGATTGCATGTTTGTGCAATTGTTTCAAATGTTTTTAACCTATTAGATTGCATTTAATTAAGTATTTTGGTACATTATTATTTCATATATCAACGGTTGTATGCGCATTTTTGTTATGTTTTCTTTGTAAGGAATACCGGGGAGTTTTTGACAAAATTAAGGTAAGTCCATTGATACTGCCCGCTGTTTAAAATCGAGCACTGCAAACACGCCTTAAGTTCCGTCTATGGTTTCCACTTTTACGTAGGCGGGTTTATCAATAAAAGAGGTGGCGTTACATATTTAACACCTGTATTTCGTTTACCGGAACGTAGCCCTAATCTAAGGTTGTAAAGAACCCCATCTTCTCACTGAGCGGTTTAGCCGAGGCAACTTTTGTTACAACCCATCATAACGAGGTTAGGGCAACAAATCTATATAAATTTCCCGATTTTGTCTTGATGTAGTGTTTATGAGGTAACAAACTGACGTTTATGGTCTTAAAGAGCAGTTCCAGCTCCATCCAATAACGTGTCTCTAAATGGTATGTTAAATACTATACTGGACGAAACGTTTTCTAGGCGCTACCCCTTTCCTTGATTATTTTAAATTCCTCCATGGCATTACATACTGCACTCATATTAATTTGTAAGTTCTGCGTTTTATATTCATATCTTTTTCTCATGATCTGAAGTCTATGAAGGTATATGTCTGGTGTACGATTGATCTTTACTTCACAAAACCACACTGGTAATGGCCTATGGCGTTCTCTGGGTATGTCTTTAATTCTTTGAATAGTACCCATGCCAGCAGCTTATACGCAATGTTTAATAGGGTCCCCAATAAATATCGCGATTAAATTGCACTTCTTTTCTATGTAGAGGTACTATAATATTATAATATCGACATTCTACTATTCTAGTACTTTTACTTTCTTCCAGATCTCCTACATTAGTTGACATATCCGGTTTTCTATACTAATCTTCATTCTATCCTCGCATAATTTTATACTAGACATGGACCTCCTCCAATGTTTTCCATTGATCTCTGTCTTTTGCTGTTTTCGTCCATGTTAATCCATGTTACAGGTACCAATTTACAAAATTCTGTTGCCAAATTAACTAAACCTAACGTTTTTATTTTTCAAGCTATTGATAGCGTTCCTTGCCTTTTCTAGCGTTGATATTTGTTTCTTGCTTTCTTACCTTTTTATCTCGTCCAACCCATTTGATCCCTCTTCTAACTGGTTTTTGTATTCCATTTAGTTCAACCACTGTTTAAAGGAGTCTTTAGTACATTACGCGTCTCACTTAAATGATGCCGTCCTTATGTTACTATTATGGGCTTAAATTTATTTATCTACTCCAGTGGGAGAAATAACTCATTACGCCACTCATTTGACACCATTTCCGTTAGGTACCTAATAAAGCTCATTACACCACTCAGTTATATAATGGCTTCATTACCTAACTGAGTGGTGTAATGGCTTCATTACCTAACTGAAATAGTGTCAAATGAATGACATAATTACATTTTCCTACTAAAATATTTTTAAAAATGACAGAGCTGACATTTCTCTTAATGCAATTTTCTCAATTTTAGGCAGTTGTAGATAAAACTTTGTACAATACATATGTGATAGCATCATTAAGATACTTGTGTGCTTACATAGCTCGTGCTAAGCACTCGTTTGTAACTTACACACACGTATATTAATGATACTCTTATCCCACTTGTATAGTAAATAACTATTGTGCAATCCTTAATTAGATAGAATTTCCTTGTGTTAGTCCTGTTGTTCAGTGTTTTCAATTCTTCCAACTGTTGCTCCATGCGCTCCTTCTCTTTCTTCCCATTTTCTTTTCATCATAGTCTTCGATGTTTTTTCCATGGCCTCTCTGCAACTTGCTTCTCGTTATCTGTCACCTTTAAGTGATGCTTTATAAAGCTTATGGCTCTAGTTTTCCATTGAGACTTGTTTACCATATTATCTTAGTCTAACAAACATTGATATTAAACATTTTTTGAGAAATATAGTGTTTATATTTACACATTATTACTTCACACTTGAACTACACTTGAACATTTTCAGGCATTTTACCAGCCAATAAACGATACCAACACTTATGCCCCAGAATTCAGCAAATCTTCCTACATCTATAAACTACCTATGCCGCTGCCTGCAAATTTTAGCTTGGCTGAGTTTGGAGAGCGAATTGAAGCCTGTGATTTCGACATCTCTAACACTCGTTTGCACTTTACAATCACGCCCTCGGAACAACTTTCCCTTACATGGGAAAAGCCCACTAACGGCACTTTTAAATGCCATTTCGCTATCTTGAAAACTATAAGTTATTTGAGGCTTAAAGAAGATCAAGTTTTTGAAATGGAGGTCACGGTAAGCCTAAAATTATCTACAAGATAAAGTCTACAAAAGATTTTTATAGGACATAGGAATTGCTTCTAAAAGCAGTGCGGCAACGTTACACATTCACATAGACAAAGAGCGTAGCATCCCTCTAAATCCATCATTTGAAAATAAATTCTATTGGGCCACCTACAACAATGAAGGACGTAACCATAAAATTACTATCAATGAACCCATTCGCTTAGAGAACTACGATTCTGCCATGACGTTTAATATACTTGGAGGTTTTTGTAAGGAAATTTAAATATTTAAATATTTTCAATGTTTTTATGTTGTAGCGTACAAAGACCAATTTTACATCCAAGTAGTATCAGAAGAAATATTAGTACGTCTGAGAGAAAATCTTCCCACAGATGTTTTAAACCAGGACAAAATATTTATACTTATTGAAGCAGTTCTAGAAAATGCTGAAGAACACGGCGTGGCAGTGTTGTACATTCACTTTCCCATAACTTGTCCCAACAGTGTACACTCAATCAGCGGAATCAGTTGGGGTAAATTAATGGAATTAAATAATATTCAAAGTAGTTTATCACTACTTCTTCATTTGTTTTGTCACCATAATGTGTAAAATGCAATATGTTACACGTGTTGCACGATTAACTTTTTATATTGTTTAAGCTTCTTCAATTCAATCTACCATTCAATTTGAGAGATATTATTATTTATTTGAAACACTCAATCATAAAGGAAAGCTTGTAGGAGTAGTTGCTGCTACTGCGTCTCCCGGAATAATAATAGAATATTCCATGAAAGAACCTAATGGTGAGCATTAGTTTTAGTTTCTTGTGGCGTTTCAGTTAAAAGTTTCACTTGGTACAGTTTTTGCCCTAACTAAACAATATTGTCTTACAGAGAAAGAGCGAAAATCCATTCTGAATGTACATTAATGCAATGGAATTATTTATAACAAATCTAATATTCAAACGAAATCAACTTTTGCATTTACTCAATATTGATCAATTTGAAAAACTACTACTATTAACGAATTATTTGTCTAAATATTCCAAATCAGTTTTCAATCTATCGGTTCCGCCAACTAACGCAAACCAGATCCCGTTGATTTTGATTCATGATCTAAAAAACAACTTTATGTGGCAATTTTTAGGCAGAAATTACGTATGCCAAACAGCTATTGTCGTTTTCTATCTCAAATTAAATAATTTTGTTCTAGGTTCTGCACTTCCAAAGGAAATTGAATATGACAAAAATAATGGTCGAATAACGTTAAAAAGCCGAGTGCCTACAGGTCTTTACAATTTTAGTGCAGTTGCCCAAGGTCTAAATACTACACTGGAAGCTACAGCAAGTGTAAATATTGCCAATAATATTTATTACCTTTATAGAGCTTTTAAACACTTGAAGGACTAGCAATAAATTAAATGTCCGAAAGCTATCATAATTCAATTCATTTTCAGTTCGGTAAAGAAAATAACAGGTGTTTATTCAGCACCTGTCTTAGGTTACTACAGTTTCCTCCTTAGAAATGCACTTGAAGCTGGACATGGTAGATGTAGCAATATTCTCAATCATTACTTAAGCCGATTTCAATGTCTGAAAGTGGGCAGTTCATGCTTTGCCTCATGCCGAAACATAAAGCATTTAAAACAGACGTGTACGTTGCAGCAAACGTTACTTACAACTAAGACTAATTATATATTATATTTAAATTTTCCTCAATGAATATTTCCAACCAGTTTTCGCAGATTATTAATATATTCTACGCGCAGTCCATTACATAAGGGGTTACCAAGAGAAAAAAGAAATTCGAATATGAGGCGAGACCGGGAAGTAGTAGCGCAATTTGCAGTGATGTATAGCGAGTCAACATTATTTTGACTCAGTCTGGGTTGGGATTCATATTCGGAGGAAGCCCAACTCGTGGTTTCGCACTAGAAACGAGGCTGCATCCTGGAGAAATATCACGCCGCTCCAACCGCCGGCCACTATGAAAAAGAAAGCATCTATAGGAGAATCGCAGTATAGTACTTCTTGATGGAAATGTTCACTCACATCCTGAACCACGTGGCCAGCGGGACTACTCTAGACGCCACCACCGCTACAGCGGTTCGAACACCTCTTTATCAACCCGCTTGGACCATTACTACCAGGTCTAAAGGAAACGAGATGAATATTCATCATAAAGGACATGGCTACAAGATGTCTCACTCTCCCAGTCACCGATGCATCTTTCTCGGCCCGAACTCGAATTGAAGAAGTATTCCTACGGAACCTCCAGGAGGATCAACAGAAAGAATGGAACTCAATTCGTCAGCAGCTCTGTGGTCTACAGCCAGCAGGTGTTGGCCGCCATTTGTCATCCTCAGGCCAACCCAGTTGAAGGAGACCTAAAGCCTGACTACGTGGTTAGGGAAGACCATAGCAACTGGCTTACCAACTTGGCACTCATCAGAGTGGCCGTAAACACCACCCACTCCCAATCAACTGGACACACGGCTGCATACCTCCGCACAATAAACGAGGTTACGAGGGATCAGCATACCATCATCCATTATAAAAATGTTTTATTAACCAACACTCTCCGCCAAGCAAAACTCTTCCAGGAACAGCACCACAACATGAATAGGCACAACGCCGATGCAAACCAGGAGAACTACTACTGATCACATGGCATCCGGTTAGGAACGCCGGCAAATGTGTAGCTTTTAAATTCATGCCACAAAGAAAGGTAAAGGTTCAAGGTAATTTCAATTCCCCCAACTGGGGGCAGGCTGATATAGGGACTTGCATTCCACTTCAGCCAATAACGGGAATTATAGGATGGGCGAAAGAAAGGAGGGGTGGAAAATGGAAGAAAGGCCAGGAAAGGTAGAGAAGTACTGCTCCGGAATTCGTCTTAGAAAATATTCTCTTTTGACTCAGGAAAACCATCTAAAACCCTGAATCAGAGCAGAGGTTCGCTGGAATGAAACCCACGACCTCCCAAAGGCTTACAGAGCTCGGTTGCCACGAAGATATGGCCATTAATACTTCAACAAGTATCGCCAACGTCATACCATGTTGCCGCGTGTTACAGGCTAAAACGACAATTACGACAACGCGCCAGCTTGTAACGGTATTTACGAAACACCACGATAAAACTAGACGACTAGAGCGTACAACAACTCACAAAATCGGGACTGTAACTCACATAGGACCGCTTCCCAGCCCATAACAAGAGTTGCCGACTAGGCTTCAGTGGAGCGAGGGGTGGTCCAACACGAGATAACACAAGGGTAACCGCCTAATAAACGGCAAACAGATCTAAAATAATAAGGCGCCATCAGAATTCCATCACTATAAAAAAAGCACAGGTAAACTCACTGAGAAACAGTGGAAGCATATGAATACACTTTTCAACTTTAAGCTTGGCAGTATTCTGGTCAGTGAGCGGATGGCCCAGCGAGAATATGCTCGACTCTCAGGCGGCCGGCCCGGGTTCGAGTCCCGGTGGACTTTAGACGGATTTTAAAAATCGTACGCTCCCCGCCTACCACGCTAACACCTGTGGTAGTCGTTAACTCCTAACAAGGAAACTCTTCTTCAATTTCGACGGGCAAAGCTAGCCACCTACCCGACTTACGAGTTAAGAGGGCTCACAGAACCACAATTGTATGAAATAAACCGGCCACTGGCCTAATATAAGAGGAGGAAGAAGAAGCAGAAATATTCTGGTCAGCGAGCCGCTTCAGCATCTGTCTCAATTCTGGCCCAGAATGAAAGCACTTCTGCAACAAATTCACGACAGTCGCAAAGCGATAAATGAACACGTGTGCGGTGAGAGTTCGGACTGGAGCGATAACACAGATGAGTGCGCTAAAAAGCCACTAAATAACTGCACAAAACTCAAGACACTTAAACATATACATGCTAAATAGCCGTAGGTACGTTCGTACAATCCAAAAATGTCCTAACACGCGAGTGACAAATCCAACGACCAGGAGCCAGTGCAACCGATACGTAGAAGGCGGGACAGAGAATGAATTAATCACTGCTACCATCTACATCGGGACGCCTTGGAGGCAAAGGGAGGTTTTGTAGCACAGCACGCCTGCAGGCCATTATACAACCTAGATGTACTACGCATACTTGCGTTTCCATCTCACGCCGAGAGATAAAGATAAATGAACCCTACAACAGCGCTTGCTTAAAGCCTCGCGTAGGAAAAACGGTCTGCAAGCATCTCAGGAGAGGTCCTCACTGTTAAGCGTCAAGTGCATTTTTTTACCATTGATTTAATTTGACGCTGAATATTTTCTTTTCATTATAGGGAGATCAAAGATAAACTTGATTGCGAAAGTCATTGAAAACAATAAAATTTTCCTAATATGTAGCATGCTTTTTGTTAACAGAACTGTCAGTTTACGTTTAAAATTCACTTTCTACATCTTGATGAACTTATCCCATTATCATTCATTTATAAATTTGGTTTACATTACATATTTTTGCAAATTTGTGTAAGTTAGTAAACTGTGTTAAAGTCACATGAAGTAATAATACAGTTAATTGTAGTTCAAATGTAGTTTTTTTGATCTCTCTGTATATGTAATGCTTTTGTCATGAAACATAAGTAGTTTTTGGCCCAGTTGCTAACAAGTTTCTTGAAATTTTACACAGCCAAAATAGCAACGTTGACTGCTTTTGATTGTAACATGTCACTGATGTGCTAAAGGTAGCTACAGTTTTAATATAAAGTATGATCAAAACTTATTTTTATCTAATATGGCTGGAATAGTCAACCTAATTTATGGCTGCAACTACGTTTATACTTAAATATAGCACGTAACAAACTGTAAAAAGTTATACTTCTCTGTTTGTCTTTTATACCACACAAATTATTACGTCATCCAACATTTGTATCACCTTTTTCTTATACTAATTTCATAAAAAAATATGTTGTAGTAAGGTATATAATGTTACCTGCAATACTCTCGGAATTTCATCTCGACCGATGGTGGGATACATTAAGAGAACCATCCGGTATCGTTTCCCGCTACGCACGGTATTGCAGCACTATCATCGGGGCCCTGTACAATAATCTATCGTTTCGGAACACCCCGGCATCTCAGTAAAACAGAAAATGTTTCCGTTTATCGCACGTAGATTCATAGTAACACATACATAGAAACGAAATTCTGCAGAGGCTCCCTATTTCGCTTCCGTTTTTGATCCATAAGCCTTATCAATTACGAGCCAGCCGCATTTGCAAGCCCGCAAATGTCGCTCAACTTTAGCTACAACTCCCTTAGCCCCGGTGATGGACTGCTTGCATTTCCGCATCATTTAACTTTCTGCACCCAGTTAAGTCATTTATGGTTTATTATTTGATTCTTGTGTGATATGTCGTCAATTGGAAACGTGTTTTATGTACCTAGAACAAAACTTTGGGTGGGTATTACCGTCCATTTTGGTATAAGTTACTAAGTTGTGTGTTGTAAAATAAATTTTAGGGCGCATTGCCGCTAGCGTCCCAGTAAGGCATTCAGCGCACTGCTGCAAGTGCATCGATATTGCTCCTTATTTTTGCAATTATTTGCTAAGTTTTGTTATTGCGTGACTTTACGACGAATAGGTAAAAATTCTTTAAACGATGTTTTAAAATCCATTGTTTGTTGCATTTTTGACCTTTAGTTGAGGCCAACTTAAATGTATTTTTATCAACGTTGTTTTAATGGAGTTCTTTGAAATTTTCTCTGTGTTTTTATTTGTAAAGCGCAGTACAGTTTCTCGTATTTTAAAGACAAATAAAAACATTTCTAGACATTCACAAATAAAGTAAGATGCAAATCTCGGAGCTGACCACCGCACATATTTTCCGAATCCGTGAGTAAGACTATTCATGGTGGAACGCTTTTTTCTTCTGACAGCACGATGACCCAAAGTGGATTTTGACTTGTGTGCGAACAGAAATAAATTAAACTTAATGGTTTTGTCTAAGTACTTGTTTAAAACCATGTACTCGACTTTAAACTTCACGATTTTACAGCTAAACTTCCGCACGTGTTCTATATATTTGCCTTCTCAGTAACATTTTTGGACCTAGCCCAGTCTTTCAAAAAGTGTCGTAACTTTGTTGATATCACCAAATCGCCAGAATAACATTGATTTTAACTACTTTAGTAGTCAGGATCGCTTTTCGAGTTACTTTGTTTAATCTTGAACAAACGTAAAAGTTATCCCTCAATCAACTTGTATTGTAATTGTGTCTCGTGTATCAGAAAGAAAAACAAGAAGTTTAGCTAGCTTAAAAAACTAGCGCACTGCATTAACCTTAAACTTAAATATTTAAATAATCTTTATAGGTAACAATAAGCATCTTAGAGGATGACTTTACAATGATGACTGTAGTTCACATCACAGAAAACGCAGACGAATATACACCCATCCCTTGCCAGCCTGATCTAGACGGATGTGAAATCGAAGTGGTTGATCAGTATCCACCAACGTATCCAAGTAGGTTTTTAGTTAATAAAACTATTGCTTGAGGCAATCATTTTATTTCAGTGCTATTTGATATCCGCTCGGGATACCTACATAACTCTGGAATCGACAGAGAAATGAAGCCTCTAGAAGATATGGCAATACCGCAGTTCTTGGTCCGATTGCGCTTCAAGCCATGCCCATACTCAAGACTAAACAGCCTATGCGTGAGTAACACCTCAGGAACATACCAGGAAATGAATAGAGAATGGGCGTTAGTTCCAACAAATGTAACCACCAAACCTGGAGAGCTCTTGATAGTAGTAATAATTGATGACGTCAATGACAATCCACCTATTTTTGATTGTGGTGGCAATCTAGTCGTTGGTTATCCAAGTATCGATTTACTGCCGCAAATTGCGCCTTCGTATGTGACACGAATTCACGTATGTTATTCTAAAGACAAACCGTAGTTTCGCCTATACTGGAAATTTTAGGCTACCGATTTCGATGTGGGGATACATTCAGACATTAAGTACAAAATAAATAGCCGTCATTTTATGATTCATGCCAGAACCGGAGTAATCTATCCAAAATCAAGTGCATTCGGGTATGAAGGTAATCTGAAATTTACTGTTCGAGCAACTGATATGAATGGCGATACTTTCGTTGGTCTTTCTTCTGAATTAGAAGTAGAGGTAGATAATTAATGTATCCACATGATCATCACAGTAATATTCCATTTAAAAATTTTAAGGTGAAACTACTACAGCAAAACCATCTGGCAATTTTGACCATAGGTAATTTACAGTTGGAGGAATTCGCTGAAACGGTACAACAACTATCAGATAAAACAAATCTGATAATTCAATGTTTAACGGCGTCCGTTATCCCAAACACAGAAGGCGAAATAGAAAGCCAATATTTTGTAAAAGGAGTCATTTATGCTATAGATACTGATTCTAAGCTTGTTGATGTTGAAGAACTGAAACGGTAAGTCTCGAAACTAAGCGACCGACGTGTAATTTTCAAATGTTTCAGAACGATTGAGGGCACAAATATCCTAAAAAGGTTTACAATTACAAATTGGGAACCTACAACGTACGTTGATACTAGCGACAAATCCAACACCATTTATTTCATCATCACTATTGGAGTACTTCTTTCACTTTTAATGATATTGATAGTGGCGATAGCGATTTGTTACTGCTTTAGAATTTTTAAAAACAGGTATACTATGACAGTTCATCAAAACATAAAAAATTATTGTTTGATTTCAGAAGTTCAGAAGAGGATCATTCTGCTAAGGACTTAATCAATTTGGCAAAAATAGGGTAAAATTGGCTATTAGATCAGCGAGACTAAGAGAGAGTAATTATATTATTTTTAGAAGTATTGAAGAATTTGATCTGTCCAATAACTCTGCATCTTCACAGGGCAATGCACATAACAAAAAGGATGTTGAAGTTGTGGAAAACAACAAAGAATTTATTAAGAAAACTGTTTCCACAGATGATGGTATTACAGACACAACTGCAATATGAAATATCTGCAGCAATAAAATAATCTCGATGTTTAAAAATTCAAGTGCAGCAACGCTTAATGTGTTCAAGTTAATATACATGTACAAATTTCCATGCCAGTAGCTATTAAAATTAATTAAAAATGAATACGTGCTATGTGGTTTACTTCAACGCCATACACATAAGTACAATCAATACTTATCAACCAATAAAAGAGTGATTACCACGTAATAAATATTTATGAGCATTCGTGAGTGCAATATCCGCTTAATAATACTATTGAATATAACAATATGTTTTCGTCGACAGCGACGACGAAAATAGACAGCAGATGTAATTCAAGATTCTAATATACAAAACTGTTTACGTTGTTATTTATTTGTTGTTTAAGCAAACGTTTGGACAATAATAGCTGTCTTCCTACATACTAGTTTAATGACATTCAATCAGCAGGCAAAAATTTAATATTATTACTGTGTTTTAGTAAAAGTTTTATGAATTTGGAGAGAGAAATCTCCTAAAGAGACTAAGAACTGAGCAAAATCAAGTTAAGAGTAAGACAGAACGTAATATACATTTTGGGTCTACTTATTATATAAAGCTGTGGTTAAACGATCACATTTTCAAAACTTTTCTAAATGAATGAGATAACATATCACAATTTACTGTTCTAAAAATTATTAACACCCATTATTTATATTTGCATAAGATGAAGTCGTATATACGATATCCCTGAAAGAAGTGAACGTAGTGCAACACTCTAAAATTAACGTAATCACGTCAAAGTGCATCCAGCTAGCTACAATGAGACACATGCGCTGGTCTATTCTGAAAGTGTAGATGTTTCTGTCTAATTCAAATCGGGCTGGGCATAAAACGTAGGTAATAATACTTTTCGGGAGCTACTAGATTGTAAATTTTCGCCCAGAATATGATTGACGTCCCCTAACCGAAAATGGACTTTGGAGTAGAAATTTCGTTCGTACAAATTGATGCAGCTACATACTTACATTGCCTCCAACAATTTTCACTTAATTTGTACATAAAATCGCCTGCATGCAGTTGCACAAAGTTCATCAAACAAATTATAGGAATAACAGTGTAACTGTACACACAAGATTACAGGGGGAATATTCGACGGTAGCTAGAGCTGACCCCTATTTAATTTAGTTTTATTCGAGAAAATGGCCTTAACGGAGACATCACAGTTACAGACTGTAATATATAAAACCTATTAGGCGGGTGACAATCCAACTTGTATAGCGACAATATTCACTGCCTTCCCTTGTGGGGAGAAACTTAAAACTGGTGTCCGTATAATACACACACATGCAAAACAATGTCAGGTTTAATTTTAATTGTAAACGTAAGTAAGCTCTAGCCACTCGAAGGGAGAGGTATAAAAGTGCATAATTTAATTTATAAGCTATGTAGAGCCTATTCAGATAAGGCAATAAATATGGCTATGAATAGAAACCAATATGGGCACTTTGCAAGTGTATAAAAACAACACAATAACCATATTTTTACTTTCCTCGAAGAAGACGAAGGAAGCATTGTAATCACGAAAAATTTGTATAAATAAGCCTGTCCGTTCAAATAATCACGTCAGAATGGTGTTAACTTTCATTTGGGAGTAGTAGTAACATATTATTTTCTATCCTTTAGTTTAAATAGTTTTAAGAATTGTTTTATATGTGGAAATTGCACAACCGGAAAATAGACAATAGTTAGTTTTATTATTGAAAATGTGTTTTAAGATCGAAATAAATTCATACAAAAGTAATTGAGAACATACGAACATTCCGTAAATGCAAGCAAGGGAAAACGAGCGAAACAACAACAAGCGAAAGGAAGATGAAGTGCTTCCAAATTTGCGATGCGAGCACTCGCCGTTGCGCCGTAAGCCCTTATCTCCGTTGGCATCTATTGTTTGGGTTTGTACGACGGCCAGTAAAACAATTTATGAGTTTGAGTAGCACAGTAGGATGTGAAGAAATAAAATATGTTTTCAAATTATTACAGTAGTTACCTTAACAGACTTTTCCGAAAATTTTAAAGTTTAATGGCACATAAAGTACATAATAGATAGTATAAAACAATACATAAATTTGAGGTCTGTAAGGTGTACTATCTAATAATTCATTTACGAAATACCACTGCCATTGGTGCCATTCACGTATCATACACGTGCGCATACGGCCCGACCCGTCGGCATTCGCCAACCAGCATATAGCTGTCAAGTGAGTCAACACAACATTCCGTATTCCGTTCAGTTCAAATTGGCATTTTGTTTTCTCATTTTGTGTACCGAATAGTAAAATAATCGAATTCCGAAAGTTCCGAATTTTGTGCACCGAACAGTAAAATAATCGAATTCCGAAAAGTTCCGAAACGTTCGGAAATAATCGGAACCTTCCGATTTTTTGAACAATCAGAAACTTTCCGATTATTCATTCCGGATAGGCCCATCACTAATCTGTATTGCATCTGTCAAAAATTAAAAATCTTGATTTTAATTTAAATTGCGTTGGAAACCCAATATAAATTTGTAGATGGATTGTAAATAATTATAACCATAGTTTAACTTAGCTAATTAAAAAATATGTGTTAAGTAGAAGTCATAATTGTCAACCATTTTTGCACATAGGCCTAGGTTGGTACCAAAATATGAGAAATGTTACGTGAATTTTAATGCCTTAATATTATTCACTGAAAGAAGGTTTAGATTCATTTCAGTAATATTCCCCAGTAGTTAAAGGTAGATGCACAAAACTGCGCTCCCAAAATAATAAATAAATGTAGAAAAGTACAGGTGTTAAACATTTAAATGCCATTTGCTTGAATTACCAATAATATATAAAAAGTGACAGTTGTTCAAATAAAAGCAGTATTTGTGTCAAGAAAAGCAGAGAAAGTGTTTAGTTCAGTCATGTGCAAAATGTGTATTTGAACATAAAATTACAAGGCTCAAAAATAGGTGGTTAGTGAGTAGGTGTATTATACGAAGATTTGGTAGGCATGAGTGTACGTACAATATCAGTCCTTCTCAAGATTAACTAGGAACACCTGCAGACGAGAGTAGATCAAAAACTCCCGAAACTTCGTGTGATATACACCCTAGACAGTGGAAAAAGTCCGATAAAACAGCACTGTGACAGCAATACATTTTTTCTTATTTTGGAGAATTAAGGAATTCGATAAAGACAATTTATTATTATTATTATTATATCTTAATGCATTTTCAACAATACCAACATGAAAGCAAAGAGAGTATGCAGCTTGAAAGAAGCGAAGTTTAAAAAGCTCCAGTCCCCTTTACTTCTGCTAAAATGGGAGAGATTTATCTAGACCTGAGGCACGATTGACCCACGAGGATGGTCGCCTAAATGGCAGAGGTGCGGTAATTTATTATGAGCGTTGACACACGAGGTTGATCATCGGCGACAGAGAGAGCTACATATTTGAAGGCGCCTCGAATGAACGAGACAAATCCGAATTTCCAATCAGTTGTTGGCGACGATAAGAAACTTTTCAGCGCCACTGCCTCTCCAACAAAAAAGAAGTTTGAAATTTATTTAGATTCGGTCAGTTATCGATTGACCACCGAGCAGTCTTCCTGCTTTGGGTCGAGTGCGGAACTAAAGTGTGAGGGGTTCTATTTGTTGGTTGACGCTAGGCGTTCAGCGCGAGTTAAGACGAGTTAAATCAACCTATATATTCAGTTAAGCCAGTATCTTTCTTCAAAATTATTTTACTTGTAGGATGCATAATTATTACAATGTTTTGTTTCTACATCTTCCACGTTCACCGTGGCTGTCTGGTTCTAATAAATTTCCTTTATTATGTTAATCTTATGAATATGCAGTCCTTCTTCTCCTTCTCCTTTTTACTTCCTTTTACAATAAAGGAAGTATTGGATTCACCCCAAAAATTCGAAATTGAGTTTTCAACAGATTTCCACGTTTTAGAGTCCCCTGAATCCAAAAAACTTTTTTTTTTCATTGGTCTGTTTCTCTGTGTGTCTGTGAACAGAATATCTCAAAAACTAAAAGAGATATGGCATTGAAACTTCATATATAAGTTTTGTGTACTATGTAAATGCGACAGCAAGCGTTTGAAGAAAATCGCATAACCGGAAGCATGTGTTTACTTTTGTGATTTTTCAGTTTTTTTCGATTTTTTCAAAATGGTTCTAACGATTTTTTTCAAACTTCAAATTTTTACTACATTTTGAATGTGTATTACTATGAGGTAGATGATTTTCCAGTTGAATACTTCTAAAATGGATTTCTTTTGTTTTTTTCTATTTTTTTATTAACTCCTATTTTCAATAGAACATCCGGTATATTATTACATTTTTGAATTCAGCTTAAAATTTTAGAAAAAATGTGTCTCTTCAACTAACGCTCTATTTTGTACCGTTTTTGCAGAATTTGAAATTTTTGAAAATTTTTGACAAATGCTTAAAACTTTAAAATCAAATTTTTGCTAATTATAAGATCCCTGTAAAAGGAAGTTGTGTGCGTATATCACACCAGATTTTTATATTACGCTTGTGGGCTCTTTAATTAACAAAGTTATTGTAAGCAGCGGAAATCGAGTAGGTGGTTAGCCTTGCCCGACAAAATTGAGGCAGGGTTTCCATGTTGGGATTTCACGACTGCTACAGGTGTTAGCGTGGTGGCCGGAGAGCGTCATCATCATCATCATCATCATTACCCAGCCTCTCCAGTCCATTGTTAAACATAGGCCTCCTCAAGATGTTTCCAATTTTCTCTATTTTGAGCAGCTGCAGTCTAGTTGGTCGAGCTTCTCTTAAGGTCGTCGGTCCATCTAGTCGGCGGTCTTCCCCGACTACGTTTATCGCCTCACGGTCGCCGTTCAACGATATTTTTTGTCCATCTGGCTAAGTGTCCTGCCCAATTCCATTTTTGCTTTGCAATGCGTGTTATAACATCCTCAACGCCCGCTCTTCTCCGGATTTCTTCATTTCTCACAATGTCTCTCAGCGTTAATCCAAGCATAGACCTTTCCATTTTGCGTTGCGTGACTTGTAATTTCTTCGCTGTCGCTTTGATTAAAGTTGGTGTTTCTGCTCCATACGTTAGGACCGGGAGAACATATTGGTTGAAGGGTTTTCTTTTCAAACTAGTCGGAATGTCGGCCTTAAAAATATCTTGTAGTTTTCCATATACGGCCCAACCTAGACTTATGCTCCTTGACAACTCGCACGTTTGGTTATCTCTACAGATTCTTATTTCGTGCTCGAGATAAGTATATTTTTCGACTATTTCAATTTCTGTAATCTCCAGTTTCATCTGTTCACTAAATATTAGGTTGGTCATCATTTTGGTTTTATCATAATTTATTTTCAATCCAACTCTTTGTGTTACTTGGTGAAACTTACATAACGCTTCCCTAGCTTTTTTATATTCATCCGCTATTAATATTATATCGTCTGCAAAACAGAGATGGCTTAATTTTTCTCCATCAATTTCAATTCCTGTTTTCCCACTCTGTCATTTTCAATGCGTGATCTAATACCGTAATAAATATTTTTTTCTACTCATGACATTGAAATCAGTCATTTTGACATTGAGTCCGGTGGTTGAAGTTGCATTTCAACCACTAGAGATTGAAATGCTCGGACTACCGGGATTTCAAACTGTTTGACATTCAATTGATGACAAGAGAAATGTCACTTTATGTTTAATTTTTTCTAAAGTGCATTAATTTGTTAAAATGAGTGAAAATTCGTAGAAAAAATAGTATATGTAACTCGTGGCTGATAAAATTTCAACGTCTCGAGTTACTTTTGTCAACTCGCTTCGTTCGTTGAAAAAAAAAACACTCTCAACGTTGAAATTTGATTTCAACCACTTGTCCCATAATATACTATTGGAGATAAGGTGTCTCCTGCTGGTGGTTTTATGAAGTTTTACAGTTGTTGTGGCATTTTTGTATATTTGGTGAATGATATAGGCATATCTATGGTCAATTCTGCATTCTTTTAGTGCTTGTAAGATGGCAGTCATTTCCACGGTGTAGAATGCTTTCTGCAAATCGACAAATATTAGAACTAGGGGTCTATTATATTCTATTGTTTTTTCGATTAGAATTTTAATACATTGCAGATGGTCGTTCTTTCCATAACCCGCGCGAAATCCGGCTTGATCACTGGATTGATAAAAGTCTAGTTTCCTCTCCAATCTGGTGGTGATTATTCGGGTGAATATTTTGTACAGATGGTTCAAAAGGCTGATGGGTTTATAGTTTTCCAAGTTTGTTTCATCCCCTTTCTTGTGGAGAAGTATCGTTATTGAGTTGTTCCAGCTTGTAGGTATATTCTGATTTTGTAAACACAAGTTGAACAGTTTTTCTAGCCTATCTATTTGTGTGGGACCTCCCAATTTTATGGCCTCTGTGACAATCCGTCTTCCCTTGGAGCTTTATTGTTTTTCATTTTCTTAAGAGCGTTGTAAACCTTTAGTTTGGTGATATCAGGAATGTCTTCAGATCCTACATTCATGTTCTAGATCTAGGTCAAATTGATTTCTATATAAGGTTTCATAAAGCTCTTCTACTATACCCAATATCTCTTCTCTGTTTATTATTAGCGCTCACATCTTATTCTTTAGTTTGTGAATTTCCGTTTTCCCGTTTGTCAATTTTCTTCTTAGTATTTTAATACTCCTATTTTCTTTGATGGTCTGCATAATTTTTTCTTTTTCGTATTTCCGTATGTCCTTTCTAATGGTTTTTGTAACTTTCTTATTGATGGAATTTATTGTTTGGTGGTCCACATTGTCTCCTTTCTTCCATTTTCATATTTGTTTCTCTGCTAATTTTTTCTTCTTTCTTATTTCTTGGGCATAACCTTTCTTTTACTTATGTTATGGTGTTAATTTACAGGTCGTGGAAGACCTCTATGTCATTTGTCGGTGGCTTATTTTTCAAACCCTTACTGATGTATTTTTCAAATTCTTTTCCATTTTCTGGCTGCGTCCAAGCTTTTATTTTTCTCTTTCTGACCATTTTATTCCGCTCTTTGTTGATGTATACTTCTATTGTCGCCCTTGCCATTCTGTGGTCACTTCCCGTTGTAAATCTATTTAATACCGTGACATCTTTAAATATTGTGAAGTAATCAATCTCGTTAAACGTTTTTCCGTCTGGACTCCTCCATGTCCACCTGCTGTGGAGTTTCTTGTAAAAGAAACTATTCATTTGATATAAGTTTTTTTTCTAGAAGGTAGTTCAATAGCATATTGCCTCGAGGGTTTCTGTCTGGACTACCAAAGTTTCCTAATGCATGCTCTGATGGGTCATTTTTTATTCCAATTTTGGCGTTAAGGTCTCCGTATAGAATGTTAAAGTGTACCGGTGTTTTGTTTAAATGCTTTGAGCACGTCGTCATAAAACATCTCTACTTCGTCATCGTTGTCGTCCGAAGTTTCGGTGCATAAACCTGAATTTTTAATTTATATCTGCTAAGTCTTAGGATAAGACATGCTACTCTTGTAGATATGTCTCCGCAGAGCGTACGATATTGAAAATCCCTGTGTAGCTACTAGAAATCAAACCCAAAACGTCACTGAAGTTTTTGCTTGCGAAGTAGGGTTAGCTATTCGCCTGGGTTCTGAAGCAAACAAACCCGTCAGAGTAGAAAGCAAACGCAGGGTTGTTAAACGACAGGAGTGGTTGTGTCTCACCTTTCCGCGCTGTCAAATTTAATGCACAGATACCTGTCAACAATTTCTAACTCCGAGTGTGGACTTTCAAATTTTGCGTTGACACCGCCAACCAAGTTGCTTCATTTCAAGATAAGTCGAATATTTTTGTTAATTACGATATGCATGTTGTGAATTATTTTGTTCCGAATATGTTGTGTCATATTTAAGTAATTAATTGACAGCCTGAGGTGGATTAAAGTTTGCACCTATTCCCGTTAGGCCTGCTGCTAACTCTTGTTGTAAACTATTGTGGAATCGCACCACAGGTAAACACATGTTCACGGATTTCTTTATATTGCTCAGCAACCATGTACAATTTTTAGGATTGGTTATTGCGATTTTAGCTCTCAACTGTAACCCGCATAAAATGTATTTTTGTGGGCAGGGAACATTTTGACCAGGTAAGTGGCATTCTGGAGCTCGATTCGCAGGAGAAGGCTACAGAGCCGCGCTTCCTTTTGTTTTAGCGGTGCATGATCCGGGTATTACAGGCCAGGAATATTGTTTTGCCGTCCAATAACCGGACACGCAGAAAAAGGGGGCCGACATCACTAAGTACAGCTTCGACAACGCATCTAGGGGTGGAAACTTTGTGACAGAATGCTGTGTAACAAAGCTTTCCGTTCAAGGGTTATATTTGACAGGTAATAATTGGTTGCGATCCGGAGCTTGGAAAATAAGCATAGCTGAACTACAGGCGTTATCAACATTTTGCACGGGAAATGTGAAAGGAAGTTAGCTATGCACAAATGCACACATTTTAAATGTATTATTTACGTTTTGTAATTAGATTTGCACCAGGATAACGTCACAATACGTATGTTAACAATCTTAGTTCAGGTTTCATTCCGCTTTCACAACCCTGGTATAATTAATATGACAGTTGCCTCGAAATGTACCGTTGGCTCGAGCCTCAACTCATAGTACATATTTATGTCGAGTCGCTTAAAATTGTAATTTTCAATTAATATATCATGATCAAACTAGGTTGAGTTAGTCCTCCTATCGCATTATTAAGGTTATGATGTTGATTTACATACTTCTCAGTTCGGTATTAATTTTGACCGTCTTAAGAGGCCCGTTTGGTTTATTTTGTTTGTATTGAAACCATTATTTTAGACAAATATATGATTTATGTTTGGGAATTTATTTTTACTTTGTAACCTGTCTTATGTTACAGCTCGACTGCTCCGTATGGTTTAATAGAACGTGTCATGAATTGTTAAACCTGGCGCTCATAATTATTATTTTGCTACTATTTATATCAACTAAGTAAATTTATTACGCATTCTCTATGCCCAACGCTCTTCTCTGATATTCTGTATAAGCTAGTTGTTTAAAATCCTAAGTTACGACGTTAATATTGGTCACTTTCGGTTATTGCTAGATCTTATGTATCAACTGTAAAGTTGAATTTTCAACGGTGTTGGAAATCAAAACCAAATTTCGAAACGTATTTAAATGTTCAACTTCAAGCTTCTTACAATTTTTACATCAACATAAACGTAATTTTCATCAACAAAAGCCGCTTCTTTATGAGATATAAATCAAATTATGTCAATTATAAGAAACCGCAGTTCTAAAAGGGTAAGGTGGCACTGTTCTAGAGCATATTATTTCTTTCATTTATGCAGGCATAGACCTAAAAAAATATTTAAATATTTTAGAGCATAACAAATTGAAGCTAATTAGTCGTGTGTGGATAAATCCACAAATGTACTTAGTTCCTGCGTTGTGTACTCGCCTATCTGCCAGTACAGATTCTATATCTCAAATAATTTGCCGCTTCATCTGCCATCAGTTTGTTTATGAGATATAATACTAATAACGAAGTTATCATTTTATCAATTTACCTAAAATTTTGCGTAAGCTTATACAAACAAAGATTAAAAGATTGGACAGACAAGGGCTAGAATGTTTTCCCTGCGCATTAAAAGCACCCATTTTCAATATTAGTATAATAAATATTTTATGTAGCTCACTTAATGCTAATAATTAAGTATTTAAATGACAACTAAATCTAATATGATCCGTCTTATGACAACATACATTAGTTTCCTTCTTTTAAACAAAGTTAGAAGTAATCTCTATGGTAAGAATCAAACATTTCTCTTTCTGCATACTATACCATATTTTTTAAGGTAACTGCTACTTGGAAGGTATTATTTCTCCGCATTGGCTAACATCTTTTGTTAATGAACCAGTGAAGGACAACGAAAGACAGGAATTTAAACGGTTTTTAATTAAAAATATTACAAGTTAGTAGTGGGACTTTGTAATAGAGTACCTAAGTACCATAATTGTTTACAGGTGTTACAGTGCAAGACATCTATTATGCCAAGTATTTTGAAGCAAAATTACAGGACGACTATATTTCAATTGTCCCTACAGCAGCTTTCGAAGATTATGAGCGCAACGAAATGAACCAACCCGATCCAGAAATGAATGTAAATTTATTGTTTGAATGCGAAGATGGAGTTTCTTCAAAATTGGTTAGTTAGAAACAGATTGTGCAATCCTTTCATGAAACAGTGTTGATCCCAATTTTATATATTCTTAAATTACGACTAAAACACTTAAGTAAATTTGAATAGCGTCGAAGTGAAATATAACGCATTTCAGGCTTTTTATCAACCTATCATCGACACGAATACGTATACGCCGAAATTCGTAAAATCTTCATATACCTACAATTTGGCCATGCCACTTCCAGCAGACCTCAATTTAAATATTTTCGGAGACCCAATTACAGCCTGCGACTTCGATATTTCAAATATGAAATTGGAATTTCAAATAAAACCATCGGAAAATTTATCCTTAGCTTGGGAAGCTACCACCGATGAATCCAGCAAATGCCACGTAGCTGTATTACAGACCACCAGCTGGTTGAGGCTCAGATATGATCAAAACTATGAAATCATCGTAAGGGTAAGTTTGAAAATCAGTACATGGGAGAGGCGAAAGAAGTTTAACTAAGTTTAATAATCGGTTATTAGTCTCACAAGAAAAATCGTGATTAACTATTTTCTTAACGAAAAGGTTGTGCAAAAGTTAATCGTTCTTAACTGAGCCGTAGCCGTGATGTTGTTTCCTTTTCTTTCTTTTATTACATTTATTTACAGGACATGGGAGATCCGTCCAAGAACAGTACCGCTGCGCTTTATATTAAAGTAGATGAAGAAACGTCTTTGCCATTAAATCCACACTTTGAACTGGCGTATTATCTAGCTCACTACATTACTCGAGGAAAGTTTCATAGTATTAAAGTAATGAATTCTATCAGACTGAGGAATAAAAACTCTAATACAAAGATAGAGCTGTTAGGAGGTAGGTTTCCAGAAATTCAAAGTATGATTATGTTGTATGTCCGTCATATTCCAGAATACAAAGATAACTTCTTTGCTAAAGTTATATCAGACGAGATCATTATAAAATTAAAGCGTAGTCTATCAAAGAATACCTTAAAGGATAATTTTGTTATTTTGGTCACGATTGAAGCCACTACTGAAAATGCCGAAGGATCTGGCAGAACAGTACTGGTAATATATCTTCCAAAACAGGAGCAAGAATGTATGGAAACACCAGGTATAGTTGCTTCTTTTGTATCGATAGACATTGACAGTAAACCGAAATATGTGTCGAGTTCCTACGTTTTTTGTTTGCTTTAATTTACCACAGCCAAATAGTCAGATTCATTTCTAATCATAAGTTTGTTCAACCCCTCCGCAGGACGTTACACTTAAATCAGACGTATTGTAGGCCATAGTATTTAAAATAACTACCAGCCCTGCCTGTTTACCTTGATATCTCAACATACATGAAGCTTTTTTAATTGCCCAGTCGTGTTTACAAACTGTAGTGTCCTCGGGCTGAAAATGAGTTCAAAAAATATCAAGAAAAACCAATTTTTTACACAAATATATTGCCTTGTAACATGTAAAGCATAACAAACCAAAGAAAATAGGATTAGACGTTAAAATAAATGGCCACTGCTGGCACACACAGGGTCAATTAATAACATCAAAACAACGGGAGATATACCTTTGTACGTACATTTTGAAACAATAAGAAAGCCGACCTGCGATTAATTAATAAAATAAGCAATGGTAGTAAAAATCGCAGATCAACCCCCCTACCATTTATACACCACGGCAGCTCTGAAAAACTGTTACTTACTCACCGCGATGGCCGACTAGCTCAAATATCGGCGGCCTTAGATCGTAGGTTCAGATCATCAGCTATGTACCCTGGAATGTCTTCGAAAAAGGAAAGGAAAATGGAAATGGGCGCCAGAAATCAAAAGATTTCAAATAACAAGAAGAAAAATAAACTACAAGTGACTAGCGTTTAATTAATCATTAATAAAAGTTTTGAAGAGTCAGTAACCAATAATCAGGATAATTAAAATGTAAATAATGTAATAACACAATTGTGTATCTTAACTGAAGGTTGCGACACGCATAAAATTAAGAACCCCTTTCGGGTTATTTTAATAACTTTAACAAAAACACTCGTGGGATAAGCTTATCACAGTCATCTAATAAAACCTTCTGTTAGGCTATTGAAACTAAATAGCGTGACTGTACCTTTTACATAGGGTCGAAACACACATCAAAAATAGCAAAATTTATAACTGTGCATAATTAACTATAAGCATGAAAATTTAATGTAAAAAGCAAGAGCATGTATCAAATTGAACATTACATTTTAATAATTGCAAAACGTATGAATTTAAGTTTTAAATATTGACGGGTTTAAAATGTATAAATGGAGAAACCAGTTATCAAAAACACGATAAATCTCGGAACAGCACAACTAACCTCGCAAAATAAGCTGGACGTGAACGGCTACAACCCTTGTTGGAATCGCCAAGGATGCGCAGAAAATTGCTGCAGAAGCATCCCCAAAAAGGCAGCAAAAGCATCTTCAAAAGGCCGCAAAACGCCGAACTCAGGAGGTGTCGAAAGTGCGATAAGGCTTGGCCTCCGAGATAAACTCGTTGTTGAAACGGAACTGGTAATTAAGAGCTAACAAAAAATGTAATTACTATGGGGATAATAAGACAGAAAAGCGCAATCGTACCTGATAATAATCAGCCCTTAGAAAACACATTGCTCATTGAAATTGGTTGAGCGCACGTAATTTAATATAATTAACATAAAATCTCGGCCGCGCGAAATGCGCTGCCCGAGGCGAAAAGAATGAGTGCCTCGGACGACAATTTCGTTTCCTCGAGGAAGGCTCGCACTCTGATAAGAGATAGCGCGGGTCAGAGAGGGCATTGCGCAAACGATAAGAACTTGATGCAGGTACAAAATGCGTTGGTTTGGAAAATTTACGAATTCGAAATGCAAAAGGAATTATAATTTAACTAAAAATATACAGGTTAAGCCTGAAATAATTGGATAAATGGCGAAACAATTAGGCAAAGCCAAAAAATTGTTTCACTCCCCACGGCCAAAAGAAATAAAAAGGTTTAAATATGAAAACATTAAAAAATGTAGGAAACCAAAGAATTCGAGAATGAGATCGATGATGCCAACACCAAAAGCGAAACGCTATCGAAAAAATCCTCTTTCGAGAAGATAAGCCAAGGGAAACAACCCTTATAAATCGGCTTAAAAATAACAGGAGCACCACATAGGACACCGCCAAAAAAATAGACGTTCTGTCTAAACCGGACAGAAGCCTAAAAAACTGCTAAACACAGCAAAAACCGATTGCATCACATAGGACACAATCCACCCTACTACAAACATCCGAAAAACTCACAAAAATCCGAAAAACTCGCACCGCATCATCATCACTTACTCCAAATCTAAGGCAATCTAATATCAAAAAAGCATGAGAGGGAAAAATATCTTGAAAAAAATGAAACACAGTAAGTACTGCGACAAAAAGATTCGGGTGAAAACCCAGGAAAACATCCTAAAAACCATAACCGCCCCGAATTTAGGTAGAGACCCCAGAAGCCGGAGGGAACAACCGCAACACCACCAAACCCCGCTCGGGCATTCAGCCAGTCGTCGCAGCTAGATGGAAAAGGCGCGCCGATGACGGACTGAATGTGGCTCCCTCACTGAGTCGGATGGCAACACAATCGCTCGCCCCAACCCCCAGAAATCTCCACAAGGCCGAAAAAACCAACCCAAATAACAATAAAATGAAAAAACCCGAAACAAGTATAAAATCAAATAAAAAACAACATAGCTAACAAGCCATGAACAACGATTTGAAAAACAAATCGGTCAAGGTACTAAGCGAACACAAGCACGGATGGGGAAAGCACTCTAAAAAATATCCCAAAATATGGAAAGAAACGAGCCCAACTGCTAGCGTTGCTTAGAGAGAGAACAAGATGACGTTGCTCCTCAATGGTGACCTTCTCTGCATTCCCAACCAACCACCCTATACGTTACAAAGGGGAAGAACTAGATGATGACGTTCCCAAACAGTGACCTTCCCTGCATGCCCAACCTACCACCCTAGCAAGAAACAAAAAGCACAAAAAACAAGTTTTTAAAAGAACACTGTAGGTGTTTCCACGGTCACAATATCCTATAATACCATAGTCCAAATCCAAATAAGCGAAGCGCTTTTGAAAAAATCCTCAAATGAGACGGAAGTAATGGCAAGAAAAAGGAAAGTGAAAAGCACTAGAATGCAAGATCCATAGGGAACATACCCTACAGCAACTTAAAACAGAAGAGAAAACGGGACATAAGGAAAAGAGAAAAGGAAAGAAGAGGAAAATGAACCAAAAAACCAGAGTTCGGAAAAACTCACGCTGCCACACCCACTCATCCAAGCTTCGACTGGCTAGGTCTACCATTCCATGCCGTGACCCGGATTTACGGAGACATGGACACGCTTAAAGAAGAGGAAACACAAAAAAGCAAACCGCCTTCAATCGTAAAGGAAAATCCGCACTCAGACAAATGCGTAAAAAGACGCAAAAAATTTGCATAAAACAATGCATAACAAGATGCAATAGCGCATCAAAATCGACGGAAAAATATCTCCTGTCACGTCTGACAAAAGAAAAAACCTGCACCACATCGGACACAGAAAAAATATAGACACCCTGTTTACACCGAACAGGGGCCTAAAACAAGGACTGCCTCACATCGGACGCAGCCAATAAGCACAAATTCGAATCCAAAAGAAATGCATAATAACGCATTCAAAAAAATTAAGAGCCAGAAAGAACAACCCGGAAACAACCCGTCGAGACCCTTAGTAAACACAAGTACGGTGAGGCAAGTAAATAAAAATCCCAAAAATGGAGTAAACTACACCAAACCGCACAAGTAATTCACGCAGGCCTTCGACCCACCGATACGCAACCAAAGGAAGGATAAGGAAAAACCAAACATACTACACTACCAAAACACACACGCAACCAGTCAAAGAAACCATTCAGAACCCTCACTCATCAAAGCATACCCTTTCAACAAAGTCCATTACACTACCTATAAACATACCGCTAAACCAATCAGTAGTCAAGAAAGATAAGGGAAGAAAAGTCAATTATCAACCGAACGAAAGGATAAGTAAAGAAAGGAAAAGAAAAGAAAGTCAAATATTAATACGTGCACTACAACAAGATGTGAAAATTACAAAATGGCATATGAAGTAAAAACTTAAAGAGTACAAAATTAAATATTGATAAATAAAGACATCCAGGTAAACACAGCTGATGTAACTACCAAAATCGAGAGCCCCATAGCGTTGGTCGCCAGTGAAACAATAAGAAAGCCGACCTGCGATTAATTAATAAAATAAGCAATGGTAGTAAAAATCGCAGATCAACCCCCCTACCATTTATACACCACGGCAGCTCTGAAAAACTGTTACTTACTCACCGCGATGGCCGACTAGCTCAAATATCGGCGGCCTTAGATCGTAGGTTCAGATCATCAGCTATGTACCCTGGAATGTCTTCGAAAAAGGAAAGGAAAATGGAAATGGGCGCCAGAAATCAAAAGATTTCAAATAACAAGAAGAAAAATAAACTACAAGTGACTAGCGTTTAATTAATCATTAATAAAAGTTTTGAAGAGTCAGTAACCAATAATCAGGATAATTAAAATGTAAATAATGTAATAACACAATTGTGTATCTTAACTGAAGGTTGCGACACGCATAAAATTAAGAACCCCTTTCGGGTTATTTTAATAACTTTAACAAAAACACTCGTGGGATAAGCTTATCACAGTCATCTAATAAAACCTTCTGTTAGGCTATTGAAAATAAATAGCGTGACTGTACCTTTTACATAGGGTCGAAACACACATCAAAAATAGCAAAATTTATAACTGTGCATAATTAACTATAAGCATGAAAATTTAATGTAAAAAGCAAGAGCATGTATCAAATTGAACATTACATTTTAATAATTGCAAAACGTATAAATTTAAGTTTTAAATATTGACGGGTTTAAAATGTATAAATGGAGAAACCAGTTATCAAAAACACGATAAATCTCGGAACAGCACAACTAACCTCGCAAAATAAGCTGGACGTGAACGGCTACAACCCTTGTTGGAATCGCCAAGGATGCGCAGAAAATTGCTGCAGAAGCATCCCCAAAAAGGCAGCAAAAGCATCTTCAAAAGGCCGCAAAACGCCGAACTCAGGAGGTGTCGAAAGTGCGATAAGGCTTGGCCTCCGAGATAAACTCGTTGTTGAAACGGAACTGGTAATTAAGAGCTAACAAAAAATGTAATTACTATGGGGATAATAAGACAGAAAAGCGCAATCGTACCTGATAATAATCAGCCCTTAGAAAACACATTGCTCATTGAAATTGGTTGAGCGCACGTAATTTAATATAATTAACATAAAATCTCGGCCGCGCGAAATGCGCTGCCCGAGGTGAAAAGAATGAGTGCCTCGGACGAAAATTTCGTTTCCTCGAGGAAGGCTCGCACTCTGATAAGAGATAGCGCGGAGGTCGAGAGGGCATTGCGCAAACGATAAGAACTTGATGCAGGTACAAAATGCGTTGGTTTGGAAAATTTACGAATTCGAAATGCAAAAGGAATTATAATTTAACTAAAAATATACAGGTTAAGCCTGAAATAATTGGATAAATGGCGAAACAATTAGGCAAAGCCAAAAAATTGTTTCACCTTTAGATTATCTTACTATAAATGATTTAATTTCAGTGGTTCTATCTTTCCTAGATGTTCCGCAAAATGTTCATTACAACAATCAAAATTTAACTGAGGTAAAATAATAACTTAATCTAAAGTAGAATTGTCTATTGTTTCAAGTAATAATTGAAATACTCCAACGTAGAGTTCACATCCCTTTTCCATTGTTACGATACCACTCACTTGCTTTTGCGAATATTGAGTTGGTTTGCTTGGACACTTTTCAATAATGTTAACTTCTTTTGGTACGAATAATAACCATTTTTCTGGTTTTAATCTTTGTAGTTTTAGTTCCATTGTCTTCAATAAATGAGGTTGACAATTGCCATAACTTCCGGTATGGAGTAACTGTTGAATTTCACACTGGGTAATATCAGTAATTGTCTGTAAATTTGGAGATGAACACATCAATAGTTTTTCCTTGATTGTGACACAATTTATAGGGTAGCCCATATGTGTATTATCATCTGACATAGCCATGATATTAGATGCAGGAATTATAGCAGAGAAAATATCAGGTTCAGAAGTAGGAGTTGGTAAGGAATAAAAATGATAGATAGTAAATGGTTTTGGATCTCCATTTCTTATTCTTTTGTAATAAATTGGTTAACGGTTTTGCTATATGTGCAAAGTTAGGTATGAATCTTCGATAATAATCTACTAAGCCTAAAAATGATTTTATATCGCGAGGTGTTTTAGGTAATGGAAAATTTCTTACTGCAATGGTTTTTTCTTTGTTAGGCAAAACTCCTTCTTTAGAAATTACGTGTCCTAGATAACCTACTTCTTTTCGTAAAAATTCGCATTTATCCGGCTGTAATTTTAAATTGGTATTTTTAAGTCTTTTAAAAATAATTATCAATCGCTGAATGTGTTCTTCTAAGCTAGTTGAAAAAATTATGATGTCATCTAAATAAACCAGACATTTTTCGTTCTGGATACCTCGTAATATATTGTCCATCACTCTTTGAAATGTTGATGTAGCATTTTTTAAGCCAAATGGCATTCTATTAAATTCATAATGTCGTGACTCTACACTGAATGCTGTTTTTGAGATATCTTCTGGATCCATTTCAATTTGGTGAAAACCACTTGCTAAATCTAACGTGAAATAGTTAGAATTTCCTAATTTATCCAAAAGATCATTTATGTTTGGTAAAGGATATTTGTCATCTACTGTAACCTCGTTCAATTTTCTGTAATCAATTACCACTCGCCAGTTTTGTTTTCCACTCGAATCTACTTTCTTTGGAACTACCCATACTGGGTAACTCCAAGGAGAATACGAGTGTAGGATAATTCCTTGGTCTAACATGGAACTGATTTGTTTTTGAACTTCCTGTTGATGAATGTAAGGATATCTATATGATTTAGTAAAAATTGGTTTTTGATCAGTTAATTTGATTGGTAAAGGATAACGTATCTGATGGCAAATAAAATATTTCGTGGTATTGTTTACCCAAATCTAGTATTTCATTCTTTTCTCCAGGGTTCATGTGTTCGGTGCGTATTAAATTTTGTACTTCTTTTAAATGACTAGTTGTGTTTCCTGAATAGTTATACATTGCATTAACGTCACTGGATCCAAACCCTTTTTTATTTCTTTGCGTATCTGATAGTTCATTTACTTCTAGAATTTTTGGATAATGAATTTTTTCATATATTAATTGTGCAATTCTGTCACCTTTATAAATTTGAACTGGTTTATTAGAAAAGTTAAATAACACAACTTTAACATTTCCACGATAATCTTCATCGATTACGCCTGCTCCTAAATCGATAAATTTATTTATTAATCCTGATCTAGGGGCAATTCTTTCATAAGAATTTAAGGGTAATTCAATTTTAATGCCAGTGTCTATTACTTCTTTATTATTTGGAAGGACTATGCAATTTTCAATACTGTATAAATCGAAACCAGCCGCTTTATGAGAACTTTTAGTTGGTGTTATAGATTCTGGATGATATTTAATGGCCTTTAATACACTTCCGTCATTAAAATATTCTAGAAACATTTCTTCGTTAATATAACACGGTTCTGACTCAAAAGATTCCTGAATATTTAAATACAATGTTTCATTTGTTGGATTTAAAATTGTTGTTTTTGCAATACCATAATCGTCTACCGAAACTAATGCGTTTGGAATTCTTAGTTGATTTTCAAATATTTTCCCTGGAATGATTACTTCCTTTGCAACAGTATTTACTGGAATTTCGATAATTGTCTCTGTGCGAGGCATTATCGTATAGTGAAAATCAAATTCGTTATCATTACTAATTTCAGATTGTTCTTCAGAAATATCAAAAAAATCTGAAAAATCTTCAATTTCTTTAGGAATTATATTGCAATTACAATTTCGAGTTTTTTCTTTTTGATTTAGTGGTATAGGTTCATTATATAATTTTGACATTTTATATTGACCATAATCAGTATATAAATTATAATCGTCTAGAGAAATTACGGCACCAAGTTTTTCAAGAATATCCATTCCTATTATTCCATCAAAGAAATCGCTAAAAGCTGCTAATGAGAACAAGTGTTTATCGTTTGAAAAATCTGGTAAAATTAATTCAATCGCTTTTTCAAACGTTTGTTGTCCACCTATTGATTTAATTTTTACGGGATGGTCTTTAATCAAATGTTCGTATGATTTTGGAATAGTACTAGGGCGAATGATTGAAATTGCACTACCAGTGTCTATTAAAAATTTTAGTTTCGATTTTGGAAAATACAAATACGGTAAATATCCACGGTCAATTTTGTCTAACGGATAAAGCTCGATGTCCCTGCAATCTCTTCGGACTGAATTGGATTCGTACGAGGGTCCCCCCTCCGTCGGTATTCCTCGGTTGGGAGTTTAAATGATTGACTGGTCTTTGGTTTGTATTTTGAACATTTCTAGGAGAATTTCTAGGTGAATATGAATTTCTGGGTGAAAATGTATTCCTTGGGGAAAATCCTGACATATTACTGGGTTCTTGTCCTCTATCAAAATTTTCATTCCTTCCCGAAAATGACCCTTGATTTACATTATTATTTGGGTTGAAGGAAGTTGGTGAATTATAAGATGGATTAAATGAATTCTTCTGTTTTAGCGAATAACACGAGTCTATAAGATGTCCGGTCTTCTTGCAATATTTACAAAATTTTCCATTTGATTTCGGTTTTTGGAATTCGGATTTCTTGGGTTGAAAATGTTGAGGATTATATTGGGTATTAGCTTTAGAAATGTTTTGGTTTAATGTTTGCCTCATATATGTGATATTTTCTTCGTCAACAATGTAACCTAACGCTTGTCCTATGCTATCTGGATTTCTGGAACGGATTAACGCTCCTAGCGGTTCTTGAAGTCCGGCCAAAAATACTTTTAAGGATTGCCTAGCGTAAGATCCTAATTGTGATGCAACGGTTATTTGGTCACCGCCCATCCTTTCTATACTCTGTGTAATTGAAGCTAGTGTATTCAAAACTCTTTGTCCAAATTCTCGCGGAGCTTCTTTATACTTTTGAACCAATTGATGTAAATCTCTAGCTAAGCTCTCGGTATCACGCTGTTCGCCGAATTGTGTTAGCAACATACGTCTAATGGTAGGCCAATCTTGTACCTGCCTTGTCGCAATTAAAACTTTTGCTCTGCCTTTGAGGTGATTTTTAATATTAATAATTAGTAATTTGTTCCTGAATTCATCAGGTTCATGATCCTTATCTCCCAAATCATAGTACCTTTCAATAATTAAATCACACGCTTCTAAAAAGTCATTCAATGTTTTTAGATCCCCATCGTAATCTGGGATTAATTTTAAATGTTGCGTGAAGTCATGATCAGCCACTTTAAAATAATTGGGAAATAGATTATAAGGATCGAAAACATAATAATAATGAGAAAATTATTAAGGATCGAGAAATATTTGGAAATAATCCAGGAAGCAAAAAGAGGAATAAATAACTGTGTCAGATTACTCACACAAAAATGTTCATCATCATCTTCGGATTGATAGAACGGCCTCTTCTTTCTAGTTGATCCTTTTCTTAAAGTTGATCCTCTTCTTGGAGTTGGTCCTTGTTGAATACCTTGAATGGTCCCTGTACCCCGATGTTAGGATGATATAGGGATTCTACCGACTGCGCCAGTGAAGTTCGTGGTCCGAATGGAAGACTCGAAGGCCTCACAAGATTTATTTGATAGGTTTCAACGAAGATTCAATAAATAACTTTAAAACACTTTCACTTGGTTTTTTATTTAATATTAAGTTACAAGTTTGAATTAAATGAATGAATGAAGGTAGGTACTTTAAGTTTCAATAAAATTACAAATAAAATAGGGAGTGTTACTGACAGCGTAACCGCCTCACAAGACTGATCAGGAATGACTTGTGTAATTATCAGTTTTGTCACTTTATATACCCTTCTACAATCAGTTTGTGGTAGTGGTATTTCTGGAACAACGCCTTTGGAAAAACAAGGAGTGACAAACACATGATTCCCACACAGGCCAGATAAGCATATGTGAATAACATCCTAAGCGGATGTGCGTGGTTTGATAATCCGTTCGGTGATATCAAAAAGTCCAACACACGCACGTGTATGTTGCATCATCCAAGGAGTGGCGTAACAACGCCAAAATGTCCAATAAAGTTAGTTATTTATGAGACAAAAATATAAAAGTTAAGGTAACTTAAAAAATAGGAATATCAGGTATTGACTAATATTAGATTACATAATACAAGCATTGATTAACATATATTAATAATAAGGGTGATGCAATAATAATACGGGTACGGATATAACAGGTTTGTCGTTACGTGTAAACACCATAGATTCAATTTCTTATTTAGATGCAGGGAATTGCCTTTTTACATATATAGGTATGTTCTTTATTCTGCCTCTACTAAACATACATGTTACTTTAATTGCGCCGCACATGTCTTGTTTTTGCTGTAATAAGATTTAGCTTATCAAAGAGCCTATGTCTGATAATGTAATTTTGAGATATCTTCCTTTCATTATAAGTTGCGATTACTATATCATCGGGGAAACTTCGCACAACTTTGCGAGCTGTAAAACAAGGAAATATTTTATTACGATTCTTTTGATGTTAACTTACTTCCTTCTTCGTAGTAGCAATTGGTTACGGGGCTGTTATGTGTATTCATAGCTTGCAATTTGTTTACATTGAAGTTGTTGTAAGTTTATTTTACCACTACAAAATTTTTAAGGCATTCAGCGGCTAACGCCGTACATAATCTAAAATATTAATTACTTCGACTTTGCCCTTTTATTTAAAAATTGAATGAAGTGACTCATAGCCCTCTCTAAAGAAGGCCGTGTTCCTTGAAATATGGCAACAGCGCGCAGACGGCCTACGACTAAACAGCTGATTCGTGTGCGGTGTGCAATTCTACGTTGTGGATTTACTTTCCGTGTGTTATATTCATTAATAAAGATTATTGCCTGGTTTATTTGATACTAGCAAGATTTTAGAGTTCCCTCTCGCCGCTCACATAATACGCTAAACCAACAAATGCCGCAAAACGATGTAGGTAGGTAAAAGAGAAATAATATTCTATCGAAAAAACTTCTCCAGCACCCTTTTTTGCTTCATGTACCCCTTGGATATGTGTATGTAATTGTTGTACCCTTGTATAGATTTGATAAAACTATGGTTAAAGTATAACAATGAGAATAACATTTTAAAATGTTTGTACAAACTAAATGATGATCTAGTTACATGCCACAACATAATGTTTTAACTCAACAAACACAAGATATAGTCAAATTTATACCCATTCGGAGTCACGTGATAATCTAGTAATTTTACGTATGTCGATTCTTAAAAATGCAATTTTAGGGTAATAAATGACATTCCGTTTTGTAGGTTATCCTGACATCTGCCAATTTCTAAAACAAGGTTGATACGGCTTTATTCTCTTATATGAAATCAAACTGACACAGGTTAAAGAAAACATAACATGTCGTAAAATGTAAATATAATAAAGATATGTCAGCTGCTACATTAAAAACCTGCTGTGTATAGCAAATTTTAAATCAATTTCTGTGCATGTATGTTCTGTTATAAAACATTGCCATTTGAAGCCTATTTCCTTGCACAATCTATTTAGGGATGAAACTGAATGTAAAAAATCTCCTCCAGGTTCATCAACCAAGCGTTTTTTAGGTTTTTTTATGGTTACAAATTCTTTAGCTACATACATTTTATATATAGTGTCCCTGATGGAGTTCTTGACTGCTTCGTCGACTTCCGTTTTTGCATTCTTCACTTTCTGGCTCATATTTTCGGTAAATTGTGCTCTCCGAGATATTTAACGCAAGAGACGCACGGCGAACAGCGCTGGAAGGTGAAACTGTTGATTTACTATTATTAATATTGTCGTACTCTTCATAAAAAAACGCATAATATTCAAATTGTTGTGACTGCTCGTTATACCGCATGTCCGATGGTTTCTTTTAATTTTCAGTTTTGGGCTCAACAATTTTAGGTTTTATTACCCTTATCTCAATAACTTACACGAAAAATATAATCTGACAGATTAGAAACGTCAAATTTTAAAATTAATTTTATGAATCGACATGCCTTTTTTTCGAATTTCTTCCATTTCATCTATTTTACTAAAGATGAACAGTGACAGACAAAAGTCACGTGACTCCGAATGGGTATAATTTTGACTATACAAAGGGTTCTATAATTCACCCCTAATCCAGATTCGCACCTTTAGGTGTTGATTAGGGCAAAATCTTTGCAAATAAACGCCACGACGATATCTCATCGGACCTAATAGAAATTGGAATGTACATACAAATAACGGGGGTTAATTATAACATTACAGTAAAAGAAGTTCTAGACGCAGAAAAACAGTTACGAACTAAAAGCCTTCTTGGCATACGATCTTCTGAATATGGAAATGTATCTATGTATATGTATAGATCAAATAGAAAATAATCTTTGCTTTCCGGTGTTACTGAGCTTAATCAAGAATATCATAATTATAAAATAATTGATGACGCATTTTCAGAAACTTTAAATAATAAAAGTAACTTTAAAGTTGATCAATTGGCTATGATTTATGATTGCGGTTTTTCTGTTTTTAAGGTGTCAAAACAAGTTAGTTGCATGGAATGTTAAAATTAATTAACAATAGTAAAAATTGTTGTGATGATGACTATTTTCGACAATTAGACAGAGGAAATTTATGTGCACCATCAAATTTTGTCTTAGCTGTACGCACCATTGTTATAAGTACCTATAATACAAGCTTTAGTTTCAGAAAAATTTGAGTCCCTGTTTATGAAATCTGAAAAAAAAACTATTTTGTGTAGCTTAAGTTTTTCAGCAATTTCTGCTAATAAAGACGCAAACAGTATTGTGCAAGATTCTTGTATCTGTGCTAATTTCAATTGGGTATTAGTTCAACATATGATGTCTACCACAGCAAACATTCTTTTAAATAATTACTTAAAAGTAAGATCGTACAAATTGTCACAAAAAACCTCTAAATTAAATAAAAGAAAACTGGATATTTTGTCGTAGGAATTATTTTATCTCTATTAATTTAAACGTGTTTTGTATACTAACTGTCTAATAAAACTATTTCTGGTTGTTTTATTTGTTTTGTGGTGCTGTCACCCATTCTTATATCAATATCTCGAATTTTTCTATCACATTCAATAAATTCCTTTGTCCACGTTCACGGATTTATCGGCCGTCGGCTTTTAGGCGATGCGCTGTTGCCACATTGTGCGGCCACGGCCTTCTTTAGAGAGGGTTATGAGTGACTGCAATTCTTGTTGTGTTTGTTAAAAATGTATTTCAAAATAGGCAATGCAGTTTATAGTGTAGCAAGTTACAGTATACCTACTAGGGTTTTATTATTATTTTTCTGGTGATTTATAGAAGCTTGTAGGGTAGGTCGCTATCCGAATTGACTCACTTTTTTTGGAATTATTAGCTGTGTTCGTATTTTTTGTGCCCTGTAGTTACTTTTGTTCGGTATTGCCAAAATCCCGTCATCCTTGTCGTTTTTCTATTTGATTTTGTGAGATTTTTTAGTTTCGTGATGAAATTTCCTTTGCTATGAGTTGAGTTGGTGCTTACATTAATGGTTTTATAGTTTTTAGTGTTCTGATTTTGAGCAGCGGAGTTGGATGTCTTGACCTTGCGATTCTGCTTGGAGATTGGAATGGATGATTGTAGGGTGTTGTCTTCTTTTGTTAGGGGTTTACACCAGGATAATCGTCGGTGCACCTTTTCCATCCAGTAGATAAGACTAATCTTGGTGTCTGAGCACGAGACAGCATCCTTGTGGTGGTTCTCTTTGGTTTCGTTCTCTTTCACATACATTTGTTTTGGTTTTTAGGGCTTGTGTCCTGGGAGTTATCTTGAACTGTTCGTCTCTAATTCTTACGTGTTTCCATACATTTGGGTTGCCTACGCTACTGCTGTGATCCGGTGAATTTTCCAAATAAAGGAGGCATGTGCGTTGCATATATGGTTTTTGATATTTTTTTCGGATTTGCAATTGGCATTCCTGACTGCAGTCATGCCGATTCGGTATAATGCTTTGATGAATTGCTGCACGTATGCCATTGAATCGGTATTTCATGGTATTTTGGAAGCAAAACAACCTGTTAGCCACACTAAATCTCCGGTATGGAATTATAATCGCTCTACCTTTACGTGGTCTGATATTTTATCGGATTTATGTTAGGTCTTGTTTTTCAAGTAAGCCCCAATATTATTCACGTTATTTGCGACAATCTACAAAGTATTCGAATGTTGAAAGAGGCATACGCTGGTGTTGGGAAAAACCGTATTATCTCGTAGCACGAGTTCGTTCTTCCCCGATTGTGATTTCTTCGTTGCTGTACTGCAACTGGCGTTCATATGTTTAGTAGTTAGTAAGAACTATTTCGCTACTCCTGCTCACTAACCAAAATCGTCGAGTTGGCCGAGGTGGCCAGGGTCGTGTGTTCATGTAAATTAAAAACGCTGAAGCCAGGATAATGTTATATTTTAAGATAACTTATATATTTAAATCTGCAATACAGTTTGAATAAAGCATTACGTGGACAGTGAAATGCAATATCATGAAGTATCTGTCAACAGAAAAAATTTAATTAAATGGTTTACAAAAGCGAAAATATTTAAGTGTTTAATTAATCTTATTCACGTTAGGAATGCGTGGTCCTTTAAATTGTAGACATACGATAAAATATGTGGTGACAGCTCCAGTTAGCATAGAAATGACATTGTAATCCACTGTAAAAATACCAGCTGCGGAAAAGTGAGGGTTGGTGTAAAATATATGTTGAGCAAGCAGTTGGAGTTCCTCTTTATATAACTTTTCTTGTTCTGTCGAATGATCAGCATGGGTATTTAGTAATAAATCATTTGCTAATAGCCCTGTTCTCAAAGCTTCCTTTCTTGCCGCTGAACATTTTGCTGATAACAATACAAGTAGCCCCTACAAAATAGCCCGTATTAATATCAATGAGGTAGTGAAAAATTTAAATGATAGTTTAAAAAACCAATGCAAACTGGGAGATTCTATAAGAAAAAATAATGGAGTTTTTGTATATATGTATGGCTTTAGATAAAATGTATCACATTCGGCGATACACAGACGTAATTAATAAAATAATAATTTATTGTATAAGTGTTTTAAAAGGTGTTATATCCACGAAAGACTGTTTAAATACGAGAACGTAGTTCGAGCATTTAATTTACTTGAGTGGATAAAGCACAACTAAAACACGAATCCAATAAACAACAACTTAATGAATATCTGAAAACAACATAAATTTTATATTGGCAAGTGTGAAACAAGTCTTAGCAACAATTTGGAAAGTATCGAGAGATCAAATAAATTTATAATTAGAGTCGCATGTGATTCGTGTTATACGTTTGGCAATACTGAAGTGTATTGTCAGTGTATGTCAAATTCGAGGTTAGTAGGTTAGGTTTTGTTTGTTATCTGACATAGACTGAAGCAAAACTTAACCTGCAAATATCGAATTTGATATAGCTTGACAGTGGTACCAATAATGCAGTAATGAATGCTATGGTTTTTATCTCACTACTGGATAATGGGCCACTTTAGAGATCTAAAATCGGTCTAGTAATAGCCTTATAGCTAGGAGGTGTTGGATAATAGTTATTTGCTATACAAGTGGGATAAGTGCATCATTAACATACATGTGTTTAAGTTACAAACAAGTGCATAGGACGATTTATGTAAGCACACAAGTATATTAATGATGTATAGTACAAAATTTGATCTACAACTGTCCAAAATTGAGAAAAATGCATTAAGAAAAATGTGAGACCCGTCATTTTCAAAATATGTTAGTAGTAAATGTCATTAAGTCATTCCTTTGTCACTATTTCCGTTAGGTAATGAAGCAATTACACCACTAGTCGTGTAATGAAAGTTTATTAGTAGTTTTGGACTAGAAATATTATCGGGAAAAAGGAACAAATTATGTAGTTTAGTACTGTGTAATTATACGCACTATTCTGTTTCTATTGTTTCTTGAACAATTCAATTTAGAGAAAATACAATGGGTTTGTTGTATTTAAAGTAATGTGATAGTTCGTGACTGGTTTAGCCGTAAATTAAAAATAAACATCCATATTTGACAGACTTACGCAATGGAAGCAAACGTATAGGATCTCTTTGATTGCCAAGATTGTGTCCACAATTTTGTTTACATCTGACGCAGCTTCCGCATCGCCACTTGGTCCAACTACTACTCCATAATACAATGAGTTAAGAGATGTTCCAACTATTGTACAAAATAATATGACAATTTGCCAACCGTGGGCATCGTTCACTGTTTGAATTAGTTTACAAAGTTCCACGTGGATCTTGTTTAATTCTCTGACATAGTATGGTTTTTCATTAGCTCTACTGGTAACATCAGTTATATTACTATTATAAGTCAACTGAGTAGAAACTGAAAAATGTTCATTCAACTTATGGAAGTAGTGTATTAGAAGTTCCAGTTTACATATGATTTGCAGAAAAACTATTAGCAGTAAATTGTGAACCAGATATACACTTATAAAATGTATTACTAGATGATAATCAACGTGCAGGTAGAGTGCAATATCTGTCACATCGATCATTGTTCCATATAGGTAAACAATCAGTAACTGCCTCAGCAGTTTCTTATGCATGTCATGCAGAGTGTGTTGGGGCGAAAGAATTGAGTTGCGGTCAATGGATTCAATGTGCAGAAAAAACTGTTTGGTTAAAGCACCGTAACTTGTATTAGACGTAACGATTGACAATACGGCTAATGTGTGTTGACACAACGATGACAGAGTGTCTACTACTGTAGCAACGGTAACTTTCTCCTGGAAAGCTCCCTCAACTTTTGCGTATGAAGACCAAAGAAAATAACCAATGATAAATAGTATTAAAAAACATGCTGGTAGCTTATCCCAGGTGTTTAAAAGCGAGATTTTGTTGTTTCTTTTATATTTGTATGGCCACAATCTAACGCATCTGGAAAGATAATATATGGGTTTAATTGTGTCGTGAATGTTCAGTGTAGAGCCCTTTGGTGCCTAAAAATGAATTGTATAATTTCTTAAAATAGAACATAGTGACTCGTGAAGGTTTTACTTTCATAATTGTGATTCCCTCAATACGATGCCTTTATAACCAGTTTCAGATTTTTATTACTATAACATTCTACATATTGGCACGAAACTTTTTTCTGATAGAGTATTGATTATAGATTGCAGTACAGGTAAAGACATGTAGCAAATAATCTAGAAATAATAAAGAATAATTAGATAATATATGCACTATATTTTTAGTAACTACAATAGTAATGCAAATAAATGATATGCGTAGTATTCAATATCTCAACAACAAAGAAAATATAACCCTTGGTCGATAATTAATAACAGAAAATATAATAACAGCTTTCTATATATAGATACTAGAAAACTTAATTAGTATGATAAACTTCAGTACAATCGCCAATAATCTTATTAAAAAGCTTCTACTGGAATATGCCTATCAGTAAAAAAATGATTTTAGTGTTGGTGTTAAGGTAGTTTAACAAACAGAGAAATGTTTTTTTCAGTCAGATAGTTTATTTGAAGTAAATTACACTTAACCAAAAAATGTATTGATTTAATTCATGGCATTACCTGTCATATCGATCATTTTTAAGTTGTAATGTATTTTTCACTCACACTGTTCAATGATAATGACTGCACGATAAACCTCAAATAACATTATACAGTGAGTCCCACGATTGATGTTACAAAAGGTGCGATCGACTAAACATCTTTGAATTTTATTTTAAGATTGTGGAATTAAGTCCTTCGTGGTTTGAAGAGAATTGTATGAATATTTTCAGATTTTGAAAAACAAGGCCTTCACATTTTTAATCCATCAATCCTGGGATACACTATATTATTTTGAGAACCGAAAACCGTATTATGAAATATTTTAATATTTAGGAGCATATTAGCAATTTCAATTTGCATAAAAAAAAACAATTCGCAATGTGTTGCTAGTTTACAGTTTAAAATTTTTAAACACAATAAAACCTAATTACAATCGAAATTTTTCCTAGTCAAGGGCATTACTAGAAATAATACTTACGTTATATAACCTTCTGTAGCAAATCACTAAATTAGGATTACATTAATACCAAAGAAATGTTTTACCACTTAATAGTCATTTTTATATACGAGGAACAGTGTTGCCAAAGCGCAACTATTCTAGAGTTCTATAATATTCGACCAAACCTCAAGCTACTATTACGCTATGCTTTATAAAGTATATCTGCAATCTTAAAACTTTTAAATATTATTAGTGCTATGCGTTCATGTTTCACTCGCATTAGCGTTTATGTAGGTTAATTAAATAAGTCAACGCCAACTACATGGCAGTATCACCTGAACTGATCATTTACAATTGTAAACAATGATGTCACGCAGTCTTTATATGTTTATATTATCAAAAACCTGGAAACAATAATAATTCATAATAGCTTAAGTGAGAGATAATTTATAATTCGGTGATATATTACCTAGACATCTCAAGCGTAAGTGAGTGATGAATGTTTGTTTACGAAATTTTTTTTATGGAATTGATTAACATTTACAAAGTGGTTTTGTTGAATCAAGTTTTTACGTGTAGGTACGTATTGTGTAACTAGAAGAACTTTTATTCTGGCACAAATTGACTTTAAACTTTTTTTAAATAACAGATTTGAGTTCGTTCCGATCGAGTGTAGTGAACGGATGTGCTGATCGTGTTACCGCGATTGTGTTGTGCATTTGACTGCATTTTCTGCTTACCAAACTGTGATTTTTATTTCTCGATATTACTCCTTTCAAACATACCTACACCTACCTGTTAAGATATCATAAGGTGGTGACCGCGAGGCCATGCACCTAACTCAGCATGGAATTTTGGAGTAAATGCGTCTACATTAACCGATACCAATATTTCTATAAAACAAAACATATTTTCAGCCACAGAAATGCTGTTTCCAAGCAAGTCTTTATTAATCCTAATGTGCAATCTAACAGAAGACAAAATTTTGCAAAGGCCGTAACCCCATTTCGATATCCGAAAAAAGACGAAGCTATTATAATGAACGTAATCGAAGGAATTGCCATAAAATATTATATTTATGCAATCGGCAAACTAGTCAACCCACCGAATATCCTAGCAGCTTCTAGGTATCAAATAATAGAATCTGCATATACTAAGTAACCAATGATGTAGTGGACAATATTGTAAACAATTACCCGCAAATTCAGATTCAAGGTAAAAACGTAAGCATTCGTCGACTCATCAATCAGCGAAAAAGATAATTGTTTCCAACATAAGCCAAATTATTCCCAATGGAATATAGGAGAAAATTTTGATTGACGCGGGAGCAAAGTTAGTGTCACCGAATCGGTGACACCGATATATTTTATTAAAGCTGGTTTTTCGGACACTGAATACTCACGTATTGTAAGTTTTCGGAGGTATGTCTACATTGCACCCACTGAGAATACATCCTTGCCTAGTTCGTTAGTAATTGGTTATGATAATGAACAATATAGGATATATATACAAGAAGACAATCACAAATGCTACAAATGCAATCAAAGTAACCACTACGCATCAACACGCCCCAATATAAAAAACAATGAAGTTCGACATTCACCAGTTACAAATACCGGTACTGATCCAAATGATAATCTAATTGCAGAAAGCACCGGTAATATGGATGCTGAAGTAAAAGAAACGAGAAACAAAATTAAAGCATAATACAAGTAAACGCAGATAAAGGAAACAAGAGGTTACTATATTCCAGTAGTAATCAAACAATAGATGGCTGGGATAATGAAAATAATACGAAATCCCAAGATACTTTTATGGTTGTTCTCTGACATTTTTTGGCAGTGGTCTATTATGATATGCTTTTCGGACTTTTTCCACCGTCTAGGGTGTAAATCACACAACGTTTCGAAAGTTTTGTTCTACTGCCGTGTTCAGGTGTTCCTGGTTTGTCCTGAGAAGGACTGATATTGTACGTTTTTCAACGAAAATTTGTGCCTTCCCCGGGGTGTGAACCCGGGACCGCTGATCGCTGTGATCACTACTCTGCCACTCTAACCACTAGGCGTACTAGTCCAGAAGATGGGTGACGCGGTATAAACAAAGGTATATCGAAAACTAACCCATACGGGGAGATACCTACACTACGATTCTAACCACCACAATAGCGTGAAACGTGGCGTCGCGAGATGCCTATATAGCCGAGCCAAGACCATATGCTCGGAGGAAGAAGACTTTAAACGGGAAATTGAGATAATCACAGAAATGCTGCAAGCTAATGGCTATCCAAAAAAAACTCTAAACCAAACGCTAAAAGATATGGACAGAAATACAACACCGGCAGGGGATGAGAAAACGGAACCTTCAAGTCCACAACAACTCTAAGAGGCATGATGACGCATACCAAGCCTCAGAAGGAAGATCAGAGTTCAAAGAACTGTATCTACAGCGTACCGTGCGAGTGTGGAAGACAATACATAGGGGAAACACAACGACCCCTACGAGTGAAATTATCGGAACACCGCAAAAATGTTAGAATGGGCGAAACGGTCAAATCCAAGATCGCAGAACACGTCTGGAACGAAGACCACCACATACAATGGGATAACTCATCAATTGCAGCTAAGGAGGGAAACAGATTCCGTAGGAAGCTGAAAGAAGCTACATACATAGCGCTGGCAGTAGAACCAATTAGCCAGGCTAGCGCAGAACTAAAGCCCATTTGGATGCCACTACTGCCCAGAGAATTACAAAAATAGTCTACTGCGCATACAGCGGTAAGATATATATAAGTTTACAACTAAAATATATAACCGCCCTGGTGGCCTAGTGGTTAGAGTGGCAGAGTAGTAATCACAGCGATCAGCGGTCCCGGGTTCAAACCCCGGGGGAGGCACAAATTTACGTTGAAAAACGTACAATATCAGTCCTTCTCAGGACTAACTAGGAACACCTGAAGACGGGAGTAGAACAAAACTCTCGAACGTTGTGTGATTTGCACCCTAGACAGTGGAAAAAGTTCGAAAAACATATCATACTTTTATGGCTTCTAAATCATCCAGTAAAAATAAAAATAAGAGGATAAGTACATCAGAAGCACAAACTGAAGACGGCAGCCAGCCAACATTAGACGAACAATTAGAACCTTTAAAAACTTTACTAGGTACAGCATGAGCGATACCACATAACATCCTTTAGCAACTATAATGAAGTATACAAATGACGTGGATTTTTTCTGAAGAGTCTAAAAGATATGCATGCATCACTAAAACACCGGAAAGTAAAATACCGCTTTACCCGTATTATGTCAAACATATCGAAACGTCGACAACAAAAAAATGCGAACATATCTGATGAAACATCAGACTACAGCTACTCAGTAAGATCATATTTAATGTTTAAAATAGTCCAGTGGAACTGAAATGGTTTTTACGCAAGACTGAACGACATACAACGACTAGCAGATAGTAACCCTAAAATACTTTTCCTACAAGAAACCCATTTTAAAGACAATCAGAATCCATATATTCGAGGTTTTCAGAGCTTCAACAGTTGTCGGCAACGAAATCATGCAAGTAGAGGTGTAAGCATATTTGTGAAATTAGATTTACATGCTGTACTAATACAATTAAATACCGATCTGGAAGCAATCGCTATAGAATTAACCACGCCACAAAAACTAGCAGTCTGCAATATTTATATACCCCCCAACTACGAATTAGATAAAGAAGATTTATAAACCCTGATAACCCATCTCCCTGTACGTATCTAATAGTGAACGATTTTAATACTCATTTCCACCTGTGGGGAAGGTATAAATCCAACGTAAATGGAAAAAAGATCAAGAATATCCTCGAAATCGATCACATAACTTTATTAAACGGCGGTTCATTCACCTATGTAGATACAAGGACCCAAATTCTTTCTGCCATTGTCTTAACTCTTTGTCGTACGAAAATAAGAGCAAATGCCAATTGGTCGACTCTACCAGAAGCCTACGGTAGTGATCATATACCTATACTAACCAAAATTGAGACCAATGTACAAACACACTCAGAATCAACACTGGGACCAAGGTGGAACATAAACAAAGCAAACTGGCGGAAAACATTGAAGATAAGAATTTAAGTTTAGTGAAAATGACGACATTAACATCAGCACAGAGAAAATTACATCGCAAATACTAAGCGCAGCAGAAAAAGCAGTACCAATTAAAGAAGCAAGAATTAATAAATACACCATCCCATGGTGGAACCAAGCATGTAGAGAAACAATCAAAAATAAGAAAAAAGCTTTCAATGCGTACATACGGAAGAGAACTATTGAAAATTTGATATTATTTAAGAAAGCCAGGGCTATGGCAAGAAAGATAATAAAAAAGAGCAAAGAAAATACTTGGGCCAATTACATAAGTTCGATAAGCTGTATGACAACCAACAAGGAATTATGGAATCGTATTAGACAAATTAAAGGAATAAATTCTGCGTTTCATGTTCCTGCCTTGAAATACAACAATATTACCATAACCTCCGCCACTGAAATAGCAGAGACTTTCAGTAAATTTTTCTCCGACATATCAAATGACAGCAGCTACACAAGTGAATTCCAACAACACAAAACGGAAAAGGCATGTAACACCAGTGCCAATACTTTAATAAATACTGAAACTATAAATGAGGAACACTAACATGCAGAATTCATCCTTGTAGAACTACAAACTGCTTTGAATCAAAGTAAAGATAAAAGTCCAGGATCAGATCAAATTCATTTTAACATATTTGGAAAGAAAACGTGTTTCCAAAAAATTGGAGAAATCCAACAATGGTTCTTATATTTAAATCCGGAAAAAACAAGATTGATCCTACCAACACCAGACCAATAAGTATGACAAACACATTATGTAAACTCTTAGAAAAAACTGTTAATAAGAGACTTATGTGGTGCCTGGAACAAAATGATCTACTGGAAACAACCCAAAGTGGATTTAGAAATAACAGCTGTACATATGATAATTTAGCAAAATTGATGTACTATATTGGAAATGTATTTCTTAATGGATAACATTTAATGGCAATACTTTGTGATATTGAAAAAGCATATGACAGAATATGGAAGTACCAAGTCATTAACATACTTCAACAGTGGGGATTTCGAGGACAGTACTGGCTCTGCTACTCATTCTGGTGTGGTAAAGTAGTGGAGCTATCTGTTGGTAATATCGGAAAGTAACTCCCAGGAGCCGTTCAAGGTCATTAAAATCGTAATTTTGACATCAAAGGAACCGAAGCTTTTCATATTTTGTATCTATGACGAAAATGAACAGTATCATGATGCTTGTAAATAACCATGTGTTTTGGGTTCAGGGGACTCTAAAACTTAGAGATCTGTTGAAAATTCAATTTTGCATATTTGGGATGAATCTAATACTTCCTTTATTGTAAAAGGTAGTAAAAATGAAAACACCAACTTCAACCTAGTGTTCGTTTTTCATTAATTTCGAACGTTGTAATTATGTCTTCCATGTCATATTGACTTAAGAAAATGACACGATGACAATTAATTATTACAATAAAAGCGCGAGATGATTACAAAGGTCCTTTGACTTAAAAAAACGTATTTACAAGATATAAAAATTTATGTTTGTTCTCAATTGTACAGTAACCTGAATTCTGCTGGTATTGAGAAAATGATCTAACTAATAATTTAATGTAGGTATACTTTATTCCTTCATTCATAATCTTTAGCTTTTTTAACTTTCGGTGTAAAGAGCATTTGTGATTATCCTTGTCATAAGGGTGAACGAACAGTCTGTTGGCGTAAATCCGCCCCCGTAAATATTTAAGTAAGAGTACGTGCCTGTTTTAAGTACAGAGGGCAGGGTAAAAGGTTGGCAGCAGAAGAAGTCGTTTCTTAGAAGTTAGGGAGTCTTGCTCCGAAGATTGCAGCAACCAGATATATAGTTGAAATAATACCCATTGAAACATTTATAAAATCACTAGCTTTTTAGTTACTAAAGTATGATACAAAATGGCATGGTTGTCTGGATTATTTAACACGCTTGTAATAAACTATCACATCAGTCAGGGATGAAATTCATAAATGTAACGAATGCCTATTCAAATTTGGAATACGGTGGGTTTTAAACCAGTTCTCGAAATTTTTATCGTGATAATCTCCAGTTCGTTTTCTGCTTTAAAAATTAAAAACGCGTTGAGCATTTTCTGCATGAACAATTATGTATCGGTATCCATTTCTAGTCTTTTCACAGAAGTGTTGGGGTTACCACTTGCCACATATTTCTGTTAGAGGATTTGCTGAAAATCCATGTTTCATCAATGAAAACAACTTTTAGTTGATTATTAGTATATATTTCATATATACTCCAAAGAATGCTAATTTTTTTAACTTTCCATCAGAGATTTTCTGCATCCATTTAAAACCTATTTCGAGCAACTTTTTAGCTACACTAAAGACTGAGTAGATACGGAAAGTCGTCTCCATTTCTTCTTTTAAACGGCGATGCAACGTTTTCACGTTTTAACGTTATTACAATTACTAGATAAATATATTTTTTTCTAAAGCACATGTTAAAGTGTGCTTTTATCAACTCAAAACAAGAGGTCAAGTTTTACTTTATCAGCAAGGGTAGATAAAGTAGCACTTTAACATCAAGGATAGATAAAGTAATTTAATTTTCTAACTTTTGTTTAAATTAAATATGACAGCTTTGCATTATCGTAGCAACCCAGTTTAGCTACTGGCATTTCGAAATGTCATGGACTGTCTTTATTTTCTTTTGAAATTGTTCAAGTTCTTGTTATAGAAAAAAAATATTGTATTATACACTACGATAAAGTTATTTCTATCCACTCTTGAATCATCAACGTCTTGACTTCGTCTCGACGTTAAACGATTCACTCGTGGATAAAATTTAACTTTATCGTCTTGTATAATAAATTACTATTATAAATTGTGCGTCTAATATTATTAACAGTTCAAGTATTTGTAAGAACATTTTTAATTTGTAGGAGGCTACTGATAATTTAGCATTATTTTCTCGGTTCCGAATTACGATTAAGCATCTCGAGTCGTCTGCTTGCAGCCAATGGTTTTAAACATACTCATTTTGTGTATCGTTGTTTCGGTTTATCGGCGAGGTAAGAAAAGCGTATGTGGGTTTATCGACCCGTCTGCGAGGTGCATTCCTGTACTTTTCTTTGCAAGAATGTAAGAGATAGATGCTATGTGCCAGTAGGAGTTCTAGCCCCCATGCCGTTTTCGATGCGAGTTGGCTTCGCGCACTTTTCGAGACAGAATCGATCCGACGTTGCAAGAAGCAACAGCTTGTGGAGAGCTGTTTTTCGGCCACGCGTGGTCCTTGGCCATGCGAGGTGTTGCGTTTTGTTCAATGCGTGCTAATTAACGTCTAACGGTTTGTTCCTTCAGTGCTTGGGTGTACCGCATGTTTTGTTCAGTACGCAAGTGTTGTGTTCCGCATTCCTTGGACTCTTTATGAACTGTACGAGGTGTAGCCTTGGCTATGGGGCGAATGTAACGTGGTTAGCAAGCCTTGGAGTTTTCGTTTATCGTGGGGCGGCATCCTCTATAATATGTCGTTTGGACGGATTCGCGAAGCTTTCACTTTACCGTTCTGCCAATTTCCACCTCAGGAAGCAGCTTCACGTTGAGTTGGTGCAGTTCCTCTTACGTGTCTTCTTCAGTGTCTGGACTGGCGACCATTGCAGCAGCATAGGACATCGAGTATAGCTAAGCCAAGCTTTTGAAAGGTATCGTATACATTGTAGTAGCTTTATAGTGCGAATTTCAAGTGTAGCAAAGTGTCAGACAATTTGCTTGACGTTGCCGTTGTTGTAACATGTGTTGTTGATATCTTTACATATTGTTGAAGCATTATAGTTGTTTACCTGCCATTATAATTAATTTATTGTCAACTTTTATGATTCTGTTTAACTTTACGTAGTAGCAGATTGAAATGTGTAGCATAATTTCAATAGTTAATTCCAAGTTCACAAAATATTTTATTACATTAAGACGTTACGCAATTTAAATATTTAACCAATACTCCCCTATTCTGCATGTTTATGTAACTTTTATACATTTAAATATTTTTGCTAATACATTTCATATTTGTTAACTGTGGTTTTCTTATGATAATGCATGCGATATGTATATGCATTTTACAGTTGTAAAAGGAGCCTGGCCAGCTGTTCAAGTGAGTGCTTCGAAAGGTAGGTCCATGGTGTTGTACTCGACTCGCTGACCAGAATACTGTCAAGGTTATACTTGAAAGGTGAATCCGTTATGCTTCCATTTTTTCTAGGTGGGTTCACCTATGCATTTTTCTCTTGTTGAAAATGTGATGGCGCTTTATCATTTTAGATCTGCTTTTTGTCTATTAGGCAGTTTCCAAGGATTATCTCGTGTCGGACCACCCCTCGCCTCACTGAAGTTAGTCGGCAACTCTTTTGTAACGGGCTGGAGTAGCGGTCCTATGTAATACATTCCCGATTTTATGAGTTAGCTTACGCCCTAGTGGTTTAGATTTGTTTTGGCTTATCGTAAATACCGTTTCGTACCGTTACATTTTTTTGGGTTTTTACGGACTTAACTTTTTCCACTATATTGGTATGATATCAATGGTTAAGCTTTCGCAGCCATTGCATACATCGATGACATGGGAGACGATAATGTCTCACCGAGTTTAACACATTCATTTTCGAGTTTAAAAAGGTTCCGGATATTAAGGATTAGTTCCTGACTTTGCTTGCCATAGTGCATTTTAAAACAGGATATAATAGCTAATAAATCAAAAACACAAAGTAAATAGTAGAAACAAGAAGCAGCAATACCAGTAATAAGTATATCGGTTTCCGAAAATTATTTGTGAGAAGTTTTGAAGTTTTAAGTTTTAAAACTTGACACCTTGGCCTTACATTAGTTCATTAGAGCCCGACAAAGAATTGGGATCAGTGAACCAGTCGTTGGAGTTGAAGACATTTCGAGGAACAATAAGAAACAGTAGCCTGCTCATTTTACCAGGTTTCCAACTTCGAGCCAGCGATCCAGTATTCCAGACGAGAATGGGCACAGCGGCTAGGTTCTTGTTAATTACACGACGGTCCTGCAGTCCTGTAAGTTGTTCGTTAAATGTATTCTTTTTATTTTCCATTTGTTCGTAACTCAATTGGAATCAATAATATGGCTAAGGAGACAATTACCCGCATCCAAGGTTATTTTGAAAAAAATAAAAACACCTTGGATGATAATACACAATATAGAACGATTAAATTAAAATTAACAATATGCAATTCCAATTAGCGACTTTAGATCCCTCCGATAACTAGTGATTAAAAACATTATGTACAAGTTATAAATCGTCAACCGTCATTTGGGATTCAGCAGGGTCAGTTCGTAAGAGCACTAATACATCAGTGAACGATGTTAATCATCGATAAAATTGCTAAATATAAAATTAACTACTTTCAGTGCTCAATACGATGACTGGTTGAAATTTAGGGATGCCTTCAAAGCTGTTAAATAGCAATGAATCTTTATCAGAAATTTAGAAATTATTACTTACGATTTTCTCTTGAACGAGATGCATTACAAATAATTTAAAATATTCAAGTATCCGTGGCCAATTATAAAAATGCATGACAGCTCTTAATAGACAGATATGAGAATAAACAATTAATGATTTACAATCACATTAAGGCCCTTTTTGATGATCCTGTTATTAATAAGCAATCTCATATCAAACTTACTATTTAATAATACAGCTAACAAACAGAGAATTGGTATCGATTATTAATAAATTTTAATATTAACCAATACATTTGATTTAGTTACAGGCCGCGACTGGGTATTTTGGAAGACCGTTAGTAATGAAAGATAGATCCACTCGCGGAGCAAAATTGATAAAGGCGTTTATTTGCCTATTTATTGGTATGAGTACCAACGAGGTAAATTTAGAGTTAGTTTCAGATTTAACAAGGGCGTTTATGGCTACTCTAAAACAATTCGTTAACAGGCGAGGTAAACCAATAACAATTTATTCAGATATCGGCTTAAATTTCGTTGGTGCTAAAAACGTACTATCCAATTTAACTAACTTTTTAAAGGCCGAATCAAACGCATTGCTGATTGTTGGCGATTAATCACATTTTTTGGAAGTTTATTGCTACAAGGTCTCCCGGTTTTGGCGGCAAGAAGTAAAAGTGCTAAGTTTCATATTAAACGCGTAATGGGTAATAGGACATTTACTTCTGAAGAATTAAATACATTACTGACTCAAATTAAAGAAATTCTTAACTTACGTCCACTTTTTATCCTCTGATTCCGAGGTCCTGTCGGCATTGACGCATTGGGAAACCATTAACTTTCATACCAAAAATTAACATTACGGATGTCCTAGAAAATAGGTTGGACAGGTACCAGCGATTACAAGCAGTAATCCACCATTGCTGGTCTCGATGGCAGAAAGAGTACTTGTTAGCATTTCAAGTTTGAAGAAAATTGAAGCAGTAGAGCCAATAGTTAATAAAGGTTGGGTGACGAGTTCTTACAAAGGACTACTATTCGCCTACATAAAACTGGAAATTGGGAAGTATTGTCTCTCTCTGTGTGTGTGTGTGTGGCCTATTGAAAATACATTAACGTATGGAGTCTTGTTATGCTTGTGATGCATTTTATTTTAAAATTAAGATTAGTCGCATATAGTAAATTATCAATATCCCCAAATAGGTTAATGTATACCGAGTGTTTCACTTAATGTGCGAAATAGCATGGGAAATCGTATATATCCATATTCCTGCTTGCCGCTTGAATTGATAGTGGTATCAATCGAAAGAGAAAAACATGCGCTTAATTTGATACTACTTTATTTGAATTTGTTGTTTAAGACAAAAATAGCCTAAAAACTGTAATAAATATTTTGCATTTTATTCACAAAAAACAGAGCAGCCATGAACTGCACAATTAGTCACCAGAAGCAAGCAAGAGGCACACCATCGACTTTTGGAAACACCACGGCCAAACGATAAAATACTTCTCCAGCGGCTTTGACAGCGAAATGAGGAAGCGATAAAAAATCCTCCAACTCACGTTGGGAACTTCGCTGTGATACTACAAATTCGGTTGTCAAATAAACTAGCAGTTCATAAATTTTACGACTCCAAGGTTGGTTCTAAAACTCACAGCTATTATGGGGTAATCTACGACTCGAATCCGCAACCAAATGCGATGTGCAAACAAATCCTAATAAATCTCAGGCACGTATAAAAACACTTCTATTAATTTGCCTTCTCGATGCGGGCCTTCTAGGCTGGTTGTGCTGGTTTGCGGTTTCTTCCTCTTGCGGTCGACTTCCATGAAGTCGGTCTCTATTTTCTCCGACTGGGGTGCCCCGTCAGGGGTCGGTGTTATTGAGGCTGAGGGAGCTGGCAGTAGTAGCGGACTCTTGGTACTTGGACCTTGCCTTGTTTGTGAGGTAGATGCGATCTGCCTCATACCCAGCTTTTAGCCCAGCTTCCATCTGAGCTTGGCTGGCATTATAGCGGGTGGAGATGGATGCTTCCTTCTAGTCGATCTCGTCCTAGGTGAAAACAGCGTAAGGGTCGGCGAGATCCATCCTCGGAATCGTTGTTGGAACGCTTGTTTGACAATTATTTTTATGTGTACGCCTTGTTGAACTTTCTTCACCCTTGATAGCAAAGCGAAACCAACTGCACGAAGGCCTGGAAGTGACAAGTTGCCTTAGATTTTGAACTTTAACTGCGGCTGCGCTGGCTGGCTGGTCACGTCTGCTCGGCTGTGCTGCTGGCGTGGTACTCTGTATTTTAATCGGCTGATATACTGCTTTTCATACCACAAAAGGAATTAAAACGCTGTAAACTTTTAAAAGATAAAATCAAATTAATTTATTCAGGGACTGTGCTCTCAGCTACAAACAAACACAAATAAATTTGAAAATTCTCTATCACTATGCTTTGTTTACAAAAATAGAACATTATGCAACATAGAAAGTAGCAGTGAAATAGCAAAATTGTTGCGGTTGTGTTTTATTAGTTTTGGAATAGCTTTAAGTTCTGTAGATTTATTATTATTTATGTGAGCACTAACTGTAAATTTATAATATCTCACTGGACTTTAGCCTAGTAACTAAACGCAATTATGCTGAGATTGCTGACGCTCATATTACCGTTTGTTATAAAATGTAACAGGTTTAATTGCAATTGCAATTAAATTGGATCAATGTGCTTAGCTATTAGAATTTAAATCATAAATTAAATGCATATATAGGACATTTTCTAGTCAATAAACTAATGCACCTACATATAGTTCTGTATTTACGAACTTCCGCCAAAGGGTCCAAGTTTTTACTACCCTCCTTATGTGAGACTGAATAAAGCCGTTGGCACACCATCTTTTTTCATCCCTCCATTCCAAGAAAATGATCTTGTAGCTGTCTAAGTGGCCTAGAAATAAAACGTACAGTCCACTTCAGGCTCCACCCTGAACACAGAATACGTTTTTTCGGATAAAAAAAATCTATGCCTTACTTTACAAAATGCCGAAAACCTTGTAACGAACGGACCCTACTCGATTGCGTCATGCAACGATAGTCCCTATGAAGGACGCTCTTCTAACGATTGCAAATTTATACAAATACATAAGATCAACTTTACGTTATTATTTGCTTCTGCGGGTAGCTCTAGCCGAAGGTTCGTAATCAGCTGAAGTAAGAGATAAACTTGAGCCAAGAACAAATGTTTATTATTTCTAACTATTATAGAAACTTTAAGCGGTTTCCTAAAATTGATTTGCACACGAAAACCGATAAAATAAAATCATACGGATGACTGCAACTGACAATAGGCTCTGGTATCGGGAAGTTTTAGGGAGCACTGCGCCGGCTGATACGAACTGTTGTCCCTGGCCCTGCGATTCAGGTTGCTGTAATCATAACAAAATTAAATAATCTAGTTTCGACTTGTTAATCCCGAGATTGTATTGATAGCAAGCCGGATTAGGAGACCCGCAATGATTCTAGGTTAATTAACGGTGGTTTAAGACGGATACAACTCGAGCGTTCTGCTGGGTTAACAAATGTAAATTTAATTTTATAGCTCGGGCGTGAGCGTACCGTGGCCCGTTCTCGTCTACCACCGGCCGGGAAATTTGGGGTGCTAGGACTATGTTTGACTTACAATTCAAATATTTGTTGAGCTCGCGCTCGGTGGCTTTTGAACTTAATTTTTAGGTTGCTTTGCACCTCGGGCTAGCGGATCTTCTACGGCGGGCTGTCGAAGATAATTATTTATTAACAGCGTGGTTTTACGGGCTTTAGGACAGGGACTCGGGTTTGCTGAAAGATTTTTACTATTGCACTGGAAGATAGGTTATTTATTCCTTCGCAAGATTTACCGTAGCGCTGTGATTCATAGGACAGGTTATTCCTTCGGAAGATTTACTGTAGCGCTGGGATTATAAAGACAGGGGGGAGTTCTGATTTGCTTCTGCAGTTTTACTAACGTAGGCAAGAGTTTTGGTCAGGTAAGGATAGCTCAAGCAGTTCGACCTCTCCGGTAGAAGCTGGGAATCAAACTTTCCTGGACTGGAAAGGGCAGGTGATTTGAGACAGGATTCTGGCGGACTGGTGGAGCCCTCTTGGACCCGAGGATCCAAGAGTCTCCGGCTGGAGCTCAAGTTGTGGCCTGGAGGAGGATCAGAATAAATTTGTTTGCAGACTGAGCTGGCGCCTCTTTTTATACGCCTTCGAGTCTGTGGACCTGGTGAATCTAGAGTGGGGTTAAAACATACGAGTCAAGTGGAAGCCGATGCGTAGATCGGGCGACGCGGCGAAGCTTGCGCAACCCGCCGGCTCCATCCCTGCATGATATTGAATTATCAAAAGCATCTAGCGAAGGCCTTCTTTGAGTTTTTGTTACTCTCCACGCAGCTCCAAGTGTTCGCGCGGTACATATTCTTGTGGCGTCATAGCGTCTTCAAATTGATAACGTAATTATTTTTGTGGCGTGATAGCGTCTTCAAATTGATAACGTAATTAAATGTTTTGAAAACAGTTTTAAGGCACGTGAAACGTCACAACCTTTTTAGTTTAGGTATATTCAAAACACTCAAAATTAATACAATTTAAACTATAACAGTATTGAATACAGTTGATTTTCTTGCTCTAACAACATTTATAAGGGGTTTCAACTCAAATAATAGGAATATATATTGACTCATAGATGTGTTGCACACATTTTTATTTAAAATTCTTGCTTTAAAACCACTTTCTAGTGTTGCAGTAACATTAAATAATAGGAAATATAAACTCAAAGCTATGCATAATCAAATTTCAACCAGAAACTATATGCAAGAGCCTAATCGGATAGAAATTGGTTCTAGAACCTTACATCGTAAGGTTTCTTATGATATATCACCCTAATTGATCCCATTGATATTCGTAATAGCAGTGGCCCAAGATATACTCAACTTACTCAGAATTTCCAACAATTTTATTGAAAGTCTGAGATTGATAAGTACAACGAGATCTTGCGATAAGCCAGAAAGGACTATGAAAACGGACTCATCGCAGACGGCCCTAAAGCTGTTTATAAACATGTACGCAGAACAATTGGTTCAAAAGTTTCCACACCCCTACTGATGATTCTCTGTGTGCTAGCAACTTGTAATCGACTAACGTATTTGCTTCACAGTTCGTAGGAACCTACACTATTGAACGGGATGGCCCAATTATTACTATAAAATCTATCCTCAATAATTTTTTCTTAGGTTCTGTTGAGTCCACAAAAGAATTAGTGAGACAAAAATTACTTAAATTGTCAACAGTAATGTGTTAAGTGCATAGTGACTTGCCGATAATGCTGGTCAGATTGCACGACCAGCTGGATTTCTATGAAAATATGTCCCGAAGATGGAGAGCGTATTTTCTAAACAATCCAGCGGAGTGCAATCTGGTCAGCATTATCGAAGCAAGAAACTATGCACGCAATATATTTTGGGTGACTATTGCTTGAATCGATTAAAAGACTAACGAATCATAATTTTAATGAGTAAGATGGAGTATTACCGATAAGTTGTTTTATATAACAATAATTATCGACGCAAGTAGTTTTTGATTGTTGAAAGTTAAAAAAATGGCAAATTGGCGGAGAAATACAGTAGTTGTATGTTACAGTATCAAACTGACTTAATGCCACCCACGGATGAATGAGTGCCAAATACTCAAACAAGTCCGGGAAACGTCCACACTTACCCTGGAAATCAACAGGGCAAGCGTATGGATATGTAAAGGGTGTTACAAAATAAATAGGCGCCACAAGATCCAATAGGAAAAAACCCACGCTTAACCGAAACTTGATAGCCAAGCGGGGCAAAAGTGCTCAAATACTAACTCTGGAAACAGCAGCGCATCAACAAGCGCACTAATCTATGCAATGCTTATTCACCACGTTCGGCCCTACCTTACATCTATCTTGACACCGTAATTAACGAGTGGCTTAAGCCAACAAAACGACACCAGCCCACTCTCACTCCTTGTCAAGAACCGACTCCGCGAGAAAAAAAACACAGAGAAGCTGTAACAGCAGGGAAATATCGGACGAAATATCGTGTTGGGGCCAGATTGAGCTTCTCAACTTATCACTTACAATTACAAATGAAAAAGTTTTTAGTTATACCAATTGTGTGTAAAGCTATTAACCAGTGTGCAGGGCATCTATAGGTATAGTTTTTCAGGTGCTAAGAGAGCCAAGTGAAGCAGATTAGCCAGCAGGAAAGTTGATTCAATTGCGGGTGACTTCGGGGGCGTGTAGAGGGGACCTCCAGGAACCAGTACGTGCAGAAATTCCAATCAACGAGCCATTTATAAGTGCATAATTTTTGTGGCGTCATTGGCGAGTATATACAGCATCCGAGAGCTGGAGAGGCATATTCCAGTTATCCAGATCCATCCACCTTCGAGAAATTCAGTTAACGTTCTCTGAAAATGCGGAATGACGCGGCATCTTCCACTTTTGGCCGGATATTGAAAAAAAAACAATCGCGCGTCGTGTTTATTGAGTCAAATTTAGAGGTTAGCTATACGTCAAATGGAAATTGTGCATTTGCCCGAAATATTTGAGAGTATTTGTCATACAACGAGTTATTTTTCATACCAAGTTTTTCTTAATTTATAAACCCACACCCTGAACCAAGTTTGTCTCATGTTCTACGAAGTTATGGCCGAATTTATAGCGGATAAATAAAATAAGAAAAAGGCAATAAACCATTTATTTGTTGTTTTTTTATTACACTCTTTTAATTTGCCCTGAGTTTGACAGTCAGGTTTGTAATTGAATCTAACACGATTTATAAAGTGTAGTTTCCCTTGCCATTAATTATTTTATTTAAAAAAACTGTTATATACTTTATTAGTGAGGCGGGATTATTACAGTGTATACGATATGGTTATACGGTATGCACTCTATATTGCGACAACTTCACGTATAGCGCTATTAATCTGTACTGATTCGGGTGCTTACTTCTTGTAACCTATTATTATACATACATAATATGTTTGTGAATTACTTTTTTTCTCAATTTAAATTGCCGTGTTTATTATTTGAATAATTATTTTGTGTGCTAGCTCCTGAAAATCAGGTATGGATTCCTTCTATCTAGGTTGCTTATTCTGAAATCTGATGTTCTCATTTTAATTTTATTATAAGTCAAAAATAACTTCTGTCAAATGATATGTCAAACAAATTTGAAAATTAAATAACAAATACCAGATCGTTTCATTAGTCACACAACAATATCAAACAGTAAGTAATTCTTTAATAATAAATTCACCTTTTAAGTCTTAATTTTTTTAGTGCTTACCCAAATATCTAAACTGACCCACCTTTAACTCGAATTTATCAATTTCCTGGATGTTAACCAATCTGCTCCACTGCGCCTACTACCACAACCGCTTCAGTTCCCAAACACAGCAAACAGCTCCAATGACAGACAAGATATCCAAACTGACCAGAATCAGGGACACAAACTCCTACACAGCATGGAACCAAGCACACCTCAGCTGCAGCTACCCAACTCCAACACTGCATCCGCCAAATACCGCAAACGTGCCTTCTCTACCAATGATCCTTACTTGGAATTCTCTCCTAGCACCAACAGCTCCACGTAATCCAAATCAATTGATATACAATGTCAGATGGTATTCTTCAATGAACTTCAGTTACTACTTCTCTCTATTTATTTTCCTTTGTAGATTAGTTCTTCTCCCAGTTTAGATTATTACTACATACTTGCAAGCTTCCTTAGTTTTATATCTCTTCTTCTTCAGTTAAATTTCATTTTCACATCACCACGCAAATATACTAATTTTAAAATAGGGTTTATTTTATACTTTTTTATTACACCAAATTAATTACAGCTACATTTTAAAAATTTTCTATCTTAATAATCACAACAAAACGTCCTTAACGATATAATTTTCTACTCCTAGCACTCTATATCCTTATTTTTGATTTCTACCTACTATTTCTAATAATTTATTTTGATTAAGTATCTGTCATTACCTTCAAACCTTATTTTTTTAATATTACATTATATTTGGATCAATCTGTTTTTCAATTAGCCATATTTTCTTCAATTATAAATTCTATTTGCTTTTCTAATTGCATACTAATTATTCGTATTCCCAATTCATATTTAAATTGATCCTGATTATATTTAGCTATTGTAATCCCTTAATCATATTTTAAAATTGATTTTTATACCCCTGTTTATATCATTGCAATATACACAGGAGCATCTAAGGTTGCATAACACACTAGCATAGCAAGTCAATATTTTGGAGTTATAAAAGGGAAATATCTGATAATCGATTATAGTCTTGAAATTTAGTAACGATAAAGAGGAAAACATGTCAAAATGGCTGACAGTAGTTTATATTTACGATATAATGAAACGGCAAAGATTTTATTTACTAGCAACATGATATTGTTCATTTTCGTCATAGTTACAAAATATGAAAAGCTACTCATAACTTCCAAAGGACTTTTCAAATAATTTCTGCCTCAATCTTATGCTAACCATGCAACTACAAATAACTTCTTAGCAACCATACATTCAGGCAATCCTTGATGTTACTTGCATATTCTTATTTTCAATGTATTTATGAAATCTTGAAATGTCATATTATTTTTACCAATATGCAATAAACAAAATATTGTATGCATCACCAGTATTCATGTTTTTACTTTCGGGTGACTTACAAACCTCTGGCTAGAGGCCCTCAGTCTGTAATCATATCAACCTCAGCGAGAAAAACATATTCATATCTCCCGTAATGTAGAGTTCTTATACAGTACAATAGTTGGGACAACGCAAATGTCAGCCTCCATTACTGTTCCAAAAATAAATGATAGCATACAAGGCCAGAGTTGTCTTTCTTAGTATGTGTCACCTATGAATTTAATTACTTGTCACTTTGACAATGTCAAGAAAAGGTTAATTTAAAGCGTTTATAAAAACTACACTGGTAGGTAGGTATCTACTACGGATCCTGTAAAGGTAATCTTTGAGCAAGAGTTGAGATAACGTAAACGAAGTAGCTACAGCATTGGATTTTAGTTTTCGTTTGCCACCCAGACGCACTTTTTCCCACCGAGTCTGGTTCTACTTGGGAGTATTCAGTTTATATTTTTGAACTCTTCAGCTCTTTGTTTCTCGTTTTTGGGAATTTGTGTCAATGGATATAAAGCCCCGTTGGAATCTACTTTTGAAGCGAAAAATGCAACAACCCATATTTCAAAAACTGTAGAAAAATAATTATTTAGCTAACTAATTTTTAAGTAAATTTTGTATCTGTCTCCAGGGCAATTAATATCTAAATTAATTCTACCTAAACGGAGAGCGTAAGAGTCGATAATACCCACGCAAAGTAAAAGTTCGTATAGGGACTTACCTTGATGGATATACAGGATGGAAGTGGCACGTCGATTGACCCGTGACTCCAGGAGCACAAAACGATAAACACGAGCGATTACACAAAACAACAAAAATCTGGTGTGATACACTCACACAACTTCCTTTTACAGTGATCTTATAATTAGTCAAAAATTTAATTTTTAATTTGTAAGCATTTGTCAAAAATTTTCAAAAATTACGAATTCTACAAAAACGGTACAAAATAGAGCGTTAGTTGAAGAGACAAATTTTCTCTAAAATCTTAAGCAGAATTCAAAAATGTAATAATATACCGGGTGTTCTATTTAAAATAGGAGTTAATAAAAAAAATAGAAAAAAAAACAAAAGAAACCCACTTTAGAAGTTTTCAACTGGAAAATCACCTATCTCACGTCAATGCACATTAAAATTGTAATAAAAATGTAAAGTTTGAAAAAAATCGTTAGAGCCGTTTTTGAAAAAATCGATAAAAACTGAAAAATCACAAGAGTAAACACCTACTTCCGGTTATGCGATTTTCTTCAAAAGCTTGCTGTCTCATCTACATAGTACACAAAACTTATATATGAAGTTTCAACGCCATACCTCTTTTCGTTTTTGAGATATTCTGTTCACAGACACACAGACAGACAGACACACAGACAGACACACAGACAGACACACAGACCAATGAAAAAAAATATGTTTTTTGGGATCAGGGGACTCTAAAACGTGAAGATCTGTTGAAAACTCAATTTCGAATTTTTGGGGTGAATCCAATACTTCCTTTATCGTAAAAGGAAGTAAAAAACGGGATCAGTTGACCGACCGTTCACGAACTCGTCTTAGGTTTATCTCCTTGCCATGTGGGCCACGCACCCAATATTTAGGGGTGGCAGGAGAGGGGACAGTAAGCCCCATAACTCGACGTTCCACTAATAGTGGGTAAACTTACCGCTAAGTAGAATTACAAACTACACTAAATTTGTGTACAGCTATTTACTTGTATTAAGAATTACTAATGAAATAAACTAAACTAATATTTTTAAAAGCTAAATACCAAACATGCCGCCCACCAAAAAGGCCATGCATTTTTCTATCCGAGATCGGTGATGGTTACTGGGAGGGCAAAGGGCATAATTTAACCACCGAGCGCTGAAAGCTACCACTGGTCGTTTTAACCGTGGCTACTCGTACCACTCCATCCATACCAGAATGCACCTTTTCCACCCTGCCGATACGCCACTGCAGAGCCGGAGCGGAATTGTCTTTAATCAGAACTACTAGCCCCGGTTCCAGGTTTTTGGTGGGATTTAACCACTTCGAACGCTGTTGGAGTGTTTCTAAATACTCCGAATGCCATCGCCGCCAAAAATCCTGGTGCATGCGTTGGAGCAATTGCCATCGATCCAGACGATTGATTTTTAGATTGGTCAGATCTTCGTCTGGGACAGTGGAAAGTGGTTCAAGAGTTAAGAAATGCCCCGGTGTTAACACTGCAAGATCGTTGGGGTCTGTACTAAGCGAGCACAGGGGTCGAGAATTTAAGATAGCTTCGATCTGTACGAGTACCGTGAGAAATTCCTCGTAGGTCAGAATTTGATCGCCTATCACTCTAACCAGATGGGACTTCACTGACTTGATTCCTGCTTCCCAGACCCCTCCCATGTGAGGGGCCGAAGGGGGGTTAAATGACCAGGAAATGTTTTCATACTCGACCGCGTCCTTAATGAATTTAATAAGTTTTGTATTGGCCCCGATGAAATTAGTTCCGCAATCACTAAAAATGGAGGAACAACGGCCTCGCCGAGCGACGAACCTGCGCAACGCTGCCAGACGTGCATCGGTTGATAATTCCGAAACTAATTCTAGATGCAGGCATTTAGTAGCAAAACATACAAATAAACATATGTAAGCCTTTTGTGGCGCAATACCCCGACGTCTACCTAACCTGATGTGATATGGGCCACCCATATCAACTCCTACGACTGCGAATGGTTTAATTTGGGTAATCCGGGTAGCGGGAAGATTCCCCATTGGAGGTGTGACCGATTGGGGGTTAATGCGAAAACAGCAATTGCATTTCGAAACACAACGACGAATTGCGCTTTTAGCAGCTATGATCCAAACCTGTTGCCTCAATAAATAAAGTAACGTCTGAGGTCCGGGGTGGAAATAATCTTCGTGGAATTGACTTATAATCAGCTCGGTCAGCTTGTGATTTTTGCGCAATAGAAAAGGGTGTTTACTGCCATAGGAAATATTAGCATGAGCTAAACGACCGCCCACCCTGACAATTCCTTCGCAATCAAGAAATGGAGCGAGTGTTCTAATTGGCTTGGAGCATTGCTGATTTGAATTCAATCTTCGAATATCATCACGAAACGATATGTGCTGAACATGTTTAATTAATAGATTTAGGGCCCTTTGTTGTTCACCTACAGTGATGGACCCGAATCGCCGTGTAGTAGCGTTGCGGCAGTTGTGCACGAACCGCATGCAATAAGAAATGATCCTTTTTATTTTCCGTAACGATGAAAATCGAGACAATAATTGATCGCAATTAAATGGATTAAATGGCTCATCGTTCACGATTGTTGCCATCAACACAAGTTTGCGTTCTTCGCGTAAAACTGATTCCATGTCCAAGGAGTTTTGATCGTTTAGGGTAGGCCATTCGTTAGAGTTTTTTGAAAGCCAAGAAGGGCGGCTCCACCAAAGGGGTGGTTCAGCAATTCCCGATGAAGAAGTCCCCTGGATGCGCAATCTGTGGGATTACCAGCGGAAGGAACATGGCGCCAAGAAGATGCTGGTACGCGTTCTTGAATGTAGCTAACGCGATTGCTAACAAATGTTTTCCACCAATGCGGAGACGAATGAAGCCATGATAAAACTATCGTAGAATCAGTCCACGCATAAATTGCGGCGAAGCTAACAAACGACGAGTAGGACGAGCAAGTAAAAGAAATAAGTTTGGCTAGCAATTGCGCCTCACACAATTCCAATTGAGGAATTGGTCGCCGTTGTAAGAGGGCAACTTTGGTTTTAGCCATCATAAACCTCACTACTGATCCATTCGGACCGATTACAAATCGAAGGTACACTATCGCGGCGAAACCGGCCTCTGAACTGTCAGAAAACCCGTGCAACTCACAGTTGACATAATTCGCACGAATTAATTGGCGATGAATTTTGATATGAGCTATGTCCACTGATTGCGACTTATAGAACTCCCAACGAACAATTATTTCCGAGAGAGGCACTTCATCCCATTCTAATCCTAGACACCATAAGTGTTGTATAAGCCGCTTCGAAAAGAACGTTAACGGCGCTAAGAAACCGATGGGATCGAAGACCCTTGCGACTTCCGATAGAATGTGCCTTTTGGAACAGGGACGATCAATAGGTTCAACCTTGAATCTAAAACTGTCACTTGATGGGGACCATTGTAAGCCAAGGATCTTCAAAGGAGAGCAAGGTTCACCGGAATCGAAAGATACCATATTATCTACCAGATGCGTGGGGTCTAGGTGGTAGGTTATCGCTGGAGAATTACTAGCCCATTTCCTTAATTCAAATCCGCTACAACGCAACAATTTTATCAGTTGATCCTGTAGGATTAAGGCGTCAGCCACGGAGAAACATCCAGTGGCAATATCGTCGACACAGATATCTCTTCGAATAACAGAAGATGCTTGGGGAAACCGGTGTTGCTCGTCATCAGCTAATTGAAAAGGGTTCTGATTGCAAGAAACGGCGATGAAGTAACTCCATATGCGACCCTATTCAAGATATATTCTTTTACAGGCTGATCTATGGAAGAGCGCCACAGAATACGTTGGAAATCACAGTCTGTAGTCGCGACGATTATTTGGCGAAACATGTGCTTAATGTCGCTAGTTATTACTACCTTATGAGCGCGAAAGTTTAATAACACGGAAACTATGTCTTGCTGTAACTTTGGCCCAGAATACAAGGAGTCATTTAGCGATAAGCCATTTGAAGCTCTCGAACTGGCATCAAAAACTACACGAAATTTTGAATTCGTCACACAATGATGTGGAATGTAATAACATTTCCTCGGGACGAGGATCCGCCGATGCGAGGACCATATGCACTGTATTAATGTATTCGTCCATAAAGTTGACGTATTCCCTTCTCAAAGAAGGATTGTGCATAAGCGATTTTCGAGCAATTACAGTCGCCTTAAGGCAATATCGCGCGAATTGGAAAATTTTGGATTTTGCACCTTGAACGGCAACGAAACGACATATCGACCACTAATATCACGGGATACCGTAGATGAATATAACGACTCGCAAATGGCATCCGCGGCGTCGACCGTAGATATCTGCGGGGGTTCTTCAGTTTGCCAAAACGCTTTCAATGTGTCATCGAGGGTTGGAATTTCGACCGATGTCAGATAAGCTTTAGCAACTGCGTTCGACGCGGGACCAACGCATCCATTAACAACCCAACCGAAGACCGTGTTAAGAGCTGCGGGTTCATTTTGGGACGTACTTAAAATTGCGCCAGGTTTAATCACTTGTGCATATATATCGGCACCTAGCAATAAATCTACTTGGCGGGACCGATAAAATTCGGGATCAGCTAATATTAAGCCAGAAATATGATTCCATTTAGAAGGGTCGATGGAACTGGCCGGGATATTTCCGGCGATTTGAGGGATTACATGGGCCTTTATGCTAAATACAGGCACCGGCTTATTGCTGTAACCTGGACGAAGACAACATGTTGCAAAACCTGCAGAAAGCAAAGCCTTTTCAGAGGTTTTTGAACCAATACCATGAATAACGGTTTTAAATGTTGTAAGTGTTAATCCCAAGCGCCTTAAACCCTTTTGCGTAATAAAGCTGCCCTGTGAACAATTGTCAATAAGACAGCGTAACTTCTGAAAATTACCGAACTCGTCTTGAATTTCGACAATATGCTCGCACAAGCGGTTAAGCTCGTTTCCACCTCAGAATGTTGAACAGGTACACCGACCTCAGAATTTGCCGAACTTTGGGATCTTGCCGGAAAATGGAGCATCGTGTGGTGTTTATTGCGACATACCGATTTAGACGGACAATGACTACTAATATGCTTAGAACGCAAACAAAGACGATGCGACTTGACCATTTCAAAACGCTCGTGTGGCATTTTTGACGCAAACACAGGGCACGCATACACGGTATGTGCCAGCTGACCAATTAGACATTTCGAAGTGTTTTCGCTACCTGAAGTTAATTTATTCTGCGAGGATTTATTTACTAAGAACGCCGATTTAGTAGACGGCTTTGCAAACAGGTGTTTGAACCCTTTGTTGGCTGAGTTATCTACACTTTCCAAGACGCGACATTGACTTTCAATAAAATCTTCTAATTGTTTTAGGGTTGGAATATCCCATGCCTTAGACCTAATCTCCGATTCAAATAATTTTCGCGTATCTGTATCAAGCTTATCTAAAAGGATGCTAAACCACATAAAGTCCTCTAACGAATTAGCAATGTTTAGAGCCTTAAGGGCAAAACGATTCTCTTTAACGTGGTCAAAGAGTTTTCGCAGGTCTTTCGCGGATTCTGCTTTCAATTTTTGGAAAATTATTAATTGATGCCCAATAGTGATTAGCCAATCTACGCTTATCATCGTAGGGGTCGACGAGTGTATCGTATGCAATTTTATAATTATCTCCTGACAAAGGCAACGACTTAATAAGATTTAATGGCTCATTTTGTAAACAACTCAAAAGGTATTGCAGTTTTTGAATGTCAGACAAATCAGGTCTAGTAAGTATGGCACTTCGGAATAATTCGATAAAACCTGTCCATTGACTATACTCGCCGGAATAAATTGGGAGTTCCAGCTTCGGCAAACGGATGTTATTAGAATGATTGAAACTACGATTCGAAGAATTGTCATTATGATTGCTCAAACTCGGGGACGATTCATTATCAGGAAACAAAGAAAAATAAATGGCTTCAATACTATTAAATGCATCATCAAATTGTTTCCTAATGGCCTCTTCGGATGCTAGGTCCGGATTAGCTTATATTATATATATTATAACCGATATATGAAGACGATGATCAATATGACTGACTTTTAGAAAACATAGTGTTTCGGTGAGAGGAAAATAGTGGTATTGGTGCTTAGTAAGCAGCATTATTGATATGGCTGTCGTAATTCCATTTTCTTATACCAAATTACTCATGGCAAAAAATCAATTTCCATAAAGAGGAGGTCTTGCAGTGAAATACGTAAAACTTGAACGGTGAAAGAATCCTAAAAGGTACTCCGCTTAGTTTCCTTTTCTTCCACTTCCAGACCTACGGTTTTGATGATGTTCGGTACGATGAAAAAGGCATTTCCTGTAAAAAAAACTAGTATGCCAATATCCAAATTGCTTTAGTAAACCTAAGACATTTTGCAGCAAGTGTGATGTCATATTGTGCACAGTGTGTTTTCCAAAATAAAGGGTGTTCCAATTAGAACGCAAATTTTAATTTAAAAATAAAATACAAGAGATTGCTGATATTCTTATTGAATTTTAAAGTAGACATGTTCCGATTAATTATAGAATAAAGTATCCTTCAAATGACCTCGCAACTCTGGACTCAGACCTTTGTTCTTTTGATGAAATTATATATGACGTTTTCTTAGAGTTGCGGCTCTCTCAGTAATTACGCGTTGGATATCGGCATTAAGCTCAAGAATTTTTTAGGGGTTATTTGCATAGACCTGAGATTTAAAAAACCCATAGAAAGAAGTCGCACGGTGTCAAATTGCACGATTTTGGTGGCTAACTTCTTTTGGCGTTTCAGAAAACTATGCGGTCCAAAAATCGTTTTCACAATAAATCAATTATTTCAAGCCCAGTGTGGTACGTTGCTGAAACAACATGTCTTCCAGGTCCATACCTTCCACTTGAGGCCACGAAAACTCCCTTATGACGTGTAGTGGCGTTCACAGATTTTCAGCGACACTTACATTGACAGTTACTGTCCATAATTGATCCAATTTCTTAATCGATATTTAAACAGTTGACAGATTTGGTGCAGTTTTGCGACTGAAAATTCGACGAACTTTGCAAACGGTTTCAGCGTAACTTTCCCTATCCCTGTGATCAGTTTCCACGATAATAAGGCGTTTTTCTATCGTTTAGCGCTCCATAATTAAAAATCGAAACAATCATAGATGACAGATGTAAAATTTGTAGGGTTGCAACTTGTTACGGTCTTGAACTGACTTTACGACACCGCACCGGCTCATACATAAACGAAACGGCCGGTGCGTGCCGTAATGGACGAAATCGGGACGAAAGTTCTCCTAGGCCGCTACCCAGCCGCAACAAGATAGGCCGGCTAGACTTTCAGCGGAGTTGGGTGGGTTCTTAACGAGATTATCTAAGGGTAACGGCCAGAGGGTCGGTAAATAACGGTAAAATAAAGAAGGCGCCACCAAGCCTGTCTTAACCCGAATAACCGGGCCTGGGCGGTTAGACGGGGGCGAAGTATTCAAGACACTCCGTCGATAGGAGTACTCGTGAATTATAAACTCACACAACGATTTCGTGATGGCAAAAATACTTAGATCATGAAGTGGGGCTCTTTCAGTCACGGCAATGTCACCACCAAGCTTACCTGCACGCTCTGATCTCACTGGCCCCACCGTACATTTATCTTCTCAATGATGGGCGCACGCTGAAACAGAACATGCACAAATCGACCAAGAATAAAGCGTCTCTTAATTAGATAAGCGTCTATTATTCAATTCTTACATTGGGGCAGCAAAGCGTGCCGCAAACATTGGGTTAATTCTTATAAATAAGCATCAGCTGATGGGCGCACTACTGTTACTAAACAACACCCATAACTGTACAAAATCAAGAGCAGTTTGACATATGAGTCCCACAAAGGGAACGTTTGTTCATAAAAATCGAGTTATGCAACAGCAAAGTCGACGCGAACAGCGTAGCTGTCGGCTGAATCCGGCGCCGCAAAGAGATGCGGCGAATTAGTTAGAAACCCAATTCGCAAGGCAAAAAGGGGACCGCGTTACTGAGATATATTTGGCCGAAAAGGGGGGCTTACATAGCCTAACGCCCGCAGGCGAATTTAGAATATGACACAGCTGGTGCTACGCCGCCCAAGCGATCGATAACTTCGTGTAACACTCAACGAGCCGAACACGACGCCGTTGGTAACATACGAAAGGTCTCGCACAAAACTTGGTGAATATGGCACCGCCCTGATAAGAAGTGATCTGGCTCACATGATAATTTGGGCAAACACAGCAAAGCCCAAGTGAGGGAAGTGATTAGATTAAAAACGAGCGACGCCACTTCGCGACAACAATTTAAGATGCGAAGGGTACATTTTTAACGGTGCACATGATTTCACATCAAGTTCGCGCACATGCAATTTTACTGCGACCAAACTGGCGATGCCGCCTTACAGCACGTATGCCAAGAGTTCAGCAATTATTCACATGGTTAGGCGCAAAGCTCGCGTACAAGAAGTTAGTCACATGGAGTACCGCGGCACACAAATACGAAGCGAAGCGAGCGTACAAGAGGAAGCAACACCGCAACAATGGTTATGATTCAATGGTTACAAATACCTTAGTTTTATTGGTCACGGTCCAAGAGATCGGCATGCGGTCCAGATGGCGGGAAACAGGTTGCCTGTGGCAATTAATTCGCCGCTAAAACGGCCGACGGTGTGAATGGTCTGGATGCGCCCAAAATGGCGACAAAGGCTGGCGCTTCAACAAACGCCGCTACGACGGCAAAGCTAGCCCAATCATGTCCTACCTCAACGGGATCCTCGCACAACGAGCTAAAGGGAACACTCCCTTACGTGACGACGTAGAACCGGGCATGGAATTCCATCACACCTACGCCTTGGCGTAATCAGATCGCCGCTAAACGACACACACCTCCCTTGTTGGCGGCTTTACTCCGACTCTTCAAAGGCGGAATAGTTTGTGTAACACACTGGCTGAAGCAACACGGAAACACATAAAGGAAAAAGGGCTAAAGAAACATGTCGCCGCAACGGCACGAATTTTATTTATATTTACCACAAATATGCACACATCCTCCCAGGGTCCTACTTATAAAAAAACACTTATTGAAAAAAATCAGAGCGCCATTTTAATGTCGATTAACGCTATTGCCTTCAGGGGGTTTCAAAGAACAACATATTCAGTTCTATCAATTTTTTTTTCAACAAATATTAATTTGGGTAATAAGTAGCTTATGAGTATGTAATACAATATCAACATCATATAAAAATAAGTCTAGTTATAGCTACTACTACGATATACTTGTAACTTAATATACTTACAAATAAACAGAACATGTGCATCATCTTGAGTAATTACGATCATTCGCAGCAATATCGGTCTCGGATTGTTACTATTTAGCTGTATATTTCCATAATATAATAAACTGTTTAGTAACGTATTTTAGCTACTAGAGTACAAGCTAAGAAAACCAATCTCTGCTGCTGTCATCAATCAATTCAATCAAGTTGCACAATTTTTCATGTATCTCAGCTACCAACTTTATTTTTTCTGGTTTTCACTCAGGGGTAGCTTTCGATCTAGAGCTGATGCGGCAGAGTTTATTTTAAGGCGAATATATACCTACACTGTTTAAGGGTTAATTTAAACAACGAAAATATTCAGCTAAAATATTCACCTTAGCTATAATTTGGAGCAGCGTTAGAACCCATAATATCTGGATCAGGTAAGTGCTTCCATAAGCTGAGCAAACTAAGCAGCTTTTAACAACAATGCACAATCCCACTTCTATAGCGCTGGGACTTATAGTAATAATTAAAACTAGGATTGTGTTGTAAAGTAGTGTGCTTTTTAGACGATACAATTTTTCAGTTTTTAAAAGCTCATAATGACTTTCTATGTAATCTAATTCTTGAAAAAAGATTCTATTGAAGCTGCTGAGTTTCACCAACTTTGTGGAGACTAGGGCAAACATGTGTATAAGGAAGAAGTAAATTCCAACTACCACGTTGGGTCGTTGGGGTACTCTCCTTCCAATGGTGGATAAAGAAATCTTTAGTATATCGATCAGCAAAGATGTAAGATTAAAGTCATTGCCAATAAAAATGCGAAAACTTTATTTGTAATTGTCATGGAAACGAGTTTGTTTTGTTGACAGCGGTATGACCACAAATCGGTTATTTTGATACATAATACATTTTCAGAGATTATAATACACTGGTTTTATAATTTCATGAATGCTATGGGCTTGGATTTGGAACTTTAAAACAATAAACGGTATTAATATCGTGTGTTTCAGAACAAAACTCATTCGTAGCATGCCATGATCAAATTGAAGTTTGCCATAACTTGATACATCCATTAAAGCAAATGAACTACTCAGTGAGAACTAAATTACATCTTGATCTTTTCTTGAACTATTTTCATAAAAATACACAAAACACTAAATGAAAAAAAATGCCAATGACCGTTATGATTAATACACTCGTTGTTGTGTAAATGCCATCCTATTTTCCTTTTTGCTTGATACAAGTACACCTAATGCAGTACAAACTTTTATCTGTCACAGTGACAGATGTCTTCATAGACAAAATGCAATCTGACATTCACCTACAGACTTAGTTAAGACGACTAGATTTTCTATCTTCCTTTTCAGGGCCTACCCTAAATGAGTTTTTTTTGGAACACATGATAGTACTCCATTACAATAAACAGGATGTCTTAAAAATGGCGGATTAACTCCATATTACGTTATTCCTTCCTGAGTAGAAAAAAAAAATATAAAAGATTCTTTGCGTTATATTTTTGAAGATATAGCGAGGTTTTATTAATCTCAAAACTAGATGAACTGGTGGCAACATTGTTTAATTACAAATAGGTAAAGCTCCATTGTTTCTATAGATATACATACCACTTAATTGAAACAACTTCTACACAGCTTATTAAGGCACGGTTGCCAAATAAATTTTTGATATATTTTACACATTGAATTTAAAATGGTAAAAGTTCTAAATTTCTTTTCGTTTCAGAAAAGTTATTTATACGTATTTATATTCGTATAATTGGCTTTAAGTGTGTAATGTTTTACATTATATATGAATATTAAAGACATTAATAATCAAACTTCACATTCTCATATTCTCAAAAAATATAACACAATTAATTTAAAAAAAATCCTACCCAGGAAGTTTTCTTGAATAACCTAACATGGAGTTAATCTGCCATTTTTGCAACACTCTGTATAAGTACTAAAGTATTGGCCACTCTTCCGGATAAAGCATCTGTACTAGAAGAAGTAACACGAATTAGTTTTGGATATATAAGAAATAATTTTAGGTATACAGGATGGTTCAGAAACTAACACATTAAAGGAAAATTTTGTGGTTCAAAATAAAAAACATCTTATAGGCATGCGTTCGATCTTGGTTACTTATGGAGTTAGAAAATTTTCAATGGGGAATACTTAATTAATTATATGGCTTGGGTGCAAGTTTTATTGAAATTTGTTTTTAAACGCATCGATAAGGTTATTGGTGTTTTTATAGTAATTTACGATACGAGCAAGTAAAGCTAGATTTTAGTCACGAGTGGAGCAGAGTTGAAACGCGAGTGATCGACCGTTTTAAGCCCGGCGATATTTTATCTACAATAGAATCTAGAAAACACGGTACCTAATTATAAAGAAATATATTTAAATTTAAATTAGGATGACGGTCGTAATTTTGCGTGGTTAAAAATTTTAAAACACGTTGGTACTGGCGACGTGCCTAATAAAAACATGTTATTAAACAGTCGTTTTACAAACTTAAAACTGCCAGTTCATAGTCAATTTCACGTACTGTCGTAGATAAAATTTATAATATACATTATTGCCTTAAAATTATAAAAGCAAACGGTTTAAATTCGATTTGAAGGTGTAAGTCTTTTCTACGAAGTTCAAAGTAAAGCGCTATCAAAATTTGGTGACCAGAGAAGAAGGAAAAGATGGACGATATAAAGAGTAGAAAAAACAAATTCTTTTTACTGTACTACATTAGGAATAAACATACGTAGATAATGTGTTTAAGCCAAAAACATTAAAAAAACAATTCTTAAATTAATATGAAAATATACGGTACCCCCCACCCAAGAAAAGCGCCCTTCCGTGCTTTCCAAGAATACTTCGATACTCAGCATCACTCCGTTTTGCTAATACAATGAAATGCTATGAACCAGTTATTTATAAAAAAAAAAAACAAAAAAAAATTTTTTTGCCGACGACCATAGCTCAAAAGTTGATGTTGCCTTCATTTTCGGAGGACCTATCGTATGAAAACGATCCAAGACTTCAGGAAGGTTTCTGGCAACCGGAATCGTGTACACATACGAACATACATTCCCCGCACAGCACGTTTAGGCACCCCCCAATACGGATTGATCTAGTGAGCTGGGATCTTCACCAAAAGATCCGCACCGCCGAGACGGAGATTTGATATAGTGGGTTCATTAGTCGGTTGGCTCGAATTTTAGAGATATTTGACTCAGAGTGGTTTTCGATATGAGGGAATTTCAATACTTCGTACACTTCGTGTCGAAGTAACATATGGCAACGTCGTCACAATCTGTAAAGGGTTTTACTCAGAACTTCCCTGGCAACTGGACGTTATGACACTAAACAATTTTAAAACTCAAAGATAATTAGAGGTAAAAATATTTTAACGTTACTAATAATATTGCAACAATAAAAGCAAACACTTGACGATGCGAATTACATCAACTTTCAGATAAAAAAAGCATAACCTGCGATGGGATTCGCACTGCAGCGCCCTCAAACGAGTCTGCGTTCATCGCATGCGGCTAATCTGAACCCCTCGCCTTCGTGCAACGCGGCTGGATTAAACGTAACGCACTTATTCGTTGCCTTTTAGGTCTCTTTTACAAGATTTTTATCAAGGGCAAAGGCTGAGCTGTAGCAAAATAAACGAAATTTCATTTTTTGGGGTGCTCACGCTGTATTATGTTATATCCAAAATATTTCCCATTTTGCCAACAATAGAAACCTGAGCTAGTTGAAAAATATTACTTTTATTGAAATAATAGCTCCTGAGGCAAATTAAAAAATAAGCAGGAGTTTATTATTTTAAGGTGCTAGCCCTGTATGTGTTTTACCGAAATTCTCTCGATTTTATGCCATGGAGGAATATAATCCGTATGCAAAATATTATCTTTCTCCAACAAATAGTTTTTGAGTGATAGCGCCAACAGGCCGACAGACAGATATACTGACAGGCAGACATAGGGACGGAATTGAAAAAACCTGTTATTCGTCATCTAGAAACCCTGAAACGTGAAAATCTGCAGGTGATTTTTCGCAATTACAATACTTTCTTCGCTTTTCAGATGAGGAAAGTAAAAAGTTCTAGAAGGCTACTCATGTCGTTGAAGATACTTTATTGGGTGAAAATATTTGTAACATTCATAAACATCATCATAATTACAGTGGTGTGTAATTTCTAGAAGTAATTCGTCTGTAAATTTAGAGGTTTGAAAAGTTCTACTAGTTGTATCTGTTTTGAGTTCTATTTTCTACTTCTATCCACAAAAATGCTGATTTCATATAATATCAATTTTTAATACAAGTGCTAAAAGTCACTGTTTATAGCACGAGACATAAAAATTATGAAAAGAAAGCCGTAGGCTGAGTTTCATAACATGTCAATAACACTTTTAGCACGAGTTGTGCATGCAATATTTTTTCTACGAACTTAAATTTACTGTTATTAATCCATAATCGATTTATCACAGGTTAAATCTATTGACAGTTATAATAACTTATGCCATAATTAGAAAATGACAGTGAATAAGTAGCCGGTACCGGTGACTATTTTTGCAGCCGGCAGTTGTTAAAATTACTTATCAGAACTATCAAAAATAATTAGTACACATTTGAATTTATTGATTACAGGATGTTTTAATTATATTATACATATAAGTGATATAAGATTTTGCTACAGAGTGACGGTGCGAATTGCAATTATACCTTTCACTGGACTCTTGCCATTTTCCTATTCGTTCAATGTGATAATTCCTGGTTTTGTTAGTGGTCTTCTGAAAGTTTTAATTGGCCCTGAAAGTTTGTATACTTGGCTGTTTGTTGGCCAAGGGTTTATTTTAACATTTTGTGAGGTTGTTGTCTTTAGTGACTTTTTGATTTATTGATCAAGTTTGGAAGCCTGCAGATTGTAAGGCAGAGTCTCTTGTGTAAATTTATCTGCAAAGGCATTCCAGTTGTTGCAGTGTTTGGCGTATTTACTCAAATTTAAGCGTGATATCTCGTGCAGTCTTGGTTGATCAGACGTGTTCTGTTGGGTTTTGGCGTACTGCCTGCCAAATTGTATTGTCAGAGTGAATAATAATGTGGTCGCTTAAGAACTTTCTTCTACAGTCAGATTTTTTAATAATATTTCGTCTCACGAGTTTCTTTGTCCTTTATTTAAATAACTTCTGGCCGAAACTAATCATTGATATATCCAAGACCTCGCGTGTGGCCCTTCAGGGGGATTTGGTGATCTCTGTGTCTTCGTTATTTTTGTTTTTCAATTTGTATTGTTGGATTAAGTACATGAAATCTGGGAGAAACGTTATGTAGGTGGATTTATATCTGGAGAATGCAACACTGAGCCGTTATGCACCTGAAATAAGTAGGTTTTCCCAAATGAGTTTAGATTTTCTTATTGGATAATACAGTTTTTTTGATCGACGCTGGATTCAACAGGTAAGCTACGACCTTATACTCCAACTAAATATTTTTGCCGAAATCCAAAAATGATAAAATGATAAAATTTTTCTGCTTATGCAGGTTTTGCAATTTATGTATTAACTAGCTGTTACACGCGACTTCGTTCGCGCGAGGTTCGTTATTTGTGCATTAAATAATGACTAATTGTTTTCTGTCATCCCATCCCATCCTATTCCCGTCCCCTTCCCCGTCCCTTTCTCCGTCAACGTCTCCGTACCGTCCCATCCCGTCCCGACCCGTCCGCTCCCCTTCCATCCCACCCCTTTCCTTTCCTTTCAGTCCCGTCCCGCCCCGTCCCGTCTCGTCCCTTCCCGTCCCGTCCCTTCCTTTCCCGTCCAGTCCAATCCCGTCCCGGCCCGTCCAGTCCCGTTCCTTCCCGTCCCGGCCCCACCCCTTCGATCCCAACTCTTCCCTTTCCGTCTCGTCCTGTTCCGTCCCGCCCCGTCCCGTCCCTTCTCCCATCCAGTCCCGTCCCGTCCCGTCCAGTCCCCTTCCATCCCATCCCTTCCCTTCCCTTTCCGTCCTGCCCCGCCCCGCCCCGTCCCGCCTCGTTCCGTCCCGTCCCGTTCCGTCCCTTTCTTTCCCGTCCAGTCCCGTCCAGTTCAGTTCCGTCCAATCCGTTCCATCCAGTCCAGTCCAGTCCAGTCCCGTCCCGTCCCGTCCCGTCCCGTCCCGTCCCGTCCCTTCCCTTATGTCATGTCCACCTTCTTGGACTTAAAAATAAATGCCATTTTCGCAATCAACGTCCCAAAAAACCTCAATAACGACACCCATATCGTATTTTAGGCTTATTTACCCCATTTCACCCCCTAAGGGGTTGATTTTCGGAAAATCACAAAATACGTGTTTGATTATTTGTTTTTAGGAGTACTTCTACGAAGTTTCAAGTCGAAATGGCTATTTAATATTATTTCTCTATACAAAATTAGAACCCCCTCCCCTTCCATCCCACCCCTTCCATTTCCTTTACGTCTCGTCCCGCCCCGTCCCGTCCCTTCCTTTCCCGTCCAGTCCAATCCCGTCCCGTCCCTTCCCGTCCCGGCCCCACCTCTTCGATCCCATCCCTTTCCTTCCCTTCCCTTCCCTTTCCGTCTCGTCCCGTTCCGTCCCGCCCCGTCCCGTCCCTTCTTCTTTCGTCCAGTCGCGTCCGTTCCCGTCCCGTCCTGTCCAGTCCCCTTCTATCCCATCCCTTCCCTTCCCTTTCCGTCCCGTCCCGTCCTCCCCCGCCCCGTCCCGCCACGCCCCGTCCCGTCCCGTACCGTCCCTATCTTTCCCGTCCAGTCCCGTCCAGTTCAGTACCGTCCAATCCGTCCCGTCCAGTCCAGTCCAGTCCCGTCCCGTCCCGTCCCGTCCCGTCCCGTCCCGTCCCTTCCCTTATGTCATGTCCACCTTTTTGGACTTAAAAATAAATGCCATTTTCGCAATCAACGTCCCAAAAAACCTCAATAACGACACTCATATCGTATTTTATGCTTATTTACCCCATTTCACCCCCTAAGGGGTTGATTTTCGGAAAATCACAAAATACGTGTTTGCTTATTTGTTTTTAGGAGTACTCCTACGAAGTTTCAAGTCGAAATGGCTATTTAATATTATTTCTCCATACAAAATTGGAACCCCCATTTTACCCCTTTAGGGATTGAATTTCGAAATATCCTTCCTTATTCCTTGTATAAATCATAAAGTAAACATCTGTGCAAAATTTCAGCTTTCTAGGTCCAAGGGTTTGGGCTGGGCGTTGATGAGTCAGTCAGGACTTTTAGAAATCATAACTCTATAATAAAGCAGAACACTGCCCAAGGTCAAACATATCAACTCCTGGTCTATGTGCAGTTAGGTATTGTGGGCGTGGTCTTGATATTTTCTAAGAGCCAGTAATATGGAAGGAGAGAAAAATTAATGCTCTTGTTAGGGCCTACACACATTTTTTACATTACACAGGAATGTTTGTACTATGTACACATAAATATTAAATCTGCAAATAACCTAAATTCGGAGCTTTGTACAAAAATATGGTTATAAACTTTTTGCAAGTGGACTTTACTACCTCTAGGAAGAAAAGGCGTCGTGCATCACGTGACCACAATTCGAGGTTGGAGGTAAAATAACCTAAAATTGTAATGTAAACATTACGGTAACCGTAGTTTCGGAGTGCTGTACTTGCAAAAATATTTAGTTTTTTAATTAGAATTGGCTGCCAAAGGATTATTTAAATATTTTTATTGCCATAAGTGTTTATTTGTTCAGTTTTTAAAATGCCTTCGTTCTGTATGGTGGTAAAGTGTGGTAGTAATGCAGCCAGGGATGCACCATTGATTCGTTTCTTTAGGTAAATAAGTATATAAATTAAATAGTTTATTTCACGATCTGTATTGTTTTCTTTATTATGATTTGATATTTTTTACAGAATTCCTTCAATTTTCACCAGTGGCAGAAAAGTTTCCAAACTCTTGCAGTTACGGAGAAAAAAATGGATTGCTGCAATCAAGAGAGACGATTTGACAGAATCAAAACTTAAATAAGGTCGTGTATGTTCACTCCATTTTCATTCTGGTAAGAAATAGTGAGTAGTAGCGAAAAATTTCGAATTTGTAATTTAAATGACTTCCTCTTCAGAAAAACCGGCTTCTTTGTTTGACCAAGACAACCCCGATTGGGTACCCACAAAATGTATGGGCCACACAACATCCCTCCAGGTGAAATCAACAGTTAGATTTAAAAGACTGAAAGATCGTGATGCTAAGGTATGTATCGATTGATTTTAGTGCTCGATTTTGTGCATGTTAGTACTGAATCTGAATGCTATACTTTTTATATTTGAAAGTAGGTATTACAGTTTTAATTGATTACAGACTAAACAAATACCTATTAATCCACCAGAAGACGTAGAAGAAAGTATGGATGTTGATGTTCCAGCGGAGATCACCCACGAGCAGCTTCAATTTGGGCTTCGTAAAGCAAATGAAGAAATTGATTCGTTAAGGGAGGAATTAAAAAAATTAAGTTGGACCAGGACTATTTCAAAAATAGTGATAGTAATACATTATATTATACAGGATTTCCTGAATATGTATATTTAGAAAATGTCTATAAAGTAGTAGAGCCTTACCTTTCAGGACAAGGCAGTTTGACAAAATTTCAACAATTAGTGTTAGGTTTAATGAAATTAAGGCTAAATTTAGCGTTTACTGATCTGGGCAATAGATTTCAGTGCCACCGTACAACAGCGGCACAAACATTTGAAAGGGTTGTCGAAATTCTTTATTGCAGACTAAAGTGTTTTATACAATGGCCAAGCAGAGAGGATATACAAATGAACATGCCCAGTTCATTTAAAAATGTTTTAAAGTTACGCACTACAGTGATAATTGATTGTTTCGAGGTTTTTATTGAGAAACCCTCAAATCTAGAGGCAGCTGCAAAAACTTGGTCTCATAAGCACCATCACACGATGAAATTTTTAATAGGCATTACTCCGCTGAAACCTGTGGCTTTCTCGACAAATTAATGCCGGGCGACTTAGTCGTAGCTGATCGAGGTTTTGCCATAGAAGATTCAGTTAAAATCTATTGTGCAGAAGTACAGTGCCCTGCTTTTTTAAAAAAAAAGAAAACAGTTGAATGCTCTAGAGGTAGAATCGACAAGGAAATTAGCAAGCGTACGAATTCACATCGAGAGAGTGATAGGGCTTTTGAAATTAAAATTTAAAATATTGCACGAAATTTTCCCTTTAGTAGCCCTGAAAAAGGGGGACGATGATTTTGCATTTATTGGTAAAATAGTAGTGGTTTGTTCAGTATTATTAAATTTGTGTCCTGGAATTGTTCCACTTGACTAAATATTTCAAATAAAAAACTGTTAAAAGCAAATTATTTTTATTTAATTCCAACAAATAAATACTAATATAATAGCTATTATAATACCTTACATATTACTTAGCTCACAAAAAAGCATTACATTTCATAAAATCTGTATGTTAAACCTACAGAAAGAGTTATAAATGTTTATTTGCAAAACTTGCAAATCCACGGATTATTATCAGGTGTTGTTTTTAAACCTAGGCAACTCAAATGGTACCATTCGATTTTGCAGAACCCGGAGTCGCACCCTATCCTTGGCGTTTTCTCATCGTCTTCTTGCCGACACACACAATACAAAACTTTATTTGGATCGGCTTGTAGCAATTCTGCAGCACCATTTGTTTCGTTCTCTGATGTTGTTAGAACAACTTCATCATATAACTCTACAGGACATCTTGCATCTTCCCAGTCATTGTCCTGCTTTTCTACTTCTGCTTCGTCTGCTTTTGTTTCCGCTTTTGTAAAATACTTTCCCAGTACCTCAGGAAAAAGTACTTTAAAAAACAGATTTTTTGCTTTTTCGCTTTCACGTTCCCAAAATACGCTGTTGAATTGGATTTTGGTGAAAGTACAGTTTTCCTTACTCCACGCAAGTAAATAGCAATAGTCTACCTTCGTAAGAGCAAGTTGCATTTGCACCTGATAATAATAGGCATGGTCTTCTGAAACTGTCACTTCACCATCCTTAAACTTCAAAAAAAATTCTTTTTCTCTTCCATCAATTCAATTACACCACTATGTCTTGCACAATATAGGCATTTCACCTCGAGAAGACCCATACCACAACAATCGCATTGTACAACTGCATCTGGAGATGCACCAAAATATGGGTAATTGGAATTTATGAACAAACCCATCTTGTCCGCTCCAAAATTTTCATGCGTCTCCTGCATTTTTTTAGTAAAATCAGCAACGGCTTGCACCTCATGTTCGCATCCATACTCTAGGGCCTTCACCTTTAATTTATATTGAGAGGGATAGCAGATGGACTTGATTACTGACATGGATGGCTTATCCACGGAGGTCCTGCAACAGCTTTTAAATTTAGAAGCTGTCACTCTTCCAGCTCGATACAAAAACCAAGCTCTTGATTTGGACTGCAGTCGTGTTTCCTTTTCAATATTTCTGCAGTCTAGGTTGGGTACCGACAGATCTGCGGACAAACCTGAAAATTGTTACATTAGGTAAATGTTATTCTCATTAAATTTAATTAAATTACAGACAAAAAATGTATTTAACTATAATTACCTATTTCTTGCAGTTCACGTAATGTTTTGTTCTCGTGCTCCTCCTTATAATGTACCATAATCGTAAATTTTTTCTTGTATTCAATTTCAGCATAAATCCGCTCAGAAAAGGGCTTCGTGACGGTATGCAGTACCGAACCTTGAGAAGTGTTGGCCAAATTTCGAAGTAAATCGAATTTCTCATCTTCAGTCATTGAGGGTACAACTGTTCTCTCCTTGTCTCTACATCGCAGAGGTTGATCGTGCCCAACTTTCTTCTTTTTTGCAGTTGCAAAGTCCAAGTCCACCCCACGACTTGGATCGGCAGGCTTATTTGTTGGGGGCATCCAATATGCCGTTTTACCCGTGCAACTAACTTGCTCCAACTTCCTCACAGCTTCCTCTAGACAAAATAGCACTGCTGCCACATGTGTACAGCTTTGACCAAGCCCAGCAACTCAGTCGCAATGCGCAGACACAATTTCACCGTCCTTCTTCGCAATTATCCACGGCAATAGCAACTTCTCTCTTAGACGTTGAGAGTGCAACACCTACAACAAACAATATAGTTAAGTACATAATTATCATTATAATATATTAAATTCTTACGTTTCCTAATACAAGCACGCAACACCCAAAGATTTTCACGCAAATCTTTACCCAGCCACAAGCTGCCTGATTATATGCCTCGAGACTTTTGTAGGCTTTCATTTGTTCACATGTATATGCACTTTTGGCGTACACTAAATAATTAAATAAATCCGGATAAAAAACTTTCGGGAAACTTTCAATCTCGGTCGAGCAATCTTCTAATGTGATTAAGTAAGGATCAACTTCAATTGTTGATATTTTCGACATGTATCTATCTCGGTGTGCTTCCTCGAGGGTTAAATAATAATTGCTTAGCTCCATTTTCTTCCCCTTTCAAAAAATTGCGTTTATTTAAAATAGAAGTTGGCCATGTATGCTGGAGAATACCTACCCACTAATAATCTCTTTCTTCAATAACAACACCTTAGTTCTTAAACAATAATGTCACTATATAATATTTCTAACACTACTAACCACTATTAACTACACTTAAAACTGTTAAAATAACTTTAAAAACGCTAAATCAACAAACAAAACAATACCACGCGACGCAATTCCAAGCATAAAAATCTGGTGTGATACACTCACACAACTTCCTTTTACAGTGTTCTTATAATTAGTCAAAAATTTAATTTTTAATTTTTAGCCATTTGTCAAAAATTACAAATACTACAAAAACGGTACAAAATAGAGCGTTAGTTGAAGAAACAAATTTTCTCTAGAATTTTAATGTGAATTCAAAAATGTAATAATATACCGGGTGTTTTATTTAAAATGGGAGTTAATAAAAAAAATAGCAAAAAAAACAAAAGAAACCCACTTTAGAAGTATTCAACTGGAAAATCACCTATTTCACATCAATACACATTAAAAATGTAGTAAAAATGTAAAGTTTAAAAAAAATCGTTGGAGGTATTCAACTGGAAAATCACCTATCTTTCATCAATATAAATTAAAAATGTAATAAACATGTAAAGTTTGAAAAAAATCGTTTTAAGAGTTGTTTTTGAAAAATTTTCTTCAAAAGCTTGCTGTCGCATCTAGATAGTACACAAAACTTATTTATGAAGTTTCAACGCCATACCTCTTTTCGTTTTTGAGATATTCTGTTCACAGACAGACAGACACACATACACAGACAGAATGACAGACCAATGAACAAAAATATGTATTTTGGGTTCAGGGGACTTTAAATCTGTGGAAAACTCAATTTAGAATTTTTGGGGTGAACCCAATACTTCCTTTCGTAAGAGGAAGTAAAACTCTTAAAATCTTGGACAATGTGCAGCTAAGAGTTTATCATTTTCGAGAGATAGTATTTTAAAGACGGAGTTCTGTTTTCCAAAATTTACGGCTGCATTATCTGCAGACAATGCTGATATTCTATTACTTGGAAGATTGTGCTTTTTCAAAGAGCTAAAAAATTTTGTCAGCTATTGCTTTTGCTGACGAAATGAAGTCGTAATACATGATATAAAGGGGGGAAATAAATTTACCCTCTATCGGGAAATGTTATGTCCCGGGCGATACCAACTCGGGACCGGAACAATGGTCATCAAACACGGGACTGTCCCGGGTAAATCGGGACGGGTGGTCGCCCTAATGTTGATTCACACACCACTTATAAGAACAAGACACCAAGCCAAATAAACAATATACCAAGACAAAATTACAAAAGCGACTGAACACCAAGAACTTTAAGCAATAATGTTGCTGATATCAGGTTGTTTTACAAGTGGGGTTGATTACCTGAGTTTTTGGAATAGGAATTAGACACTTAATACGTATACAAATTATCCATCATAACAATAAAACATAATATTTCCTTTATATTTGGGATATTCCAAAAGCAGATAAGTACTTAATTGTCCCTATTTTCAGAAAATTGTAGGTTTGTCTAAATATAGTGCTTTTAGAGATCAGCAAATTCCAGGAATTTAGTTTTTAGAAACTGTCCCAGTGACATTTCCACTAACTGGATTTATAGCATTGTAACAATAATTAGCATTTAATCCTAGAGAAATAATAAACCGTTGGTATAGAATGAAAACAGTATGGGTAAAAGTGAGGACAGTCATGGTACAGTGACTATATAATCACAGTGTGGCCATACGATGGTCATGTTTTCTATTGGTTGAAGGCAAAAGGATTCCAAGTTATTGTCATTTTTAACAGTGTATAAAATGTTTAGTTTCAAAAAGTTACTAATGTCAAAATAAGACATTGGCATTTTATAACTTGTCAAAAGTTTGAGTCGACGCATCACGTGATGCAATCCGCCATTAGTTTTCCCGTGGCCGTGAGTTTTCCAAACTATAGTTTGCCAATTAGTTAGTTACAATATTTAGTATTAACATCAAACAAACTAGAACATTTAACAGAGAAATAAATATTTTCCTGTAAGTTTTATATTGCTTAAATATCGTAAGTAACTGCTCAATAGATTATTGCGGTGTACAATTGCATATTATCTTGAATAACATATGATTCTACAAATCAATTTGAAATTACTGAAAAAATAAGTTACTTATATCTTGTTAGTCCAAACTTAATGACAGATATAATATATATGTAGTTCATAATTTCACTTTACAGCATTTTAGTGTACGACAAACCCACCTAAAAAAGACGTAAAATGGTATGTTGTTCCGCATTTGGTTGCTCCAATCGTTCAGAGCAAGGGTACACGATGAAAAGATTTCCAAGGAATCCTAATTGTCTTATTTTAAATTATATCTCTTTTTGTTGTTCATCGTGCTTCAAAATATTCAGTACTTTGCCAAATTACACCTATAAAACATGTATCAAGAAAACTCCAGTATAGCCCACTGGTACATTTTGACATTTACGGAATATGAACATAAAGGAACTGTTATGTCAGTGGTGAAACTGGATTTTAAGCTATAAATAAGAGATATACTCATTGGGAAGTTCAAATTCACAATTATATATGACGATTGGACTAACTGCTTTTTTTACGGTGATGCACAGGTATTTTTGTACTAAGTACACACAAACAGTGTTGAATTCAGACTGTTTACTCTGGGGGGTATTTTTACCTATTTCTACGTAATTCACCCGTTCTTTTATAGATTAAAAAAATATGAATATGATATGGTAATGTTTCCGGGAGGGAATTCTGTACTGTCCGGATGGGAATTTCCCTTTCGGTCACCCCCTGGATTCAACACTGCACACAAATCTTTAACTGCAGCTAACTTAATATCGCACCTTGACGGCAGTCAAGATTGGGTCCGGCATGAGACTCCCGTGTTTTGCCTCCATTGTCTGAACATTTGTAGAACCTCCGACAAACTGAGAATCACATTATCACGTGCATGCGCCTAAGCACCAGTGGGCTATATTGGGGTTTAGCCCATGTACCTATCTAATATAATTTAGATGTTAATAAAGCATATTAAATTACCGAGAAGATTTTGACAAATGATGCTATATCATTTGTGTTTTGGATTTGAACTTTCCAATTTCCATTAATTGTAATAAATCGAACACACCGTATGACTCATGTTTCTTCAACATTTAAACGCCTTTGTAGTATTTTATTGTATTTGAGAGATCAGTCATTTTGAATAACAATCTTTCACTTCAGCAAATGAATTGTCAAATTTTATTTTGACTTTAGTAATTTTTTGTTACCAAATGTCGCTTACACCGTTAAACAAAATTCTATTTTTTTATTACATCACCATGGTTTTTCGCAAAATCTGATTTTGACATTGGATTCAAAAGTACCAGCCAACAATTGTATGGCCACACTGTGATTATATAGTCACTGTAACAAAGCCATAGATATATTAAACAAGATACAGCCATGCGCGGTAAACGCATGTTCGTGCTTAGAAAACATATCAAAGAATTCGGTACATCTCTCCATTTCATTCTGCCACGCATTTAATGTATTTGTTATTTCTTTTTACTAGTTAGCCGTAAGTCGCACGAATTTCGAGTGCTTTGTTTTGAAGTGTCATTCAAATTTCAAATTACGCCTAACTCGTAATTTACGTAGTTTATTAAAATAATAAAAAGCTCAATTAATAGTCCTTTTTATGAAGATTTATACTTCCATCGGTGCGTACACTCTTTTAAAATACCTAAATAATACCTACCTACTACCTGTACTTATTCTTCTTTGGCACCTCAACGCTGACAGGGTTATGGAGGCCGTGGATTAGTTTCTAGACAGCTTTCTGTCTTGTTTCGAAACTGCGGGTGTGTCCTGGCCTTTCCTATTATTTTTCCAGGCTTTTCAACCTCAGGTTTTCCTTAAGTTGTACCATGGTTTTTAGGTCTTGCAATATGCTGTTCTCTCATTGTAACTAATATAAAACAAAATGCACAATCAAATAAACACGACTATTTATTTAATACCCACTGCTTTGGGCTAAAATGCAGAATCCGAGGCCAATTACAATCCTACATATTTTCCTTATAATTTTGAACATTTAACTGGTTAGCAGATCTACCAGTGAAACTGCTGTTTTTATGGTTTTGATTGCTATATTGCAACAAAGAGTATTTCTGGCACCATGTAACACAAGTTAAATGTATTTTATCCGAATTTCTCTCAATATCGCATCAAAGCACCATTGCTTGCATAGAAAAGTGGGACAGTAAAAAATTCTATTTTGAAAAATGTGTTGGTGGCACTGTAAGTCTATGTCAAATTCGATGTTAGCAGGTTAGGGTTTGCGTCAGTTTTGACACAAACTGACGCAAAACCTAACCTGGTACCCTCGAATTTGACATGAACTTACAGTGCCACCAACACATTTTTCTATGCAAGCAATGGTACCTCTCTAAAGGATAGCGCTATACGTAATTCAAGCACTGAGAGTGACAGCAATAGAAGGTACGTCATTTTGAACTATGTTGCCGCATGGCTGTATCTTGTTTATTTATAAATCTATGTACAAAGCCCAGAACCAGTAGATATAGAGAGTACCGCCATTATTTGATCCGTGAAAATGCCGCTATCGCCATTTTTGTTCCCACCAGCAATGACTGATTGAGGTATGTCTAAAATTTTACTTGAAATTGGCAAGACTGTAAGTCTATGTCAAATTCGAGGTTAGCAGGTTATATTTTGCGCCAGTTTGTGTCAAAACTGACGCAAAAACTAACCTGCTAACCTCGAATTTGACATAGACTTACAGTCTTGCCAATTTTAAGTAAAGTTTTAAATTGCCAACAAACGTCACGTTGACGGAATTGTGTGACAAACCTCAAAGTGACGCATATGTCAGAGGAATAAACATGGCGGACGTGGCGGTACTCTCTATATCTACTGGCTCTGACAAAGCCATATACAAAACCAGGGTTGTGAACATGGCACGAACTGCGTTAAATTGAGAACGTGGATATAGTCCCGTACGTGGGACCCGAAATAGTATTTTTTGCACTCATGATTTCAAAATTCATATTTCCCGGTCATTCCCGATGCGCCGAAAATGACTTTTCCCGCACCGGGGTGTTTTTTACTTTCCCACAAAAACTATGACAATTGTGTGTTCCAGGGGCGCTGTAAACGTCAACAAAAGCTAACAGGTGCTAGGATACGTATAAAAATTTAGTAATTTGTGCTGCCAACTCAGTAAAGTTGTAAAACACTAAATAATATTTTTTTAACTTTTTCAAATATTTTGAGTTATTCGTTACAAAAAACATTGTACCTACCTCTTTCGGGAAGAATTTTCCCGAATTCGCACTACATGCAGCACTCCCTTCGGTCGTGCTGCAAACAAAGTGCTTATTCGGGAAAATTAACTTCCTGAACTTGTTAGGTAAATAACTATTACATGATACGTGCGGGAACAAGAATTTTGAGAACGCGTAGCGCACGAGATTCGCATGCGCTACAAATTCTCATTACTTGTTCCCGCACAAGACATGTATGCTATTTTTTGCACAACTGCTAAAAGTAAATCATATTTTAATATGAATTTATTTCGGCATTCTTCGTAAAAGAAATAGTTTGACATTTATTATGTCGGTAAAGTAGATATCTAGCTAAGTAGTTGTCAGTTCTAACAAAACTTGATTTATATGCGTTCGTTGCAATAGATACAATCATTTTACGTTTACTACAAAATAAAAACTTACTTTACCAGTGGCAAAAGTCGTCGACGTACCTCGGTGCTATTTAATAACAGCTAGAAATGCAAGTGTAGCGACATCGACACTCTACGAACATCGGCGATGCGTAGCAAAAATTTCTGTCAGATGGCGCTGTATTAATTGTCAGATTTTAATTTAATATTTTTTTGAGGTAATTTTAAATATTTTGAAGTAAAAATTGCAGTAAATTACATTTTCTTTATATATCTTTAATATTATAGTAATTATTTTATTATGGAATTATCAATTAGCCTGAGAAAAAACGGTGCGTAAATCACGCACGTGTGTGTCAAAGTAGTAGAATGACCGTAAAGAAGGCGTTTCCGTGATTCAATAGAGTGCGCGAAAACGTGGTTTGTACGCAAGGAGTGCAAAATAGATGTTTATGCATTAAGGGAGATATGAATATGTTTTTTCCCTGAGGTTGACATGTGTTACAGACCGAGGGCCTCTGGTCCGAGGTCTGTAAGTCAACCGAAGGTAAAGAACATAAATATCTCCCGTGGTGCATACAATATTTTATCTACTAGCATATTCGTAAAAATAGTATGAAATTTCAAAATGTCATAATGACATTTAAAATAATTAGAATATGTAAGTAACATCAAAGATTGCCTCATTGTATGGTTGCTAAGACGTTAATTGTAGTTGCATTGTTACCATGAGTTTGAGGGAGAAATAATTTGACAAGTCCCTTGGGAGTTATGAGTAGCTTTTCATATTTTGTTTCTATGACGAAAATGTACAATAAATCATGTTGCTAGTAGATAAATAAAATTTAAATCCCGCACGGGCGGAGTTTTATCACGCGTTTGCGGGGTTTATGTCCTATGGTACGGGATTGCTAATTATTCGTTAGAATCCCGACATACTTTCATACACTTTTGCACTCTAATTTCTAAAATGTTATTAGGTAGAGACGTAGGTAAATGAATATTTTAAGTTATTTCATAAAAACCGATTGCGAAACCGATAATAATTTAATAGAAAGCTACTAGATAGAATGAGCAACAAAATATAAGTTTTTACCTATATATTAATAAGAATTTTACACTAACAAATGCCTATAATAAATCAGTATTGTGTGATCTTCCATAAAATACAAGATACAGTATTGATTTGCAGTAATTTTGGAGGCTCTTTAATTTTTACTTTCTTTCTTCTTGGTAAACCAATAGCTGTTAGCGATCTTCCTCCAGGCCTACCTCGAGATTTTATTGCTTCCTAAAAATATGTGATTACTAAAATCGAAGAAATGTCCGTAAAAGTAAATGCTTATAACATACCGGCAAACAAATGTTATGTAAACATGATCCATCATCAACAATTTCTGAATAATTCATATCACAAACTATTTCTTCTTTCTTCTATTGTCTCTACAGAATGGGATTAATCGAATTATAGAATATTGTTAACATTTTCTTCGCTCATAATGTCTACCAAAAATTTTGGTGCTTTGGCAATCATGTTCTACTACTATATCATTATTATTACTGTAATAATCGTGTTCTACAAATCCTTCGTTCAATACCAAATTATTGGTGTTTTGGCAATTACTATATACGTCGTTTTGAAAATTAATAATTTCAACTTTCTCGTGAATGCAAAGTATTTTATAACATAATACTTTAATGTTGAGTTTGCGATACTGTATAACTTGGGGCAGTGATTTTTAGCATTGTCAAGAGTTTTGCAATTTCGTTTCCAAAATTGTACTTTATTCTGTTTTTCATGTAACATTATGGCTTCATTTAATTCTTCATAACTGTTAAAGGCATCGTTTATCTTTAATTCATATGAAATTGCCATTATCGATCAATAACGTTAATAGCAGACGACAATATTAATTAATATACATCGATGAACAGAACAGCTGACCGACACACTACAAGAACGGGGAACGGATAAGAGTACAGGAGGAAAGACTTTTATTTTCGGGTCCCACGTAAGGGATTATATCCACGTTTTGCAATGCAGTGGGAAATGCGAAAATTACAATACCGTAAATCCATATATTTAAAGAACTATATTGCTAGCGGCTATGAGTTGGGGGGTCACGAAGAAAGTGAGACAGACAACCAACTCTTCAATGTATAGGATGAGCTGTGCGCAAGCGCGTCGGCGCGGCGTCGTCCGCGCAATAGGGAAGTGGTCAAGTTTAAAATTCGCTTCTAAAGGCGGAGTTTGAATTCTCAGGCATGCGCACTAGACGCTTTATACTCAGAGTGAGACTATGTCGGCGCCGTAATGTTTTCGGCCGTTTCCAGGCCCTACTAGCAATATACCGTGTGTCTCAAAAGTCTGGAATAAATTCAGTATTTCCTAAAATGTACGTTTCCGGCAAAAATCCACGAACACGTTGATTTTTATTTTTATTTGAGCATTTTTTAAAATAAAATGCATACATACAGGGTGTCCCGCGTATGAGGTATGGCGTTATCGATGTTTTTTTATAATAAAAACCCCCTTTTTTATTACGGAATCTGAAAGAACGCACCTTTTTACTTACGTTAAGCTGATTTTTGAGTATAGAGCAGATGATCAAAAATTAAGAAAAAATTAAAAAATTGCAAAATACTAAGTTTGGTAATTTCTAAAACAACTAAATTAAATGTACAAATTGTGCACCGTTGTCTGCCTGACAGTAACTAAGACGACCGATATGTTGATTGCTGTGATTGATAAAAGCGTAAAATCACACTTCTTAAAATCAAATTTAGTATTTTGCAAATTTATATATAATATGGTCCCGGGTGGTGTAGCTTGAACAAGCGTCCACGTTCGATCAGCAGAGTTAAGCAACGCTCTCTCTGGCCAGAACTTGGATGGGAGTTCCACGGCTGCATCTCTCGGCGCCTCGTTGTACGGCTATCACGGAAAAAAGTTGGAAGTCCCCATAACTGCACAGCGACGCCTATAATTGGCCTAACGGCTGTTGGCTGAGTGCGAAATAAATAAATAAATAAATAAAATAAATAAATTTAATTTTTTTTTCTTAATTTTTGGCAATGTGACCTATACTCAAAAATCAGCATCGCGTAAGTAAAAAGATGCGTTATTTCAGATTCCGTAATAAAAAAAGAGGGTTTTCATTTATAAAAAACATCGATAACGCCATACCTCATACGCGGGACACCCTGTATGTATGCGTTTTATTTCAAAAAATCTGGTGTGATACACTCACACAACTACCTTTTACAGTGATCTTATAATTAGTCAAAAATTTCATTTTTAATTTTTAACCATTAGTCAAAAATTTTCAAAAATTACAAATTCTACAAAAACGGTACAAAATAGAGCGTTAGTTGAAGAGACAAATTTTCTCTAGAATTTTAAGGTGAATTCAAAAATGTAATAATATACCGGGTGTTTTATTTAAAATAGGAGTTAATAAAAAAAATAGAAAAAAAAACAAAAGAAACCCACTTTAGAAGTATTCAACTGGAAAATCACCTATCTCACATCAATACACATTAAAAATGTAATAAAAATGTAAAGTTTAAAAAAAATCGTTAGAGCCGTTTTTGAAAAAATCGAAAAAAACTGAAAAATCACAAGAGTATAGTCGACGTCAAGCTATTTGGTTTTGACCTTCTACAGCTGAAAGTTGTAATACCTTGTAATCCACTTAAAGGGGCTCACAGAACGTAAATTTACAGAACCGGCTTTAAACATTTTATTTTTGTTTGATAAGTTTACAATTTTAACATTACAGACAGTTAAGTAATTATTTATATATGGGGCACAATTATTACATTAATAAAATTACAAATTAATAAAAAATAATAATAAAATAGACAATTTATAGGGGCTATGACACAACGCCCACTGGTCACAAACCCCAACTCAGAATTTGGTCATAACGCCCAACTTCGATTCTGGTCACAACGCCCAACTTGGTCACAACGCCCAATTTTGATTTTGGTCACAACGCCCAACTTGGTCACAACGCCCACCGACGCCTGTTATAGGAGAGAGCTATCGACGCCACTTAAACCACCATTTTGGTCATAACGCCCAACTTCGATTTTGGTCACAACGCCCAACTTGGTCACAACGCCCAATTTCGATTTTGGTCACAACGCCCAACTTGGTCACAACGCCCAATTGCGATTTTGGTCAGAACGCCCAACTTGGCCACAACGCCCAATTTCGATTTTGGCCTCAACGCCCAACTTGGTCACAACGCCCAATTTCGATTTTGGTCAGAACGCCCAACTTGGTCACAACGCCCAATTTCGATTTTGGTCAGAACGCCCAACTTGGTCACAACGCCCAATTTCGATTTTGGTCAGAACGCCCAACTTGGTCACAACGCCCAATTTCGATTTTGGTCAGAACGCCCAACTTGGTCACAACGCCCAATTTCGATTTTGGTCACAACGCGCAACTTGGTCATAACGCCCAACTTTTTTTGAAGCATATTTTCATAGAAATTTTGGGCTAGATTGAAGTTCATAGCTGTATGTATGTGGTAATTGAATACTGTTGAATGTTAATTATTTTTATTGCAACATGATTGACGCGGTCGGGTTACAAGTCAATAAAAAGATTAGGCAAACATACATTTTGAAAAATATATTGTAGTCGAAAGTGTTGAAATTGTTGGAAATATTTAAAGTTTGTCCAGTAAGATTCTTGCAAGCTCGGTCGGCAGCGGAGTGCTGCTTACATTTTTTTAGATACATTTACGTTTTTGTTATCTGTTTCCATATATGTTCTCAGGATAATTTGGCTATAGTAGTGAAGTAATTTTCTTTTCCCAATGCCTATTTATAAAGCTGTATTGTATCTGAGCAAATCATCATGATAAAGCAACATTTTAATGATGAGGATGGACAAAGAGTTACTTTATTCACTAGTGAATAAAGTAGTTAACGGGAGGAGAGCTATGAGAGTTTCATACAAGTTTTGTGGAGATGGAGCCAGAGTAAATTACTATTTTAAATGAAATTTTCCGCTAATTGCATTTTGTTTTAGTAACGTGCAGATCATTGTATTTAAACAATTAGTTAATAAACAGGTGTTTAGTGATTGTGATACAACAATGCCACGTATGTACGCGGTAACCAGACGACGTAATAAAACTGCTAAAGCTAGACAACGTTACTGGAATCGAGAAAAGGTGGTAAAAGAAATTGAAAATTCTGAAGACTACGTAGCAGAAGATTCCCATTTAGAAGTATAAACTGTTATTTTATTTTATAGTTAGCTGCAGTTACAATTAATAATGGGAAATTTCCGTTTGTTGCATGCGTTTTGGAAAACACGTAGAGGGTGTCCCTTTTTTGATGGCATTAAATGGAAATTTCCGTATCATTAGAGCTAAAGGAAAATGGTTCGCACATTATCAAGTCAACTTTATGATAGTATGCTTTAACTAAAATTTTGGAAGTTATTACTTTTTTAAATTAAAGAATTTTATTTACCTAAGTAGACCATGATTTACGCAAAATCGCTAACAATTGAACACGAAATGCAAAACATAATTATTCCAGTTGGCTCTAAAAACTCCTCGTGGCGAAATTATCCCACTAAACGTACTAAAACAATTGATAAGTATGTTTTTAGATGAAATAATATGAGTTTCGCTAAACAGTTGAAAACTACAATAAAAAATCTTTACAACAATCTACGGTTGTTAATGATTTTGCGTAAGCCATGGCCTACTTTACGTATATAAGAAAATGTAATTTAAAAAAATGTCAACTAAACTGAGTACAGAGTAGAATTAGCACTTTTAGCACTTGCATCATAAATACACTAACCGGCACGAAAAACGGAGCACTTGCATTTTTTGATTAGATTTAAAATTGTATCCCTTTGTGATGTTTTATTATTACATTTATTATTATACATTTATTATACATTTAACATTATAACATGTATAATAAATGTATAATAATAAATGTAATAATAAAACATCACAAAGGGATACAATTTTAAATCTAATCAAAAAATGCAAGTGCTCCGTTTTTCGTGCCGGTGAGTGTAGCTATTATTGTCAAGTTATACTGGGCTTTGAACCATTTAATTTGATATTTGCATTTTGAAAATCGGATGACCAATAACGCTGGTCGTTTTCATGTACCTCTCTGTATATTTTTTCATCTCAAGTTTTTCGCTAGAAGACAACACTTGCAAATAGTTTTAAAAGAAAACTAAATTTTACGTGCTGGGAACATTATTGACCGCGTTATTTTTACTTGGCGACATTTTTGAAGCCCATGCTCGAGCCCATGTATTGAAAGTGCGGTTATTGAAACGACATTATTGCAGGCGCTATTTTAACTCCCAACATTATTTTATAGTATACACTTGTTACTAAATAAACATTTAGAAGAAAATGTGGAAACAGAAAATCCCGAATATCCTTAGCCAATACTTACTGGCAACCGAATTGTCTATATTGCTTTATTTATAGAGCAATTGCAAAAATTGGTTTATCACCATCGGATATGTGTTTTTGGGAAAATGATCTTTACCAACGCGGAGCGATATATGTCGCTTGTAGCCAAATTTATCGGTGGCAAAAGAACAAATTTAATTCAAAGGGGAGTTTATAGAACGAAATGTATTGGGGCAGGGTTGTCTTATAATTTAGGGCCTTCCTTCCATAAATTGTCGACCAACAAAAAAAATTTTTTTAGAATGCTTCTGTAAGAGACGCCAACAAAAAAAATCCTGAAGACCAAAAAGAGAACTAAGACATCAGTGCAGCAGGACGACATGGACTATAGTTCGAATTCAGCACAACCTGATATGAATTCTGTCGAATTAGCAAAATCAAAAGACAAAATCATGGAGGAGCTAACCAAGGATAGTGTTGCGGATGTAGCAAAAATACAAAAGGCCAAAGGGATAATATAATTTGGCATAAGGTACGAAGAAATCGCCTAACAGCTTCTGCTTTTGGAAGAATTTGTTCAAGAAGAAGCACTACACCGTGTCACAATTTAATTAAAGAACTGTTTTACAGAAACTACGATTTAAAAGTAAAATCACTACAATATGGCATTGAAAACCAGACAAAGGCTGTTCAATTATTCCAAAGATGTTCTAACATTAAATCAATAAGTAGCGGTTTTATTATATTTCCCAATTTCAGTTATTTAGGTAAATATTGAAACATCATAATAATAATAACAAACAAGCATTATAGCGCTCTTTAAATTAAAATTAAGAAGGTAGATTTTTGTATAATTAAAGTGAATCCACATTCATTTATCAGGTAGACTGACAGTTGTAGAATTCTTGTAAATTATGTTTCTGTGTTTTTCAGCCGTTGTTTTAATCGCGATTTAAATTTATTGAACGTTTTTAAAACTTAATTCTTCCGGTAATGCATCATACATTTTTATATCTACATATAAAAGACTATTTACTGTTGATGTTTTTGTAGCCTGAGGAAGTTTGAAATAATTTTTCTAGTATTATAGCTGTGTACGTTAGATGATTTAATTAATTGACTTTTCTTCTTAAAAATAAATTGGCATAGTTTGAGAATATATAAATTAGATACCGTAAAAATATTTAATTTGAAAAAAAATGGTCTACGAGCATCGTATTTTTTAAATTACACATAGTTGTTATTGCACGTTTTTGTATTTGAAATATATCTTTTGAATTCCCCAAAATTCTATACTAAAATAGTCCTGTAAAGAAAGAAATTCCAAATTCGTCCTGTAAAAAAGTGCTTTCCAGCCAAAAAACTGTACAGTAATTCATGATGTGCAGGACGGGTGCCTAAAAAATTACTTACACAATATCAGGAACAACTAAGTAATTTTATTACATTATGCCCATTTTGCATTTTTTAATTGCTGTAAAAACGTTTTCAAGATGTTCCTGATAGTAATTCGTTTTATAAAATTTGTTTCAACAACATTTATAAAATACCAAATTTTTAGTAGGGATATGCATTTCCGTTTCATATGTTATATTTCCTTCTTATTAGTGACATAATTAATTTAAAAATAATTTATTCCTCCGTGATATTACAAAATGGATAGTACGTAGTGGTGAATAGTGAAAATATAATATTTCAGGGCCACAAACTGCAGGTAATGCAACGAAAGAGCTTAACCATACTTAAGTACCCTTTACAAAAGGATTACACTCGTATTCATAGTCGTTCGCCAGCGGATCGCCGGCGACTCGCCGGAGTTTCGTTATGAATAGTATGTTGGCGGCACTGTACGTCTATGTCAAATTCGAGGTGATCAGGTTAGGTTTTCAGTCAGTTTTGACACTAACTGACACAAAATCTAACCTGCTAACCTCGAATTTGACATAGACGTACAGTGCCGCCAACATACTATTCATAACGAAACTCTGGCGAGTCGCCGACGACCCGCTGGCGAACGACTATGAATACGGGCGTAAGTGTAGCGACGAGTAGTCTATTGTAGTCACTGGTTACCTGTTTTTCGTCCATCATGGCCGACCATCTTTGAGTGCGTTTAGATTTTCTATTAAAAATGAGTAGATATATTAACAAAATCTGCTGAAAACCTGTGCAGTACTTTTGTCGTGTATTTGTTGCTCTCTGCAAAATCATCGAATTAAGTGCTATATAGTTCCAATCTATTACCACAGACAGTTTTACGTGATTTGTTTAATACCAAGCTTGCCTAATCTGCAAATTAAAAGTGCGTAAGTGGTAAACGATCACAATCGCTGAGTTTTGCTCCAAAAGCCGTTAATATGCGGAGCGCGTGTCCAAATTGCAACGTTCTAAGCAAGGCCAAGGATGCCCCGATATCTCAGTGCGACGGCTGCCAGCTTGATGTACACATTGCCTGTTTCGGACTTGGGTCTGCCGACGACGTCAGGCTCACAAGAAACACCTCAAAAAGTGTCAAGATTCTTTGCAATCTATGTTCCAGAAATATATCGATGTTTAACAGATTTGAAAAATTATTTTCTGAGATGAAAGAAGAAGTCAATTCGCAGTTCAATATGTTAAACAATAAATTTCAGGCTTTGAATAGTCAAATCTCTAATAATACACTCCCAAGTGAAACTTTTGAAGAAGTTGTGGCGGAGGCTACTGAAAGGATACATCGTTCCCATAATATCATTATATCAGGCGTTGCCGAGGCCCCATCCAGTATCACTGTAGACCGTGTCGAATCCGACGAGCTATCAGTTACTAACATCATTCGCGTTATACTCCCTAATATCAATGAATCTGATAAACCAACAAGAGTAAGTCGTATTGGAAAAATTACGGAAAACCGACCGCGTCAAATAAAAGTCATTTTTCCAAATAACCTCATTGCTAAGAATATTCTTAGAAACAAAGCTAGGTTAGCCGGCAGCCTTTATGATAGAATAACTATCAGAGATGATAAAACACCACAACAGCTGAAACATCTGGCTGAATTAAGAAACACCTTAAAGAATAGAACTGAGGCCGGTGAAAAAGATTTGACGATCAAATACGTTAAGGGCATACCAACCATTATTAGAGGGCAAACAAAAAACCTTCCGCAAACCACTATCGATGGTCAGTCATCTACACAAATGCAGGCTCGTTAGTATCTAAATTCAATGAATTTATAGTCCTTATAAATAACGAAAAACCCGCGTGTATTATGGTTACTGAGACTTGGTTCAACACAAACATTCGCGATGCTACGATAGCTTTGCCCGGTTATTCTTTATATCGCTGCGACCGCCACGATAGAAGAGGCGGCGGTGTAGCTATTTATTTAGCTGATAATATATTCCACAGTTTTACTATAACTCCATTTTTTGATAATAGTTTATCAGGTGTAGAATTTTTATGCCTACAACTACGTAAAAATGATTTTTGTTTAACATTATGCCTACTGTATCGACCGCCAGACTTGCATCATTTAAATAACATTTCTTTATTTAAGAAACTTCGTCAAATTGTTGATGAACATAATAACATAATAATCACAGGAGATTTCAATTTTCCTGATATTAATTGGCCCAATTATTCATCACACCCTGTGTCTGAAGACTCGCAGAAACTAATAGATCTACTGGATGACTCGCATTTGGTGAAAATTATCACTGAACCTACTCGTTTCAGAATGGGCCAACGACCATCCCTATTAGATTTAATAATTACTTCTTCTCCGGATCTGGTTATTAATCTAAAATACCTACCACCGATAGGAAAATCAGACCATGCCACCATATGCTTTAACATTCAAGCAACTTATAATTACCAACCAAAAAAAGTCATTGAAGATAGAGTATTTACTGATTTTGATGGACTAAAACTCTCGTTAACTGACATCAACTGGAATAATCTACTAACACGACCTACAGTAGAAGAAAACTGGAAAATATTCTGTGACAAACTTCAATTTATCACATCCCAGAACTCCACTAGGCGTACTCAAACAGTTTTTCCTGTAAAACCATGGATTTCAAAAGATATCCAAAAACTAATTACCCGTAAAAAGGCCCTTTGGCAAAAATATAAAAGATCGCGAAGGCAAGTGGACTACGATACTCATCGCGCTTTCTCTAATCAAGTAATTGTGAAGATAAGTCATGCAAGGAAGTCATACGAACAGAAAATAGCCGACAGCAGTAACCCAAAGAAATTTTATAAACACGTCAGAAACGGTATCAATAACAAAATATCTTTGACACAACTCCGAGATGCCAACGATATAATTCAAAGTAATGCAGACGCTGATTATGTTAGGTGATACCTTGGGTAAGTGCTTACGAAGTAGTTCCCAGCCCCAGCTTCGAGCTTCCTAGAATCTTTAGTGATAAGAAATGTTATATAAGCATGTACACACAGTTCTTATGCCAGTTCTTATGTCAGTTAGCATCTAGTAGACACATTGTAAACTGCATTTTGTAACTCCGTAACTTGAATAAATTAATTTTTTTGATTTAACAAGTTTCGTAAATTATAATTGGCGCAGTCGGTAGGATGGTCAAAAATTAAAGACAAAAATCGCTTCAATTTTGTGTTTCAACACTTAATTGGCCATCCGAACAACGAACCAAGAAGACATCTGTAATTCGAAGAGGGGAACCAGAATCGTCCACATTCGAGAGCCAGAGCCTTCATTCAACAATCCAGGACTCAACAGGCCCAAAATCGCCCAGAGAGCCCTACAACGCAGGACCAGCCCTCCAAAAATCGAGTACGCTGAGCCCGCACGAGGTGACAACGCCCCGGATTAGCATCGCTGGGTCCAGTCACGTACTCAAGGAACATGAGTACAATTACAACGATATTAATGTAAGATAAATTTTATTAGCAAGTGCAAAAGTGGCTTTATTTTGCTAGATATAACCGCTCATTTTGGAGCAAAGTTGTTAAAATAATCATTTTACTTTAAGCATCTAATAACAGAATTCAATTGATTTATCAACACATTCTCAGGAGAATTGTTGTTAATAATTGTGTTCGTTATTAGCCATTGCAACTCTTAAACAAATTCAGGTGCAGTTAGCTGTAAGTCAGATCAGTAAGCGTTACTGATAAAGTAACTTAATCTCTTACTGTGCTAGCACTGCATGCGTAGGATTTCTAAAAATAAAATTACAAGCCCCGCTTTAAAGCAAGTGCATTGGTTCCTAAACGGGAGTAAATACACCATTCACTTGTTGCGAAGCAATAAAACGACGTTTAATTTTAAGACAGAATTGTTAAACGTTAGGTAGCAAATAAGCAAATTATTCGCGAACAAATTAAAATTTTATGCAAGGAAACGACGAGCTTCTCCAGCTTTTCGAAAATTTAAATATTCAAGAAGTACCTCCCGCAATACCAGTAAATATGGCACAAGCATTTCATTTGGACTACCTCAAGACAGTACCAGAATTTGATGGCACTTCTTACAAACTATCGGAGTACGTGAGAGCCGCCGAAGTTATAATAACGCATTTCTTTCCTGAGGGACAAGGAGACGCTTTTCTACAAACATTATTATTATCTGCACTGCGAACAAAACTAACAGGCAGAGCATTGTTAATTACAAGCGGACGTGAAATACCAACCTGGATAGCATTAAAAACGCTATTGCAACAATCATTTGCGGACCAGAGATCTGAGGATTCATTGCTAAGGGATCTCATGCTATTAAAGCAGAAAAACGAAACAGCGCAGGAGTATTTTGAAAAATGCCAGCAAGTTAAAAGTTTATTGTATTCCAACGTGCAATTAAACGAACCAGCCGCAGCAGTTCGAGCAACGAAAAGAACGCTTTACGACAGTTTAACACTAAAAGCATTTTTAACCGGACTCAAGGAGCCTATGGGAAGTTTCTTACGAGCCAGAGGACCAGCTACTCTTGACATCGCAATTAAATATTTAATAGAAGAGGAAAATGTAAATTACAACAAAAATCGAGACTCATCGGAACAATATAAACAGCAAGCTAAAAAACCATTTCCACCGTATAATTTAAGGCTAAGCAATCCGAGCCAGACATGGCAACCAGCACCAAGAAATTTTAACCAATTTCCCAGTTACACACATCAAATGCCACAACCTATACAAAGAAATAATTTTCCAATTCATTCGAGACCGCAACAGCAGCAGCAGCCTCAACAACGAAATGTATTTGCACCCAGAAACACAGAAGTTAGGCATCTACCAAAACCAACACCAATGGACACTAGTTCGAGTAACACCAGAAGAACAATACAACCACAAAATAGATTTATTCCTTCAGCACAGAATTCGTTTACACCTAGAGCTACATCGTACATTAGGCAGTCAAATCAACCTAGAAACTTTATTTCGGAAGAGTTACACTCAAGAGGACCCCGAGGAAGAGGACAACATTCAGGAATATTATTACGAAGAGGAACAAGAAGAAGATAATTACTACGAAGAACAGGATTTTACTTTACCTGCCCAGAACAACGACGACACGTAGCGCAGCCAATAAATGATCAATCGCTAGGAGAAATTATAGAAGTTAACAACCAAAATTCAACGTTACCATGTATTTACATTCCACAACTCAAATCAAACTTTTTAATCGACACCGGAGCATCTAAAACTCTTATTAAACCAGAAGTAGCATATAAATATTTCCCGGAGTTAATAGTAGAGGAACCGTTTCAAATTCAGACAGCACACCAAATTTCATCTCATCAAGAAACTGCAACTATTCAATTACCATCAATATTTAAAGTGTCATTAACTCATAAATTTCATCTATTTAATTTCGACAATAAATACGACGGACTCATTGGAATAGATTTGTTAAGGAAACTAAAAGCAAAAATAAATTTCGAAAAAAGCCTTTTGGAAACACCACAGACCCACATCCGATTATATTCAATGGAAATAATCAATCAAGATTTGAATCATAAAATTACTATACCAGCAAGATCGGAATTTTTAGTAAACATACCCGTAAATAGGAACATTCATGAGGGAGTAATTGAAAATACAAAATTAAATAAATATTTGGAAATTCCGACTTCAAATAATTTTCCAACTACATCAGTGATCAACACCAGTGATCAAGAAATAACACCCATCATAACGAACCCTATATCTGTTGAAATCGTGGAAGAAAATAATGACGCCTTGTCACGCATCAAATTGAATCCTATTGACACACAATCAATGATCGTTAATTTCGATACCACCATGGAAGACTTATTAAATGAAGTAATAAACGAGACCTCCATTGAACAGGTTAACGAAACACCTTCGAATTCAAACCAAGAAATTCAAGCTGTACCAGAAGTATCAGAAGAGAATCAATCAATAAATACGACGCATACGCAATTGGAATCAACATCTACCATACCTATTTGTGAAGACGCCTTAGACACGAAACGCAATCAAATAATCTTTACCACTATTCGCGGCAAATCACATAAAGCAAAAAGGGAACATAAAGGGAAAAACGAAGTAACAACCGCCTACATAGGAGAAGAAAATATTAGGACCAATATATTTCAATTCCTCAAGGAATATTGTATACCTAACAAAGTTTATTATTGCCTATTTCCCAACGAAGAATTTTATCAAATAACTTGTGAAATTATAACGACCCATTTCAAAAATCAAGAACCGCACTTTTACAAATGCGTAAACAGAGTTATACATGTGATCAACAAAGAAGATCAAAGGGAAATTATAAATAATTATCACGAAGGGAAAACAAATCACCGAGGTATTCAAGCTACCTGTAACGCACTTAAACGTCAATACTATTGGGAAAATATGGAAGACACAGTTACCCGCTATATTAATAACTGTTTAATTTGTAAAAAAGCCAAATACGAAAGGCAACCACATGAAGAACCATTAAACATTACAAGCACGCCAAGCCGCCCATTTGAACATTTACATATAGATACGTTTCAAATTGAGCAAAACGCATTTTTAACAATAATTGATGCATTTTCGAGATTCTGCCAAGCATACTATTTAACATCTAAAAATAGTATAGAAATAGCTGAAAATCTAATCACCTTCATATCTCAATATGGAGCACCTACTAAAATAACCATGGACGGAGGAACAGAACTTGCAAACGAATCAATTAAAAATCTTTTAAATCTACATAAAATTAAAATTCATATAACGACCCCTTTAAATCATAAATCCAACGGTATGATCGAAAGAGTGCATTCTACTTTAATAGAAAACTGCAGAATTATAAAAATACAACATCCAAAGGAGCTACCGAAACAAGTAATTAAATATGCATTAATAGGATACAATAATACTATCCATTCCCAAACTAAATTTACACCCTTAGAAATAATATATGGACATACAGCCGTCAGAGACCCATTCGATATACACCTCACCGAAAAATATTACGAAGATTATCTTAACGACCATCAGAAAAAGATAACAACATTTTACGGCGTTTTACAACAAAGAATGCAACGTGAAAAGGAAAAGCTAATAACAAAAAGAAACAATAAAAACAACTCTAAGAAAATTACATTTAACATCAATGACAAAGTGCTTATTAAAACCAACGCCAGGAATAAAGCTAAAATTCAATACGATCGACCATATACTATAAGTTCAATCAACGATAAAGGAATAGCTACTTTATTAGACAAAAATAATAAAAAGAAATCCAGGCATTTAGACGAACTAAGTAAACCCATTGTTACAGAACCACCTGTATCACCGTCATCTCTACCCTCGACAAGCCAGTAATTACGAAAATTGAAAACAATCCCGGTTTATTCCCACATAAACTCGGAAAAGCAAGAAATCAAGTAGACGGATGGACACTAATAAAAAATATCGACTATACTTCAATAATGGAAGAATACAAATGGTTGGAGTTAAACATTCAACGAATGAAAAATGCATTTATAAATTTACCTCACGGACATACATACGATAAAGAACTTCAAAATTACCAAACCCTGCTAAATATAACCTCATCTGAAATTAAACGAAAATTAAATCAACTATTTCTTACAAGAAATAAACGAGGCTTAATCGACGGCCTAGGAACAGTTTTCAAATTCCTAACTGGAAACTTAGATTCGACTGATGGAGAAAAATTCGAAAAAGCAATTGAAGAACTACGAAAAGGACAGGAATCCCAGGACAAAATTCTAACTGAACAAATATCAATAACGGAACAAATACTCGATAAAGTAAACAAAACTATTAGTACACTGAGAGTTGACCAATACACATTATTATCAAGAATAAAACAATTAGAAGCTCAAATCGAAGAAAACACAATTCACCGAGCGGAGATGTATTCGATAATCAATATGCATACTATATTTTTGCAAATATCAGGAATGATGAACGTAATATTGTACCTACTTAATAATTTGGAAGAAGCAATCACTTTTACCAAACTCGAGATCATGCACCCATCAATAATTGATCCTGAGGACTTAGAAGCCAATTTAATATTTATCCAGAATAAAATACAAGGACAACAATTGCCATTTAAAATCAACCGAGAAAATTTACCTTTATACGAAGACATTATTGCAGTCAAAGCATATCAAATTAAATCCAGAATCGTATTTATTTTGGAAATACCTCTAATAAATCCGGATATCTACGATTACTATCATCTTTACCCATTACCTGTGAAAACCGATCAACATTTCCAAATAATTATACCACAGAAAATGTATTTGCTTTACAACGAAAATAATTACATTTCCACGGACGAATCCTGCAAAAAACTACGCAACGGCGAACACCTATGTAAAATCCAAGAAAAAATCAATTCAGAAGAACCACTTTGCGAAGCTCAACTCATTTCATTTATAAAAAATAATGTATGTAAAATCGAAATATTTACATTAGAGCATTTTAAAACACAGAAAATCGCCCAGGATTCATGGTTACTGATTGCCGATAGAGAATTAATATCCACAATCACTTGTGAAAATAGTAAGCAGAAGATGCCGCTAAATGGAAATTACATTATACAAATACCGCCAAAATGTGAACTAAAAATAGAAAACAAGGTACTGAGGACAAATTATTACTCTAATTCCGTAAACGAAATAATTCAGTTGCCGATGATCAACTCCACGCCTACCGAAGAACAGCAAATAAATAATAAACTCCCATCGATACATCTGGAGAATATCGATCTAGACGACATATTCACTTTAAAAAGTAAGCTAAAAGACTTGCGTAAAAAAGTGTATAAACCGAATTTTGACGGACATTTATATTATATTAGTAATAGTGTATTTTTTATATTAATCTTAGTTATAGCCGCAATTTTGTTCACTTTATATAAATATAATAAACTGCCTGCTTTATGTAATAAAAATAGCATAGATAAATTAGGGCCAAAACCAGTCGAAATTATTCCTTAGAAATTATAATAAAAATGTAATTTTACCATAATTTCTGCTCTAATGAAGGGAGGGATTATGTTAGGTGATACCTTGGGTAAGTGCTTACGAAGTAGTTCCCAGCCCCAGCTTCGAGCTTCCTAGAATCTTTAGTGATAAGAAATGTTATATAAGCATGTACACACAGTTCTTATGCCAGTTCTTATGTCAGTTAGCATCTAGTAGACACATTGTAAACTGCATTTTGTAACTCCGTAACTTGAATAAATTAATTTTTTTGATTTAACAAGTTTCGTAAATTATAATTCGCTGTAGCTTCCATTTTTTCTGATACTTTTAGTGAAGCTTTTACGGTTGAAAGTGTAGCGCCGTCTCCTGAAGTTCGTTACCAGCCTCAAGTTCACGATGAGATTACTGATGTGAATTTCACTGAAGAATCTATTCTTAATAAACTTGTTAAGATCGACATTACTACATCGCCAGGATTAGACGGTATATCTTCCCGCCTGCTCAAATCATGTGCCTCGGAACTAAGCTGTCCTCTGAGCATACTTATGAATAAATCTTTCGAAACGGCAACCTTACCAAACATTTGGAAAACTGCGTCCGTAAGACCTATATTCAATAAAGGTGATAAGCTCGACGCCCGCAACTACAGACCTATAAGTTTAGTTCCCATTATTGCAAAAATAATGGAATCCATTATCGTAGACAAGATGCAGGTGTTTCTTTTACGAAATAAGGTCATACCAACTAATCAGCATGGTTTTTGTCCGGGTAAATCAGTCGTAACAAATCTGTTGTGCTGCGTTAATGATTGGTCTCTTAGTTTAAACAAAGGTGACTGCGTGGACATAATTTACTTGGACTTTAGTCGTGCGTTTGATAAAGTGCCAAAAAATCGGTTGCTTACAAAATTAAATCATGTTGGCATACGTGGACAACTGCTAAACTGGATTAAATCGTTTCTGACTGGACGCGAATTTACTGTTAAAGTCAGTACTTCAACTAGTGTTATGAAACCAGTGGAGAGCGGCGTACCTCAGGGATCTGTCCTGGGACCGCTTCTTTTTATTATTTATACTTCGGACATTTCTTATTATATAAAGTCACCACGTTCTTTCTACGCTGATGATACTAAAATATACAACAACCCCGTAACAAGCTTCCACACTATTCAAAACGACCTCAACAGCATTTTTGATTGGACGGAAGAATGGCTTCTCCCTCTTAACGTTTCCAAATGTGTAGTTATGCATTTAGGGAAAAATAACCCTAGGCATACCTATAAAATAAATAACAACCTGCTAAGCAGCAAAGACAGTTATTGTGATCTTGGTGTTGTCATAACTGCGAACTTATCGTGGAGTGATCATATCTGTCAGATTGTCAAGAAATCAAACAGTATGTTATATCTACTTTCCAAAACATTTGAACATCTTGATTGTACTACATTTAAAAAACTTTACAAGTTATATGTACGTCCGATCTTAGAATTTGCAAACTCCGTGTGGTACCCTGTATTACTGCGCGACCGTGACCGACTCGAAAATGTACAGCGACGTGCTTCAAGATTACCTTTCGACCGAAATAGACCCTCGTACGCAGAAAGACTCGCTATCCTGCATCTTCCAACACTACTATTTCGTCAGCAGCGAAGCGATCTAATAACCGTCTACAAGGCGTTTCACAACGAATCCCCAATTCGTCATCTTTTCCAACTTGCAACATCTACACACCTACGGGGTCACGAGTGGAAGCTAAGAAAGGAGCCCTTCATAACAACCCAGCGGCAATTCTTTCTTACAAACAGAGTGTTTCACTCTTGGAATTCCTTACCCCATGAAGTGGTTGCTGCCAGTGATGTCAACCAGTTCAAGTCGTTTATTGACGAATTATTAAGTACTTAATATCAATCTTATTTTAATTTTATTACTGTATAAATTGTGTTCATTCTGTATATGTTTTCAATCACATACCTTTTACTAATTTTTGAGCAATGATAGATTCATTCTCTGCTCTGTATCTTCTCTAATAATAATAATACTAATTTGGCATCAGAAAATCATGACCGTATTTAAAAAAATTAAGTTGCTGACGGTTTCTCAAAAACGAAACGTCGGATAAAAAATTTGATAACGTAGTCATTAAGT
>OW679198.1:43091934-43637988 GCA_940337035.1 Agriotes lineatus
AAGTAATAGCAAGTGTGCGTGTAATAGGCAATAAATACTTAGATTATTTTGTGTAATAATACGTGTACAAATTAAAAAGACACAGCGTAACACATAATGAAATCAAACAAGTACAATTGTTCAAAACACGCTATCGTAAGTTATCGTAATCGGTTAATTACCAAAAATTCTAAATGTTATAAAGGAGTTACCGAAAAAAAAAATTGAGCAGTTTTGCATGAAAACAATTACTTACAAGGAAACAACATAAAAACGTATGTCATCTTCGTTAATATTCAGGAAAAAAATACTTTTTGTTTTTAGAAAGACACAAAATTAGAACTTAACGATAACAAAGAGGATTAGAAATTCAGAATTATTTTGTACACTTCCCTATATCTTTATAAAAACTTCAGACGATGGCACTTGCTCTCTCGGTTATAGTAATATGACATGCTTTATATTTTGTGTTTGATTTCATTAACATTTTTATGGACTAGCAAATACTTCAAAAATTATTGTAGTCCTTGAGAAAAACTAGATGCCTATAATTCATTCACAATTTTTTCTCTGCCCAGTAGGCTGCTGCATATTTGCATACAGGAATTGTGATAGACATAAAACTGTAACATGAAAAAATTATTAAATTTTTTAACTGCTTTATTGACATCGTTGCAATTTTAATATCAAGATGTCGAACATTTTGCAGAAGAAGACAAAAATTTTACTGGCAACAGTGAAAACCTTAAAAAATCACAAATTGAAAACAACGTAACCGAATTCTGCCATGTCCAGTTATTTCGCATGCATACCAATAAACTGTCACTCAAATACATAGCCTACTAGGAGAAGGAAACATCGTGAATGGATTATAATCACACATTCAACAACAGTTAACATCTGCATTGTTCGGATATAAAATCGTTTCCCTAAAAGATAATCTTCGACAGACACATGGTATCCGTGATTAGTATTGAAGGTATTCTAAGCACGCGAATATAGCTATAAACCGTTCAATAGTTATTTGCCAGATAGGAGGCCATGTTAGGGTGATGAATTTCACCCTGTAAATATGCTGTCAGTCATTAACAAAAGTTAGGTTATGCTCATTTTATATAAAATGATAATTTTGTTAATGTACAAAACGTGGTTGCCAGATTTGGTTTTGGATTTTGTGCCACTTTTAGTATTGGTTAAGATAAATTTCATGAAAGACAAATTGCTGATTCTGAATACGTTTCATACTTTGTTGATTAGGCATAATGGTATAATGAAAGTCGTTTTTTTATTGTAATTATAAATTGTATACAAAAATATTTAAATATTACAATTTATGTATTTTTTCAGTATAAATAAAGCTTTTACAAGCCACTTTAGGCCCATTGCATAACAATCTGTCTCCATTGTCCCTTATTGATGATTTTATTTCTCCAGTCTTCTATTCCTTTCCTTGCTATGTCTTCCATTACTGCCTCCTTCCACCTATTCGTTGGTCGCTTCTTCTTCTAGTTTCTTGCGCTCTGCCTTCCAATACTATCTTAGTAGCTTTTCCATCTGGCATTCTCCACATATGCCCAAACCATCTTAACCTTCGAGCTTTAATGAAGTCTACTATATTTGGCTCTCCATACTTCTTTTGTACCTCTTCGTTTGTAAGTCTTCTCCAACCATCATCCGTCCGAGTCCCTCCAAATATTTTTCTCCGCATTTTTCTCTCCAACCTACTTATCGTATCTTGGTCTGCCACATTCATCGTCCATGTTTCACATGCGTACGTAGCTGTGGGTCGAATTACAGTCTTATAAGTCGTAGTTTTGCATTTCGCGACATTTGTCTTAAGGACATTATACTATTTAACGCGCCCGGACATCTCGTAGCTTTTATTAACCTTGATTTAATTCCTTGTGTGTAATTTAAGTTTTCAGAGATTAATGTTTCTAAGAAAGTAAACTCCTTAACTCGTTCTATTCTCAAATCTTAATATTACGCCATTATTGTTGATTTCGTTATTTTTTCCATTAGGTACTTCTTTGTTAAAGCTGCTGAATATTGTCCAGTGGAAGTTGAAGAATGGATTTTTTTAAAATATGGCCACAGAAGAAAATCACAGGGAGTTAAGTTACAAGACCTCGGGGGCCACACTGTAGACATGTTTTGACTAATAACTCTGTTTTTGTAAAACTCTTTAAGTAAATTTATGCCCCATCTTATTGAAAGTACGTAACCCGTTTGTAATTCATTGTCACGTAACTCTTCAAAAACGGCGACAAAATTTCAGTATGATATGGTTGTGCATTTAGAAAACCTAAAATTTGAACTATTAAAATAAAATTTAATCGTTTTACTGCACTCAATTACCTTAAAAAAATATAGGACCTATAACTCTTCTTTTACTAATTGCAGCCCAAACCCCGATTTTTTGTGGGTGAAGCGGTTCTTCAACATAAAAATTGGGATTCTCAGCGCTCCACATCCTCATACTTTGTGAATTAATATAGCCAGATAAATAGAAGTATGCCTCATCAGTAAAGAAAGTTTTCTCAAACGCATTATCGTTATTTCCTAAATTATTGATAAACCAGTTACAAAATTCCAATCTAACCGGAGGATCGTTTGGCAGCAGTTCCTGATACACTTGCAACCGGTAAGAAAAATAATGCAAATTGCTTCTTAATATCCTATGAGATGTTGAATATGAAACATTTAATTGCTGTCCTAAATGGCGAACAGATACGTGTGGTTGTTCTTGCACAATTTTTCTCGCATTGTTAACTACTTCTTCAGTGCGTATGTTGCAAATAGTATGTATAATTTTTAGGTCGTGGGCCAAAAGGTTTAATTTTAAAATTGTTCCGCCCCATAATATTTCTAATAGTTCTTTCAGATATCTAAAACAGTACAAAGCCGAAAATTAAAGCAACAATTAAGTTTTATGCATAAATACTTGCATCCCAAAAGTCACTAAGCCGAGCAAAGATTTCAGTTTCACTGAGGTCGGGCCTGTCAGCTTTATAATGCCTGTAAGCCTTTGTAATTTGTAGTTTTGTGTCACCTTTAATGACTTTTGGCATATTTACTTTAGTACTACAATTTGTTTGACAGATAGATATCCATGACGGCGACGTCCATACATATTATGCCCAGTGGCAAACAAAGTATGAAAGGACTGGCAACATTGCATGTTTAACCTCAAAATGTCAAATTAGACACTTTCGTGAGCCTCCTGTACATAACAGCTGCTTCTGACAAAGTGTCAGAAAGAGTTTCTAGGGAGTTTTAGTTTTATTAAACATAAAAACAAAATTCCATGTCTACCTACTTGGCAAATAACTATTGAACGGTTTATACATTCTATTTGAATTAGAGATACGTATGTTTGCATGTTCTTGATGGGAGGGGTATAACATATACTGTAAAGGTGTAGGCCACAATGGTGATGCACATTACTCAAATAGTTTTTTCCGTCGACCTACTTATAAAATTTGATTTTACGGACGCATTTACATACGAAAACTGTCACTTTTTTGGACACCATTAATTTTTCGTCCGCAAACACTTTTCGTCCGCAAACGCTTTTTGTCAGCAAACGTTTTTCGTCCTCAACAACTCTTATAATTCGGTCTCCACTTTAATTTTTTTTTCAAATTATGACGGTCGACGGAAAAATGTAATATGCATCTCGGACGAAAACTGCTTTTTATGGCCTTGCCTTTTCAGGCATCGTCCATAAAAAGCCAGTTTTTCGGCCTAGATGCATAAATATTATCTACAACTGTCAAATAATAAGTGCATTATATATCCAACTCTAAATACAAAAAGCGGCTTATATTACACTAGTGGAATATGAAATTTCATATTCCACAGGGTATTTTTTTTAATTAGTGGGCTACATGGTCAATAAATGACATTAACGTTGAGGTTATCAGGTTAGGTTTTGCCTCAGTTTTGACACAGACTCACGCAAAACCTATCCTGCTAACCTCGAATTTGACATAGACATTCTGTGTCACCAACTATATACATAGTTGTAGATAAGATATTGTATTTGACAGGCATATGATGGCTGTATTACACTTGGATGATACAACACTCGCCTTCGGCTCGTGTATAAACTTCATCCTCGTGTAATATAGCCTATATTATAGGCTTGTTAAATAAAATACTATGATTATACAGGGTGAATAAAACACTGCTGGAGAGGGTTTGGATGTGACACAATGGTTCATCTCTTCAAAACACGGAATCATCCAAACACTTTGCAATATACAGGAAAGTGTCTGATTGCCGATTTAACAGAAAATTTCACAGCATTATACAGAATACAGCAACGTTAGGTGGAAGGGGGGGGGGGGGGGAGAAGATAACTATGAGAGTTACATAAATATCGTGTGTATAAAAGTTGTAGGAACGAAAGTGGTGCACAATACTAAAATAGTTTTGATTGTTCAGGGTCGTTCAAAACAGCGTGGAGAATCAAACTTACTTTTTTGTCAATTATTAAAGCACTAATTATTTTGATATTAAGTTGTGTGGGTCTAACGTCATGTGTTTTGGAGATATTAACGATTCTATGCAAAAAAAATCTTGAAATTGAGGCGACTGCTGTAGGTACTAGAAATCAATTTAATCAAGGAAAACGTTACTAAATAATATCATTTTCGTGAACAGGTAGTTCACGAAAATTATATTTTATTCGAGTGTAGAATAGTGGATCTGAGTATTAATGCTATACAGGGTGCTTAACTTTTACAAATGTAATAATTTCGATCTTTTTTAATAGAACGCCCTATACGTTTTTATAAGTTTTGAGCGGCCCTTTTGCTGAGCATTCTTTTGATTTGTTTCTTCATACATCTAAATTCAATCGCTTTTCAGATATGCGTATTTTAACATTAAAAAACAATTTAAGCCTCTTAATATGTTTTATTTTAGGCAATAACAAACAAACGTCGTTAAAATATAGAGCCAGTTATTCTTAATACGTACAAGAAAATATAAACACGAAAATAATGGATATAAATTAATTTCAGGTTCTAATAAAATCAGAATTAAAAAACCAATTCACCAAACTTCTGCACGTAATTACGTTAAATGTTTAAATATTTTTCTTTCCGTGCTCTGGGTAATGCAGAAATACCAACCTTAGGACATATCTAAATTTAATGTAATTCGGCCAGCTGGATATTTACTTATTGATTTATTTGTAGTAATTTAGCATTCGAATTCCTGTTTTTTAAATAATAATGGCATTACCAAACGTAGAAATACAATCAACACTTTGCAATTCTTAATAACATACAGGGTGTTTCAAAATTGCACAGAGCAAATATAAGGGCGCTATTCACCAGCAAAACATAAGAGAAAAAACTCTAATAAACATATGTAGTCCAGTTACATTAGCTGAAATTTTGCATACACCTTTATTTTGACATTACAAATAATGTCTCAAAAGTCCCCATCGATATCAGGCTTGCGTCTTGAGTTATTCAAGGTCAAAGGTGACAGAAATAAGTTTTTCGCAAATATCTCTTTCTATGGGTCGTATGACTTTTTTAGTTATTACAAGAAATGAAAGTTAGAAAATTGTCTACAAAAAAGATTATACAGGTTTTTTACGTACAACTAACCATTCAGTAAATAATACACTGTTAAATTTTGTAGACGGGCTTTACTTCCTTTTACGATAAAAGAAGTATTGGATTCACCCCAAAAATTCAAAATTGAGTTTTCAACAGATCTTCACGTTCTAGAGTCCCCTATACCCAAAAAACATGTTTTTGCTCATTGGTCTGTGTGCTTGTGTGTCTGTGTGTCATATATAAGTTTTGTGTGTTATCTAAATGCGACAGCAAGATTTTGAAGAAAATCGCATAACCGGAAGTATGGTGTTGTGATTTTTCAGTTTTAAAATATATTTTATCTACGATGGTGTGTAAAATTGCCTTTTAGTTGGCAGTTTTAAGTTTGTAAAACGGCTGTTTAATAATATTTGTTCATTAGTTTACGTCGCCAGTAGTAACGTGTTTAAAAGATTTCATTTGGCACGTTGTTAGTACCAACGTGTTTTAAAATTTTTAAAACGCAAAATTACGGCCGGTTGCTGGTAATCCTAATTTACATTTAATTTTTTTTAATGTTTACCGTGTTTTCTATATTCTATCGTAGATAAAATATTGTACGATACACATGCGTAAAGCATCTTTAGTCACTTGCGGGGCGTAAAACGCGAGTGAGCGAGCGTTTTAACTCTACCCCACTCGTGCCTAAAGAGTAGCTTTACGCACTCGTATCGTAAATTACTATAAAATAGGAGTCAATAAAAAAACACGAAAAACACAAACGAAACCAATTTTAGAGGTATTCAACTGGAAAATTAACTATATTACATCAATACACATTCAAAATGTAATAAAAATGTAATATCTGAAAAAAATTGTTAGAACCTTTTTTGTAGAGAATATCCTAGCCTTCGTTTCTTGTAATAACTAAAAAAGTCATACGACCCATGGAAAGAGAGATATTTGCGAAAAACTTATTTCTGTCACATTTGACCTTGAATTCAAGACGTAAGCACGATATCGATGGGGGCTTTTGAGACATTATTTTTAATGTCAAAATGAAGGTGTATGCAAAATTTCAGCTCACTTGCATTTTTTCGGCAGATGCTGCGTTTTTCAGTCTAATGTAACTGGGCTAATGTTTTGAAATAATTAATTTCAAAGATAGTGACTCAGAAGAAAGAGATTACTTCTAACAATTACTATAAATTTTACTTTAAAAAAAGAACAGAAAAAAGGAAAAACCTGAAATCATTTATTTTGGAACCGATGCTTATTATTTCTTTACTTTATACTATAGAACAACGCCCACATATTGTATATAAACCAAAAACATGTGTTGGAGTAAAACACCAGCCTACTAAATCTTAAAGATGTAAAAATCGAATTGCTATCTTTAATTCTTTAATCAAGGATATCTTTGAAATACATGATTTTAGGATGTATGTTTATTAGAGTTTTTGTCTTAGTTTTTATGTAGAATAACGCCCTTATATTTGTTCTGTAAAATTTTGAAACACCCTGTATATAAATAATAGCTGAACCAAAATTGAAGAAAAAATATTCCTAGGAAGTTAAGTACAATACAGTTATTTCGGTAATTAGCCCACATTTTGTCACGTAAAAATATCAAAAGTAATAACTCAAGAAAGAAACATGTACGTACAAGGAAATTACTAAAAGATACAAAATGAGCAAGTTATAAAACTTATTAACTTAGTTTTATCTGATACCGTGTCCTTTGAGCTATACAGAGAGCTTATAATTTGCAAATATAATTACTTCAGTTTTTTAAATAGAAGACCCAGTATATCTCTGTATTAAAAAAAACGTTTCAATGCGTTTACTTCTAGTATGTTATTTCCTAGCCCTAAATACGACTGCTTTTCAGATTAAATTTACCCTGTATTCTTTGTTTTTTTGTAGGCATTTGTTATTTCTGGGTACTGCAGTGGTTGGATTTTTATTTTCTAAACTTCGTTTTTTGTTGTGTTTGGACAGTTGCAAGTGTTTACACTCGTATTAGAATAGCGTTTGTTATCTCCTGCAATAAAGCACCTTTACGGTATTCTGAATCGTAAACGTCCGTTTACTGAGCTCTGTTTCTATGGGTGGAGAGCCATAATAAAATTTATAACGGGCTCTGGCCAGCCCGTAAAATTTTGACGGGCTGGTCAGAGCACGTTATACATTTTTATTTCCTCTTAACTTGAAATGGTCGTGTACTGTCGTCTGAACTGACACGGTAAATGAGTCTTTACAGGCCCGGTGCCTGTAAAGTGTTACTGTCGCCTGAACTGACTCGGTAAATGAGTCTTTATATGCACGGAGCCTGTAAAATGTTGCCATCGCGGCTTTATAAGCACCCTTTTCTAATAAATACACTAATATTAATGTTTAAGATTTTCAAGATGCTTGCAATTAGCTTTTATTGGGGCTCACCGGATTATAGGGCTCGCACCTACGTCGCTCACCGTGCAAATTAACTAGTTTGTCCATAAAGGCGAATTTACTAAGCTTGACACGTAAATAACTATTACCGATCTGCCCGTAAATCTTTAACCAATCTTCCCCAGTAAAGAGATGTTTTTTTATCTATGAAAACAATGTTTTGTAAAAAAGGTGTTTACGATTCAAAATACCATAAAACATTGTACAATATTTAACCGTTACTAGAACTTTACTGGCTCGCACGAATAACATGTTCGCTTCGCTCACTCGTTAACTGCCCTGCTCGCCCATAAAGTTTCAAATAACGGTCTTTTTATGTAAATTAGTATAAACAGCTTAAATTGTTTTTTATGTTCAAACACACATCTCTAAAAACAGTCGATTTAAGGGGTATGAAGTAACATATAAAAAGAAAGCTCATTAAAAGAGCTTTTAAAAATTTAAAAATGTACAAAGTGTTCCATTTGAAAAAATGCGAAATTATTAAATTTGCAAACGTTGAGCACATAATAATACCCACATCTACTATTTTACACTGGAAAGGTAATTCACCAAAAACATAACTTTTTGGTAACGTTTTCCTTCAATTAATTGTTTTTGTTACTTACGCTAGCCGCTTGAAGTTCAGCATTTTTGCTATAATTCGTTAATACCTCCAAAATAGTTAACGTTAAACTCGTACAACTTTATATCAAAATTTTTACTGCTTCAATGCAAATACTTCAAGCTATCTAAATTTAGTATGTTCTATTCGCCATTCTTTTTGAGCCACCCTGTGTAATCAAAACTATTTTGGTAAGGTGCACCACTTTCGTATCTACATCTTTTATGTACTCAATATTGATATAACGCTCGTAGTTTTCAATTTTGGTTATCCCCCTCCCCGCCCCCCATCGTTGTACTTACCATATGTAATGGTGTGCATTTTTTGTTACATCGAAAATAAAAGGGTTTCCCGCATATTGCAAAGTTTTGAAGAATACCGTGTATTGAAGGGATGAACGTTTAACTGCTTAGATTATATCACAGTTTTTCATGTAAATATTTCAAAACTAAAAATATGTAGTTCCTTCAGTTCTTACTGGTAATGGACCATGAAGAAATCAGTGTTTTTGTTATTTTAGGTTTGTTCAATTGTCAAACAAATCTTAGGAGAAATATTTTCGGTGTAGAATTACTGTAAAGGGGATGTTCTCTAGAGGAATAAAAATATACGAGAGCGATGTGCCAACTAAATATTATGAAATGCACTCCCGTCAAATCCGTTTCTGCACTGACGTTTACCATACGGGGAAGGGTCTATCGAAATCAATATGATAACAAAATGCAGAAGCACAAAGTATTGCATCGGCGGCGTAACCCCCGAAAGCTACCCTTTCGCTCGCAAGTGCTTATTGCTGTACTACGTTGGTTAATTCCACACACGCTGATTAAATTGCCATTGAGGTGCGCAAATAACCCAGGCAGAAACCACATATTAGTACTTCAGAGTCTGTGTTGACTTTTGCGCTTAGTTTGTTGGAGGAACGGTCGCTAAATGAGGCGAAGACAGCCCTACGTGTCATCTTGTACAACTTATGCGAGTTTGAGTAAACTTGCACGAGTTTATAGCTCCCATACTTCCCAACCCGCAGCTGAATAAAGCTCACGTAAGATTTGCCTCAAACAAATATCGAATTAAACGAAACTTAGCGATAGGGTAAACAGGACAGGTCGACCTTCTGTGGCTCACCTTTGGCGTTAGCCATCAGTGAAGTCGTTCGCAGTAAATTGCTCGTAAATCTCCCGCTTTGTTTTAGCTTCACTTGTTAACTTTAGATTTTATGGGAAATCAATTATTACAGGACGTAAATTTAATATAACGCACGGAGAAGCCTTTGCTTTTCATTGCAAATTAAAATTCATGGCGTTTACTCGAGGATTCGATTTCAAGAGCGAGCCAATAAAAATGCTTTAGATGCTTATTACGCAGTAACGAACATTCTGCTTTTATTACGAAAATGTAAATGTTAGTTTTTAATTTTCAAAATAATATCAGTGGAAAATGAAACACCTGGAGCTTTAAACAATGAACCTAAAAAATTCTGCTTAACGTACAGAGTATCAGTGTATTAAAAATGTAAAAATATCTTGTCAATGTAGTTGTATGCGATTGTATTGGTACCTTTCTTATTAGGAAACGCGTAAGATTCGTTAAATTACTAAAATTTAGCGTAATTTCTGCTTTGACGAATGTTTAATGTCAAATAGTTTCGCAACCACAAACGGTAGAATCGAAATATAAATCGGTACTTGTACTCGTAAATACGTTCGTAAAATTCGACAGTTAACCTAGATTTCCTTGCACTCGTAATTGTCGCAATAAATCATTGGTCATTGGTCATTAGTTTTTTAAACACTGAGCAGTTCCCAATGTCGAAATTCTTCGAGGAATGACGATGTCCGTGAGCTTCTGCAAAGCCTTTACCGTAGAGGTAACAAAAGACTAGTTCCCACCTCTTTCATTCGAAAACTGAAATTGTAAAAAAAGTGTTTTTTTATATGAACTGTTTACTAAACGAATGTTCTGGTTAGTCTGGGAATTCATGGTAGGCGATTATAGCATATTAGCTCAAATGCATACATTCTTCAGTATGCGCCTCGTTTTGTCGATATCGGGAATTTGAGTTTGTTGTTTTAAACCTAGTTAACTAGAATTACTCTTTAATTTTGTTACCTATAATTTTTGATTTAAGGTACAATTAAATTGCAAGTTCAGGAAATATCTCGAGAGGCCCGCAATTCCTGACCGTATGTTTGGTTGCACAACAATATATTTGGTTAAACTTGGATACAAATTTAATTTTGCGAAATCATCTACGTTTGGCTACCTTCCAACTTTGGTACGTTTCTATAGTTCCGTTTTGAATATCGATTTCGACGTTGTGTTATTTTATCTCTTTCTCATACCCCCTAGTGGCTCGTTAGTGCCATGATTTGCATTTGCTCCATCTTGGGCTCTGATGTCGCCTTCTATAGGACCTGGAAGGTCAAATAGTACACAGTTCTGAGCCTCTCCGTTACTCTAACTGCTCCGGAGAACTGAGACTATGCGGCCTTTCCCTTGTAGGATAACTGGAGTAAAGCCTGCCACACTCTACTTTGCACATTTGCTTTGACGACCTCTCAGCAGGAACCCCCCAAACCCGCAACCCTGGATAGCTCCTCTAAGAACGCTGCTCTGCTGTACATCCACAGGTATCTTCATCGTGTAAAGCTCGCGTGTTTTGAGTCATATGAGTTCTCAAATTGAAAATACCAATCCGTGTAGTTTCTGTGATGCTGGAAGCGTTTCTACTTGCGGTTACGATGGCGAATTTCTAGCCGATGCCGATGGTAGGAAGGATTAAAGAATCGGTCGCCACGATGTGCCCACTTTGATCGCTTAAATTTTAGTTAATCAGTCTAGTTCTTATATTATATACTGGAGTGGCAGCTCTGTTAACCCTTTTGATAGTATTCAACTCGGGAATAGACACGTTTCTCAATGTTTAGTATTAATACCTATGCGAGCGACTACTGGAGAAAACTAGAAACTATTTCTTAACGCTGAAACACACCAATTAAAATGTGCAATAGACCTTGGGCGCATGGTACCATTAGCGAGGTTTCGCGCCTTAGTGGTTAGACCCTTTAGACGACCCCCGTTTTCCGCTATCGCTGAATAATAATAGCTTTTTTATGTATGTCAATTTGATAGCTGAGTAACGTGGGCTCAAAATAGGATTGCTAAGAGTAATCGTACAGTTTGCATTTTCACTCAATTTATTATAACAACCAAGGTACTATACTTAAATATACTTAAAACTAAGTTAAACTTATAACTTTCAAATAAGTATAACTTATCGCAGGTTCGTTTTTGTCCTCTACTGAATATCATACAGAGATGTACATACTGTAAACAAACATTTAGGATACAGTAATTTTTTGCATTTTCCTTTCTTTTATTTTTTATGAAATATCTAAGTGGTTTAGAGATTTACACTGACACCTGTTTTCTGGTTAGCACCGTCTCGAACCAGTGGGGCTTCCAACAACTCCCCCCCTAATCAGGCTCAGGAACTAGCTGGCAAAATTTGCTACACCACGAGACAATGCCCTGATCACCGTGTTGTAACATACTAAATTTTAGTAATTTTCTTTTGTGTACAGAAATTCCCCGTGTAGTAATTTCATGCATCCTTATTATTTAAATTTTAAGAGGTTTTGCACAGTTTTTTCTTCCGACAGAAATGAAAAAATGTAGGTTCTCATTTAAAAGAAATTTTGGTGACGTCATAACATAAAAAATTATGTAAAATCCTGAACATGACTTTAACATATGGACTGCAATTTGAATCGCTATACTCCTTTAAGATTGTTTCCTACAAATGAAATATATGCAAAGTTTTTACTTAATTTCCACACTGTATATAGTTTTGAAAAATTGTGCTGTTTAAGTACTAGCAGAAGCTCGTCTCAAACCAGCCAGACTGATTCAGTAAATACACTTTCTTAACACGCTCGTACAATAGTGTAGAAATGTGAAATATTAACTTTTATATAAAAGTAACATTCAGTGTCAAAACATAACCAAACTGAATAGAACTCATTTTTTTCTTGTACTGAAGCACCATAAGCAGCTCCATTTGATATTCAATCAAGTGGTGTAAAATGTAAGTAATCGTACTTTTAATATTTATACCGATTAAATAGCTATTTACGACATTAGGCCGGTATCTAAGCATTTATGGCCGAGCTAGTATATTACGGTCGAGCCCGCCAGGGTCATAAACGCATATATCTGCCATATGTCGTATAACATGTTTTGTAGACTGAATAATAACAAGAACCGTTTAGATTTTATTAAAGAATGATCCCAAAATAATTATTTTAAAAATGCAGGGATTCTCGTTGTATGTTTGGTAGTACTGAAGTGTATTGTTTGGTGATGCTGTCTATGTCAGCAACAATATACTTCCGTACTACCAAACGTATAACAGGAATCATAGGCGTTGCTAAGTGCTACCGGCCGAGGCCATAAAAACGTACCTACAGGACTCGTTGCTAAGCCGGTAGATAATTGTCCAGCATACAAAAAAATAAATAATTTCAATGTTAAGGCCGTTGCTATGCTGTAATGGTTGATATGTACCACTTTACTAAACAATTTTAGATGTAGATGTAGTTCCTTAACATATGCTATGATAAAAATGTTTTAAAAGTACTTTGTATTACTTGTATCAATACAAAACGTAGAGAGCGTATAACCGAGAGGTAAAGCATTTTAACTTTGTTACGGTATAAACCTGTTTTTACGACACCTTGGGGTACTAGAATGCCACAAAACTTATCACGTCCGGGAAACGTCACCACTTGCCCTAGAATTCCCGAGAACAGAGTAATAGCCACGGCTGAATACGCCCAGGGAGATGGGCGTGGTTCTACAAACGGGACGCCCTAGGGAAGAGCGTATAACGACATATATAGGGTATTGCAAAATAATAGGGCGCCACGGGTTTTGGAATTAAGCCCATGTCTGACAGAAACCCGAAAACCAAACGGGGTGGGATATGTGTGTAGCCTTGGAGCTGCCTAGAGGCGGCAGCTGGAGCGTTCGAACCTACCTTGATGTTCACAAATTTCCTCCAGAATCTGCTTTACACCAATCATACACCAGTCGCCAATCGGGCGACGACACTACAAATTGCTTAAACTGAAACACAGCATTTAACACAAAGAAGATACAGCGGGAACGTTTAACGAATAGGTCTATTGTTCTTCAGACACATAAGGCAACACAATGTTACAATGCAAGTTACAGAAGAGTGGGGTGCGTCTTAGCTGTTACATAAAATGCTAAGCGCCTGCAAATGGCACTGTATACTGAAAGTCTACGGACACTGCGTATCGGCAGGGTGTGTTGAAATAAACGTTAGTTATTACACAAATACTGAGCCCTTGAAAATGGCACTGTATACGCTCACTTTTTGATTAGTGCGGAATTCTTCTAAACGCCGGACCGACAGCCGAAGCATGCAATCCGAGAAAATATAAATAGTACAGTACCTTAGCTTAGCTTCACATGTGGCATTCGAAGGGGGCCCCAGCTGGGAGCCAGACGAATTTTCCGAAACTACGAAACAGCAGGGGGGGAGGACAAAGGAGCTCGAAACGTCGGCGTTGGTCATGTCGCGCAGTTTCCTAACTAGAAGCCACGATCTAACCGGAATAATCGACACGGCACGCCGATTCGCATGTAGAATTAACCAGGGATAAACCGCTCTCCATTCGATACCCCATAACAGGGGTTAAATCAGCCCAAGGCTCATTTGCTAAGACGTAGAAGCTCCGGGACAAGCACAAACAACCCTGACACGCACAGTCCTGTGAACGGGAACTCACTAATCGGGAGATTTACTGCACAAAACATAGGAAACGGGGGTCGCTCGCCCCCACGGCACGAGGCCGCAGAGGACGGCATGAAACACCACGCGTCAAAACTACTTGTTGTCTTTTTGGAAGTCGGATATTAACTGCTTTTCAAAACCGCACCAGACGGCCTCGAAAATGCAATCAGACAGCGCGATCGATGAAAAGGTCACGGGACAGCCGAGCTGTAACTAGCCTTCTCTCACGCACCCATGACCGTTGTTTGTTAAATTCAAGCCAGAAGCACGCCTAAAGGCAAGTCGTAGACGGATCGATAAGTTGTAACCTAGCGTGCCAACAAATATATGCAAAGATACAAAATGAGTGCCTTTCAAATTCGACGGCGACAAGCGGATGACACAACTGGGTACGCTATAAGGCCACCAAATGTTTTCATAAAATTCGATACGGTTAAATTCAAGCGGAAAAACACGAAAAACCCATATACAAGCGGGGTCGTAATTTAGAAAATACTTTAATTAACCATACTTTCGTACAATTTAAAAATGTCCTGACAGCTTGTAATCGGCAGGTATTGAATTCGAACCTCACTTTCTGACATTAGTTTTATCGCAGTCGCTCGGACCACCATACAAGGACGTTTAGTGGTCGTCACCCCCGTAGAAGGCCATTCTTTCCCTAAAATGAATGGGCTTCAGCTCAGAGCTGGGCAGAAATTAATTACTTCGTAATTAAATTACTAATTAAATTCCATTTGGTGGATTTGTCTTGGAATTCAGTTCCTATTTAAAATACGGTAATTGTTATTGTTAATTGCCACATTTGTTAAGAATTATTTGACAATTACTTTTTGAAAGTTATTAATTACCACAATCAAATACTCAATCACTTTTGAGCAATTAAATTACTCGAAAGTATTTAAATTAGTTTTTAAGTATTTAATAAATTACTTCTGGTAATTGAAGTTACACGCGGTAATTGAATTACTAAATTACTGGCCTCGATTGGGTGTTAAATCTCCAGAACGCAAAAAATAAGAAAAGGCTTTTATTAAGTTTAATGTAAGCAAATCACAATATGGCATTCCTGGCGCAATATAAGTATAATTTATGATTTCTTATGACTAGTGAGATAATAACTAGTTTTGTGCATGAGCAAAGAGATATTTGGTGCAGGCGTGTATGTGTGGAGATGAGATGTGCAGGTGTTGTGTCTTGTGTAGTATAGGCTGTGCAGCAGTATTGTAGTGTGTTTATAATAATTGTGTGAATAATTGAAAATCTGGTAATTCTGTAACGGTACTAGCCCTCTGCTAATTAGGGCTAATGAACTTAATAAATTTCCTTCGGGTATCTTTCTCAGTCGGAGATAATTTGGTTCAGCCAGATATACACTTGAATATTAGCAAGCAAACAGCCTTTACCCTTAGACTGCATTACATTTCAGAAGCACAATATTTGTAAACATGACACGATACGCCCGCGAGTTTATATCTCAGATTCTGCAAAAGACAGCGTTCTATCCCGTAATATCCATATAAGTTTAGAGTGCATTTCGGAGCGCCCTTAGCAGCTGCCCGTTGCGTGGTGCATATGATACGAGGGAGTGTGTTGACACCTAACTCATGTTCAATTGACATACTTCTTGAATGTTATTTTACATGTTTTAAATGGTATCGCATAGCTATCTCCAGATCTGATTACTTAAACCTTGTTATACTATAACGGTAGAATAGATAATAAAATATGTTTTAAAATTATAGAATAGTTACTTTTTTCTAATGACAGATAGGATGTTGATGGGTTGGCGGCTCGAGCCCCTGGGCCCCTAAGGAGCAGCAGCAACTGCATAGAACTGCATACCTATAATTCGCGGTTAACCAAGCTACAACATTAGCCTTGGCCTTGGTTCTAGATATTCTCATCTCATACAGAATGGTATGGTGCATTATCCATAATAATTTATAAAAGCTTCTCACTCCTCCACGCATTCCTAGATATTCAACCACACTGTGTAACGAATTATGCAGTGCAATAATAGTAATAGTAAAGAAAATAACGCAGTTAGGTTAAACGTGTTTTTAATATGTACATTACAAGAGATACTGGAAATGATAAGTATTAGATGACACTCAAAGAATTGACAACCTATTGCATTCACGAGCGTAGAGTTTTCCCTATTTGTATATGATAAATGTAGGGATATTACTGATTAATATACTTCGACATGATCTGCTGAAGTATTACTTTCGGGTCCGACCATTTTTACTAATTTTCCAATTTTGCCGCAACTGCTCAATCAATCGCGACATACCCAAAATCATAAGAAAGGTCTTGTAAAACTGCATAACTTTTGTGGAAACAGCAACCACATTGGCGTTAAAGTAACGTCGAAGAAACATAACCTATCAGGACGATTTTTGCGCCAGTCTCTGTTGAAAAGCAATGCAAAGAATTGAAAAGCTTTTGGGCGATATTGGTTGTTTTTCTTCGTATGTATTTTAACAGTTAGTATGTGCTACGATAGAACAAACACCACCTCGGTGGTGCAGTAGATAGAGTTCCCAACTAAGGCTAAGCATGTACTCGGTGCGAATCTGTTGATAGGCGAGTCTTTTTAGCAGTCTTTTGAATGGTGCTGAGCCGAGTGGCCATTTGACGTAGGAATACAATTAACGTCGCTCTGCTGAAGACTGCTCTATGACTATGACTTGAAGGTAGCACAACGGGCCCACCTTGGGGCCTAAGTAGGCGTAAACTTTGTTCTCCATGGACCTAAAAATTTAAAAAATAATAACGTTTCTATCCTTATTGGAAACACGTACAAGAATACAATCCATTTGTTGTTACTAGAGTTACTCGGCCATAAGGTAGGGCTCATCATTTACGATTTTAATTATATATAAATTTCTACTTACCAATTTGTGCGTGGATACAGCTGTAATGGGAAGACTATAATCTTGCGAAATTATATAAGACCATAAAGGACCCACTGTCCATTAGCCTAATGCAAGGAAGTAAAGCAATAAACGGGCCAAGAGCTATGTGCTAAAATTTAAGTACTTCCCAAAAGTAACGAATTCCCTCGTCATTAAAAGGCATGGGCGGCATGTAACAAAGTGAGGTCTTAAATTGCAATTTCCAGTAAATTTGCGGAAGTACACGTTATCGTTGTGATGATCATGATAGAATTTGATTGGCGCGGTAAATCGGAAATGCAATTGACTTTATCGACCGGAAGCTGGGCTTTACGACCGCTGAGTGGGTGTTATTAGAGTTTACCACCATCGTGGCCAGGCTGCGGTTATTTTAAACTTAATTTACAGAGTTGCTGCTGGAAATTTACTGCAGCCGTGCTTTATTTGCTCACCCTGTGCGGCGTCTCTTACTCAAAAGTAGCTGTTCTCGGAGACGGTATAGTTAACAACTTTATTGTTCTGTTTGTCTACATATAAGTTCCGATGAAAGTTTGAATTATGAGGTTGACTTGATTTTACCTTCTTGACAGCTTCAGGCTTTAAAGTAAAACACTACACCCTTACCACAACTTTAATACGAATTCTAAATAAAGTTGCATGTAGACATTAATAATTGGAAGAGGGGGAAATTTTGATTTACCTAAATTGATAACAAGGCAATTTTTATGTCCTGTACAAAAGGGGAATGTTTGTCAAGATTAGATATTTCTAGCTCTGAATACGGTCAGACAATTATTCCTTTAGATATACCGATGGGGCCACAATTATATATAACAGTAATGAGATAACATGAACAAGAAAATAACTCGTATTGCTTGAGTAAGAAAGAGATAAACATAGTAGTAAATATTCGAGAAGGCTTAACGCTTAATTTAATTCTGACATTTGTCAAGTAAACATGCTTACTAAAATATTTTTTTCGTATGGCCATCTCTTTCTTACTCAAGCATTCTATTTGGTTATTCATGTTATCTCATTGCTGTTATATATACCTAATTATGGCCCCATCCGTATTTAAAAGCAGTGCCATAACTGTAACTTTTGGGTTTGATGCAATGTTTAATTGTGGACCTCTTCTGACTTCTCTTGTCATAGAACTCCAACACCAACGCTACTTATTAGACGCTTTTGTAGAAATTCAAAATATGAAAAATTTTACTTTCATTGCCTAGAGTTGTTTTCAGATTTTCGATTGCGCTTCCTTAGGACTTTGCACTTATGAATGCAGTGAATGGTCTCCTGGGTAATAGAAGCGTCGCTACTGAAAAAGTAGAAAGTAGAAATACTTAGGGCAAAAAACCAGCATTGATAAAGAAAATCAAAGAAGAGACGTAGAAGGACAAATTAAACTGGGATAATCAGCATTTAGAATACTGAATTAATAACATCTTTATGAGTGTAACCCCTATACGCCTTGCAGGAAACTTATTTCATCACTACCACTTAAAAACGAGGCTTCAACTCTCCGGACTAACGTCAGCGCCAGTAGGTTGAATTGGTCAATGATTGAATTTACTACTTGATGAGGCCTTGTTCTTCAGCTGATATTGGTTTGATGCATGTATTTTGCTAGTAGTAGCGTATGGAGCTGGGGTATGGACAATAATATCAAGAGTAGCTCACAAATTAAACATAGCAACACGCAATGTTAGGAATTACACTAAAAGATTGGAAAACTGACATATAGATAAGAAAACAAATTGCGGTGATATATTATGGGTGGAGCAACGCCATCAAAATGGAGGTAGGCCATATTGCAACGAAGGAAGATGTAATGGTACTTCTGTTCAGCCCCTTGGTTGGGCGTTAAACTGAAATGCGTCTTTTAAAAACTTATTTGTTTTTTATTACGTTGGCTAGCTGATCATGAAGCCCCCTTAATCTCTCAGCTTTTGTAGCGTTGTCGGGGTAAAACAAACTTTAACCAATGCACAAGGAAACAAATTTGCTTACATTAATCTATTGACTTCAAAACACAAATCCACACATATAAAAACACAATCAACACAAACCACATCAAAGAAAATACAAATGGAATCAAAGGAAATCAAATAAAAATTCGAATTGTCTTTTAGCAAAAACTATACGTTAGATAGCTGAGTCTACTTGCAACACATACATCAAATCTAATAAAAAACGACGTTAAAGTAACTGTTTTAAAACGCAGATATAATAAACATCTATAATAAAAATGTCAAAATTGCCTGTGTCGATACTTATTTGAAGCCGGCCCTGTTTATCCAGGACAAAACACATTTCTTCGCGCTTACAGAAGCTTGTAGTTGAACCCATTCTTATCAGGTTGGCACAAAACCATTTTACCTGAAACACTTCTGTATACACTTGGATTCAGCAGTTCTTAGATTGCCCCGCTGCTGGATGGCGTGATGCTGGGTGACCCCAGATTGCTAGCTTTGACACATTAACTTCTTCAAATGGACGGTTTATATAGCACTAGCTGTTACCCGCGACTTAGTTCGCGCGAGGTTCGTTATTTGTGTATTAAATAATGACAAAATATTTTCTGCCATCTCATCCCATCCCATTCTATCCCCGTCCCTGTCCCATCCCGTTCCGTCCCGCCCCGTCCCCTCCAGTCCCATCCCGTCCAATCCCGTCCCATCCCGTTCCGTCCCGTCCCCTCCCTTTTCATCCTATCCTTTCCATTCCCTTTCCGTCCCGTCCCGTCGCGTCTCGTCCCGTCCCGTTCCTTCCAGTCCGGTCCAGTCTAGTCACGTCCAGTCCAGTCCCGTCCCGTTTTGTTTCGTCCCGTCCCGTTTCGTCCCGTCCCGTCCCTTTCCTTCCCGTCCAGTCCAGTTCCGTCCCGTCCAGTCCCGTCCCGTCCAGTTTAGTACCGTCCCGTACCGTCCCGTCCGTTCCCTTATATCATGTCCACCGTCTTGGACTTACAAATAAATGCCATTTTCGCAATCAACGTCCCAAAAAACCTCAATAACGACACCCATATCGTATTTTAGGCTTATTTACCCCATTTCACCCCTAAGGGGTTGATTTTCGGAAAATCACGAAATACGTGTTTGCTTATTTGTTTTTAGGAGCAAGTACTCCTACGAAGTTTCAAGTCGAAATGTCTATTTAATATTATTTCTCCATACAAAACTGGAACCCCCATTTTACCCCTTTAGGGGTTGAATTTCGAAATATTATTTCTTATTCCTTGTATACATCATAAAGGGAACTTCTGTGCAAAATTTCAGCTTTCTAGATCCAAGGGTTTGGGCTGGGTGTTGATGAGTGGGTGAATGAGTGTGTCAGGACTTTCAGTTTTATATATATAGATAAAGTTGTTTACTCACCGGTACACCTGGAAATCGCTTGTTTGTTGCACTTTACAAACGTTGATTTCTAATTAACGTATATTGGCCTGGGCGAATTTGAGTACTACACTTTCGACGCCAGTACGTGCAACTGCTGTCTTGTTTTATAGATTTGCATGAGTTAAAACTTCCTTCGTCCCGCGAACAGATTGCGTTTCTAGCTGCACTCGCGTTAAACCAAACTTTACAATACATTTCCAGCGCAGGACCGGCTTTTTGAATATTTACAATTACACAATACAATGTTTAAGTGAAATATTTAAGAAAATACAAATAAAAATTTCAAGTTGGCTTGTAACTTTCAATATAAAATAAACATTACTGGTGAGGACTATAAGCTGATCCGTTACAAAGACAACATATGAAGGAAGAGAAGTTGAGACATAGAACACATAAAGGAAACGTTGGTAGACCACTGATTAGATGAATGGATGGAAGAAGCCAAAGTTTGGAATAAATGAACGCAAAGAGGGGAGGCTGATATCCAATAAATATCTCCAAAGAAGAAAAGTCGCAGTGATGTACCCAAGTCTCATGCCCGGTAATAATTAGCAAAAACATTTCTCAGAAGTTTCTTTTCTGTACGGTTTTAGCTTTTTATGCAGAAATGTTTTTTTAATATACTGACTTTATTGGCAATAACAGATATTTTTAAATGCCGATCTTGCAGCGGGGATGTTAATAACAACAGCAAAATCAAGAACAATAACAATGACAACGTAAGTAAATCATAAAACGTAAATATAAGTAAAATAAGCAATTAATAAATTAAAAGGTGTACCATAAATATTATTAGTACCGGATCAGTGATTTAAATGTAAGCATTATCGCAGCTTAATATCTACCACTTGCAACCGTTCTATTTTAGAGGGTGCTGGATTCATGATGTTTGTGACTTGTCTTCGAATTTGCTTAGACGGCATTTTTGGATAATGTGTTTGACGGGTTGGCCCGGGACTCCGCTGTGCCAAGTTGGAGAGTTATTGTGTTTCTAGTTGCCTTGTTCTTATACGGTGAGGTTTATCCAAATGCTTCGTTTGAGATGAATTCTTGTAAGGTGAAAATAGGATCTAGGACACATTGATGGCTTAACTTGCGTTCTCTAGTTTTAATCTATACTACGTTCCGTGATTTTAGACAGCTCGGTGGGTGATCGTTTAAAAGCTCATATATTGGGAGGTCTTATGGGTGGTTGGGTAATGTAATTTCGACCATTCACGTTCAGCTGTTTCCTTTTGTCTCAGTTATAGGGGTGGGATGTTGCTGATAGTATGTAAACGGAGTATGGGTCTAGAAATTAGTATACCCGTTATGGTTCGCCTATAATCATTTTTACCGGTTTATCGCTGTTTACGGCATGTAACAAGTTTATTATTGGGTGCTCGGTAGCTCATCGGAATAGTGCGGGTCTGGAAACGAAGGAATATGAGTTCGTTAGCAAAATTCATATAATTTGTACCTTGGAAGATACATTTATGTTATTTCAGAACGCTATCTAATATTGAAGCCGATGATATAATGAAAACTTTGCTACAAAACACACGGAACTGCAGTGCGCCTTACAAGTAAAAATAGTATAATAGTTTACAATAAAACCCTATTATTATTAAGATAACATTCTTAATATTACATTCCAAGCGGGTCATCTTTGCAGCTGTAAGAATTGCAACCAGGGTACTTCAAAACAATTTCTGAGCCTTGTCGTTGCCAAAATTGAGTTTTGTAAGACTAGCTTCCCCAAATGAAGCTCACGGCTCGAAACGGAAGCAATCGATATAGCTCCACGTGTTGTCAAGGCATCAACTCTGCAGGTTATGCAGGGAGAACTTTTCTAGAACTTCTTGGAGAATCGATAGTGGTAATTCAAGAGTTTCCACCAACATTTGCGCAAAGTAAGCGCCATGTGCGGTAAAGTTTTTTTAGGGATGAGTCGATATACAAAATGGTTGCGACAGGAGACGTCGATGAACGATAGAAGTTTATTTATATCCGATCAGAGATCGATACGAAATTTTCATGGTATTTCAGGATGATACGGGATTCACTATTTTAAACTTAGTCACTTGCGATTTCGGAAAGTTGGGTAGCTCTTGCAATCAAAAATTTTCCAAACGACACTGCAATCTACACAAAATAACTACATACAACTTTAAAAATAACCGGCTCCTATGCGTTAAACACAAGTTTTTTTGCAGGGTGCCACCACATAAGCCATCTAGTCGCTCCTTGATTTAGTTGAACCAAAGACTACAGAACAAGTATAAGATGGGTCACTCGCGGCATTTACAAACGAAATTGCACTTTAACGCGTGCGCTGACAACTCGCCGTTCACTACGTTGTATGCCCGTATGCTGGGAGATCGATAAGCACTGTGAAGCACTGGCGGCAAACCGTCTTAGAACGTTCCGATTGGACGAGTGACCCATCTTATACTTGTTCTGTAATCTTTCGTTGAACGCACCAGGTGCTCTAGGTGGGATCTAGCAACGTGCGAGCTCTTACATTCTTCCTGTTTGCCCAACTTCTTTCAGACTTGATTCAGTTCCAGCCTTAAGCCCTGAAGCAATTAACGCCTCACAACCACGCGCCAGGCAAGCGTAATCCTGTTAAGCGAGTAGCCGCTAATTCAGAACCTGAATGCACCAGCCTCCAGCGCAGCTAGCACCTGGGGTGGCAGCGTGATTTTTTGATCCTGCAAAACGAGATCATCTAAGATAACTTGTAACTCCAGCATCTCCTCAAGAATTAGAACTGCCTGAGGACACCTGCTTAACCAGGTCCTTCTTGATCACGCCGAAGTCTAAAGTCTAGCGCGCCGCAGTTAACCTGTGACTCGTTTAGACACTTCCTCGTTATTCCCTCTACGATGACCTATGTTGTCAATAGTTATTGCCTTCTTTGGAATGTAATTTTATTACTCTGCAATGTTTACTTTACTTTCACTTATCAAGAGTTTGGATATGTATTTCTAACGGTTGAAACGGGAATCTGGCTTCTATTGCATATATGGTTTTATTTTTATGTTTACGCTTATAGCTACTTTGTATTTGCCTGCGTTTTTTATTATTAATTACGCTTAAAATCTGTAACGTGTAACTTGTTCGCTGGGCGCGGTCATTTTTGACTGAAGCTAGCTGCTTGCGGGAGTTGCCCACAGCCGCATGTTGTTAGCGGTTCCCAGGTGCACTTACAGCTAAGCAAATAAAAGCGGCGGCAAACCTGGCTGCCTACAAATTTGAGTGCAGCAAACAGCGTCTGCGTATTTAGCAAACGCCATTTTCATTGTGTAGAGAGCAGGTGCGAGGGTTGCGACTCGCCCGAAAGGGTATGTGAAACGTTTAGAGGTGAACCAGTAGAGTGGGGCCAGATCCAACAATTTCGAAAACTTCATGTGGGGTTCACATAGTGTAATTAATGGTTTCGATAACGCAATCCAGTGCAAGCCTAATATGTGACGTAGCAGCCTCGAGTATTAATGTAGGCAACCAGATCCTTGTAAGAAGTGATTGTAGCTTCAGCGATAGGTGTTTGCGTCGAGTTGTGGGAGGGTTAAGCTAAAAAGAAATGCGCTTTTGTACGTGAATTGTGTTGGATTTTTATGGATGCAACTATAGACAGGGCCACCTTCAAACATTTTAAAGGTCGTTCTTTTAAGAACAGCTATTTCGGTGCCATTTTAATATTGTTTTATGTAAGTCATTCATAATGACACTACTTGATTTGACTGGTAAATACACGTAGAATCAAGGTGAATTGTCGGTAGTTCTCATGTTATTAATTAACACTGTGTGTGTCAGCAATGGCTATTCATCTTAAAATGTAATCATATCATCTTTTGTTTTCTCTATGATTTTGTCTGTGTTTTAAAGACAATATAAGTATGTAAGCAAATTGGCTTTTCTTGCTGTTGTTTGAAGTCAGTATTAGCCCGAGAACACTACAGGCACAAATCAGCTTCCTGTTTTTAGCAAATAGTGATCGTTCGTCATCGTAACCGATGTACTGCTACTTAGCAATTTCTAAAGATCTTATATTGAGCGTACCATAAACGGAGACGAATAAAGTTACAGAGTGAGGTTTGGCAATGAACATATTTCGGAAACCGTTTCTGCTAACTTTAAAGAAGCGTCAAGTAAATGAAGCTGGGACCCGAGCCAAAGCTTGCGAAGCATTGAAAATCCGCACGCCAGATAATAAATTGGCGATATTCATGTTAATAGCGCGATGTGTTCGGGTCGGGCCGATCAGGAAGAGGGAAATAATTCATAGATGAGGCTCCGGTGTGATAAATGCGAATGCCAATAGCAGCAACCGCAATTGCCAGGCTGGGGACGGGCAAAAATCGCGGCGATTCTTCTCAATTTGCGGCTTTCCATCGCAGACAGCAGGTACTTACTTGATCTGTCACTGCACCATTTATTTCCTCGACCTAATTTACGCTGCAGAATAATTCATGCAAACCAAGAAAAATTCGCGTGGCGCCATTCATCATCTCGCGCGTCTTGAAAGCCCCGTTTTCGCAGCGGAGCTCGAAATGCACCCGGAAAATCAATATAAGCTCTAAGAAATTTATGCCGACTTTTGAAAGAGCGCTTACCGATCCTCGGCATATGAAATGCTCTCTGAGTCATCCTTATATATCAGATGTCACATTCACCCTGACATATATCAATGCCTAGCATGAGCAGTGCGGAAAGATTTCAATAAGTAAAATGGGAAGTAATGGGAACCGGGAATCCAATGCGAAATCAATCGCATATGCGAAATTCAGATTGGATTGACGCTTTTGGCTTTTCAGGTTTGCCCCTTTGAGGCGACTTACTTTGAATCTACCCTGGTAGGATAAAAATGCTCCTGTTTATAGAAAAATTCCTTTTGGAAACTTTAACGCTCTCTGTAGGCTTGCTGGAAGTTGTTAATGTTTCATAGCTAAACTTTCTGAGGACACGAAATAGGGATGAATAAGTAATACCTGTTCTGTGATAGCATTAACTTAGTCCTTTAAATGGATGCTTCTCGGAAATTTGCGAAAGGTTGTGAATGGCATTCCGGAAGAGAAAGTGGCAGCGTCAAAGCTGAAACATGTTGCCAAATATTAATAATAAACAATGGCAGTACGCATGTAAAGTACACATATTTTTTATAATTCTAATAAGCATTACCTGAATGCGAATTAGACAAAGTTAGCTTACACATTTTATGTTTAATTTATATTCTAAATAAGTCAGAAGAAAATTATTGTATTATGAATTTAATGTTATTAGCAAGAATATAATTACTCGTAATAAATGTCAATAACTTATAATGAGTTCTATTAAAACACTCTCAGAGTAAAATATGGAAAACGAAATAGAATAAATCGTACGTATACTGAAGCTGTCATATCAGTTAAACAAATATTAATCTTTAGCATACATTTTCGTAAAATTACTGTAGAACGATTATTAAGTTTTCTAGTGCATAACTTTGTTGAAGAATAACTTATTTACAAAAGTAAATATATTTTGAAAAATAAGAGAGCTATAGAGTCGCTTAAATGGGACAGAAATTGCCTACATAAAGGAGACATAAAATGATGCCCTCGATTAAAAAAAAAAATTCAAGGCACATGTTCACTTTGCTATGTTAGTTGTTATTAGAGGTACACAAAAACTTCGTTGGAAAATTTAGTAATTTATAGGTACGATTTAGTGAAGCCGATAGTTCTCTCTCTAGTGATGCTAGTTGTTAACGACACTGAGACCTATTGGTCCATTGTACTTAAAAGAGTTACTTCTAATTCAGTTGACCCATCGCTGCTACTTTCACCTGCACCTGGGCGAGAATAACAATGGTAATCAGTCAATACTAAGTTAGTTTTCTTCATATTCACTCGTGTATTCTCTAAAATCGTTAGGATTTGTTAAGCTCATTTTGACAGCAGTATCTACTTTTGGCGCACTACATAACCTGCTTCTTGAAGTTGTGCATTTGATTGCCGTAACCGTTGGCACAATTGTTTAGTCATTTTTTTCCGACTTCGTTTTGGTTTCCAAGTGAGCAGCGACGAGCTAAAAACAACCAGCTTGCAATCGTAGTGAACTAGTGTCTAACCTTTAAAAGAGTTTTTAAAGATCGAAATGGTTCCTGTTTCTTTTTTATTTTTCCCATTAATCGTTTTTTGGTATTTGGGAAAGACACCATCATAGTGTAGACAGAAACTGTAGCCCTTGGCGAGCCAGACCGTAAAGATATGTATTGACAATTTGGATTTACGCAGTTTAATTCCATACTAGTTGATTTTCGGCAAGTCTGCATCTCTTGATTAACCTACGTAGTACTGGGGAGAGAACGTTAAGCCGATTTACATGAAAAGTGACTCGTTTTTAGACAATTCTCATTTGGATGCCAATGGTGTTCTATTGTTTCAAGACTTATTTTTTATTTCATAGATCTGCATATTGTCATATTTTTATATTTCTCTGTTGAAAGAGTTGCTGAAAATGTATGGAAGGCTTCCTGGATGACTCCTAAAGGTTTATCTTCTCTTTGTGGGTGGCTTCTGAAGTATTACTATAGACTTGGACTTCCGAGGTTTTCCGATTTATGGATTTCGTTGCCATTACGGTTTAGCTTTGGCTTCTCTGCCATAGTCTGTACCATTCACCTATGTTGGCCGTATACCAACTAGCACCTAGGCGATAGTAAAGCGGATATCCTTCATCGACGTTAGATTCAACAGGTAACCTATTATCTTCCATTTTGTTTAAATATTTTTGCCCTAATTAAAACATGTCTCGGCGCGAATAAGTGTATGAGCTGACAATATTGTTTCATATGTCTATTTCATGTGTATCTGGTGCTTTGTTAAACTTACATTTGAAAGTATAAATTGTACACGTAGTGCTGTGAACGCAGCGTGTACACCCGCGGATATTATATGGTGTTTGCTTATATTATCTATTTGTAGACATCGTAGATTCAATATCTTACTTAGGTACGAGGATGGTTGATCAGGCTGACATGAGATCACAGCCAGTGTCTAGCAACTTCTGGAAGAGACCCGAGAGGAACGAGTGGAAGGTAACTAGGGAATAGACCTTCTAGTATCGATCCTAATTAATATCTTTCGCTTATGCCTAGCGGGAAACTACTTGCCACTGGCGTGGAGACCGATCAAGGTCGTCGTCATTTCCAAACCAGAGCGAGCATCGTACACTCTGCCAAAGGAATACAGGCCAATCAGTCTAATGTCTTTCTGTTTAAAGACTATGGAAAAACTGGTAGACAGGCACATACGAGATGGGGTCTTGAAAGGCAGTCCCATACATCCTAGCCAATTTGCATATTAACCAGGAAAATTATGCGAATCGGCACTTCACAACCTAATTAGTAGAAGTGTCGATAACCAACAAGGAAGTAGCTCGAGCTGCTTTCTTGGACATGGCGTTGACGACATCACAAACAGATGGATAGAAACCATGTTAGAGGGACGCCAGATACAGGCCGATTTGTGAGAAGAATCCCTCAAGGTACGTGCTGTCAGAGTTTGTCCACAACGGGGTGTTCTATCCCCACTACTGTGGAATATGGTAGTAAACGATCTTCTGCAAACACTCAGTGATGAAGGGTTCTACACCCAAGGTTATGCAGATGGCATAGTCATTAACATAAGGGGCAAGTATCCAACCATCATTAAGGCCCTTATGCAAAGGGCAGTGAACATTACTCAGGGGTGGTGTAATAGGGAAAATCTCAAGGTAAACCCTAGCAAAACATTTATAACACCTTCCACTAAGAAAAGAAATATACATAGCCTTTCAACAACCTCAAAATCTTTGGTGAAAGAATTCAGGTCGGCCAGGAAGTTAAATATCTGGGTATTACCCTAGATACAGAACTGAACTGGAATTATGGTTGATCGGTACTACATAACAGTGGTCAGACCCGTGGGACCAAAGCCACAGTCCTTCAAGCTAAAATATTTGCTATAATGCAGTGCGTCCAGGAAAATGCAAAACGCGGGTACTCCCAACAACGCATAAGCGTACTTTCTGACAGTCAAGCGGCATTGAAAGCGCTTGAATCATCTCGTGTCAGCTCTGTACTAACAAGAGAATGCCTAAATCACCTGGTACTCTTATCTGAAAAGAACACTATTTAGCTCATTTGGGTGCCAGGGCACATAGGGATAGAGGGAAACGAAGCAGCAGACGCCCTCGCAAAAACTGGTGGATCTACCCCATTCATATGCCCCGAACCTGTATTTGATATACCCAAACAAAGTATCCGAACAGCGATAGAAAAATGAACCGCTAGGCAACATGCTTCTCACTGGGATGCTACACAGGGACAAACACTGGGGAAGGAAATAATTAGAACGCCTTCTCGCAGACTAACACGAACTCAGATTAGACAGCTGGTAGGAATAGTCACAAGACACTGCCACCTGAGAAAACACCTACAAAAATAGGTATATACAGAGGGATGTACTCTGTAGTTTATGTCAGGAAGAGGAGGAGACAGCCTCACACATAATCTTCGACTATCCAGAGTTATTTTGCAAAATACAGCAAGTCTTCGGGGGAACTCCACATGGAGCAGCTCTCACACACGAACACCTCTTAAAAAAATATCCTATAACTCGTTGAAGGTGCAGATCTATTTTAATAGGATCAGGGGGCACAAAAGACCACACAGTCGAAGTGCAAAACTGGGCTCACTACTAACCGATCCAAATCTCTGCATTAAATAAATCAATCAATCAGGTACGACGAATTGCTTTTTTATAGAGTTACCACATCAAAGACCTTACGCTTGATAATTTTAATTTTGAGATCTTATCTGCATTGTAAGTTGTGATGACAATAACACCGCGGCATCTTCCAACTTAGATATGCGAGCTGTTTAACAATCAAGTTAGTGGCGTTCGTATTTGGTTTTCATCAGTTTAGAGTTAACTCACTCTCTCCTCCGAAGTAGGTTAGCCAGCTCGTTGAACGCATTTGGTTACCGGACTGTTTTAGGTATTTGCTGCTCGATATTCGGCATTTCACGACTTTTATATTCCTGTCAATTATTGTTAATAAAGTACACGCCAGAAACATTAAACGCCAAAGTTTAGTTTTTGGCTAGGTTTTGCATTGGTATTAGAACAAATGTTCAACACGTGCAAAATTAATAAACTCGCTGCGTTGCGCTGCTTGTACGATTATTGTCATTTTATTTTATCTCTACTTCATTTTGGAGCGTTCAGCGGGTAACAGATTCTCATTTGCAGTTGTATCGACTTCCTTGTGATCGTCCAAATTCTTCGCTATATTTTCCCTATATATCGCAGTTAATCCTCATTAAATACATCTTCCAATTTTGTGGTTTATAATTCTTTACAATTGACCATAGTTTAAATGTTATCTCTTACATGCAATAGAAATCATAATTACAACCATTTAAAAATCGTATTAAGATAACATTACATTTAAGTGAGTAGCCTTGCTACAAGACCGCGACAAAGAGTTTCCAAATATTGCCTGAAAAATGTCTACTGCTTGCTGTGATAAACAAAACCGTTACTTGTGTTCGCCTGTAGAGAAATTCCTCAGAGCAAGGCGCTACTGCACTGCAAACGGAGACAGACCCCAAAAAGCGTATTTTGCAATATGCAATACCAGGTAATAGAACATAGATAATTTGCACAGCTTTGAGAGATGCGGAAATGAAGGGAAGTCAAAACCAAAATACCCAGCTCAAAAGATACCGACAAAATTTGTGTGGTTCTGCAGGCAATGTGGCCGCAAAGCTTTCGGGGCTGCATCTCTCTGGCGGGAGGAGAAGGAATGGGCAGCAGCAGTTTTAAAATTGTCTACAAGCAATTAACGTGAATCCACAAGCCATAAACGAAACTCATTTCAGGGCGGCGTCGGTGTCGAGCGTGACTTTACTAGCTGGTTGCAAAATGTGGTAGCCGGACGAGACAAGGTGTTCATTTGAATGTGTTCGATCGTAGGTCGATACGAAATTCCTCTAGATTCAAATGAAGACGGGATCCGGAATTTCAAATTCGTAGCCGAGGCTTTGCTAAAGCTAGGCAAAGCAATTTCATATAGCGGCATGTAAGGGGCTATCCAAATGGCTACATTTATTGAACATATAACACACCACACTCTACCTCTATGTTCTATTATATCTCTGGACTATTAATCTACCCCGTGCATTCAAACGCCAGCGGCGGTGATAATTTTTGAATGGAACTTACAGAGGATATAACATAACGCATAACTTAATTTAAAAATTCTCAGTTTATAACGAATACCCATATTCCCAAAGAAACAATTGTGGATTGAATATGTTCAATTATGCCCCCTGTAGTGATTGAAATATGTCAATGGAAGAAAAGCAGTAAATTGTAGTATAGTCTAAGGCTCTAAAGACAGTATTGAATTTCAACGCCTTGGTCGTCTTGTAGAGTACGTGCATTTTTAGGTAGGTGCTAAAATGCGCGTTGGTAAAATATAACCCTATCTTACACATCTCTTAATGCAAAGATCAGCAGTATCTTACACATTGTCGACTCTTACTGTTGCAATTTCATATTTCATATACGTCGGAGCTGAATGTCTATTTCTGGAGAAATCATCATAAAGAATTGGCGTAAATTGAATCTTATAATATAAGATAAATCAAACCATTAATATTTAAGATAGTGGATATAATATTACTAAGATATGGTTATATTTATAAAGGTCTTAAATAAATGCTCTAGATATAGGAACAATAAAAATAGAACGATTGAACGGATTGGTATTACTTGATCGTCTTCTTATGAAATATTTCAAATGACAGAATATGAAGTTTAGGAAGTACTAAAAACAGTTGAATAAACAATACTTAAACTGTCTCCCGCATCGACCTTTACATAAAAACACAGAAAACATGATATAAATTTAAATTTTACGTTGTCGCCGTAACTTCATCCTTGACTCTGTAACCTGATTACAGAAGTTTTATTAAACGCGCAAAGTTTTTTCAACTTTCCCTGATTTCTGAAGCTGACCGTTCTACAACATAAATCTCTCGCAACTGGAACAAATCGTGAAAAGCGTTTTAAGCCGTTCGAAGTACAGAAGCATGACCGGTTAGGGCTGAATTTTTATGGGCTTCCTTGTTGCAGCCTACCTGTAAGCAATAGAAACAAGCGGTATAAAACGAAGTTCAGCAAAACCTTTTCTTACAACGTTCTTCAAACGAGCCATAAGGTTCGAGTTTAATATAAATACCAAGTGGTACGAATGTAAAAAGAATATATTACATTCACGTAAAGCAAGGTGTAAAATCTTTGACAAACAGAATGAATATAAAACATAATCTTCTTATTGAAATACCTATTAGAACCTACTGTAACGTAAACATTTTTTTAAATAACTTGAAAATTTGAAATTCAAATATTTGTTATGAAATCTATGAACTATTAAAAAAACAGCAGTGGTAAATCGTTAAAAAAGTTGATTTATTTATTTCGGCACAACTTGCACTTGCACAATTTATGTCACCACTAACCTAAAGGGTCTCATGAAACTACATAACTTTTGTAAAGACACCAGCCGCGTACAAAAAAAAAACTGAAAACTACTAAAAGTCGAGTATGTTTCCCAGGATGGATGTAAACAGGATAATTCGAGAACTGCGTAGCCCATCCGTCTTACTTCTTACCCGTCTTATTTGGAATATTGATGCAAAGAAGTGATTATCTTTAGTGTTTGCGAAGTATATTTGAACTACTACTAATAGACGTTAACCGCTCGCGTACTTACCCCATTAGGGTGACTTGCAAGCACACTGTCAGACTAAAGCTGACCTTAAAGTCTCGAGTTAGAATGTCGGTCTTGGCAACATTCTTTAAAAAGGTTTTCCAAAGATGCAGATGCGAACTTTTATCCATAGACAACTTTAAATCTCAAGCAGCAATTTTCCTGGGAAATCTGGAAAACCAAACAGATAAAAGCTTACCAAATTTCAAAGAAAGTAGACAATGGGCAGCACCGTAGAAAAAGAGTTTGCGACGCTGGACCGCTCTCCCACTTCCTCGGCAGTCGCGTGAGCGTTTACTGTGATTGCTTCGCCAATCCTGCATCAGTATACATTTGAAATGTAAATTAGTTTGGTTAATTTTCTCGCTACTTTAACTTATATAGTATGAATGGACAAACAAGTTAAAATGGCACCTCGACTCCGACGTAATCATTATTTGCATATACAGTATAATTAAATATTCAACATTTTGACCAGCACTATATCCGTTTTCAACAGCACCCCCGACGCTTACCGACTTGCATTTACCTTAAGAATTGTAGCTTTTTATCTTACAAATAAGACAGTTTATTCTCAGAATTATTAATTTACATCTTACATTTTTTTAACGTAGCATTGCACTGTGGCGGCTGCGGGATGCTGCTGTTTATGCATTTTCTCACTATTAGATAGCACCTTCCACCCTTGACTATTTTGCGCTAATCCTCGGACTTCATTCCATTCTAACCCTCTTTCCAATACTGCACTCTTCACGTCCTCTACCAGCTTTGTTCTTGATTTTATTTTTTCTATGACTTCGTACACCGTTTTTGCTATTGATTCCTCTGGCATTCTTTATACGTGTCCTAGCCAGATCAGCTGCCTTTCTTGCACCGCTGACACTACGGCTTTGGCGTTTATCTGTCCTCCCTACACATACACTTTCCTATTCTGTCTATACAGGATTTACATTTTATTTTTTCAAGAAACCTCCCCTCTAGTTATTCTGCTTTTGAGCCTGTCTGCCGTAGTGGATGATTCACCACCATACACTACTTTTGTAAATACTGTTATTTTTACTTGTTTTAAGACTTCAAATTTGACCAGGAAACTTGCTTTTATTGCAGTAAAGATCCTTCACCTTGCAGCTATAATCATGTTTATTTAACTTCCTATCTTCCCATTTGCCGTTTAATTAAAGTTGCCAATCTGTTCCAGAATTTCCTATTCCAGCCTAATAGTATAGTTACTTGTACTCGAGAACAATATCATTGTTTTTGTTTTTTCAGTAACGATATCAATTTTGTGTAATTCTTGCCTACAGATGTCTATGTTGTGCTGCAATTATTTTTTTGTTCTTAACAGAATAACCATATCATCTACGAAAAGTAGATATTCTCACCTTCTCTTCATTTGTTCTTCTTATAGCATTTGTACGTAAGCAAGTTTTACGTAAAATGTAAACGCCTGACGGTCGAATTCTATTTATAGTATTTAATACAACATTAGAGGTCTGCATTAAATAATTTTCGCCAACTGGCGTAATTCAGCAAAACCAGGAATATTCCTTGGAAGCGCCTAAAGCTCGTTTCTAAGCATTTTGTATTGGAAAAATCTATGCTTGACTGCCTCTTAGCCAGCTGGAAAAAATTTGGCAATTTTGTGGATGCAGGTGTGCGAGCTGATATTTCGAACTCACGCCGACCGTATCTTCGACGACGATTGCTGGAGTTTGAAACATAAAGGAAAGCAAAAGGGGTGCTGGATGTCCGTAACCAGCAAAGCAAGATGGGTAGGACAACGAAAAAAACGAAACGGAAGAGAAAAACGGCCTGAGACATACTTAACAGAGCATTCGTTCACGGTTTTTGGGCGGCCAGAAGACATTTTGCTTCACAACTGTACTACGTATATCTAGAAATAGTCGGCAGCTGCGGCGACCCAACAACAGGACCAACTGCACCTGTGGCGACACTTTGGGCGGGAGAAATTCGTACATGGTGCAAGTTCCATACGGTTACGTCTAGTAACAAAACTGTCGATTTGTGAAAAAGAAAACATGGCAGCCGACAAAGATAGCCTAAGTTTTTGGAAATCTTGGAAACAAAATCATATCGATTTAACATTCACAACTTGCTGAACCAATTAGACGAACTCGAAACGCATGTTAAGGTAAAATGTAACCACCTGTCAAATTATAAAATCTTGATATTAACTAACTCCGTGCAGCGGAATATGAATACCTTAATTGTGTTTATCCGATGTGTAAAGAACCAACATCTTATCTCGACGTACAAGGTGACGGGTAAATTAAAAAATCTATATTTCTCCGCCTGTACATATTTCGGAATTTTCAATTTTTGAATTCAGATTTGCATGGAAGACGAAAAACCAAATACAAAATAGCAGAAAAAAGATCAAGTTACCTTTTGTATACCGTCTAGCAATTTGTCTGGATATGCTAGGATTACCATTTTTAATTGGTTTATATTAAAATCTTTTTTTTTATTTCAGGTTCTAAACTTTTTATTTCATAAATTTGGTTTTCAACTTATAATTTTGATTTTACCTTAAAATTAAAAGCTTCCTTCTGAATGTTATAACCCAGCATTTCACAATTCTAAATTTTATTAAAATTTTTGATTTTCTCCCCGTACCTTTTTGACTTTTGATCTGTGTGTTTTTCTTACTCGTGACTCTTGCGCAATAAAGATAGTTACAAAAGAATTTTATTGTATAATAAATTGCCAATTACCAAAAACTCATGATATTGCTTGTCAAGGTCGCAATAAAAATAGCACATATATGGTTTTGCTATTTGTATTGACTGTTTTCAGGATACTCTTTTGAAAATTAGAATTTTTTAAGAATATAATATATAAATACATTAGACGGATATTTTGTAATCCCCAAAAGTTAATTGAAATCGTAGATGGGCTCTATAATTTAGTATGTACGACTACTTTTGGTTACAGGGAAGCTTAATAACTGGTTAAAAATGTGCATCTTGATTATCGTATTTTAGTAAGCTAAATTTTAGTTGCCTCTAGCTGAGTAATAATATACAGGGCGTTTCATTAATAATTGGAAATATTATAACTGTAGAATCCTGGGCTCAAAATATTAATATTTAACCCAAATTACTTAGATAAAATGTGGCTCCTTACTGAGATATAGGGTATTCTATTTAAAAATTTAAAAACGATTTTTCCCCTTTACTTTAAAACTATTTGACGTATCCGTATCATATTTGGCAGGAAGTGTAGACACTGTAAACCATGTTAAATTATCTTAAATAAACGTTTCTGGCTACTACCAGAGGCGCACGACAGGGGCAAGTGATTGGTTGACCCTTTCCAAATTCTACGCCACTGGCGGAATTGCCATTTTAGCAAAATTTTCGATTCTCCGATACTTTCTATGTAAATAACATACTCTTCCTTCGTAACGATAAAGATATTATTTTTCGAGATATTTAAAGTTAAACATAAAGCTGAACAGTTATTTTGATTTTAATATGTATTAATTATGTCGGTGTTTTTTGTCACGAGATTGCATTTATTACGCGAATGAAAGTTTAATCTGTATTAACTAAAAAAAAAACATAATGTTATTCATTAAAATTGTTCTTTTATTTAGATTATTACAAAATGGTTCTTTTCAGAACCTCAATTTGTTTTTATGATGAATGCATCTATGTATTCGTTTCAATAAATTTCATTAAATAACATTATGTTGTTTTGTTAATACGGATTAAGGTTTCTTTTGCGAAATAAATGTAATCTTATGACAAAAAACACCGACATAATTAATACAACTGTTCACCTTTATGTTTAACTTTAAATATTCCGAAAAATAATGACTTTATCGTTACGAAGAAAGAGTAATTTATTTACATAGAAAGTTTTAAAGAATCTAAAAATTGTGCCAAAGTATTAATTCCGCCAGTGGCGTAGAATTTTGGAAGGGTCACCACTCACTTGCCCCTGTCGTACACCTCTGGTAGTAGCCAGAAACGTTTATTTAACATAATTTAGCATGATTTACAGTGTCTACACTTTCTGCCAAATATAATACGTACACGTTCAATAGTTTTAAAGTAATGGGGAAAAACCATTTTTAAATTTTTAAATAAAACACTATGTATCTCAGTAAGGAGTCACATTTTATCTAAGTGATTTGGGTTAACTATTAATGTTTTGAGCCCAGGATTTTACAGTTAAAATATTTCCAATTATTAATGAAACACCCTGTATAGAAGAGCAACCTATTTAATATAAAAAATTACATTTTTTGAGTAAGTCACTACGTAAATCATAGAAACGTGTTATTTAAATTTTTTTACTAGACTGTTATATTATACAACTGAATACAACCGTCGCATCCCAACAATCTCAATGAAGGAATGGCCACCAGCAATTCATGAAAAATTGCATTTAGCCTCTATCTGAAAAGACGGCTCCCTGATTAAAGCTTCCCGGGGCATTGAAGAATTCGTACGGTTGCATCTAAGTGCCGACATTTTTCAGAAAAGCTCTTTGAAACAATAGAATTGCGCAACAAACATTTGTAAGGCATAGACATTTTCCGAGCGCTTCCCTCATGACTGTCAATCGCGATTTTTGTTTTTCTTGTCGCGATGGCCTCGCTTTTCTCCCTCGACAGCTCCCATCTACTCTCGAATATCTACTGAATGCGATTGTAACATCTAAAGACCCCAGTTCTGCACAATAAAACTGCATTCGAAATTCTGAGTCATGCTGCGTGCTTTACCCTTCCTGTCCCCGATCTCGCGTCAGTCAAGCGTCGTTTTCGCATTTTACGAGATCGCCGGAAAAGTCGCTAACTATCTGCAGGCAGACAACTGTATCCATAACAATACGCCCCCGCTAATTTCTCCGGAAAGCTCAGCTGCAGCCAGGGCCGACTCGAGGGGGATACGTCATTTTTAACCTGAACGTCAAAAATAGAGATGGTGGTGTGATCTTTAAAAATACTATTAAGAGCAAACTAGGTGCATCTTCAAGCTGTGGTTATGCGAACTCTCTCTTTAATTCAGTGCATTTTCGCCGTGTGTTCGATAATTTTATAGAGGCATCAAAAGAGATTGAAGACCACGTGAATACGTAATATACCTAAACAACCTATTTAACACTGTTGGCAACCACATTTACAACACCATATTTGACATGTAGGATATACAGATATACTTGTTACATATTCAAGAATTAACATATTACAGGAAGCTATTTGCCCAAAATAATTTTAAATAAATAACTTAGCTCTGAATAGAGCTTTTGCGAATACAAAAAAAAATACATTGTCGCGAATTAGAAAATTAACGCAACGGGAAAATTTAAAACTACCGCACTAACGTCAATACTCAACAGTTCAAACTACTGCCATTAGAACACTAAATTTACTAAATTGGCAGGTGTTCGTAGTCACATAGACTTCAATTTTATTAAATTTCTTTGTATATACTGCTATGCAGAGCTGGGCAGTAATTAATTACTTTATAATTAAATTACTAATTAAATTACCTTTTGTTTATTTGCCTTGGAATTGAATAACTTTTCCAAATGCGGTAATTGTAATTGGGAATTGCCATTTTTGTTAAAAAGTAATTATCAATAATTACTTTTTGAAGGATATTTACATACTACATTCAATTACTCAATTACTTTTGTGTAATAAAATTACTCTAAAGTATTTAAATTACTTTACAGGTATTTGAATGATCTGTGGTATTAATTGAAATTACTCGCGGTATTTGAATTACTTTATGGTAACTCAATTACTGAATTGCTGACCTCGCTTGGGTGCTAAATCTCCTAAACGCAAAAAATACGATAAGGTCTTATTAAGTTACATATTAAGAAAATCGGAATAGAATATTCCCGGCTCAATATAAGCCTAATTTGGGAGATCCTCTGACGACTTGACTAACAGCAACTTTAGTATTCGCATTTTGTACGACGAGTGCACGAGCAAACAGTGCATTCGTGCGTGTATTGTGATATGTATGTTATAAGTGAAGCTAATATTTATTGTGTAAGACGCTAAAACTATATTGAATATAAAAGTGTTACAGATTACAATACCTACGGTAAAAATATAGTTTAAAATAGCTTCGTTAGACGATATTGGTTCATAATAATTATTTATTAATTTCAATTTGCTTCTTTTAAACGATGTATTAGCATAGAGTTATACTGCCGTGCAAGTGTAACAGGAGTCCAGAAAATTACGTTTTTGAATGAGGAATTGAAGTAAACGGCCAAAATCCAATAACAACATTTGAACAGCGTAAAACACATAAAGCAAATATACCTAATTGCAAAATTCCGTGCCTAGTTTACTCAAAAATGCAGTACGGGGTAACGTACTAATACAATTTAAAAACGCTGCATAACGTTTACCGCATTCTTACATTGAATACTTTGTAAATTATTCATTCTTCGTCGCTTTCCTGCCTTGCAATGCTCATATGCTGATTTACGTTATGCAGGGTGCTGCGTTGACGGATGAAACATACAAAACCCCTATACTAATTACGAGGCATTCAAATATTGGCTCCTTAATGATTTTACACAAAATTCCATTATTATTTTTTTAAAGAACAGTGCATAGTGACCCAATTTATGTAATTTTATTGTTCCTATCTTAAAATCAATACGTATTATTAAATATTTTGATGAAATTAATAGATATTAGGTATTATTAAATACGTTGATAAAATTTTGATTGAAGTAAAAACATGAAAGCAACCTGAGCAATTTATTTGTAGAGCGTTGACAGTGAAAGTTTTTTAAATACCTAGTTTTCCCCGTTTCTTCTACGGAGTGTTCAAAAAGAAATTACATAAGGATTGGCCATGGAATATAAAAGTAATGTCAACAACAACCTTTACAATTAATTAACTGTCATCACTGTTGTTGTTATTGTATGTTTATATTATACGCTGATATCGTGATTGAAAATTATAAAGATTGCTGTCAACATTAGTTTTATTTTCCATGGCCAACCCTTATGTGATTTCTTTTTGAACACACGGTATAAAGGTCTCTTGAATGTAAAAATGACTTAATTGTTACGTGCTTGAACATATGTCTTTTGTTTTTGAATCTGATGTACGAATTCCTATTTCAATCAGCCGTTTTTAACTAGGTTTATCAGTCACTTGTCAACCTTCAACGGTCCCTAATGAACACCAATTTGATATTTTGTTTTTACCTAACACATTTTTTATAGCTATTTGAGCATCGAGTGTTAGCTTGTATTCCGGTGGTTGTTTTGAACATCATAGCAGATTAGTTGGAGTCCCTGGAAGTTGCCGGACGTTCTGCGGCTTGGGTCGACAAGCGAACGGAGAGACAGGGCCAAGCATCGTAAAACTTGCTAGAAACTCGAATTAAGCCCTCATTTCCATTCCAAAAGCAATAGAAAGGTCAGCAAATTTTAAGCTAAAAAGATTTAATTTAGTGAATTTCTTGGTAGCGTCGGTTTTATGAGCACTTCCGGCATAAGCGTTGCTACAACCTTGGATTTACCCCAACAGCAACGTGCACACATACTAAAACTTACATTGAATTACACGTAAAAGTTTTTATTCCATTGCATTTTATATTCGCAGTAAATTACACTTCGATAATAAATATCAATCACTTAGTTAAAACGCAATTCAATTGCTAGAAAAATGCAAAAACCAAGGACAGTTGCAAACCTTGGGCGTGGCACAAAATCTTAGTCAAATGTGCCGCCAAATTTGAGCGAGATCTGCGGGATTACAAATGCATCGGTCTCCTAAATGACGAGAGTTTGAAAATAAAGGTAAAATAAGGAGATTTTCCATGATGTCGATCGTAAAAGTTGCGTCGACAACCTTCGTAATTTTTCCAAAGCGGCATGGTAAGGCTGCACCATGTAGCAACATATACGTAAAGGTACGCTCATAACAGAACTACAAAAACCCTTAGTTTAAAAGTCCTTGGATAACTATAAATTAACGATTACTTTACTTCTTACTTGATTATTGGTCAACTGCTCAAACTAAATTGTTCTGTCCATCAGTGAGTTTAACGTGACGGGTTAAATCAGATAAAAATACTAACTCATCGTTCTTATTTCTCCTCATCAAATAAGAGTACTGTCTACTATTCATTAGAAAATAATAATGTCTGAACCTGTTCGTCGCCTATTTTACTTCTACTTCCTCATATGCGTATTTATTTCCGATGCTTATTTTGTGTAGGACTTAAAAGAAAGAGGCAATTAACTCCTTGTTTAAGTCTTTTGTTGGGGATACAGCGTTTCAAAAACAACTGGTTTTCCGTAATCCTGACTATGTTAAAATTAGCATGGGTGTTGACAGCTCCTAGCGAAGGCTCTAAGTCTAAATACCACAAGTTGAAGTTTTGGGTGGAGCAATTTTCTTCTCGACCGATGTGGCGTGATGTGGTTCGACTCCCTCGCAAACCACCGTTTACCGTTCTTATCTACGAGGTTTTTCTCCGTGCTTGGCACTTTGACTTGACTTTTTTTATTTTGGGTACATGAATTTGTTTGCATTTGGATTTTGAATGCTTACCTTAATTTGGATTGTAATGCGGTACTTCTCTTGATTTTCAAAGTGGATTTTTGATTTTATCGAATATGGTAGTAATCAACAAAGGAAGACAAGCTAAAGAATTTGTCTAGGGCGAGTGGTGTATAGGCAAGACTGGAAAAGGTCCAAAAAAGTATGCAACACCCAGCTTATATGAAAGTGGTAGAAGAAAAAAGCTAAAAGTGTTCAAACAAGACCGGATATAATAAATAACCTGTTGCGGTGCAAACACTTCAGGATGGTCCTTCGTTTTCCCGTCTTCTCGTTTCGCTTATTCTCAAAATATCCCATTTTGTATTGGGCATTTCCTTCTTCAATTCTACTAACCGATCTTGTTACCGCATTGATCGGATATTATATACAGCAATATTGCACGTGAATGGTTTGGAAGTGTGGGTTTTAGATGTTAACTGCACATTTTTGCCTCCCTCAGAATCTGTGAGGCTGAACTTACTGATGTGGGTTTTTGGAATCTGGAATTTCGTCCACTTGGGGTGTTATTCCGTTAGTATTATAATTTGTTATAATATTTATGTTGGGGGGTGATAGCCATAGTTTTCCATGCTGACTAGATGTGTTGAAAGATAACAAAAAATGTAGGAAGGATAGAATTTGAGGCGAAAGGAAGATTTGAGAGGTGAGAACAGATCTAGAGCTGTTTCGCAAGTTTTTGAAGTGTAAATCCGTACTCCACTGGTTGAAAAATAGTTACTTACCGCTACCAGGAACTAAAACAGGCATCTGAAATGGTTGTCTTAGTATGAATCAAGACAAAGCAAAAATAATGACAAATTATGAAACGCCTGTTCTAATATGTAGAAGACAAACATTCTCTTACGATTGACAAGAAAAACCAAGCAGAAGAAATAGCAAGGAGCATTACAATAATCTTGGCAGTCGTCGGGCGCATGGGAGAAATTATTAAGAACAAAGACTTGCCAAAAAATTTTTATTCTTCCAGTACTGACATACGGCAAGCAAACAATGTCGATGATGATCAGAAGCGCAAACAAACTAAGAACAACTCGAAGAGCTATAGAGCAGATTATACTAGGAATCGGCACCAGAGATCATTTACGAAATCATCATATAAGAACTTGAACAAAGGTCAAATATTTCAGACAACAAATAGCGGCCGCAAAGTGAAGTTGGGTGGGTCATGTTGCAAGTCAAGATCCAATCATAAACTGGCGACCGAGAGCTCATAAAAAAGAAATTCGACGACCTCAAAAACTTGGATAGACGACGTAATGGACAAACTGGGAAAAAATTGGCAACAAATATCAGTAAATAAGAGAGAGTGGAAACATGATGGGAAGTCCTACGTCCAGGAACGTACTCTAAATAAGTGTGAAGAAGACGAAGAGTACGAAGATTTTAGCATTAGAAACATTTGATGCTGAAGAAACAAAGAAGTAAAATTATAAAATGATAAAAAAGTATATAGCAAGTGTAATGTTCTTAAATCTTGTAGATTGTAACGAAATGAAACCGTTCGGATACTCGGGAATAATAAACTTCTACTGGGTCTAATTTAGTATACTTGGAGACAAGTCTGATACAGAATGTCGTTTACACTATTTTGAACTAACTTAAGACTTGTGATTAGAGATAACTAACTCGCTACTGATGTGAGTGTTAGATTGCCGAGTACTTAAGAATTTGTTATAATTATATCTTCTATATACAATTATATATGGATGTAAAAAGCCAACGTAAGCCTGGCATATTGCATAGTTGGACACACTTACAATAACTGCAAGAGTTGCACTGAACTTAGTTCTGTGTCAGTAAAACATGAGGCAACGTAATTGATTAGTAATAAATGCCAAACGAATTAGCAAATGTTTTCAGCTCTTTTTCAATGTCCAATACACGAGCCATTTACACAAATGCCGTTTACGTCCCAGCAGCATCATAAAAAAAACACACACAGAGCCTTTACTCTTCCAGTTACAGGCCGAGAAGCATGTGCTGGTTTATACTGTATAAAAAATATAAGTGAAAATTGCAACTCATACTATCTATAGAGTAATTTTCCACCTTACTCAATAAAGATCATGAACTACAGGGTTTTCATTAATTCTTTTTTCCCACGTGACCAAATTTAAATTTGCCGCTATAAATTTGTTTTTCGAATATTGGTGGTATTCGTAATATCCCTAAACCAAACGTTCGTCACATCTAACCTCCAAACTTCATACGTTTCGTTTTGCTGTTTAGGGGTAAGTTATTGGCTTGTATTTGTTGAGTCGACATCGAAAAACAGTTCTTTTCAGAACTGTGAAATTACCTGGATATTTGGATGTAAGTAAATTGTAAAGTTGAGATATTTATTATTACATATTACCTAAAATACCAGTTTCCAAATTTGTTAGTAATTAAAATTCATATTATTAATATAGATAATAATTAAATATGATTATACCACTCCCTCTAACATCAACCAATGAAAAACGGCAAAATGCATAGTTACGCATGTATTAACTTTTGATAATGTACATAGCAACTGACAATCACATACCTTTCTGATTAATAAGTGATAATCACACGCCTTCACAAACATCACGTTACCTGCTGTCAGTACAATTGTCATAACAACCACATTAACTGTACTTTTAATATTTAAAATACACTATTCAAACGTTGTTTATTGACTCGTGATATAATCTAGCCGAATGCAACTCGTGTCTTCTTGATTATCAAATCATTTCTGTTTCCACTCGATATATTGTTTTAGGCAATCACGCTCGTCCTTCGGACTTGCGTGATTGCCAAACAATATATCTCGTGTAAACAGAAATGATTATTTGATAATCAAGAACCCACTAGTTGCATTATATATGATAATGAATCATTAGAAAATATTATTATATATTTTGTTTAATGTGCACAACTGACCTAAGAAGAATGGTTTTTACACCGAAGCAGGATGCTTTCATTTTGATGGTACACTTTCGTAGTGGTACAAGAAATGCCGATGGAAGTTGGAGCTATTCATTGCAGTCCTGCATTGAGAAATTTATGGAGGCTTTTCCGGGAGCAAACATTGCTTACGATACCTTTAGGAACCACAAACAGGTTATTATTCAACGGTTCCAAGAGAAAAACTGCAATTCAGCAAGAAATACGGAATATAACATAACGCCTAATGAACTAGAGGCTGTTTTTGATTCTATGAGACGTAGAATAAAATTATGTTTAAAAAGAGAAGGTAAAACATTTTCAACACCCTTTGTAATTATATATTTTATATTTACAGTTGAGGATAAAATGATTCGCAGCCATCATTAGTTTTTAGAAAAAGAGGGTGGGGATGTTCAACCCCTTTTTGACTTTAATTTTTGTATTTTATAATTTCAAGCGTTATTTAATCTGTGTCGTGTCTACGCCACCGATAATTTTGTGTTACTGTATTTAGGGAGTACTGCCAATCGCGTTTGGTTGCCTAGCATTTAGGGCGAATACATGGTCACGTGGGAAATGGAAATTGATGAAAACCCTGTATATCAAGCCACAAAAAGGTTTCAAAGATTCTTTTAAACTTTGGAAAACTCTTTTTATATTATTCATGCCACATACAGCCCGATGGATGTCGAAAACAACATAGCCTATCAAGAGGCTTTCTGTGCCATACACATGTGTGCAATATTAATCCCATGAACCGAAAAGGTTTTGGGGGCAATTTTTTGCTTCTTCCTGACGCTCTCAAAGTGGTGTAGTGTCATTCTCGTGGACTGTCAAACTCGAAATTGTAAGTTCAAATCTGGGCCTGTGCAGATTTTCTTTAAAGTTGTCGAAAGATAAGAATGCAGATCTCTATCGTATCCTATCTTTTAATCTAAAATGACACATTATTGGCGCTCTCTGTCCCATTCGCACTTTCTGATAACGATGCTGATAAATCGTGGACTGGATTTTAAACCGATTTTCTCCGTCTAGGCTTTGCAATAATTATAATCCTGACCCCTTTGCGAATTCTTTCTAGACGAAGTCGTCGTACATACATATAGCTCCACCATGTATATAATATAGTATGATAATGGCCATACCACACTAAAAGCACTTTTCTACAGATCCCAACACTGTGTATCGATAAGGAGCTTGCATTTTCTCATCATGTTCAGTATGCTTTCTTTGCAAAGATTGCCTAATCTAAACCTGGTTTGAATGTGTTAAATTAAAAACAAATATCGATTTAAGCTTAGGTATTTGACATTTCAATAGAAAACAAAGAATGCGTTGTTAGCGAATACAGAAAGTAAATAAAAATATCCAGTTTTTCGCGGAATATTTTCTGTTCTTCCGTTTTCTTTTTTAGCAGTCAAGAAACCCTCTATTTAAAAGTTCTATTAGACAAAGCTATAAAAGAATGGAGTTGTCTCTGTAACACTAACAATTTATACACACACACACGTGCAATATTTAAAAGTGAATACATATGGCACGTTACCTCTCTTAGCTTTTTACGTTTTTACTTTCCTCATCTAAGAGACAAAGAAAGTATTGTAGTCGCGAAAAAATCACTTTCAGGGATTTCTTCAGACTTTCACTTTTCAGGGTTCCTAGATAAGGAAAAATAGGATTTCTCAATTCCGTCTGTCTGCCTGTCTGTCTGTTGGCGGTATAACTCAAAAAGTATTTGTTAGAGGAAGACGATAGTTTGCATGCAGATTATACAGTGTGTATCAGCCAAATGGAATAAATTCAATATCTCCATATTTTGACACTTGTCACTAATATGCCGAAACACGTCAATCGATTTTGATTGTACCTGATATTTAGGACCTATTGGTTGCATTAATGGCTCACGTGACTTCTGTCGGTGACGTCACCGACATTTTCTTTTAAATGAGACGGTATGAAAAGTGGCACATTATTGGAAAGGGGAATTCAGCACTGTATCTGGGTTTTGAATCCCATTCGAAATTAACGAGGAAAAAAGTCATTTCGAAAATATCAATTTTAATAAATAAAAATAAATTACAATTACAGTTAATGTAAGTGATGCTCGAAATGTTTCCCTTGTACGTCGTGGTAGCATCCCAATCTTAAATAAAAGTGGTGTCTGACATTATTTAACATCTGTGACGTGATAGATCTAATGGTGTTGGTAATGCGTATCTTCAAGTCATCTAAATCGTGTAGTTTAGATTTGTAAATAGTGGTCTTGAGATATCCCCATAAGAAAAACTCTAGGAGATTAAGGTCTGGTGACCTCGCTGGCCATTCTATCTGCCCTCGCCTTCCAATCCAACTATTTGGAAAGACGAGGTCAAGGTATTGACAGACATCGCGATGGTAATGCGGTGGCGCTCCATCTTGTTGGAACCATATGTCCGCTGGTATTTGTGGGTTTCTTCTGCGGGATATAAATTTCTCAGTGACGGCATTACACAATTTTGAAGAAGAGCCAAGTAATTTGCACCATTGAAGTTCTCATTCAAAAAGAATGGGTCAACGATATGGTCTCCTGTAATACCTTCCCAGACATTCACCTTTTCAGGTTTTTGGGTATGCGTCTCTCTTATCCAGTGAGGATTTTGTGTGGCCCAATGGCGGCAATTATGATGATTGACATGTTCGTGGAGGGTAAACGTTGATTCATCCGAAAATAAAACATTTTCTATTCGTATGATATTGTTGGCTACTCTTTCCATCATTCGCTCACAAAATTTCACTCTCCTATCAAAGTCGTCTTCACATAGCTCTTGGAATTACCTTATACGGATGGATTCTATTTTCCTTTAGTATTCGTGCAACGGAGGAGTGACTAATATTATTCTCCAATGCGACTTGTCGAGTCGATGCATGCGGGTTTTCCTCAAATGTAAGCATGACGTCTACTTTTGTTTGGTAGTCCAAAGAAGCACCGTGTTTTTTAATTTGTCGTGCATGTCCAAGTTCTCTAAACTGCTTGTCAATTTTGTTAACTGTACCTTGAGATATGGGTGGTAATTCTGGAAATTTCTCCCTGAAGAGGCGAACAACTTTGGTTGAGTACGTATTCTATCTTCATAACCGATCATCATCAGTATAGTTATTTTATGAATTTCAGTTAAATACACCATCCTTGCAGTAAATCTAAATCGACGACGATTTTCAAATTTGCTGTCGGCTGACTTTCAAACTGACTTTGACACTGCTTTGAAGGTAGGTACATTATATTTATTAAAATTGATATTTTCGAAATTATTTTTTTCCTCGTTAATTTCGAATGGGATACAAAAACCAGATAGGTATAGTGCTGAATTTCCCTTTGAATGCTCTTTCCAATGATGTGCCACTTGGCATCCCGTTTCATTAAAAAAAAATGTCAGTGACGTCACCGACAGAAGTCACATGAGCCATTAATGCAACCAATAGGCCCTAAATATCCACTACAATCAAAATCGATTGATGTGTTTCGGCGTATCAGTGACAAGTGTCAAAATATGGAGATATTGAATTTATTCCATTTGGCTGATACACACTGTATGTATACTTGGCATGAAACCTTAAAAATGATTTTTTTTAATTTTTTCTTTAACTGAAGAGTAGATAAAAGTAATCATTTGTACATAGCTCAGGCTCATCATTGCCGAAAATGAGACCTAACAGGTACAGGGTAAACATCACAAATGGGACAGACTAGTATGATGGAGGTCCGTCGTGGCTCATTTGCTCAGGAGAGGACAAGCGGCGGACTCAAGCGGCGCACTAGACACAAGACTCGAAATATTAATCTCATTCGGCTTGGAGCTCGGAGTTCGAATCCCAGCATTTTTTTATTTGCAAATTGATGTAATTTTCCCAACGGAATTTCGGTATAAACCCTTTAGAGATTTTTTTAACTTTATTACCTCTAAAATAAGTATCCGTATGCCATGACCAAGTGCGACCGTATTCCTAATACGGCTCTGCTAGTGTGTGTATTGTTAAACAAAGTTAAAAAAATCAAGATCGGTTGACGGTTAAATAGTTTTGGTAAAAAAATATAGAGGTCGGGGTCATTATGACCTTCCTAGAGTCACTGTATATAAAAGAGTTGGGACATGTAGGGTGACTTGTTTTGGATCCACAAACCATGGAATACCTGATTTTTGCCAATTTTAAACTTTGTGCATACTTCTTTCAACTAAAACAAAGAAAATATATCTTTGCTACATCACATGGTCCTTGATTTGTGGATCCAATGGCTCAACTCTTAGTACATATAGGAACTCTACGTCTTCCTAACACCGTGGGCCCTCACACATTGCGCTATAGTAGTTAGGATTCTGATTTAAAAAGAAAATGTAGACTCCGTATCGTTTTCTTCTATCGTTGTTAGATGTTTAGTTACAGCCCCAATAAAAATAGGGGTGGATACCCTTGGCTTCGCAAAACTTCAGTTACACGGCGCTGCCTCCAGTTGCAGATATGGGGAAAAATTATCTTGTTGTCTGCCCTCCGAACGTCTAAGACAGTAAAAACAGTCCGAACTGTGTTTATCGGCTGTAACAAATCGCTAAGGGGTGACATTATGGCCGGCCAGCAGCCCCTTCGCGGCTTTTTGTATGGAAAGCGGCGAGCATTCCGCTGGCCCGGCAAAAAGAAAAGTTTGTTGCAGGAGATCGCGATGGCTAGGATTTATCTTCGTCCGCCGCTTGTTGGTCTGCAAATTGATTCATATCTCTCTCTAGATGGCTACTTTGAATGGCTCAATAAAATATGAATTTATCACTTGCGCTTCGGAGGTGTAACACTCAGCTTCTAATCGCTAGATGTTGACGGTAACAAGTGCCCTTGTTTTTCGAATGCGGACGTGTTTATGGCACAGTAAATCAGGGCCGTTTTTATAGTTTCTGGGACTTTTATTTGCGTTTAAGAGCCGGCTAAGCAGTTATTTTCAATTTTAAAACCGCCGGTGCTAACCCTCCGCTAATAAGAAGCCTACACCTAGTTAACTCGTTATACGACTCGAAGCACCAACTTTAATTAATTCCACTTTTAATTTAATTTTGACTACGTAACCTAAGAGTGTGTTCGTTTTATACAAATAAAAAGACTTTAACGACACTGTAAATCATTAGTGTATTGCATCAGGACGCATTTTACGTCTCAGCAGACATTACTATTTCTGACATGTGTTCGCTAAAGTATATATAGCGTACTTTACGCGGACCTTCTCACGCTTCCACTTTTATATTGAAATAAATGTACAATTAAAGTTATTTATAATATAATCCATTATTGACCTGTGCTATTCTGTCTCCCTGATGCCAAGTAAACTTGTGAATGGATTAGTGCAGGTAACAGCCATTGGGAATTTTCAAACTGCAGTGTTCGTAAAGTCATCTTTATTAGCAGGGTGTACGCCTGTGACTGAGTTTTGTAATGTGTCAGTTGAGATTTCATTCGTTCATTCACCAAATTACAATGGGCCTTTTTCTGCGGCCCCCCATTTTTATTAATTAACTTTGTCCCTTTTTTTTACCAGCTAGCTCAGTAGCAATGAGATCTCGTATGTTTCAGCCCTTGCTGAAATAAACTTAAAGTTGACCTGGACTCGTGTTAAGTTGCCCCAAAGCTCCAAAGATGTACTAAAATAATAGTATTTTTTTACACATAAATAAACAACAAATTCTTTCCTGTAAAAGACCATGCTAATGAAGTACTAAATACTAAACCACAAAGTGGATAGTTGTTTATACCTCGCATTTAGTGGGAAAGAGTAAACTGACCAGACACAACACATGCTACTTACAATATACACATGATATGATATCATATCATAATATATCATACAGTTGGCGACCGAAGAACTAGGGTCGCAGACCCGAGACTCCCTGCCAAACAAGCCATACGTTAAATAATAAATAAAATTAATTTATACGAACAATAATATTCAATTACTCGCAATAGTATATTACATTACAAGGCATGAAACTGATACTTTGCAGATGAGGAGGCTTGTTGAAGAATACGAGAACGCTAAGCGTCCGAGTACTTCAAATCCTCCGAGTCAAGCATAGACACTTTCATGCTGTGTAATGTACTATATTTTTGCTAAAATCTCTCTTTAAAAATTTAAAAATAAAATTCTATCGCATCAAGGCGCACAATGAAGGTAACCAGTCATCTAGGTAAAGTAAAAATTGCTACTGTTGCAAAAATCTCAAAAGTGACTAGTCCTGCCAAGCGACACTTTCAATATCAAACTGAGTCTTGACATGACCCGCTTTCTTGACGATTTCAGGATATAGTACATTGTGTTTCTAGGACGAAAATCGTAACATTTGCGGACAACTGTAAATATTGTTGGGCGAGGCGAAAGCCGAGTTCAACAACACAGGAGCCTGGGAATGTTGCTTTTTGTCGAAGATACACATAGTATTTTTCCGCCGATCGATAGGAGTAATTAAGCAAATTAGGAAAACGTGTCGTTTTTCGAAAAATATTCCCTGCCTAGAAGGTGAATATTATTTCTGTACAGTTTTATTGTAAATTACCTAGCAACGGCTGATGTAATGGAATGTTTGACTTTGCCAAACAAAATTTTATCAATAATGTGTCAATTTTAGTACGATTGTGGGAAAAGCTATTTCAACTACTTATTTATGTTACCAATAATTTACTTCCACCTTGACAGCGGTTTCTATATCTTGTTTACACTAGGAGTTTACTACGCATACTGCACAAAGCGGGCACACCGAATACTAAAAAGCGTGTTGCTTCTGCAATGGACTCCAGTCAACACCAAATAATACAGATTAATCAACCACTTTAAGTAATAATTTGGGTATTTTAGTTATGCAACGACCTTGATACGTTCCTCGTAAATCTTCGCCATGATGCCCTCACTATTGCTTCACTTGATGATACCTACTTTCTTTGGTGCCCAGTTGAACCTCTAAATTGACAAAGTACAATCTCGACAGGCTAAGGTTAAAACGGTTTTTAATTTAGCAGTTTCCTAGGAAATGCAGAAACCTTTAGCTCAACCCGGCGTACATATATATCCACAACAACAGCACACATATTCACTTCTCCACTGAGTTCAAAGCAGCTTCTGTCACACTCTGCCTTCTCAAATGCGAGGGGCGAGGGGCGGGCGGCGCACACACGTCAGACCATCCTACCCGAACACATTGCTGTGCCCTTAAAACTAACTAGTGATGCACTGAATCCATATACTATAGTCTGCAAAGAAATAATAGAGTCTATTCAATTCACCTGTCATCTGTCAAAAAGTGACCAATGAAAATCCAGAATTCTGACGTTTCTTGACCAATCAAAAAAATATAAGTGGGTATATCTTCCTAGAAGGTATTCAAGTGACTATTTTTAACAAATGCGATTTTTATTAGAAAAAGTCAATATTAGTGTTCTGTTACTATAGAAATTGCGTAGTTTGTTGCTAGATTTACTGAAAACTAATTTGAAAAAGTAGTTTGGTTCATTAAATAGTCCCTCGAATACCATTCTTAGTCAAAGTTAAGTAGATTATTTTTGCGGTGGTATCACCACTCATGTCCATTGCGCTTGGGATTAGGACTCGTGCTATAGCACTCGTCCTAATCGTACCAAAGCGCAATGGACATTCGTGGCACCACCGCAAAAATAGTCGACATAACTTTGACTACTCATGGTATTATAAGTGAATATACATGTTGAAATCGGCTGTACTGATGGGGCCATAATTATATACCGATGGGGCCACAATTATATATAACAGCAATGAGATAACATGGACAAGAAAATAACTCGTATTGCTTGAGTAAGAAAGAGATAAACATAGTAGCAAATATTCGAGAAGGCTTGACGCTTAATTTAATTATGACATAAGTCAACTAAACATGCCTACTAAAATAATTTTTTTCGTATGGCCATCTCTTTCTTACTCAAGCATTCTACTTTGTTATTCATGTTATCTCATTGCTGTTATATCGAGAGATCCAAAAAAAAAAACTGTTCCTCAGCAGGCTGTGGAATGAAAAGTCACGTTTTTACTTGTGTCAGCTGGAATCCACTACATAAAATCGTTGATCTCTTTGTATCTTGGTTCGCTAGCTCCTCCGACGATACTGGACCGATTAAGTTGTATGATGGCTTAAAATGTTGCTAATTGTTAGACTTAGATCGTAAGCAGGTTTTTATTTTCAAAAAAGGTTTTAATTAAATTGGCAAATTAGCAAAACTTAGCGTAGCTCAGCTGATTCATTATATACCACTACAGCATCGCGAAGTTCTTCAAAGTTCCGTAGGTCAGTAGTAGAATGTTCGCCTGTCACGCGGGCGGCCCGGGTTCGATTCCCGGCCGGTGTCTCTTTTTTTTTAATTTATAATAATGAATCTCTTCTAAATTTGCGAAACGAAGCGTAACTCGGGTGATTCACTAGTTAAATAAAAATGAAACGTCATTTTTAGGGACAGAAATCTTTTAACAATCTGCCACATTCGTAGAGAATTTGACGACTAATTATTATCCGACACAAGTAAAGACGTGACTTTTCATTCCACAGCCTGCTGAGGAACAGTTTTTTTATCTCTCGATATATACACCGCCGTCCTTTTGAAGTGGATCACTTAAAGAAACTAGTTTCGCCGACTCTCATAAAAAAATGTTTGTGTTATTGCTAGTAAGCGAGTTAACTATTGTTTTAAAAGTATCAAGTAGCCACACGTCATTTTTAAGGAATATTACTTTTAATAAGCACGCGATAAGTCAACAATGCATAACTTATAGTTTGACGATGTTGGTATGTTTTGCGTGTTATTTGATAAAGATTGACCTATCATTAATTTATTAATTAAATTATTATGACTGCTTTAAACAATGCCACTACGTCGACTCTACTACCGGTTATGCATTGTTGACTTATCGCATACTTATTAAAAATTATATGACTTAAAAATTACATTTTGCTACTTAATAGTTTTTAAAAGATAGTTAACCCACTTAGTAGTAATAATACAAACTACACTTTGCTATAAAGGGTTATAAAAATGTGGTAGAAACTAGTTTCTTTAAGTGATCCACTTCGAATGAACGGCAGTGTAATTATGGCCCTATCCGTATAACAGCAATGAGATAACATGAACAAGCAAACAGAACGCTTGAGTAAGAAAAAGATGGCCATACAAAAAAATTATATTAGTAGGCATGTTTAGTTGACAAATGTCATAATTAAATTAAGAGTCAAGCCTTCTCGAATATTTGCTACTATGTTTATTTCTTTCTTACTCAAGCAATACGTGTTATCTTTTTGTTCATGTTATCGTATTGCTGTTATATATAATTGTGGCCCCATCGGTATATTAAAATGAAACTCGAAACACGCTCAGGCGAGCATATTCCAGATTTCTGTTACCGATTCTCTTGCCTTTGATGTTAGGATTTCAATTTAAAAAACGAGAAAAGTGAGCTAAGAACAATAACACATGACAAGGGGGTCGATAATAAAACAAACCAGATGTAGATAAGTAAAAAAAACTATACGAAACCTATGCCAAAAATCGTCTATGCCAAAAACTAGAAAGAGTTATATACTTTATGGTGTAGTAAATCTTTACCAACACGTAGGACATGTCTTTAAATCAGGCGCGTTAGAAGCGCTGGAAAACAAAAGCAGAGTTAGGAAAAGTAGCTATCTTACATGGAATAACGAAATAGAAAAGCAGAAACAATGCAAGAAAAATGGTGAAATATAAAAAATATAGGCAATGAAATTATATACAGACAAGAACAACAAAAACATAAAAAATCAACCAAAGCAAAAACGACTCTTAGAAAAGAAATTGTATGGAGGTCAATTCTTATCTAGGAGGAACCAGTCAGCAAATAAAAGCAAAGTTAATATATCTCTAATAAGCTTAGATAAATGGCGTTAATACTATTTCTGGAAGGTGGCACACTACAGAAATGTTTACCTGACCCAATCAACTTCAAGATATCAAGTTTAATTGAATTTACTACGGGGATGGTTACTAAACCAATAAAATAACAAAGAAGCCAGTGTACCCTAAGATATAGTAAATGAACTGCTGAAGAGTAGAACAATGAAGCTGATGAGAATGTTAATGGAAAACATTATCTCGAGGAATTGGAAGAAATCTAGATTACTCCAATACATAAGAAAAATAACAAGAGCAACTGCAATAACTATCGATGCAATTCTATCACGACCTCTTCAACAAAATATATGGAAAGTCCTCAGGAAGTTAATCCAAAAGATATATAGCCCGCATCTAATAGAAAACTAATAAAGTTTTAGGGCAGGTCAATCATGCTTGGATAACGTCGTTAGCTTGATCCAGCTTAAATAGAAGCATTGGGTAGTAATAGCAATAGTACAAAAATATGAAACCATTATGTGTATAATACATCTAAATCAAAAGGCCAACTGGTACATATATTTGTTATGTTCTTGCTTGTACCCACAATAAAACACTTCTTGGTAAAATTATTTATTTAGAATCTTCGGCTTCTACATATGTTTGCCTTAAAGTAGCTCACAGCTCACATGTGAGAGCGCTTAATCCGTTTCCTAGCATTACATTACGAAAGCCCCACTGCCACGTTGCCATACTTACTACACTAAAATATTGCTGGATAGTTTTCCAGTCACGAAAAAAATAAGATTACCGTGTATAAAGATGGTGTATAGTTTGTTCCATCATCGGTACACCATTAAACTATGGGACGATCCTCTATGTTCTCCATTTTCAGACGATCAAGGACCCTTGACTTCATAAATAAAAAACTGCTTATGGAGTATGACTCAGACACTATACGGAAGAACATTTCAGAAAGAAACCTTAACCAGACGATTGGAGCAATTAACATATTGAAACAATAAGGAAGCCGACCTGCGATTAATTAATAAAATAAGCAATGGTAGTAAAAATCGCAGATCAACCCCCCTACCATTTATACACCACGGCAGCTCTGAAAAACTCTTTCTTTACTCACCGCGATGGCCCAACTAGCTCAAATATCGGCGGCCTGAGATCGTAGGTTCAAATCATCAGCTATGCACCCTGGAATGTCTTCAAAAAAGGAAAAGGAAATGGAAATAGGCGCCAGAAATCAAAAGATTTCAAATAATAAGAAGAAAAATAAATTGCAAGTGACTAGCATTTAATTAATCATTAATAAAAGTTTTGAAATGTCAGTAATCAATGATCAGGATAATTAAAATGTAAATAATGTAATAACAAAATTGTGTATCTTAACTGAAGGTTGCGACACGCATAAAATTAAGAACCCCTTTCGGGTTATTTTAATAATTTACCAAAAACATTCGTGGGATATGCATACCTCAGCCACCCAATTAAACCTTCTGTTGGGCCATTGACAATAAAAAAGCGTGACTGTACCTTTTACAGAGGGTCGAAATACATAAAAATAGCAAATTTAAATACTGGGCATAATTAGATATAAGCATGAAAAGTTAATGTAAAAAGCAAAAGCATGTATCAAATTGAACATTACATTACATGTTAATAATTGCAAAACGTAGGCATTTAAATTTTAAATAAATGTAAAATCCAGGTATTAAAAAACACGATAAATCTCGGAACTAACCTCGCTTCTCCAGCGCGCACAAATGGCTAACAGCAAACCCAGCCCGGGGTAGCTGCACCCTTCGGTTCAAATAAGTTAGTCGCGAACTGCGACCATATCGTTGAAATCGACGTGGATGCGCCGAAAACTGCTGCAGAAGCATCCCCAAAAAGACCGCAACGCCGAACCCAGCAGTTGTCGAAAGTGCGATAAGGCTTGGCCTCCGAGAAAAACTCGTGTATGAAGCTGGTAATTAAGAGCTGAGAAAAATCTAATTACTATGGAGATAATAAAACAGAAAAGCGCAATCGTACCTGATCATAATCAGCCCTTGGAAGCACACACTGCTCATTAAAATTGGTTGAGCGCACGTAATTTGACATAATTAACATAAAATCTTGGCCGCGCGAAATGCGCCGCTCGAGGCGAGAAGAATAAATGCCTCGGACGAAAATTCGTTTCCTCGAGGAAGGCTCGCACTCTGATAAGAGATAGCGGAGGTCGAGAGGGCATCGCGCAAATGATAAGAGCTTGATGCAGGTAGAAAATACGCTGGTTAGGAAAATTTACGAATTCGAAATGCAAAAGGATTTATAATTTAACTAAAAATATACAGGTTAAAACTGAAATAATTGGATAAATGGCGAAACAATTAGGCTAAGCCAAAAAATTGTTTCAATATCTGGAAAGTAGAAATCGATTTAGGTTTCTCAACAAAAGCTTAATTGTATATGCATATAACGGAACCATCCGTGGCAAAGCTTTAGTGTCACCAATAGTGATTGCAATGCAGATACTACGATTTTTTCCCTGACACTGACAGAAATTTTCAGCAGTTCCAGTTTCTAATGAAAATAGTATTGCGACTGATTATGTGATATTAGTAAATTTGTAAGGGGGGGAATAATGCCTAAAAACTTCTCAATAACGATACGCCGATGCTCCTGAACTGGACATGCAGATGTTTTAGTTTATAAACTGCACTGGACCACCACTAGTAACTGATGTGATTGTTAACAACGATAAGCGCCCGTGTTACAAAAGGAGGATTAGTATATGATTGACAGATGCATATTTTCTTCAAAATTTTGCAGAGCAATTTGCAACATCGCCTTCCATAAAACCTTACACGGAATTGTCACAATGAGACGCGCTGTAAAATATATGATAGATAAAACTAAACAAACATACAAAGTTGCTATTAAAAAATCCCCGGTTAGGACCTGCAACAAGTTTTGAAGGTTATCGGATTAGATAGTGGGAGGGCCGGGTCTGAAACTGAAATTTATTAGATACGAGGACTAACTTCTTGTTATTGTGCCCATTGGCTGGTGATACAATGAGACAATTTTACTTTTTTAAGGTGTCAGGAGATGTGTGTACTCAACCTGGCATGCATTTACTCTGAAAACGTGCACTGCAGTTTTCTTTACAAGAAATTAAACAGGATCAGCCGCAAAGAGTAGTACGCACATTAAATTAATTGCCCTTATAGATACCTGACGCGTGATGTTACGTCTCATATATCCTGGACGGGGAAACGCTCAAAACTTGGGTTTCCAAACCAATAGGTTCGTAAAATGTTGCCAACACATGCAGCTTACTTATTGTATTCAAAATTGGGGGTAATACATACATGCTTCAAACAATAACGTAGATTAACTTAGCTGAATGCAGTAAATCCAAAATTGATAGCAAGAAACGAGAAGGGCGCAACTTCAAGCTCGAGTTCGAGCGAAATGTGTAACGACAATCAAACTAGGATAGATGGCAAACATTTTGACCCAGATTCGGGCTTTTAAAATAGGACGATAGTTGCAGCTCAAGCAGCGGGCGGCGTTGTCTGTAAGACTAGAGTGCATCTGCAAAGGCGTCGCTTGAAGATAAAGACCGTGCAGCGTTAATATGACACGGATTAGAGATGAAGCAATGGCCGAAGGGATAAAATGGAGTACTAGCGCCTTACGCTCCGAAATCGAAGATAAAATTCTCCGATACACTATTGGAACGTTATAGTGGAGGTGCTACATGACTCATTGAATAAAAAAACTGCAAATTGTGATAAGAAGATCTCCTTCGGCAGAAATGTAGTTTATGCCTATACAATTCATTGAAGAAGGGGAGGCATCTCGAAAATCGTTAGAATTCAAGATGGCGGCGGTAATTTAAAATGGCGTCATACTATAGAATTGTTTGCAATTTTCTTACTATCTATCACACAAAATAATGTTTGGTGTCAATTTATATGTTTTTTAGGCCAACAATTTCATTTGTAATATCAGAAATTGGACTGGCTGTAAAGCCGTAAAGTCACATTTATAGAGTAAAATTAAAGAAGAATGAATACAAAAGATCTGTTTTTATTAATACCTACTTATTAAAATATTTAATATATTGTCAGGAATGGATGTTTGCGGTTTTGATATGAATGGTAATGCATTACTAGTTAGCTTCATTAAAGAGAATCCATGTCTTCCAAGTTGATTTTTTTTACTTTTCCGTGAAACCGGAATTACTGTCACAGCCTGCGAAAGCGTGAAATCCAAGTAAAACATTGGCCTTTTTTCTTCCAAATGATGCAGCTATACCATGAACTGGAATAAATCTATATTCCTTCCCTGTTCCAAATGCAACCCAAAGTGTTTTCAGGCTTTTATCTGACAGTTCAAGGAAGTATGCAATTGCTAAAACTAATATATCCGTATCTACAGGGCGGATAACAATATTTTTCAATCCACTTTCTACCATGTCTTTGAGATGAAGTATTATCCTTGAATCTGCCTCTTCATGACCAGGGCAAGTCACTCCAATAAATTAAGGAACTTCCAGCACTGACATTTCCTTCAACTTTATCACCTGAAGCAGTAATAACTTTTGTTTTGTTTATATTATTCATTGCTAATGATCCAAGTAGAGAAAATAGTTCTTCTTTGTTATTTGCCAGTTTGTAGGTAATTTCATATAAAGCACCACTTGTCTCCTGGTTCCTGTACCCCTTGTTTGTTTGGTTTTACCTTTAATGCTCGGGGTAATGTATTTGTCCCAAATCAAATCAATTCTATGGCAGACAAAACTCTCAATGTCGTTACATATGTGAGGGTGAAATGTGTTGATGTAATAATCATTAAACACCTTTGAAAACTGATGAGGCTCTAAAATGTTGGCAAGAACTGCACCATCATAAATTACAGCATCACAGGTTCCTGCAAAGACTTTGTCACTCTTTTCAACAATTTCCTTTTAAATATGTGCTAGACCACTTTTATGGCTGGGTCGAAATTCAACATTACTGGGAAACGCAGGCGGAAATGGCTGATTTTCTTGATTTGAAAAAGTCCTGCATATCTAGTTGACGATTCTGTGTAACTATTAGGAGCCTGGAAAACAGCTGGACGTCTGTTTTTAAAATCTTCAAAGTTTCATTTTTCTTGCTTATGCTTTTTGTTGGAGTACTGAAGAGGGGGATTTTGTTCTTTTTCAAAGGCTGAAATAGTGTTGAGGAACTTTTTACCAGTCGTTCCTCAATGAAACTGTAGAATTGTGTAATACCAGTTGACTCAGCTAAATAAACAGATGCACTGATATCCTTATTAACAATAACTCTGCTGTCGATGACAAGCAAATCTTTTCCATTTTCTAAAAATGGGTTGCCGAACTCTTTCAGAGTTATTCTATCCCACTATGGTTTTCATCAAACAATTAATATCCATAGGTAAGGCATTGATACTGTCAAAGTCACTTAAGTTTTTAACAAGTGTTGTATATCCAGCGTTACGTAAAGCCACGTTATTATTAATTGCAGGACAGATAAGATTTTCATCACGTGACATTTGGCACTTGATACAAATTGTCCAAACCAAAGTTCATTCTTTTAAAAAGTAGGCACTTAAATTGAGACATTTCGATAAGAACAGCCTTTTGTACAGTTAATGCCAAATAAAACCGGCAGTACTTTACTCTATTGTGAATTGGTATTAAATCACCTAAGAAACATAAAAATTAAAAATGACATAATAAGAATTCAAATTGTCAAGGTACTGTCAAGTAAAAGCCTGATTTACCAAAATTTATGAAAATACCATAGAATGTCAAAATGGTGGTCGTTTTTATTTGGGCGTAACCGTACATAGGAAAAACATCTGTGTGCCCGCATGGACTGATACTTAGCCTATTTCTAACATGAAAAATGAACTTGTTGGCCTAAAAAACATATAAATTGACACCAAACACACTTTTGTGCGATGTTTAGTAAGAAAATTGCAAACAATTCCATTGTATGACACCATTTTGAATCTCAGCCGCCATCTTGAATTCTAACGCCTTTTCGAGACACCTTCCCTTCTCAAATGAATTGTATAGTCATATACTACATTTCTGTCACAGGGGATCTTCTTATCACAATTTGCAGTTGTTTTATTCCTAGCACCTCCACTATTAACGGAATTTCAATATAGTGTTATCATGGACTAAAAATGCCAATTGATTTGCAACGCAATTTTGGAAAAATCGGCTATCATAAAAAGAAATTAACGGCTAATGCAGTGAGTTGACTTACCTCAAGCAGTTTTGGAAGTTTAGATAATACTCAGTGTTCAGCTGCTGTCTTCCTTGATCTAGCCCTAGCCAATGATTTTGACGCCATAAGTCACACGATTTTATTGGGGAAGTTCGATAGGTTGCATATAAGATGTGTTTCGGTGTCATTAATCAACTCATATCTTATAGGCAAACCGCAAATTGTTAAAATGAATGGTCTAGCTAATAATAAAATTAGATTACGTACATGTGGAGTACCACAAGGCTTCGTATTATTTACATAAATGATGTAATATATACTTAATAATAAATACTTCACTGAACGAAAACTATACAACCATCTCTTACGCAGACGATACTGTCCTATACTTGCTAGCAAATTCATGGCAAAATTTGAATGTGGCAGTAGAAACTTGCATGACTCGCGCAATTAAATGGCTACAGTAAAAACAAAGTGAAGGATAAAAAGCCATATGCTAAATTAATCATCATGAGGTCAATTAGTTTATAGATTCATAGAATCTATGAAGTTCATTACAGTACGTTTCCGTTTGCAACTAATTTCGTAATCGATGTCATTTTTGCTAACATAATATGTTGCAACAATGATTAGGATTTGGTTCTGTCCTTATATGGAAACATTGGTAACGGCTCAATAGTTAATAAATAGGAGTAGATTTAGATTAGAGAGTTTTTTTTATAGAAAGTCTATTCTCAAAGATGTAGTTTTGAAGAATTTCTTAATAAATGATGCAACCAATTTGAGACTTTACTTCCCTACCAAGCACCGGCCATTACAAATTTTAAAATTTCATGTAAATATACTATATTTTAACGCAATCGAGATTTAATGCGTTATATTGTTTTACATAAACGTAAAATAAATGAGAAATCTACTTGTTAATTACATGCATTTGTAAAACGCATGTGTGGAATCTATTTTCCGTTGTGAACCTCCAGGCTTTAGTCATATTGTGACAGATGATTGACGTATGCTTAATTGTATATCTAGGAATTAATACCTGGGTGTATCTAATCAACTGAATAGCACATACAAATTTATCATCAGTTAACATACGCAAACTGTTTCTTTAATAGCTACGTGTGGTTGATTTGATTCTATGAATGAAATGTAGGTATGTGTCGGTCCAAAGTATTTTCAAGTTGTTGTATTACTTCTTGGGTTGTAACAATCGTTTACTTTAGATTTGATTTTTTGTAATTATTAGACACTATTTAACATCTCACTAGATTTAAACAGAAAATTATATTTTAGTAGTCGATTTGGATAGAGTATAAGATTTTTGAACAGCATCTATTAAAAACTAGCTGACCCGGCAAACGTTGTTTTGGATTATGATATCATGGGGAAAATCCTTCAAACCATTAAGCACAGAATCACTGCAAATAGAAAGTCGTACAGTGTATAGAAAAACACACTTTCGATATTTTTCAATTTTCCGGCTTTCCCTTTGGATATTTCCTAATTTTCTTTTTTGCTAAACCCCCTCGGGAGTAAGACGAACAAAACAAAAAAAATCATCCAAATCGGTCAAGTCGTTCTCGAGTTTTTGCGTTACTAACACACGGCGATTGATTTTTTCGTATATAGATATTCATCTTTCATGTAGAAATTTCTGCGCTTTTTAACGTTACAAAAGGAAAACTAAAAGTTAGGTAACTGCAAAGCGTTAACACTTCATTTACCGTACAATATTATTTTTACCAATATGAAGTCTGATAAACACAGAGGGATACAAAATAGAACAATCAATTTAGGATTTTAAATTTATGTCCAAAACAGGTCCCTACAAATTATCGAGGGATTAATTTACTCGATACCACATTAAAGCTAACAACAAAAATTATAACACAGAAGCTTACAGAAATTATAGAAATAAGAGATGAACAAAGCGGGTTTAGAACTGGTCGGTCATGCAACGACGCCATATTTATTATTAGACAAATAGCTGAAAAAGCATTTGAATATAACAGACCAGCTTATTTTTGCTTTGTCGACGTAGAAAAAGCATTTGATAATATACAACTACATCACATAATACAAATACTAGAAGAGAATAATGTTCCACACAACTTAGTTGCATTAATCAAGCACATATATGAAAATAATACTAGTAAAATTAAGGTGAATGGTAAATTAACCGCAGAAATTCCTATAACCAAGGGTATCCGCCAAGGAGACTCGCTCAGTCCTTTATTATTCAATTTGATCATGAATAAAATCATTACAGATCTAACACCTTTACAAGGCTACAAATTGACAAATAATCACATTAAGATGATTTGCTACGCAGACGACGCGGCATTAGTCGCAGATAACGAAGATAAATTACAAAGACTTCTGTTCCGCTTCTCGCAAAGCTGTAGTAAATACAACCTAAAAGTCGCTATTTCCAAAACTAAATGTCTTACAGTTAGTAAAGAGCCCCTAAGATGTAAACTTGAGTTACAAGGACAAGTCATTGAGCAAGTGAGCAGCTTCAACTATTTGGGAATTGAAATAACCAGCGCAAAAATGCTATATGAGGAGGTACAAAAACAAACTAACAAAGCTCTAAAAATATCGGGGTGCTTGAACGACTGCATATGGAGAAATAAATACTTAAATGTGGAAACAAAAACACGAATTTACAAGTCAGTTATAAGACCTGTACTTACATATGCAGCAGAGACCCGCGCAGATACAGTAAAGACCCAACAAACATTAGAGACAGCAGAAATGAAAATCTTACGAAGGATCACTGGGAACACCTTAAGAGACCAGAGAAGAAGTGAGGACATAAGGGACCAATGTAAGATACAAAAAATAGGAGACTGGGTGAAAAACCGTAGAGCAGAATGGGACCAACACATATCGAGGATGGAAGACACTAGACAAGTAAAGGTGGCCAGAGATAATGTTCCACGAGGAAGGCGTAGTCCAGGCAGACCAAAGAAAAGATGGAAGGATAATTTGGGATAAAACAAGCTGTAAGCTTATATACAAGTGGAAGAAGAAGAAGAAGAAATTTATGTCCACTATTTTGTGCCAGTTAATGTTCAAGTCGGTATTTGCAATTTTTGCAAACTTTATAAGGATTTCTGTCTGAACCAATTTAGTTTCACCTAACTATGCATAGGTAATTAAATAGTAAATTAAATATAACAGCTCTACTCATAGCTACTTCATTTGCATTTACTTTTTCAGTCTAAAAACAATTATCCCTGTATTAAAATACACACTGTATATAACCGTTCGTAAATATATGCAAAATGGGTTATTATATCAATAAAACTTTTATAATTTAAGAATGTATACAAGCTGTTCAACCTTAAACTTAACAATAAATTACATGCTAACAAAGGAAATCAAACCTTAACGAATCTACCAAATTTCAAAGATTTCTGGATATCCTAAAACGAAAAATTGCAAAATCCCGAAAGTTGTTATAATTACTTGTAACGGGCTAGTTCGTGTCCCCTTGGTATTTAATAAATACCTGGCTAAATTCAAGCCAAACTGTATTTCTTACATTCTAATGATTAGGCTAAGTCGAATTATGTATTTAAAACATGCATCGACTGTTTTGCTCATTAGATTGTGCGGTACCATCCAGCTGATGCCGTCGTTGCGGCTATTAATAGAACAAAGTAAGTTGTGGGCGAACGAAGGAGCGGGGAGCAGTCGCTCGCTGGTAGGTGGCTGATGTGTTTTGTTTAAACAAAAGGGCAGCCACGCGGAGTATTAAAGTGCGATTGAGAGTTTATGTGTTGGCCTGAGTTAAGAGCAGTCGACGCCTCGTTATTATTGGGCAAAAATACAGCCTCGAGAGCCTAGAACTACCTTGAAATCAACACCGAAATACCGCTAATTCTTCATAGCCGCCATTCTAGCATCAAGAAAGGCAGCCGATCTTGTCAATGTACGGGACCATTTGGAGCAACTGTAACGCAATATTAGTTATTATAGATAACTACTACGATTGAATGTCTGGCCCAGGAAACTGGGAAAACTAGAAACGTAACTATTAAATTACGCCAAGTTACATCATCCTTAGTACACGTCAGTACGAAGAGATGACATCACCCTGCTGACACATCGCGTCAACCTGATTTCAAACGAGCAACGACAAAGCCGTATTAAGTGAATTTGTGTGTGAATTGTTAACACTGTTAGTTTTTTGACTTGGCGTTGATAATTAATAAGGCATCCCTACATTTAAGGTGTATATAAGCAGGTAGATTCAGTGTTAAGCTCGTGGATATTTCTTAGCTATTGTTGATAGCGTATGTAACATTTTTATATTACCACTGTGTATCCCTTTTTTGTATTTTCATGCATGCATGTTCTTCTCCAGAGTATATGTATTTTTATGTAATCTGTTTGGTTTCTATTCCTAGCAGAATTTGTATGTATGATTACAGAATTATAAGTGATAACAAGCAGGCCGGGGCAAGCTATATTGACAAAGCCCTTTGCCATACTAAGGTAAGAGCGGGTGCTGTGCTTTCACGATTGGATTAACTAGCAAACAAAGGGCAATTTAAATTCATAGTAAAGTATAGTATAGAGCATGGTGCTCAACGCCAGGACTAAATAAAAGTACCATTACATACTTTATGTATTTCTTATAGTTATTTCTTTCTGTTTAATTGAAATGTTAAAGATCTAAATTTATTTAAAAAAAAAGATGTTCAATTGTATAAACATTTTCATATTAGCTTTGCTAGTTGCGGGAGAGAAATTAATATTTAAAAAGATATAATTTGGTATCCGCTATAACTTTTATACAGGGTATAATCGTTCGAGTTAAAAAAGCTCACTATGTGAATATTTAGGGCAGTTAGACTCACAGTTAAAACTAGCTTCTCATTTTTAAATTCTTCAGCAAACGACGTTAAACTTCTGTTCAAAATTAAGTTAGATCGGGGAAATTATATATTGTACTTGGTGTTTTTGCATTAATTTCGTACTAAAAGTACGTTTCTTATTCATTTGCAGATTATCCTGATTCAGTATCACTATCAAGCTGATCCAACTAATTTTGCTAACACAGGAGTAAGGCTAAGTAATAGTGAATACACTACAGACACCACAAGTAATACGTGGCAAATTTTTATTTTGTTTTATTTTCGAACAAATAAACCTCAGGCCTCAAGACATTAACTTACCATGATGACAGGCTGTAAAATAACTCTATCAATTCAAAACAGTTTGAGTTAGGGTAATAACTCAAAAAATATATCATAGATAAAAAGGCGGTAACAAACTGGATATATTCATATACTGTACCATGCACCAAGTGGTATCTGCTAAAGTTATTTAGATACGTGCCTTTTATGTCTTTGTATAACTCATGTCAATGTTGTTTCTTTAATCCATTTTGCAAATAGTGAGGTGGGGCTTGGATGGGAGAGCGGGCCCGCCGCTTACAGTCGAGGCCACAGTGGAAACTTGACCGCTCGGAAGAGAGTTCGACTCCCGGCCGGAGCGCTCCGGTTTTCACTTAGTTAAAGCATGATAGAATAAGTAACGCCGGCATCCTCCTGAAGTAATGAGAAAATGGTTTCAGGGAGCGATGAACGATAAAAGAACATACGGAAAGAAAAAAATTGCGGAAGAAGTTCAAGAACTGAACTCAGTTATTTGCAAGTTCAAAATACATATTTGTCTTTTATTCATCTTGTCAGTTTACATAAAAAATGTGTAAACTCAGGTTACATAATATAGTACTGTTAATTTTTTGGTCAAATCTAACGTAATTCAAGGTACTATTCTATATGTTTATTAAAACAATTTTAGTAGCTTTATAATAGTGTCTGAAAAATATGGAATATGCTATATGTCTCAATAAATATCACCATTTTATAAAAAAATATTTTAGGGATTGTTTAGTATTTAGTAGTCCATTACATCATAAAATTTAAATATGTTTTTTAAAGAAAAGTCCAACGAATTACACTTTATATTTTTCTCTTTTTAATGATGCCTAGTACACCTACTTAAGTAAATTTTATAGAAAACACAAACAAGTGTTTGCAAGTTTTTTCCACTGCCAACAAGTTGTTAAACAAATGCCAAATTTGTTCCGGTATTCTCCTCACTACTCCATCATAAAAATTTCTGTTATTTGTTGTTTCAACAAGTAAAAACAATCTCGGGTCTAAAGGTTACTGTTAAAACAATCTTCAGATCACTTTTTCCTGTTTCTACCTAAGAAACTACTTAAATGTATTAAAGTTTGACATAGTTTAAAAATAGAAAAAAAATTAAATCAGTAGAATATAAACGTTTCTTTTACTTTAAAAAGAAGCAATTCTTAGCGCTTTTTCATTTCAGAAAACTAATAAATAGATATTGCATTGTGATGTCAAACCATAAGTAATTCACCATATTTCCTACTCCGAGTACGCTACGTTAAGGTGAAATGTTTCTGAACGTGGCAAAATTGGGTTATATTGTTTTCAATTTAGAGTTGTGCCTTTGAAGGCTTACATGGTTGCCAGCTAAATGACAGTAATTTAAGCATAGAAGAATTATTGTTACAGAAAGTTACCATCTGGATCTGGCTGCTGCAACCTTCGTGATTTCAAAAGTCCTTTAAAAGTTTAAATGTAATAAACAAATGTTATAACAATTATTTCTTTATCTGTATATATTCAGAAGTGCAAATTGGTTATATTGCTCAAAATAAGTTCGTTATAATTACTCCTTTCGTTATTAAATATTAAGGGAAATTACACAGGTTTTTTTAATGTTTTAACCGTTGGTTATATGTTTTTATATTTTAATTCATGTAGGTACTATAACCTCGATACTAAATAAAGTATTTCCCTATTTCGCTTCCATTATTTCACCAGAGGAAACTGATTTTAATTACTATTTGGTTTTGAATTTGATTCTCCTAGTGAAATGAATGGCGAATTATTTTCATTCGATAATTACTCATATCTTTCATTCACTCAGTCGAAATTAGTTTTTCAGAATGATTAGAATAGTTTTTCCACATGTCGGGGATACATTTTGAAAAAGCTATAAATCCGCAATGTATGTACTTATTGTACAATTCCTTACAGTGTCCCCAGGCTACGTCAATAGGGCTATACTGATAACGGAGGGAGGGCGTTCCCGTACCCGTGGTCTTTTAATATTTCGGCAGTCACACAGTGTTTTTTCCGTCTCTTATAAAAGAGTTAATTAATATCCACTATTTGTTAATTGTTGCTTAATTTTCACATTGTGCTTAACCACCTACGTTTGGCTTTTCCTACAGGAAAATTTGAGTGGTTTCTTCAACTGCACCAAATGATTCGGCGTATTATCCATCACCACCACACATTTGCCCTGAAACTTGGCTAATGAAGGAACAAGCTGAATAACCAATTAATTATGAAAAATGTCCTCATTTATAGTTAGGTGACAACCTCTTTTGTTCATAGATTCAATAAAATTTTGCATTGGTTAATATACTATTTAAAGTGGAATGTTTATCTGTTAAATTGTATTGGCAAATTAGCAGGCGCAAACCCTCCTTGGGCGTATAGTTTGTGAATATGTGCGTTTATTTATTTATTTATTTATTTATTTATTTATTTATTTAGGATACAAACAGGATTACTCCCACTACAGTATCCACTTTTTTACAAAAAAATACATTAAACTAGTGTATACAAAGTAATTATAGACAATACTATAACACTAATAAGTGTTAATTTATAAATTTAGTTTTTAGTAGTTTTTTAAGGTTAGTTTGACAAACAGTAAATAGGTCGATATCTAGACAATACATATTTGACAATCTTGACATCCGACTTACGGGAGAATTCATAGAACATTTGGTGTTAGAAAACGTTATAGAAAACAAGTAAGTATTTCTTAATTCTCTTGCAGGTATATTAAAGTTTATAAGAGATAGTAGTGCAGGACAATACATTTTATCGTTAAGAAGTTTGTGCAAAGTTAAGATGTCAGTGATAACTCTTCTGTTCTCAAGAGACACAATGTTGAATCTCCTGCAAACAGGAAAGTAATCACTGTTAATGATATTGATTTTTTCTTTGTACCCGAGACATTTCAAAAATTTATTTTGTATAGCTTCTAATCTATCTATATAAACCTTATATTGAGGAGTCCAAATGCAAGAAGCAAAGTTAAGTTTGCTGAACACAAATGCATAATAGAGAACCAACATAGTTTGGCCGTTTTTGAAATATCTCGCTTGTCTATTAATAAAACCAAGTGACCTAGCACAACTTTTAGCCACAGAATCTATGTGAGCATCAAAAATCAGCTTCGCATCGAATATGACTCCGAGATCTCTTATTTCTGAAACCTTTTTCAAATTTGTGTTATTTAAAACATAATCCCTTTGAATTACATTAAAGTTACGAGTGAAGGTTATAGCATAACATTTATCTAAATTTACAAACAAATGATTTTTTTGACAATATTCCTCAAAGTTAGAAAGGTCATTTTGAAGTTCCTGACAGTCAACGGTTCCGTGTTGAATCTGTTTAAAGATTTTTAGATCATCGGCGTATAGAAGAAAGTTTGAGTTCTTAAAACACTGTGCAATATCATTAATGTAAATAATGAATAATAAAGGCCCTAAGTGTGACCCTTGGGGCACACCTGATGGGGTTGTAAACATTTCGGAAGCAGAACCATTGACCGATACGAACTGCATTCTGTTTAAAAGATAAGAGTTTAGCCAGTTCAGGACGGCACCACCCACACCGACCAAGGCCAACTTTTCAAGTAAAATTCGATGATTAATTTTATCGAAAGCCTTACTAAAGTCGGTGTAGATGGCATCAACCTGAATCCGCTTATCCATACTGTTATGTAAGTGCTCCAAATAACACATCAAATTTGATTCTATAGATCGTCCTGCAAAGAAGCCATGCTGTTCGAAAATTATCTGGTTTTTAACTAAGGAAAAAATATACTTATAAACAAGTTTTTCAAACAGCTTGGCCAATACACAAAGTCTGCTTATCGGACGATAATTACTAACAAGTTCTTTTTGGCCGCTTTTAAAAATTGGTATTACACACGCCGTTTTCCACTTTTCAGGAAAAATTCCTGAAGATAGAGACTGATTATATAGCAAAAGTAGCGGAATACTAAGACCTGTTGCGCAATTCTTGACAAAAAGTGCTGGTAGGCCGTCGGATCCGCCACCTTTTTTAGGATCAAGTTCTTTCAGCCCAGCAAGGACCTCAGTTTCAGACAGTTGCAAACAACTTAAACTATTATTGGTTTCATTGTCTGAAGCTGTGCCCAAATTTGACACCTGATTGTTATTTGGAGGAACAAAAACGCTTTGAAAGTATTTAGCAAATAGATTACTAATGTCGGTGTTATTATTGGCTACTGAGTTTTCGTATTTCATTTCTGATGGAATATTGCAATTCTTTGTTTTCACGGAGACAAATTGCCAGAACTTTTTATTGTTAGTGGCAATTTCGGATTCTATGCGGTTAACAGCTATCAAAATCAGATTTTATCAGACTTTTCGATCTACGTCTAAGCAATTTGAAACGATGTAGGTCACTGATGTTACCGTATATTTTCCATTTTTTATGAAATTTGTTTTTTTCTTTAACAACTCTAATGGTTGAACTTGAAAAATATACAGGAAATTGCGAATTCTTGTATCTTAAAGGAACGCGAACGGAGATTATGTCATTTAAAATATCGTAAAATTTTTTAATATTTAGTTCCAGTGAATTTGCATTAAATAATTTACGCCAATCAATATTCTGAAGTTCTTTATTTATTTCAGTGTAGTTGGCTCTTGTATAGTTAAAATATTGCTTAGAAGGTATATTTGCTTTCTTAATTAATGGTGGAATAGATAAATAGAATTCAATGGCTGGGTGGTGCTTGTCCTCCAAGACAACAGGGCAAGTGCAACGAGTGACATTCTTAATACTGGAGCTAGAATTACACAATATGAGATCTAAACATTTGCCATTATGATTTTGTATCGAACTAAACTGCATAAAACCGCAGTAGGAGAGAGCATCGATCACAGATGTTACAGACGGGGTAATGTTCTCGGGAGTTAAAAATAAATTATTATTGTTGTTGTTACATACCCAGCTTAAGGACGGCATGTTAAAATCTCCGCATATGAAGACTATGCTATCTCCGACCTGCTGGTTTATCCATTCCAGTTTAGACGTAAAACTAGCGTACGCAATTTTATCATCTCCTGGTAAATAAACACAGCACATATAAACTTTAATCAAGCTAGTCACTTTCACGCGCACCCAGATATCTTCGGCATCACTTTGAAACTCAGGAAGCAGTTTGGCTTCCAGTTTTTTTCGTGTTATAATAAGAGCACCTCCCCCTGAAGTCTTGCTGGATGCTGTGGTTTCTCGGTCTCGTCGAAATATGTCAAAACAATTTAGATTGCATAGTTCTTTGTCGTCTATATCCTTATCGAGCCATGTTTCAGTGATACATGCACAATCGAAATCATTTGAGATTAAATTTAATTTAAATTGGCCTAATTTAGTCCTCAACCCTCGAACGTTCTGATAAAAAACACTGATAGCCATGATTACAGAAGATATTTATTATGTTTGTTATATAGCTATGTTTTACATTTTTGTCAGGTCAGAACTGTTGCTAATATGAACGATTTTTGAGCGTTCGTCCTTTCTAAGAAAGACGTGACCATTACGCACCCAGACAAATTTATAATTTTTGTCCTTGGCGACTTGACGAGCATCTTTGAATAAAAGTTTATTTGCGGCTGTCAGGTGTTCATTTATAAATATTGGAGCAGATGCACCCTGTAGAACTAATCCTGGTCCTTTATTATCAGACCTAATTTTCGCTTTCGAAGCTGATATTAGGTCATCTTTGTAGCGCCTCGATGAAAACCTTACGACAATATTCTTCGGGAGTCCTGTGGCATTACGCGTAGGGACCCTATGGACAAAATCAACTTTATTTTGGTCGATTTTGTAACTGACAGAGTCACCGATATTTTGAAGGACATTGAAAAGATTTTCGTCTCTATTTTCTGGTACACCTTGTATTTCGACATTATTAGATCGGGAGAAACATTATTAGATCGTTATTGTATGTTATAGAAATATAAACTGTCGGGTCCTCCTTTTAAAATATTGTACGCTGTAAAACATACATTAAACAGCGATTAGTAAATGTATAGTAAACCTATACATATACATACTTATCCCAACATACCTAGTTGTAGGTATGAAGGTGGTGCACATTATTAACATAGTTTTACGTAATAATACTAATAATACAAAGTTTATCAAAAAAGTGTGGATACACAAACTTACTTTCTTGTAAATGGAATGCCCTATATTTAACTAACTTAAAAATGTACTCATATACTAATTATTTTCATATCATGTAGTCTGGGTCTAACGTCAACTGTTTTGGAGATATTAACGATTTTATGCAAAAAATGCAGAACACCAGGCGGCTGCTATAAGTAACAAAAAACAAATGAATGAAGGAAAACGTTGCCAAGAAATTGTTTCTCGTGAACTTCCTTTCGAGTGCAAAATGGTGGATCCGGATATTAATGTTGAACAGAGTGCTCAACATTTGCAAATTTAATACTTTCGGATCATTTTCTAATTGAACGGTTTCCATATTTTTGTATTTTTGAAAAGCCCTCATTTCATCAGGGATAACAAAAAAATGTCGGTAAAACTTGAGCTCTCTCAACAAAACATAAAACCAGGTTCAGAAAATATAAATTCAGTCAGTGTTCATACAAGAAAGGCGCGTAGAGCCGTGGCGGCCACGGGGGGCAGTGGCCCCAACAAGTACACTTCAAAACACTTAACCCCCGCAAAAGTATGCTTTGTTTTAATTTTATAACTGGTTTTATTAATTTCTTATAACATTAACCTAATTATACCATTCATAATGTACAAAATCCCTATTCAGGCCACGTATTAATAAGTGAAAACACCGTGATGTTATCGTTTTGGTGTTTTCAATTTTAAACTGTCATCTGGCAATGTCATGCCATTTCCAATAAGTGTTTTAGGATACACACTGAATACATTTTTAGTATAATTCCCTTATTGATATTCATGTTATAATCTAATCGAATACTCCCTCGACGACTTTATTATCAAATACTTTTGCTTACAAACTCAACGGGTTGCTTTGTAGAAACACCACTCGCCTTCGGCTCGTGATGTTTTTAAGCAACCCGTTTCGTGAGAAAGCAAAAGTATTTTTGATAATTCACAGCCGTCTCGTGGTATTATTACTGAAAATACATAAAGTTGAATTGTAATATAACCCTCCTTTTGTAAATCGCTTATTTTTTTTTACCACCGCTGAGTAACTGATATTAAATTTAGATAGACACATAGAAATCCGACTACTATAATAATACTCTTGTCGAATGTATCCCACGTTTTGTTAGGTTGAAGATCTTTCACCGTCGCCTTTTTGAACAACCGACTGGCATGGCGCGGGCCTGAGGATATACATTAGTTGATTTATTATGAGAAACATTAACACGTGTTATTTCTACAGGTATAAAATAATGGATGCGTGGATGTATAGATAATAGGCTAATACCACCTAAAAAACACAGGTCTCAGCTCTCTGACTTCACGGGCTCGTGACGTCAGCTACACAAGGCGATCAGTGTGGCCGTCGCGTGTACAGATCGTAGCTACATGTTGATTGCAATTATCAATTATAGTTGAAATTTGGATAACAGACAAGTCACTTAGTGCCCTCGTTAGTGTTTGGTGGTTTGCGTGTGGTAGATTTACCAGCAGTATTGCATAAATAAACATGTAAATAACCATTACAGGTGGTTGTGAAGTAAATATATTGCCACCGCACGGGGATTTCTTACACATAAGGTACTGCGTCCTAGTAATTTAGTTTAAAATAAAATTAAATAATTTGAGGAACATGTAACGTGTTATTTCTACAGGTTTAAAATTATAGGCGCATGGACGCATAGTAAATAGGCCAATATCAACTAAAGAACACAGAGCTCAGACCTTTAACTTCACGAGCTCCTAACCCTGACGTTAGCTAAAGAAGGCCAGTTCTGACTACCGACGTGAACTATGAGTACCAATCTTAGCTACGTGTGATTGCAATTATCAATTATAATTGAGCTTTTTAAACAGGCAACTCGCTTAGTGACTTCCATAGTGTTAGCGGTGTGCGTGTGAGTGATTTACCATCAGTATTGAACAGCACGTAAATATCCGTTACAGGTTTTTATGAAATAAACGAATTACCGTTTCAAAGCAGTTGCCGGTAAATAAAAATCATTAATAGTTATTTATTATACAAAGGAAAAAAGTATTAGATTTTAGCGTCGGGAGACAAAGAACCGAGAGCTAAAATCTAATATTTTTCCCGTGTATAATACACTATTTTTTTCTGTGACGGGAAAAACGACGATTTAATATTGAAAAATTACAATATATTAAGTCAGAAAATTATCGATGTGAAATTTGAAGTTTTAAAGTGGTAGGCTGTTGTACTTACAGCGACAATTAGACCTGCGTTGCTAAGGAAACCTTTAAAGTAATCAAATATCTGTCAATTTAATTCTGTGATTTGATTTAACAATTACGAACTTAGTGGTTGTTTAGTGGTTATTTTAAATAATATAAAGTTAAAAAATGTCTGATTCCGAGTTTTATCTGACTCCACCGGAGTTAGTAGAAGCAGCGAAAGTAGCGTCACAAAAATTATTGCCAGCTAAATCGAGAAAAATTTACGAAACCGCGTATTCAAGATTATGGAATGGAAGATGAACAAGACATGCAGTTCTTTCTCGGAGACGGTGTCATAGGCTTATTTTTCGGAACTGGCACAACAACATAAGCCATCAACAGTGTGGTCGAATTATTCAATGATTAAAAGTATGTTACAATCCAATAATAATGTAGACATTTCAAAATATTTCAAACTAATTACATTCCTGAAACAAAATGGGAAAGGTTACACGCCCAAGAAAGCTGCGAGTTTTACGAGTACACAACTTAGTGATTTTTTAAATAATGCTCCCGATGAAGTTTATTTAATGTCCAAGGTTGTTGTTGTATTTGGCATTGCAGGAGCTTGTCGAATTTGTGAAATCAGCCAGGTAACATTAGCAAACTTAAGCAAAGAATGATATAAACAGGAGATTTGTAGTTACTGAAGAATATATTAAATTTTACCGAATGTACATAGCGCTTTGTCCAGCAGCAGCAAAAGATCGCCGCCTGTTTTATGCATATCGCAATGGAAAATGTATTAATCAGGTTGTGGGTAAAAATCAGTTTTATAAGATACCTGAAACAGTAGCTAATTTTCTTCAACTTGAAAATGCTAACTTATATACAGGTCATTCATTTCGAAGATCGTCTGCTACACTTTTAATTGAATCTGGGGGAGACTTGATGACACTAAAGAAACATGGCGGTTGGAAGTCATCAACGGTCGCTGAAGGGTATGTTGATGAATCGGTAGCACACAGGAGAGATATAGCTAATAAAGTGTTTAGAACGTGTGGCAGTGCTGAAATAACACCCTATTTGCGACCAGGTACAGTCGTGTTCATTAAAGTGTTGTACAGCATTTGTACTTTGTCAATATAAATTAATTACACAAAGTTTAAAAACGTGTTGTATATACAAATATTATGAAAGTATACAGCAAGGTCTACCTAATTAGTGATACAGTGTGAGCCTGTGTTGAGTAATAACACAACCACCGATAAATTTACAACTGTCGGTGTACAACACTTTTTTGAACACTACTGTACATCAACGGCAGTTTTGTCCATGGCAGAAAAAATATAATTTCAACACAAGAAAATTCGACTGCTGTACCGAATAGTTCAAGGAACATGTCATTCATGCAATGCACGTTTAATAATATTGTACTTTTGATATAAAGGAAATGTAACTTTTGTATAATAAAACATTCTAAAATTAAATATCTACCTTTACTTATGTGTGTATATATCCTGGAAAAAAGCGATATTTTGTTACCTGTTAACAGAAATAAAATGTCAAACGTTTTTCCCGTCACAGAAAAATTAGTAGTTTATTGCAATTGTATACTATATTTGTGCATCATTATACCGTTTAAGTATTCAATTTCTGGGTGTCGTTAAAATTGCATTTTATGCCAAAAATTGATAACTGCTATACTAAAGGCAGACTTAACTTCAACTAAGGACATCATAGTATGCGAATGACGTTTTCATAAAGGAAACATTATGTGGACTATAATGGAGCTGATTTTGAAATTTCTTACAGATGAAGTGTAGGATCCCCGTAATTTGGTTTAAAATAAAACTAAATAATTTTTGTACGTTAACAAATAAATATACCAAATTTTAATTTCTAGCCACTCATGCTGAATTTCCATGGGAGCTCCTGTTTTTGTGTATTAAGGTTTGATTGCATATTTTTCACTTCTCTGCTTGAGAGGAAAGCTTTGAAGGTAAAATAATAATACGGTTAGATAAACTAAAGAGACCCCTAACACTTTTGTATTTATACTTTGGCTGTATAATTAATAGGGGAACAACATTGTAGATGGGAAGTAGAACATTTAGATCTAGACGATCTTGTACGTAATGTCATAGGTGCTTTGCTAACTACAACTTCTGTTTTTAGTACAGGCTCCTAAACATTTTGTTGTGTTTTATTTTCTTCGTCTAAAAGATGAAGACAGTAATTTTGAAAAATTATCGTCCGAAACTTCTGCAGAGTCTCTAGATGACGAAAAACATGTTTTCTCAATTCCGTTTGTATGTCTATCTATTCGTCTGTCTGTCTGACCTTCGGCCCGTCTGTCTGTTGTCGGTTTAGCTCAAAAATATTTGTTGGAAAAAATCAATATTCTGCATGCGAATTATATGTCTATCTGGCTCGAAACCGAACATACCTTCGGCCAGGGTGAGCACATTAAATTAATAATAAATTGTCTATTTTTGTTTTAACTCAGAAATAGATAAAAGAATATTTTGCATTTTGCGTTTTCACGGAAATGGCGACCAACAGATACAGGGTAAATGTCGTAAAAAGAACGCTCGCCGTCGTGGTCGAACGGGCTGGCAATCTTTTTTTATTTGCAAACTGATGTAATTCGCTTTACCAAGTGTTTCCTTTTATTGTTTCAGTATTATTCGGAGCTTTAGGATATTTTGACCCCTATTTGATGCGCTCTTACGAGGAAAGTTTTGTATAAACTCTTTACAGTTTTTTTTAAATATACATTTAGTGTAGAAATATCGACTTTCTATTTATACTTTATTTTCTGAAAATTATTAATTTATTCGTTTCAGTTTGTTTGGTCATGTATATTATTTGCATATGATATGTTTTTCGGACTTTTTCCACTGTCTAGGGTGTAAATCCCACAACGTTTCGGGAGTTTTGATCTACTTCCGTCTTCAGGTGTTCCTGGTTAGTTTTGAGAAGGACTGATATTGTACGTTTTTCAACGTAAATTTGTGCCTCCCCGGGGTTTGAACCCGGGACCGCTGATCGCTGTGATTACTACTCTGCCACTCTAACCACTAGGCCACCAGGGCGGTTATATATTTTAGTTGTAAACTTATATATATCTTACCGCTGTATGCGCAGTCGACTGTTTTTGTAATTCTCTCCGCAGTAGTGGCATCCAAATGGGCTTTAGTTCTGCACTAGCCTGGCTAATTGGTTCTACTGCCAGCGCTATGTATGTAGCTTCTTTCAGCTTTCTACGGAATCTGTTTGCCTCTTTAGCTATAATTGATGCGTTATCCCATTGCATGTGGTGGTCTTCGTTCCAGACGTGTTCTGCAATCTTGGATTTGATGGTTTCGCCCATTCTAACATTTTTGCGGTGTTCCGATAATCTCACTCGTAGGGGTCGTTGTGTTTCCCCTATGTATTGTCTTCCACACTAGCACGGTGATAATAAATAAAAGAAGAGTTTTCATTGTTGAGTTAAATTATTTGTGGTACAATGTTTTCTCCTGCTTTTTCCGTTTTTTTTGTGATTGTTATTTCTGGTTTCAGTAGTAGCTAAATCTTTACTTTCCAAACCTGCTGTTTTGTTATGCTCGCAGACTTACAAGTGTTTAAATTCGCATTATAATGGCGTTTCTTAGTTATTCATTGAACTAAAGCATAATAAGGGTGGTGAATTTTTTTTATGTTTAAGAACGCATATCTCAGAAACAGTTGAATTTAGAGGTATGAAGTAACGTATCAACATACAACATTCCATTCCATTTGAAAAAATTTAAATTATTAAATTTGCAAATAATGTTGAGCAACATGTATAGCATTATTGCCAAGATTCCCATTTTACAGTGGAGAGGTAATTCAAGAAAAACGTAATTTTTTGGGAACATTTCCCTTCACTCAATTGTTTTCCGTTACTTTCAGCAGCCACCTGAATTTCAGAATTTGTTTGCATAAAATTGATATCGAAATTAATTTGCCACACCTTTTTAAGCCTTCCTGTACGATCAAAGCTATTTTAGCAATGCGCAACAACTTCGTACAACTTTTATATACTCAATATTTATGTAATTATGATAGTTTTAGAAATATCTTTTACCTCCCCTCCCCCAATACTCATATCATTGACGGACTCTGTAATAGAGCCTATTTGGAGAGGAAAGGAGAGGAAACCTGTGCATTTTACATCCCGTCTTTTAATGTTCTCGAAACTTATAACCTACCACTACATATTTCAATATACAGTGCTGAAGCAGCTGCCATGGTAGAAGTTTTGAAGTGGTGTCTCCGAATAGGAATCTTACGAGATTGTTATAGTATCAGACGCTATGTCAATTCTTAATGCAATTAATAACAATAACGTAACAAATTTGAAAAATCCCGGTCAAACATAAAACACATAAAACGACAATAGTTTTTGTATGGGCCAAAGGCCACGCAGAAATCTTAGGAAACGAAATTGTTGATAGACTGACCAAAGTTTCCAAAAATAACTTAAATATGAAAATACCAATTAATGACTTAAATACGATCTTTAAACAAAATTGCAAAAATCAATTTAAAAATAGGTGGAAGGAATTTACAAATGTATCCAATACGCATCATGCATTAATTCACCCATATTTACCGAAAGCTACCCCATACATTAATACCCATACAGTGCATCGACAATTGTCCTCTACTATTTCGAGGTTAAAACTAGGTCATGGCTGCTTTCCGGCACACCTATACAGAATCAATGTTAAAGACAGTCCTTATTGTAATAACTGCGATCAAAGAGTAGCCGATATAAATCACATTATATTAAACTTCCCACTGTACGTCGTCGCAAGAAGTTCGTTAATGAAGAACTTATTAGAAAACGAAGTCCAACTGCCAACAAGTATTGTTTTGTTACTCTCGACCAACAAAATGACAATATTCCAATCTCTCGTCAAATTCTTATCAGCAATTCAACTGAAAATATAAATACATAATTAAGCAACAAAAATAATTAAGTTACATTTCCCACCAGGTTACAACCCTAGCATAGAGCTGGCCGAATATCTAATAGAGCCAAAAGCTTTAAAAAAGTATTTTGAACGAATTATAAATACTAAATTTTCAATATTTTTCATGAAAGTGATATCTAACGAGATATATAGAATATACCATACTTTTTGGGTACTCTGTATATTATTACTTGCTTTACATATTTTTCTACGATGAATAGCCGTTCCTCAATAGAAATTCCAGCAGAACCATCGTCTGCATATCTTGCGATAGTTTTCGCTGTAAGGGTCGGTATGATTGATGATCGAATGGATGATGAACAAAAATATACCAACGTTATTCTAATATGATTCAAAAGTAACTTCTCCCTTTTATGGTTATTTATTATGGAGGATCTCTATTTAAATTCCAAGTATTGAAACTAAGGGGCGATAACTTCTAATGGAAATCAGCAGCGCCGAGAAGCTGCTCGCCCTAAAGACACAAAACATAATCTCTTATCTAGTCCTTCCCTATCGGACCGGGTCTGTGATGCGAAATGCTGTCTTGAAATGTTGATGAAGCGAAGAATTTCCAAGATGGCATGCCATAGGCGGAATTAAACCTCTAAATAAGTAAGTAGCAGTAGGCGTGCAAATGGAATTGGACCTCGTCTCTTCCGTGTGCGGATTTTTTCTATTTGCATCCCCGGCAGATAGCGCTTTATGGGCTTAATTGACTGTGGAAGATAGTGCTAAGTCTGTTAGCGGCTCGGATCGCTCCTCTAGTTTAAATGGTGCAGTTATTAGCATATCTCGGAGGAATTCGAAGCTTTGTAGCGCTAACCGCTGTCTAAATACGAACACATTTATCTTGGGCTCCGGATGATGAGGTTGGAGCTCGCAATTAACCACGAGCACCCAGAAGCAACTCCAAGAAGTGCATGTGAAGTGCTCTGCAAATTGGCTGTTTATGCGCGCTCTTGTTCTACTTCCACTATTAATTTTGCAGTTCTGTTTACTCGCATATTTTGCGAGAGAGAAGAGGCAGCAATATCTGCGACTGTCGATTTGAATTTAATTTGGAAATCGATACCACATTAAAGCCACTTTTCACTTTTGGTTCTTGTCCATTAATGTAGTCTACAATATAAGCGTTTCTTAACGTAAAAGTTACTTCGCCTAGCTGTTATAAGAGGGTTGCATTACTTTAAAAAAAATCAAATCCGTTACTAAATACTAACTGGCAACTATGCCGTTCTAAAGAGTTCTATGTGTAAAGTTTTGATAATTATATCATATGAAAATAAGATTCTTATCAGGATTAAAAAGCTTTACGACGAATAACTTCTGGTTTCAAGCTTTGCCTTACCGTTCTACGTATACTATTTTGAAGTATAGTGAATAGAGACAATTTGATTTCTTTATATCATTTGGCGAATCTCCATGCATACAATCTAAAACTGAAGGTTTCCAGATAATAAAATTAAAGTTGACTCTTTCGCAAATGTTTTATAATAAGTTATTTCTCTAAATCTTGTGATGGGTGAACACAATTTCCACCTCCACGTAAACACCAAAAGTGCCGCAGTTAGCTTGTAATGTACAGGATGTATGATACATTTAATTTAAATATTTATATCCAGATATCTAATGGATATCATGTGATATAACAGTTGTATGTTTAACTGGTGTGGTAGTAAGAGCAACCACAAGGTTCTTTGTTTTTTGAGTAAGAAAATAACTTGAATTCAGAATCTACGAAAAATAGTCACGTTAAGGGGTAAATTCCCATTAATTGTGAGAAAATAATAATTACTGATTTAATATGTAAAAGAAATAAAACATTCTCTACGATCAAATTTGACTTCAAGACACATTCAAGGATTCAAGTATTCAAGTACATAATTCAAGATTATTTGAGTACATTTAACGTAGTATATTCTATGGTAAATATTAAAATACTACGAAGCTAGTAAAACCAGTAAAAGTGAGTGTTGTGGTATACTGTAGAACTATCTATTCAAGTAATAGAATTATCAAAGAGCTAAACGAGCCTTTGATTTGGTCGGAAACAACCAGGAGGGGTTTTCTGACTAGAATCTGTCCAGTTAGGAGCTGAGGTAGAACATTCTGGAACATTCAGGTACAAGAAATAAACATTCAGAAGGTTAGTGACAATTCCTTACAAAATAATTATATATGTATTATATTACAGAACACGCCCATTTCTGATAAAATAATAAAGCGTGCAAGTGACAAAAGTATTGAATTCCTAAAGCATATAAGGAGCAGTAATGCAGTATGAAAGAAAATATCTATAACAGCAACCGCAGACGTGATGACTTACTAATTCAGGTTCATTTCAGTCTAATAAGGATCAAAATTATCGACTATATAAACGTACAACCTAGATGTAAATGGGGCGTAGAGACGCCGTGCATATTGCGGAAAATTATGAGGTTCCGTACGGGTTATTTGATCAGTTACAAAAAAATGGGTCCTGAATCGTCTCGTAAATAAGAACCGAAGAGGAGAACTAGAAAAGATATTAAATATTTCCGAGAGAGCAAGTACGTAAAATACTAAATTCAAATTATTCAAAATAATAGTCAGTTTTGCGATTATGCTTATAATGTAGCAGAACGGCTGAAAGATAACTGTTAAGAATAACAACCGATTACGTACCAACCGAATGTAAAATGAATCTTCTACTCCCTTATAGAAAAAGAGAGATTTCGACATCCCGAGATCGAAAAAATAAATTGCAGATTATGAAATGGTGTACTAGCAAAAGTGAAAAAATTACCAAACTTTACGGGATAATGAAAGATTGTGAATGAATCGAATACCTCTCTTTCACTTTCCGTTTAAATTTATAATGCGGCAAAAAATGCATCTACACTGTTTATGAATAAAGTTTATCTAGATCTACCAATTGCTTTATTTCAAGCTTTTCTTCGAACAAATACGACGAAACGGGCTTACTTAAAAGATTATTAATTTTATTCGTGATAGATTTAAAACAATAATTTAATGAAAACTATTAATTTAAACAAATAGATGTGATTAAAATACCAGCTTGGACGACTTCTGTACTCCGCAATTCTTCATCACTGTATTCAGTAAAAATCACCCTATGTACCAAAGTGGTAAGCATCTAAATCTGTAGGGAGGAGTGTCAGTATAGCTACAGTCAGATTGCTTGAGTTAAACGTGAAGTGGCCCCAATTCAATGCTAAACAGCCTATCTTTGTACATACGTCTTTCACTGCTCTTCGCTCGCTGTAGCCCATAAATTGTCGGTAGCTGGGCCACTACGATCTGGCCCCAATGCATACGTAAAAGCAAAGAAAAACGCCTCTCGTGCAGTTTATATTCATGAAATGAAGTCGGGCTTTGTTTAAGCTTTACAATAAGAAGAAAGATGACAATTAAGTACAAAAATAAATTTTTAGAAATTTAGTAGAAAAATTAATAACTGTTTTTTATGGTAGAGCCATGGTTACTTATAGAGAACCGCCACTGATACAGTACAATGACCGCTTGTAAGAAGAACGAGTTTGAAGCAGCTAATATTTTTTTGTAATACTATACTGCTATTGTGTTTTAACTGAACTAAACAAACACATGAAATAGTAATTTACGATGTAAGTAACGTTATCAAGCTTTTTACATTACGAGAGAATAGTTTGAATGAACGAGCGGCGTTAGGAGCGAGTTCTTTAAAATTCTCGAGTAATGTAAAAAGCAGATAACGTTACGTATATCGTAACACGTTTAATGTTATCCTAAAATACTAATCTTTCTCAAAACATAAGAAAAATTGTTATTACTGACACAACAGCGAGACATATATCTGCTATGGCTATGGTGGTGTCACTAGTAAGATAAAATCCACAAGTCACTCAATACTTTATTGTTGGTAGCACTGTCAGGTTATGTTAAATTCGAGTAGCAGGTTAACTTTTGCGTCAGTCTGTGTCAAATAACAAACGAAACCTAACCTACTAACATCGAATTTGACATAGATTGACAGTGCTACCAACAATACACGTCAGCACTGCCAACATGTGATTAAATGCTAATAAAGTATCGGTATGTTATCTTTCTTAACAACACTAGTGCTGTTAAATGCATCTTAACGCAACTCGTTGCTAAGGAGTTACTATGATAGTAACATAATAGGATAAAATAAAGTAATTAATAACAGTCACCAGCAGCTAAGGACCACATGATTTTGAATTATGTTTAACAAAGTGTTTTTAAAATGTATACACTTCTATTAAGAAAAACCTTGAACGACACACGGCGACAAGCAATTCAATCAAACTCGTAAACAATCATGCATATAACTATGAAAACGATGAACTCGGTGCACTTTCTATGCTTATTATACAACTAACTATTATTGCCTTTTCCCAGCCTAAATTAACCATAGGGCTTTATTTATTCTTTCCAACTACTCCCGTCTTCTGTACCAAGATCAAATTTGTTGATTTTTTTAATAGCATTAGTCCATCTGGCTTGAGCCCATTATCGTGTTATTATTTTCAATAATTTAAAAGTAAACTCTTTGCTTAATGGTGATTTAACTAATGGGATAGCTAATATGATTTAATTAAATTAAAAATTAATTCAAATGGAGCGATGCAATCTCACAATCCGCAAAAACAAGTTCGTTATATTCGACACTTATTTGTGATTACGCACTTAAAGCGTTACCTAGGTGATGACAATTTTAGTAAGTAAATACACGTCACAAACAAAAAACACTCAGAGGACGCTTGTGCCGGAAGTACTAAACAAAACCGGCGCCACCAAGAAATCCACAAACTTTTAAGGGTAATTTATTGCGGGCTCCGGCATTGGCAGCTGTACCTGCAGAGAGGTGTATTTGTTTTGGTGTACTCAATATAGCCGTGTTAAATTTCACGCGTTCAGAGAAGTGAGAAAATAGTTTTCATACTGGAATTTGTCTGTTACCTCACCGGCCGACAAAACACAAAGGTGGTGCCTTACATCATAATAAGAGATTGTTCCTGCAGTTACTAATTTGACTATTGCGAGCGAGATCTACGCTTTCAGTTCAAGATCCGTCCCTTCCCGCTTGCTAGTCGTGTAACTCTTAAGCTTGTTGCAGGGTGTAAAAGGAGATTCATTTGTAACACTACTCTAGAAGTTTTAGTTCTTACTTTAATTTGGATGAAGGTGTTTGTGTGCTATATGTGGCGATATTTAGTCTTAATAGTGGATTTTGGGCTACCGTTCCTACCCACATCCGTTCGCTTTAGAATTCAACATTTTGTGTGTAAGGGATTTAAAATTCCATGCTATCTAATTGCGGGCTGGCGAATTTATGACTAAATATTGGCAATGTGTAACAATGAAATGTATTTATGTTAGTTGAGTAGTGTTTTTGAAACGATCAAACTAAAATAAAAAAGTAATGTTGCAACTAATACAATTAAAGATCGTCCAACTCCTATTGCAATAGAAATGCCTCTGAACCTGAAATTTTTGTGAAATTTGATTTACGTCTTTAATCGTTGCACTTAAGTGATCGAGATTCTTTAGAACGTATGATACCTTCGTAGCTGTACCGGCGCACTATAATTAACTATACTTATATTCAAGCCTGTTTTTCAATAGTCGTAAACAAGAATATGCTTTATAGCACAGTTAATAATTATAGTTCTCATGGTAACTGTTATTAAATACGACGTGAATGTGATTGATGCCGGCAATCTCTTTTAACTAGCAATTGTAATTGCTTTTCCTTATTACTACTTTTCTGAGAATGTTATTGATAGAGTTTAAACTCCTTAGATCAATTTAGGCCATACATTTGAATTTCGGAATAATACTTAGTGTCGCACTAGTCTTTAAAACGGAAATACGAAAATGAAAAAATGCATATTCACGAACAAGATATAGTATTAGTACTTAGATAAGTAAATAAACCTATGAAATTATTTTCTGAGGTGTTTGTTGTGTGTTACACCTGGAATTGCCACGATTGCTGGGATTAGAAAATCAGTTTGACATATCATGACCAAAGTCCCCAAATTTCAGTGTCAGCTTTTGGCGACCACAGTCCTTTGTTATTCACAGAAAATGTATAATATCCTGAATCTTCTGGTATAAGAGCATCGATAGCACACACAGTTCAATCATTATTATCTGTTGAATCGAAGAAGCAATATGAAAGTGCATATCAGTAATAAAATTGGCACAAAGAAAGAGTGTGAAGGTGATCAACAAAGAAGTTTCACTAGCTTATTTTATATAAAAATTCAGGACACTTAAAATGTTCACTTGACTTAATACTAAGAAGAAAACATTCACATGCTTTCACTGAAAAAACGTGGATATAGCATTCATTCAAGGAGTGTGGTAACAAGATTAAAAAAAAGAAAAATCCTTAAAAGAAATGGAAGACGGCTATCACATAAAATAAAAGTATCATTTTTTAAAAATGAAACCTTTGCTACATGGTCTTAGCTCAGCAAGTAGACGTACGTTTAAAATACGTCGAAAAAAGTTTACATAGTTAAAAAGATGTTAGTCGTTGGAAATTAAACGTTCAATTTTAGTCCAATAGTTAAAGTCATTTTCTCAACGTGAATTAGACGTTGATTTTTAGTATTTTTTTACTGTTTACGTAATTTCCGTTTATTAAAAGATATGTCTTTGATATTAACAACTTTTTGACCAGCAATTAATGTAAAATATATATTATATATTATATTAAACAACGTTTATATAAGACGTTTTTTAGAATAGTTGTAGATATTAAGATGTTGCAAAAACGTGATAAATACTTTTTTGCATTACGTTTTGAGGTCGTTGTTTTTTAGTGTATTTTAGAATAGTGGTTAATGTTAAACGTTGACATGACGTTTACAAAAACACGTAATTTGTACCCTTCTTGAGGGTTTGTGCTCAACGCGCCTATCACACCTAAGATCATTGCTAACATGATAGTGCCGACCACTTAAAACGGGTTATGCTAACACGCCATAGTGGAATATTACAGTATGCTGACAAGCCGTTCTTTTCGTTTGGTGATCTGGATGCACTGTTTAGGTCGCCATTTGTGTCGCTTATAAAATCGGAGAATCTGTGAGTCAGATCATTGTGTGTTTACTACTCCAGTTTGATATAAGGCTATAATCAGAATTGACGGCGTTGATTTAAATAGCGTTATGAGAATACATGGTAGGTAGTACCTACGTCCCATGTTCTACTAAGCTTAATTTTTTTCCATTTGAGATACAATGGCTGTCGGGTTTTAGTGAAAATACATAGTGTTGAAGAAGTTACCCGACCTGTTTTCACATTTCGTTTATCAAATGAAGTCGCCATTTTATTCAGTTGGGTTGGGCAATATAAAAATTATTCAGAAGAAACGTATCGTTCTTCCATAGTTAATACTTGACATAAATAAAATATCAATCGTCTCAACGTAAAAATCAAGTTGCAGTTGTGGTTGAAACGTAACGTGCTTATAACGTTTACTTAACTAGACGATAACGTTAATAACACGTCACTTTAACGTATAAAGTACGTACATTTTCTGTTGAAAAGGCAACGACGTTACAGCGTTAATATATCGGTGATAATTATGCAATAACGTGACATTAAAAAGACGTCAGCTTGGAAATCAATCGTATAAAACACCTTAAATGGCAGACCACAATGTTAAAAACATCGTGTTTTGGAACGCAATTATTACGTCCACACATAACCTTTTTTTTGTTATGACTTAAACGTAAAAAGACCGTCATAGGCTGAAGTAAAATTAATCACGTAACGTTCCAAAAATTGAAAATTTCGAAGTTAATATAACGCTTCGTCCAAAGTTGGTATCGGTTGAGCATCTCAACTAGAAGAATTAACTTTTACCCAACTTGAAAACATTAAAGATATGAGATCGTTTATACTATAAAAATTCTTAGCAGACAGCCAACGTATGAGAGGAATTTATAAGTTGAAGTGGAAACATGAGGGTTTGGATCTTCTTCAAATATTTAGACACTCGTAAATCACCAGCTAAATATATAAAATGTTTTTTTGGGTATCAAAGCGGCAAGCATGTGATTATATAGTGTAGCAGATTTTGCGCGGATTTTGTGATACCTGAAAGTCGACAGCCGTGACTGCCCATTGTGTAGGAAGTCTGGAAAATCAGCAGTTAAAAGACTGCAAAACTCCAGCAGACAATGGACATCACTATATAAAAAAGTTTACGACGTTACTCTCTTTCTCTCTCTCTCTCTCTTTCTCTCTCTCTCCCTCTCTCGTCGTGTGAGCGGTTACTTTAATTTTGGGAATAGGTAGTAGTCACTAGGGGCAAGATCTGGGAATAAGAAGGTTGTTCAAAAATTTCAAAGTCGGTGTTGTGAATGGCCGCCATTGAAACTCAGCTTCTGTGGGCTGAAGCGTTGTCGTGATGGAAGAGCAGACCTCGTCTCAATTTTTCTCTACCCTTTTCCTTAATTTGCCTTAAGAACTTTTGGCATTAACTTTGCGTAATAGTTACCTGTTATTGTGTGCCCACGTGGTAAATAATCTACGAAAATAGTTCCTTCGAAATCCCAAAAAATGGTTGCCATGATTTTGTCTGCAGACGAAACAACAGGGAATTTTCGGGGAGGTGGGGAACCCTTATGCCGCCACTCCATGCTTTAGCGTTTTAAGTCTAGGCAAAGTGATGAAGCCAAGTCTCATCCACTGCAATAATTTTTTCCAAAAGTTCATCGGGGTCTCTAATAATGATCGCCAAATTTGTCCCTACAGTAATTCGGTGGATGCGATTTTGATCTGCCGTTAACAACTTTGGTACCCAACGTGCTGAGATTTTTTGAGACCCAATTGACCAAGCAACACTCTCAACAGAAATGCCACATATCTCTGCTATAAATCTGACTGTAACTCTTCTGTCATTCAGTACCATATCATGAACCAGATTAATGTTTTCGTCTGTAACTACAGTTTTTGGCGGTTCTTCATCTTGATGCATGTTTACACACTGGCGCTTTTACGATCTTCTGCCATCTGAAGCCATCTAGATCTCATATTTGATTTGAAGGCCGTCTTTTGCAGGTTTTGTATAAATTTTTTTCTATAATAGTGCAATAAAGTACAATTTCATGCATTGGTCTGAGTGCAAAAAGTGCCACTTTAATTCGCTTATTGCAATACAACTTTTATTGCAGCTGGCGGAGTACAATATAGATATTTATGTATGACCAGGGGTAATTAGTGGCAACAGTAGAGTTGGATGTATTTGTGGCACTGATCTGTAGAGTTTGTGATTTATACGATTGTTGAAATTAACTATTGTAACATTTAATATGTTTAATGTTGTTAATTAATATAACCCTGTTCATGTTTACTATGGTTTTGTGTATGCTAATGCAAGCCACTGAGGTATCGAACATTTCTGAAGTATGTTTCAGGTCGTAACGCATTGGCTACGCATGGTACATTAATAAGTTTAAAAGTTCGCGTAAGCTAATGGACTTATCGGTTGTAAAAGACTTTTTGGCGCCCCCTGGTAATTTGAACGCCCTTAGCTGATTATAAAAAAAGAAACCGCACGCCATCTTTACTGTAGCTAGTCGGCGCTACAATAGCTCCATGTAAGCTGAACTTTTGTTTGGTACGGTTTAAAGCTGGTTAGAGTAATTGGGTCTATTTAATCTGGAGTTTGATTCTAAAATTGTTTGCCGTTTGTGGTAAAATAATTATATGCTTCGAAGTTGGTGGAAATTGTACTTTATTGCACTATTGTAGAAAAAATATGTATTTTATAGTTGAACCAAATTGAGCCAATATTTCCTCTGCAAGAAATTTGAAAACCAGTTTCTTTGTTGTCCGTATCTATAATATTTTCTTGATGTGTTTTGTTAGAGTAAAGTCTGTTCTTGTTCTAGCAGTAACACATTTTCGACATTTTTAGGAAAAGTAAACATATGAAGGACCACGTTTGTGTAGTTTGCTCGATACTCTATTATTAACTTGGATCACCGACAATAGTATTGAACGCTAGCAAATCACATACGGTGAGAATTTATTATTTAAAAGCCGCCTGTGACGGTTATTTACGTGTTTATTTGTGGAAAATCATTCAAAGGCACACCACAAGCACTAACGAAGCCACTTGTCTATAAAAAAGCTCAATAATTGTAATTGACCATTTCAGTTAACATGTTGGTAAGATGTGTAATCATATCTCATGTCCACGATCATATTAGCCTTCTTCAGCTGCAGTCACTAGCTCGTGATGTCGGAGAACTAAGCCCTTTATTTAGGTAATGTTGGCTATACTTCGAGTTTATGCTGATATTCTTTAGAGGTTCATTATTGGTAGATGCTCTACCAAATCACCAGCATTCTCATAGTTTACAGAAGCTACTACGAGGTACTAAAGCGTTACCTAAATTCCGGTGGCATTTTTAGTATGCTTTTTTATTACTATTTAGAAGAGTAATTTATGTACAGATTTAAATACGGATAATTGAAAGAAGTTTCCTAAATATATTAGTTGGGGAATTTGCTTTGCCAACTTGCTTTCAAGCGTTCAAATGCAACTTGCTTACAACAGGAGGGAAATTTCACCACGAAGAAAAGGATTTTATATTTAATGTTCTGCGAATCCTTATCTTAAACCTTCTCCCTACGAGGCGTATTATCGAGCATCCTAGCAGAAAAACACCGTTCTGAAATAAAAATAACTCGCGGTTTGCCACAGAGCGTCAAAGTGGGGTCGGAAAATAACATCGAGACGCCTCGCACAAAGGCGAAGCCTAAAAAATAACACTCGTCGTCGATTTGTTATATGTGACACGACAGCATTGTTCGAGTATCAACCGTTCCTTATTTTTCCAGCTACATCCGTCCGTGGGCTCCAGCCTGTACAAGGCTACGGGGACGCACAACCTCAGGCTGAAAGAAAACGTAATGAAGACGAAGCTGCGCCTGCCTCCGGGGATGACGTGGGAGAACTGGGTCAAAGAGATGAAGAAGCCAAGAAGCTGAGGTGGTTCTCGAAGCCCACAAGCGACTTCCGGCACTGTGCCGGCGCCGGCGCCTAATTCCCTAAGCCAAATTGAAGTGTAGGTAACGAACTTAATAAAAAGTTAGCTCCGTGCCATTTGCTTGCTTCAGAGCGGAGCATTATGTCGTCCCGAATAGTGCCGTCACATGCGAATGAAGTTGGTACAAAAACTTTCAATTTTGTGTGCCGTCAATCTCGCACTTGTACAATGCTACCGGATACGAGTTCCGGCGATATTGCCAACCGTGCGGCTGACAGCTTTACATTTCTATACGAGCTTACGTGCGCTTTGGACGGAAATAAGCGCGCTTAGCTTTCTCTCCACCTTCTGTCGACGGCCGTGATGGTACTTGATTCTTCGGCTCCTCGTGCTCGGCGAAATTATCGGGAAAACCTCGCACAACAATCTTTTCGCTTGTAATAGACTTCTCGAGGTTGCTTGATTTGACGTGCGGAGAGCGTAAGTGGATTTGGGATTTCGGGGATTTTACAGCGGCCGGAAATTGACGGACACGGATTGAAGCCTCCGTCGGGTCAGGAGTAAAATTAATTTTCAGCTGTTGCTTGAAATGTAGACCCGGAAGTGACCTTGCTGGCCAGGTAACAACGGCAAATAAGTAACATTTTTACTTCTAGTCAACAAAGTTGCAGACGGGATTTTACTGATTCTTGAAAAAACTAATACCTTACAAATGTCAAAGCAATATTTCTTTCTGCAACGTTTCCAATTAGTTACTAAGATATTTTATAAAGAGGGTGTAACATATAAGGTGTTCTAACCACCTATTTTAATTATTTGAGGACATAGAAAAATAAACTAAAATAAAGAAGGGAATTACCCTGAACCAATATTTTGACTTCTGGTTTTAAAGGAAACAACATCAACTTTTATTTTGAAACAGAGCGATTGTTACGGAGAGGGGCCGTAAAGTTTGAGTTATCTCAGTTTGTTAGTATTACTATTATTATTATAACGTACAAATAATAGTTAGGAACCAAAGTGCTACAATATCCAAAGATGCAATTAAAAAAAACAATGGGCAACGCATTTTATAATTAATTCAGTATTAGAAAACATGTTAAAAAAGTTTTATAAATTAAAACAACACAATAAGAAAAATAAATGTTGACTTAAAATATGAGATTCAAATTTGAATATTACACACTAATGCCCAAGTTAACTGTTAAAGCACTTTATAGAATAAAATACTTGCCGTTCTTGAATTGTTCGAGTTCCGAAAGTTTTCACCCAAGGTATTGAGCAAATTTGAGTAGCCTCCATAATTAAAACTTTGGTAGTATTTAAAAATCATACAGCTGATTCAGGAATTTGGTAAAACCTAAAGGTTTGTGAAAAAAGTGAGGGTATGTGATTCAGCCTTAATAAGAAGAAGACATGATTTATTAGTAGATGTCAAGTTTGTTGATAGGTAGCACTAATTCTACCATACAATAAAAATTTTGAAATTGGTGCAATATGTACGAGTTAGGATTCCTCAGCCTGAGCACATCGGAATGGTGTAAAATATCATTAACGTGTGGTGGAAATGTAGTACAGTCGAACTCCCATATAGTGATGTTCAAAAATCGCCACAAAAACATCACTATATAGAAACTTCACTATATAGAATTTATACTTCAAAAATTTAGAATGCATCTAGAAACCCCTAAGAAATTCTATAATTTGCTTAACAATTTATTTATTTAAATGGGGGGAATTCTTACTAACATTAGCGAAAGCCCGTACTGTAGAAACTTCTAAGAAATCCTATAATCTGCTTAACAATTTAGTAGTGGTGAAGGTATAAACAGGTAAATAATTCTAAGAAAATTTGCTCAAAACCTTCTCTGCATTCCTAAGTACTCGGGTACTTGGGTAAAATTTTGTTAGAAAAACATCATTATATAGAATTTGAACATCATAATTTAGAAGTGTTTTTACACGCAATTTAGCCCGCAGATCAAAATCTGTTAGATCATTTTCGACCTCTTTCGTTTTGCTCAAAATTACGTTTATTTGTCGCCCGAATTCTTACTGATTACGGCCCTGTACAGTTACATTCAAATTCGTCTTAGCAAGCATTCTTCGTTCAGTGCACAAAGTGCGTATTTGTTTCGACAATCAAGCGTTGGACCCCTAAATATATCAAATTCTTTATGTTAAGCAGTAACGAAATTCAGGCCTTGGAGGTTAGTGTTTTCTGTCAAGAAATTGACGCCTGCAGTTCTTGCAAACTGTACTTTGGTAATTCGACCCTTTGAGAATCGCTGTAGCATTAACAAACTCTTCTAGAACGTTCTTTGTTTAACCTGATTACTGCTCGATAATTAGCTTCTGGATGGAAATAAGGTTTGGGGCAAGTCCTGTTGGTCGAGTAGTGTTTAAATGTTGTTTCAGAAATCTATCCTGCTTTCCAGCCGTCATAGCTTCAATATATTTTCGTAGAACGCGTCGTTATCAGTATGATATTCGAGGACTGTGGAATGTTCATTGTAAACTGGGGCGTTCCCTTGGTTCTTGCCAATTCAGCAATTGCATCATCCGTTAAAGCCTTCTTTGTTGTGCTTCAGCCCAAGCATTTTACTTCCAGCTTTGGGACCATTGGAAATAAAGTTTGATAAGCCCTTAGTTAACCGCACATATAGAAATTATGGTTTTGGAGTTCGAAGTTTTCTTCCATTGTACTTCTTCGCGCGGAATTCGATTTGAAATAAGAATCTGTACCCAGCATTTGAGTGAGCAAGACGTATGTGAAATTTCGCGCCCCCGACTGTGGCGTTGACGCTGCAGTTGGGGGAGCTTTTGTTAACGCATTAATGAACTTTTGGGCTGCGTTGTTTTTGTGAGCTTTTGGCTAACTTGTGGTGATTAAGTTGTGAATCCTTTGTGACTTTTGTGCAGACTTTCGAGTGCCCTGGGGCACGTTAATGGTGAGTGCAGTTAAACCCGAATCTTCGAAGTGAACATTAATCCTTGGGATTTTTAAGGCAGTTCAGCTTAGACCTTTGGACGATTATTTTACCCTTGTTGGGTGTTTTTGAACAAATGCGCGCGGTGGGCGATTAAGTTATCGATATTTCAGTGTTGGGATATAGCCGATTCGTCTCCTTAAGTTGATGTACTTCCCAGGGGAAGATCGTTGCACCATTTGCAGATCCATTTAGAGACGACATCTTTAAGCTTGTGATTAACGGTTTCCGTACCTTTGTGGGGAAAAACCTTTTGCGTACTGCATTTTTGAATTGCCGACGCTGAGTTTATCGAAGTCGACGGGAGGCCACCGCGTGTTAATTGTTGTAGTGCCCTGGTTGCATTATTTGCAAAGTCCGATTGCGTCGTGCCATTCTGAAGCCTGGAATAAAATCAACTCTATCGCTCCGATTCTTCCCAAGGAGGGGCCCACATCATTTTAGGCGCCGCTTTGCGCTAAACAACTATCAGGCCCCGCCCCAGCCCTTTCTGTACCTCCGCAACGCCTTGCCAAGCTTCCCCGAGGACGAGTTTATAGCAGAAACTAGCGACGTGCTTACAGCTACCAGGTAGGAGCTATGTATTACACCAATTGTGTTCTTGTGCCTAATTAAGGTGCGACTATATTTGTTATGTGTTTTCCGAGAGTTCGTAAATATTGTGCCCGTTCACTTAAAGCTTAAGCCTATGTTTTGATTTGCTTGTTGTTAACCAGGGGCTTCACCCCTGTTATCTATTTCGTTTTGTCCGTTGTGTAACAACATATTTAGACCATAAGGTAACTTTGCGTGGGAGCCCCTTTTATATTCATGTAGGGTGTGCCTTTTCTTTTTACTAAGCTTGAATTCACCTCCGGGTGATTATTATCAATGTAAAGATTTGTGTAAACTTTAATTCTTTAAATAATAAACCCATTAAAATCAATTTGATTATTTGTTGAGTTCTGAACCCCTTCTGGGTCATTAATTATTCCAGTGTGCAAAGGCCGAGTGTAATTTGCAATGTAAAGCTGAAAGTACGCCTTTTTGATAAGCAAGCCCCAAGCCCTGGGCCATTCAGTGTTCTTTTGTTATTCTTTAGTGACGGTGGCCTTGAAGGTAAGTGATTTAACGACAAGGTCACCAGGCTACTCGGAGGAGGCTTGGTAAACAACAGGCGGAGGTGTTCAACAACGTACCTGGAGGACTTCTACATAGGCTACGTGTATTGTTCTTGGTTCTAGACACGTCAGCCACCCCTAATCAGAACCAAGTGGCCCTCAGGCATTTCTTTTTCTGTTAAGCAATCCATCAGGGTAAGTGCCGCCGGTTTTTCTTTGAGCTTTCGAACCACGCCTTCCCGACTGAGTTAAGTGCGAGTAACCGGAGCAACAAAATCTGCTCCAGCACATTAAGATCTGTGTACTTTTTAGTAAAGCCGGCGAACCCTGTAGTTTGTACCCGTCTTTGAACAATCAATACGACCTATGTCGATCTGATGAATTAATACCGTAACAAATCCTTTAAAAATCATCCCTAAAAAGAGCAAATCATTAAATAGTTCACTGAATGGAGGTTCGACTGTATTTGATATTCCATAGCATAGTTCTGGATTTAAAGTTGATTATATGTATATTGAAATTTGTTAAGCACAGCACTGGCGACTAACAAAGAAACATTCGCTAGCTTTCATCATTTAAAATGTATTTGGAGATTTAAGGCGTACATGCCGAATTTGACACTCGTTTGAGACTATAATAAACTTACATAATAATATTTAAAAAGTTTTAAAATATATAGGTAATGCAGCTGTCAAAAGATAACATATTCGTATTGGTGTAAATTAAGCTGGCAACTCAGTGTAACATTTTAGTTAGGTTGTATATAAGACATTCAATTTCCTGTAGTTTGAAATGGTTAATTAGCTAAAATGTGTTAATAGAATTTAATAATTTCTCAAGTTTTGTCAATAATGTTTAGTATTGAAAAATAAGGAATTTTTACAAGCAAGTCGGTGGGCCAGGGTTTCAGAAAATATTTTGTAAAATAAGAGTTTCATACATTTCTGCAATTTGTTGCTTTGCTCTGATTGGCCAGTTTTAAGCATGCGAAATTACTGTCAGCTAATTAGATGCGGGAATTTAAGGACATTGACTAAGTTAATAATATTTAGTATGTTTAATTTGTTATACATTCACTATTTAATTATTACCAAGAAAATTCGTGATGTGTGCGCTCTCGAAAATTTAAATCTGAAAAATGATGTAACCAGGAGCAGATGGAACAGGCGTAAAACCTGGAAACTTTCCGGTGAGCGTCAGGCTGAGAAGACCGCTTTTAGCATGCAATTCGGCCAAACAGTCACATTGACACGAATTTTGACGTGGCCTAATTTTTAAAATTACTGCTTTAACGATTTAGAATATCGACGATCAAGTTTGACGTAGCACCATAAAGTTTCTTCCGCAGAAATGGGCACTACAGTTTTTTCTGGAGCATTTGCAAATAAAATTGCATAAAAATTAAAAAAGTAATAAAGTGTACGAAATCGCCTGCCAAAACACAACGCATTTTGGAGAATTGGGCGCTAGCTGTCAGCTGTCATTCAGGGCCTCCTGACTCGGTAATTAGCGTAATTTCAAAACAAAAATATTACACGCAACTCGTCAAATTACAAGCGCCAGGAAATAGCACTGAAGAGTACTGTTTTTAAAATATTATAATAGAACGCCAGAAATAGCAAAGAAATGAACACGTAAATACAGGAGGCCCTGAATGACAGCTAACGCCTCATTCCCCATAATGCACAGCGTTCCGGTATACGATTCCGATATACTTTCAAAGCAGTGTTTTTGACAATGACATCTTATGTGAAAGGTATCATTGAGTAGAATTGCTACCTATAATATATAATAAAAGAAAAGTTTGATGCTCCTTAACAAAACGGCGCGACGTCTGCTTCAGTATTCTTGCCCTTCACTTGGGCCAATGCTTAATTATTCATTAAACGGTTGAAAATCATCAATTTTTTTAAACTATAGGTTTATTTTCCATGGAATGACATCTTTCAAATGCGGTGCTACATGCCTCCCCACCCCGTGCATTGAAAAAAGTATTTAATGTTCAATAATATGTATCAACTTTTTTTAAAATTATGTATGTCTCACTATTAGACGGGCCACTCGAACGCCGATGGGCCGCGTTCAAGTCTATTTTCTGTTAAGATCCGTCCATCAATGCGACACGAACAAAAAGAAAGATATTTTTGTAAACATACCATGTGTAATTGACAAGTGTCCAGTATTTGAATAAAACCAATTTTTGTGTCCACACTGTAATTGAAGTGTTTAATTCTATCGTATAGGTGCAACGAGAATAATTAAACCCTAAAAACGACAGCTCTGGTTACGATAAGCTAACTTAAAAAACACAATAAGCAATAAATAAGCACATCCCTACGAAGAATTCGGGAGTCAAAACCTAATAAGAAAAAGAGGAATTCGGAAGATTAAGCAGTTGAACGAGTCAAAAGAAGGGAAGAGCCTTCAGTTCAAGGTTTGTGGCTTACTGTAATAGCGAAGGCGAGCTTCGGGTGTGACAAAGGTGATGGCCATCTTGCCGTTCTAAACGGGAAACGAGGCCGTGGTTATCCTATTGTCAATTGGAGTGCCAGAAACGTAGAAAAACGAAGTACCAAATTTCTTTCAATTTAAAAAATAGAGGAAATCGTGTTATTTTTGTGATTATTTTATAATTTTATCAGGAAGGCTAAGCTATGTTTTAAATGAAAGGCCCTGAAAAGGAGCCGGCAATTTCAATTTTATTTTGTGTATTAGTAAATATTTATTGTGTTTTTTTTTGTAATTTTAACCAACCCCACGAAAATTTATCGAATTTATTTTTGAAGACCTTCACTAACGGTGTACACACTACATTAGTTGGAAGGTCGTTCCAAGGGATAAATATTCGGTTTTGTAAAAACCTCTGCTTACTTCTGGTTTTAAAATTTCTTTTTGTCGTTGGTATTACCGTTTACGTAATCTCTCTTCAATGTTTAGGATAAAAATAATTTAATAGATAATAAAAACAGCAGGTACACTGTCACATAATTTTTAAGTCAAATGTGACAATAAGCGAAAGTACCCAATACTCAGTACCCAGTACTCAAATTGAATGCCGAAGGGGGTTGTTTGGCACAAAGAATGGGTGATAACTTTAAATAATTATTAGAAGCATTAGTAATCCAATATACATATAAAGGCGACAGGTTCAACAGCTTACCTTGACACACTCTGGTGAGCCATATAAAGTAGTTGAGCTTTGACGGATGACAGACTACGAAGGAATAATAGATACCCAAGAAAAACAACAACGGCTACTCTAATACGGCAATACATTTATTCGGAGTGATAAATTGAATACACTACAAAACATTAATAATACTGGGTTCATGTATACAAAATAAACTCAGCATTCAAATGATTAGTATATAAAATCATTGCCATGAATTGAGTATAAGAGGTCAAAGTTAAGTAGGTAAATAAGTATTTTCAATATTTTAAGCGCTCCATATATTGTACTGATGCCCTCAAGTATAAAAGCTTTAGTGAAAATATAAATAAATAAATCACAATTTAAAAATTAATATAGTTTTAACCAAAAAATTTATGTGTCGACCCAGGGCTTATTAAAACGATGTTATAATTAATATTTCAATAATTAAATGGTTTATTGCTCTCGCTATTTTATTCATCTGCAATCAATAACCTAAAGCTGGGGTATAGCATGAGAAAATATATTTTTTAAAGGGGTAGGTGCAACACTCAGTATTACAATTATCTACGAGTAGGGCTTATTAAGATGTACGGCAAATGCTTGAATTTTTATCTGACAGCTTTAACCTTAAAATTTATTGTACATAAAGATGATCTGCTGGTACAAGAAAGTAACGTAATTGAATTCAAACACCAAAAAAATAAGAAAAAAGCCTCAGGTAATTTTTTTTTAATAATCAGATACATAACTATTTACAATCTGCTGCAAAGCAATAAGTAAATATTTTACATATGCGTGGGTTTAGGTGGAAGTTGACGTTCATTAACGTCACTTCTGCTGTAACTTAATGTGAGAGTACTAGTACTAAAACCGGAAGGGTAAGTCCAAGGTGTATTGTCTTTTAAGTCGGCGGATGTGTTCACTGCTATCTAGTAGGTTTAATGCTAAATGGTTGGGGTGTAGTTCTAGTTTGTTGTTGTATCTTTCACTGCTTTTAACTATTTCACTTTTCACTGAACTTATTTTTAGATCACTGTAAATGTCGGCATTGGTTATGTAGTATGGTGCATTGGTGATGGTTCTGAGTGTTTTTGACTAAAATCTTTCAATTATCGAGATATTGGAGGATGAAGCAGTTCCCCATATCTGGATACCATACATCCACACGGGCTTAAAGATGACCTTGTATATTAACAGCTTGTTGTCGAGAGAAAGTTTCGAGTTTCTACCCAGTAGCCAGTAATGCTTGCTGAATTTTAGATTTAGTTGTTGTCTTTTCTTCCATAAGTGCGTTTTCCAGGTGAGGCCCTTGTCGAGATGTATTCCCAGATATTTAGCCGAATCGGCCTGTGGGATTTGCTGTCCATTGAGCATTATTGGCGGGCATATACCACGTCTTTTAGTGAATGTGACGTGCACAGATTTCGCTTCGTTTATTTTGATGCGCCATTTCTTAAACCAATCGTAAACAGTATTGAGCCTGTTGTGCAGTTTTGCTGATGCTCTAATTCAGTGGTATTCAACCTTTTTTTTTCGCGTACCCCTTCAAACATTTTCCTTATAATCAAGTACCCCCTACTTTAAAACTCAAATAATACAGTGTTGTTATGGTTTGTAATGTTGTTTATTGTGGTAGAAAAGGTTACATGTAATAGTATATTAGTGAGAAACTTGAGCTTGCTTATTAGCGCACAAATCTTTAATGAGCGGTTGAACATTAGTCAGTCCGAGTATAAGAGGGGCTGCTAGATTTAGCTGATTGCGGTGTTTATTTTTTATTGTCGAAAATGCAGAAAGGCCTTGTTCGCACTTGAAAATATAAGAAGTTCACCAATAGCAAAGTCATTTAGTTGTTTGTACTCTTTCCGGCATTTAAACCAAAATTCGTTCAGTGAAACTTGTTCAAAAGTTATTTTTAAAGTCTTATCAAAACTTAATTCTAATAACTGTTCCTTTAGTTGCATTTCCATATTAGTTTCCAAAATATTTACATTAAAGGGGTTAAGTATCCACACTTCTGAAACATTATTGTTTTCTATTTCAGAAAAATATTGCTAAAACTTGACCTGCAAAACTGTATATATATTATATAATTGCTTGATTGCCGTTTTGTTTAATTATAAATACCTAGATTGGAGATCCTCGCGTACCCCTGAGGAACTATTCGCGTACCCTCAGGGGTACGCGTACCCCCGGTTGAATACCACTGCGTCTAATTGGATCATCGTCGGTAGCTAGCAGCGCAGTATCATCCGCGAACGTGGCGGTTGTAGTAGTTTCACAAGTCGGAAAGTCAGCTGTGTAGAGGAGGTATAAGAGCGGCCCCAGAACACTACCCTGGGGCACACCAGAATCTATGGACATAAGATTAGTGAGTTCATCTTCGTGTTTAACTTGAAATAACCTATCGTGTAAATAGGATTTTAGAATGCGATAGTAGTTATCCGGTAGCCATCTCTTTAGTTTATAGTGCAGACCCTTATGCCAAACTTTATCGAACGCTTGACTAACGTCGATAAATACTGCACTACAGTACTTTTTTGCTTCGAAGGATGCATTTATAATATCTACCACGTGATGGACCTGCTCTACGGTTGAATGCTCGGCCCTAAATCCGAACTGGTGATCCGGTATAAGGTGTTTATCTTCTACTATGGGCATTAATCTTTTGAGCAATAGTCTTTCAAACAGCTTAGAGGTAACAGGTAGCAAACTTATAGGCCTGTAGGACTCTGCAATATTTGGGGGTTTACCGAGTTTTGGAATTAAGATTATTTTCGCAACTTTCCACTGTGCAGGAAAGTGTCCAGTTCGTAGTACGGCGTTAAATATAAGTGTTAACAACTTAAGTCCTTTATTCGGTAGCTCTTTTAGAATACGCCCTGTTATAAGTTCATATCCAGGAGATTTCGCTACTGGCAATTTAGCTATGGCTGTTTTTACTTCCTTCATTTTGAAGTTTATAATTGGTAGCGTAAGTTGTAACGGGGCCTCTAGATAACGTTCTATTTCGTCTTCGTCTATTCCAGGGATGCCAGGTTCAGGTTCAAAAACTTTTTTGAGGTGATTTGCGAAAACTTCAGCTTTCTCGGCATCACTTTTAGCCCATGATCCATCTGCTTTACGGAGTGGCGGCACTGGCTTCTGAGGCTGTTTAAGCCTTTTCGTGGCTTTCCATAAGGAATAGTCGCTTTGTTCTGTTGCAGTTAGTTCCTCTAGATACTTTTGAAAGGAGTCATTCCTATAGTCTTGCAGAAGCTTTTTGAGTTCTCTGGTGCAATTGTTTAGTCTTCGCTTTTCTTCAGGATACCGTCTATTGTGCCATTCTCTTCTCAACCTTCTTTTTTCCCTTATCTTATTAGTAATTTCACCAGGATATCCTCGTTTGATTGGGTAGGGTGGGTTAGAGGGAGTGGATTCCCAGGCAAAATTCTGCACTAAGGTTTGAAATTTTTCTATTGCTTGTTCAATGTCTTCAGCCGTTTTTAACGGAACGCTATCAGTTATATTTCTGTCCACTATCTCTCTGAAATAGTCCCAGTCCGTTCTGCAATTGTGTAGTTATGGCGGACTATTTCTGGCAATTATATTTGCACTTATGGTTAGGAGTACAGGGGAGTGATCAGATGAGAGGTCTTGCAGATCTTCAACTTTTAGGTGTGCTTGACTAATTCCTTTGGTGACGAAGAAATCTAGGCAATCAGGGATTTTTGTCAGGTCGGTTGGCCAATAGGTTGGTTTGCCGGTAGATGCAAAATTTAGGTTTTTAGTTTGGATACTGTTTTCTAGGGCTCTGCCCCTTGGGGTATGTAATCTCGATCCCCATAGTGGACTTTTGGCATTGTAATCTCCACCAGAAATAAATCTTACACCTAATGTGTGAGTACTCATCAAATCCTTCTTTGTTCGCTCTATAGCGCGGGGGACAATACGCTGCTGATATTGCTATAGGTCCATGCCAGTCTTCCACTATTACGGTTGTGGCCTGTAAAAAATCTCTGCTAAATTTATCTAGCTCGTAGTGCTTTATTTCTTGCCTGATAATTATTGCAGTTCCTCCTCTGGCTCTTCCGTTTGGGTGCTTTGTGTCGTATGTTAAATAACCAGATATTTTAAAGTAGGTTCTCTCAGTAAAATGCATTATAACATGAATGGACCACACCTAGCCTCATCCCAACCGCTCTACTACTATACCCAAGCTCCAACATTCACACAGCCGGTAAGCACTTTTAATAACATGCAAACACTAGACTTTGCCAGTACATATTATTTACAAAATACATTGGCACCTGGAGATGTTATTCCAATAAGCGGACACTCTTACAACCAGCCATCATCTTCGTCAACATTACAATCTATGGATGTAGATAGAATAACGCATGACAAGGGAAAATATCAACAAAAATCACAAGAAGAAGAAACAGCTGAAGTTATTAAAATAAATGATTTTCAGGAAATTCGTCCAAGTAAAAAGCGAAGCCAACACACAAGTCCTGAAGACACTGAAAGACGAACCAAACTAAAAATAATTCAAACACGCAATAGATATGGAGCATTAGCGACCAACACAAATAAGGCTAAAGAGACAAGTAGTGATAAAAATTCAAGTACGGAAATACGACCAGAAAGACCACCGCCTTTCATAATACATCATGTTATAGACTTAGCACCTTTATTAAAGATTATCGACAGCACAATCAAATTACAGATTTACTCCGTTGAAAAGTACAAAAAGATAATAATCATACTTGACCAAAACAACGCGTCACAATTTTAGCTTAAAAGATGAAAGAAGCTACAAAATAGTAATTAGGAACCTCCATCACACAACTAACACTGCTGAACTCCAAGCAGCACTTAAAGCAAAAGGTCACACGCCACGTAGCATAACAACATGCAAAAACAAACAGACACAAGAGCCTAAAAATCTATTCTTTATAGAACTCGAACCTAAAGACAATAGTAAAGACATCTTCGACATACAATACCTACTAAATTCAAAAATACAAGTTGAGTCACCCCACAAGAAAAATACTCTAGTGCAGTGCAAGAGATGCCAATGCTATGGCCACACATGTAACTTCTGCACACGACCATTCAGATGCGTAAATTGCGGGGCCAATCACGATACTAGAGAATGTAACTCTAAAAACCCAACTGAAAATAAGTGCGCTCTCTGTAAAGGCAACCATCCAGCTAACTCAAAGGCTGCTAGGTCTACACGGAAATACTGAACAGACGTTACCCTAATACGTAACCTAAGCCAGTAATGCAACCCCGTACAATGCCTAACTTCAAAATAACACCAACAGCTTTCCCACCATTGAGACAAAATAGTAACATGCAGCAACATTGCACAGCAATAAATACTGAACCCCACTCTGGTAACGGAACGTCTGGCAACACATATGCACAAATAGCTAGAACACAAATAAACTCAGACGCAGACCACTTAAAACAAGCAATACAATTTATGCAGTCGACAATTACAAATCAAAATAATGTAATTATGGATCTACTGAGAGAAGCACGAGAAATGCGTAAAACTATAGATACCTTATCTGCTGAAATTAATACTCTTAGGGCCGGTTGTAGAAAGCAATGTTAAGTCTGGTGTTAGCTAACATCGCGTCAAAGTGAACAAAATCGCATCAAATATTGTTTACTAGTGTATTAGTTACCATAAGCATTTGAGATTTGATTCGTTTTTGTTCACTTTGACGCGACGTTAGCTAACACCAGACTTAACATTGCTTTCTACAACCGGCCCTTAGACAACAAATTGATCCCCAAAATGGCTCAATATAGGATAGTGACTTGGAACGCAAATGGCTTGACAAATCATCGTCAAGAAGTAGAAGCCTGTATTAAAACTAACCAAATAGACGTACTACTTATCTCAGCCTCAGGTAAATGCAGTGCAATTAATGTGACGTAATTTCCTACTAAGTAACCTGTTTTATTTCAGTGACGTAGGGCACTCAAAAACCTGGATTTACTTAGCTTCCTGCAATTATCCAGCTCTCCGGTTCAAATTACAAAATCAAAGGACACTAGGTCGACTGTAAAACCCTGGATGAACCTCTGCAGCTGGGACCACGTTCACGACTTTGTACGATGTTTAATCTTGATCAAAATCAAATCTAGTGGGCCTTCTGCATTTGCATGCCTATGAAATTTACCTTGCCAGGGCAGATCCGATGTCGGCTCGCAAAATGAAGGGACAGCAGGGCAATTACAAACTTGGTGACAGCTTCCTGCTCTAAATTGCTGCACCTAGGCACTCAAGAGGATCTGCTCTAAACGTACCACATAAAATTCTAGCTGGCCTCGATGTCGGACGCTCTTAGTTGATACTTCACAGAGCTGCTCTCTTTTCACTGGAATGTGTCACCACGACGAAAATTACACACAGAGATGCTCTGCAGACTGGTGAATATAAAAAGCCACTTTTTGGATCACACCGAAAACTTTTTAATATGAAAATTTACAAAAAAAACTGGAAGCACCTCTTGCACCCAGCACAAATTTTACAAGCTTGTATTGTTATTCACAATTGAATGTCTCGTATCCTAGCAACAAAAGTTTACAATTGTTTTATGAAATAAGTTTTGATATAATGTTTTACTTAAGAACTAAACTGTATTTTTCTTGGAATTATCAATTGTGAGACTTTATTCTGCTTTTACACAATTAGTTTTTAAATGCACTGTGTCACATGTTTATCTCAGCACTTCACAATTATCTGTGTCCTATAATAGGTTGCCTTATCTTGCTCTTTGCAATCATTGCTTTCTTGCACTGCTTTGCACCGTTTCTTTACCCGTCAGTTGTCTTGCCGTTTGTTGTTGATATAATTTTTAATACTAACGCTCATATAATTTTTGTAACTACGCCAATCATCTCTATATGATTAAATTCACATTATTGTATTGACGTGACCAAATAAAATATGCCAGCTACATAAATTAAGGTGCGCTTGCCATTACGAACATCAATTATGAATAAAACGTTAAACGTAACCCTTTTGATGCTGCCTTATCTAATGCTAACCTTTGTCAATCAAATTATAGTTACTGCTACTTATATCATGTGCATTTATTAGTGTAAAATACTAACTTTATCTTGCAATAAATAAAAGATTATTTTGAAATTATTTTATTTTTGTGTTAGTTAGGCAACCAGAATTGCTGTGGGCAGTAAACCATTGCAATATATTGCAATCAATCCATTTGCAACAACAAAGTACGATAGAGAGGAAATGCAAAAGGTAGAATCAAACCTTCAGTTAATTGCCCATTGTTCTATAGTTCCCAAATATGACCAGCCTTGCGGCACAAGCTTGACACAAACGCTATGTTTTTGCAAGGATAACCTCTCAAAGAGTTGTATCTAAAATATGACCACAATGGTAAGTCGATTCGCCAACTCGAGTAATCATCTTACCCCAAAAACAACACTGGTCTCATATCATCTCTGTCCTACTATAGACGCGTTCCCAAAATCCATATTAGCTAACTATACAAATCGGGGAATAATTATGAGAACCCAGCAATTACCGTATTATAAATCTCATAGCCAAAGCGCTAAAGGTCGAACCTCGACAAATCTCGGTGAAGATATTTTTCGAAGTTAATTATGTCGGAAGTGTAGTCATGACGAAGAAATAAAACCAAATCGTTTTAAAAGTTACCAATATAAAATGCCGAAATGGTCCGAAATTCTCTGAAAGTTTACACACAACTGAGTCAAATCCAACGGCCATGCTACGCATAACTTGGTTATGTAGGGCAGACCATTTGAAACCTTAACAACGAGCGTCTAAGAGAAACCAAGGGAATACGAGAAATTACGAATCCATTCAGTAGGACAAACCAGCGATGAATTCTTAGGAAAGAACTATCAATTCAAGACATTCTGACAAGTCCACAGCCACTATTGGTGCAGGCATTCAACCAAACATACTAATCTCAAAATTCCCTAATTACATTAACCTCTCAAACATTAAACAAAACGTCACTTCACAGATAAAATCCCACCTGCCTAAAACTTCACTCAAGTCAACTTGTATTTTCAGGAGGAGCTTACAAACCACTAGACGTTGGCACACCACAATCGACGTCCATGTAGCGCTGTAGTTACCAAATAAACCAAACTACATTTCAGGAGCCCTTTGGCCGTAACATGCTATACAGAATTCTCATAATTTTTAGATTGAATCATTTCAATTTTTTGTATACCTTAGTAATTTTGAAAAACTCTTTTAATAAGCATTCTTGTGATATTTTTTTGTATTATCTTGACTTATAATTTTGACAAGGTGTAAAAGCCAAATTACTTTCCTTTTTGGTAGCTACAGTGGGTTCAGTGGTCGTCGTAAATTTCGAGTAAACACAAATAAGCAAGAGATCAAACATATAATAATTCCATTCTCTTATATAAATAAATTAAATTTGTAAACTCTGTACAATTGATTTACAACAAATGAATTCTTCGGTCGGGTCAGATCTACCAATCTATCCGTACTGGACAGCCGGTCGTCCGCCCCTGGTTTGCAAACTTTGAAACTGCAACCTTCCAGGTCGTCGGTGTCTACCTTATTGGCCCGGTCTCTGCGAACAGACTGTATTATTTTACGTTGACATTATAAACATGAGGTTTCGTTGCCGAATTTTAAAGTATTTAAAATCAACCCCTGGGTCAAATATAAACTGACGGGTTGTTATTAGTGCCTGAAGTGGCAAGGAAGTTTTTTACCGGGTAAGTGCCGTAAGTGACTTTCTAAAGCTCGATTCTCAGGGCAAAGCTGCAGGGAGAGAGAGAGAGAGAGAGAGAGAGAGAGAGAGAGAGAGAGAGAGAGAGAGAGAGAGAGAGAGAGAGAGAGAGAGAGAGAGAGAGTACTAAAGTCGAAACAGAGTCCAGCATCGACAATGGACCCCTAGGTTTGGAAACTCGTGACAGAGGGCTGTCTAACGAAGTTTTCCGTCAGGTTTTAAATTTGACAGGTAAAAATTAAGCGTATTCCGGAACTTGGAAAATAGGTGCCTGACGGCGGCGGTCTGAGCGGGCGTGATTTCGCTTTCCAGCTCGCTGCAGGTTGTCATTGGGAGGGGGGGGTGAAGGGATGAATGCATGAGATAAACTGTGTTGGATTATAGACGATATCAAAATTTTTGTACAGGAATGTTGCCTGGATTCTGCGGTTAGCAAGGGTTCTGCATTGCTGTGAAATCTTATGAACAAGGTAAGCTTGAAAACAGGAAATGTGACAGGAAATTAGCTAGGTGCAAATATCAAATGCATTAATTGCATTTCTTAATTAGATTTCCGCCAGGATAACTTCATAATACCCCCTGAACAGAATTGCCTGGAGGCTGATCAGGTTTCCGTTGCTTTGCGCTGGTTCTATCCCTTAAGCACATAAATGAGACTGCATTTGTTTTAAACCAATGTAGTCAATGGTACTTAAAAGGGACGACAGTAAACTACCTTGAGAGACGCAGCCTCACGTCCCAATAATATTATGGCTTGGTATCAGGGTAGCGACGTAGTGAATGAATCAGACATTAGATGCAGATTGTTTTATTACGAAAATAAACGTTCTATTTATACAAAACAAGAATGCTTAACTAAGTAACATATCAAAGTTCAATTATTGTGTAGATTACTAGAGCGCGTTTAAAGGTACGAAGTAGCAATTCAGCACTGTAAGCGGATTGCATTTCCATGTGTGTTTGCAAGCCAGAGCGGTGAACTTGTGTTTAGTAGGTCGCTTACGGCGTGAAATGCTAAGTTGCAGTTTGCTCCGTCTTTAAACTCGATGCTTGCGAAACAAGATTGGTTTCTAATATTTCGTAAATGTGAACTGAAATTTGCCTGATTAATTCAAGATTAAACAGATCTAAATTAAATATAAACTGGCGAAATTATGAAGTAAAACTGGAGGTTAAAACTGCTTGTTAATGAAATCAGAAGTACATTTAGAACTTCTGACTGGATTTCGTAAATTTAAATACCCCCTAAATTCGACCATTATTCAGATTTAATTTACCCGCAAATTTCACTTTCTTATTGCTTTTTGTGTAACCAGTGACACCCTGTATAAGTATATTAGTACACCACCGTCATACCCACAACGTGTATATGAGAACATTTTATGCAACTCTCATACGTTTAGAAATATCTTCCACCCCCGTATCGTTGCCGCACACTGTAGTTATAATAGACTGATTCGAGTTTAATCGACGAGGAACTTGTTTCACATATGTATTGTAATAGTACCTCGCTCTATAATGAGATTTTTAAATAAAACATAAAGTTTATAATTAGGGCAAGGGACACTACACTTTATAAATTGTTAAGTTTCAATTGAGAATTGCCTATCAAACTCAGGGAAAATTAAAAGAATGCAATATTTATTACCAAAATTAAATGATTTGTTGCTCTTTCCTTATTTTATTTATTTGCAATAAATTAGGACTTAGCTCCGGTGAACATGAAACAATTCTTAATTCAGGGATCGGTTCATAAAATAAATTTTGTGCCGTAAACAAGATTATTCTTTAGCGCAAAAATAGCGTAAATGTGAATTTTAAACACCAAAATGGCAAGAATGCATCAGGTAAATACCACTAATTCTGTGACGTACCAACGGCTAACCTCGTTTTGTTTCTAGTGTGACATAAACCCACGCGCGATTCGCTTTTGTCCTATTTCCGGCCAAAAACTGTAAATTCCGCGTCAACTTATACCTTCTAGAGACGCTAGCTAAATTACTCGAAGCTGGATGGACCTGGAATTGTGAAAACACGTTGAACATCTTGGCAAAGGTCTATTCTTGATGAACCTCAATTTGTATGAGGCTACTGCTCCTAGTTTTTATGGAATCCTACCTTTTTGAACGGGTGCTCCGCTGTTGTTTGGCACACTAGACGAACGCCACGGCAAATACTCTCTTGGAAATGGCTTGCTCGTCCGAATTCTTTTACCCAGAGATAGCTGTAGGCCTCCTCTCCATGTAGCACAAAAAGGTCAGCCGCCCGATGTCTAGAACTACCTCAAAATTGTCCCCGAAATTGGCTCGCACTCGACGCCGCACCAAGTGGAAACTTGCTGGCCTAATTGCAGTATCTTGGGGGCTCCTAGGCTTGGGAAAATTACACCCACAGATGCGCGGCAATTTGGTGAATAACTTGTTACGGTACAAAAATGACTTTAACGACACCGCGTCAGCTTATACGAAAAGCCACGAAAAAGCTAGATGACTAGCGCGTACGATATCTCTCACAATCGGGAAATCAACTAACATAGGACCGCTGCCCGGCCTGTAACAAGAAGTGCCGACTAGGCTCAGTAAAACGAGGGGTGGTTCAACACGAGATAAAGCAAGGGCAACGGCCTAATGAGCGGTAAACAGGTCTAAATTGATTGAGCGCCACCCAATTCCATGAAGATGAACGAGAATGTAAAGGTAAGCTCAGTGAGGAACCGGAAAGCAAATTAACCTACCTTTCAACTTTACCCTTGGCAGAAACCCAAAAGCTAGACGAGGTATGGTATGTATGCAGCTTTGTGATTCCAGGAGCCGAAGAGTGGAGCGTTCGAATCTACCTTTCACGCTCACAACTTCGTCCAGGCTCCGCTTTACATCAATATGACACTGCAGACTGTTTAACCTGAAAGTCGGCATGCAACATACACAAGGAAAGTACAACGATAGCATTTAACAAATAGGTCTATTGGTCTTACGCACAAATATAATCATTAGTACACAAAATAGGGTTGCTGGCATTAATTATTACCCCAAGTACGAGGGCTGGCAATAACAGTACACAACATATGATCACTGACGTTAGTTAGCGTACAAAATATGAGATATGAGTGCTGCCATTAACGAGTACACAAAATAGGATAGCTAGCAGTAATTAGTGCGCGGAATATAATAGCGGTCATTTACACAACAAATACCTTGTTAGCTTCACCTGCGGCAGTCGAACGGGTCCGGCTGGCGGCACGGCGATATCACAGGGCATGCGGAACAGGGTCAGATGATCCAACTAGCGTGGGTGATGATGATGAGAACCCAACGATTGCTTCACAGAACTCACATGCGGTAACAAAGGGCGACAGGGCCCGCATGAGAAAGGTGACCAGGGGTTAGCTCTCGTTGTTTTTATCCCACCAAAAGTGGTCAAATTGGCGACGACCGACGGTACGACGGAGAAGCGTTTGGTCCAAAACAAACGGGGAACTCGGAACGCACTTTTGAACAACCGTGAAAAACCATCTCGCACGTGTCCAGCGGCCGCCACCTTAGAGAGGGACGCCGCTGGCCGCGAGTCTCGAAGCTCCAACCGCTCGCTTCGCGTCCCAGGTGCTAACTGACTCAAAAAAAAATCACGCCACGCAGTCGAAAGGCAAACTGGAAGGGCGGCTGCTGCAGACATACTGCAACCGAGCAAAAACCACCATACGCTCTCTCTTGCACTGACAGACTTGCGTTTTAAATTCAATCTAAAAAACACTCTGGTATCCAAGCTCGCAACAGCTGTAAAACGATAACAAGCACACGTGTCCGCGAGGTGGCCCAAGGCCAGAACGAAGCGGCTTGAAGCCCATGCCGCATAAAACTCGATTCATACTTAATTTCAATCGGAAAAATATGAAACTCCTATATACACAAGGGTCGTAATTTAGAAAAATAGGCAATTAACTCCTACATTCGTCTAATCTAAAAATGTCCTGACAAAATTTAGATAAAACTGACTTCACAACTGACGTTTTATTTACAATTTAATACAGTAAAATGGGGAGCTCTATTTTCACCCAACATGTAAAATTTAAGCTTGTTTGATTAATTATGACAATTGACTGTCTCATAACTTAGCAACTAGATTTTCATATGTTTAAAAGAAATTAGGTTTGATCACAGATTTGACCTTATGGACTACAGTTTTGATGTCATGTCTTTGAATTTTCTTGGAATAAATGTCACCACATTTTGCTCTGCTTTTAAATCACTTTGGTTTATGATGCACTGATACACTTGAGTTCCTTTAGCATCTCACTAATTGTCTTTCGATCAGTTTCCTTACTTCCACATTGTTTCGTTTACCTTTCAGCTAATTTGCCGTTTGCTGGCTTATAAACTTTTAATACATAACACTCATACATTTTCTATACTTAACAAATCATTTTTTATCATTTTATTCATATTATGTTTGACGTTACTAGCTCAAATCTGTCAGTTACAAATTAAGTTCCATGGGCCCTTCCGAACATTTATCATATCTGAAACTCTGAACCCTTCTGAAACCTGACTTAACTGACGCTAACTTTTATCCCTCAAATTATTAGTTATTGTTGCTCACATCAAGTGGATTTATTAATGTAAGATACTGATTAGCTTGCAATAAATAGGATATTCAATTCTGTGCTTATTTTGACCTTATTCATTTACTTAATTAGGCAATGAGAATCGCTGTGGTCAGTAAACTATTACAGTATATGACTTTACAAAATAAAATTATATTATCATTTCAGATAAAATTGTGAAATATATTATCTAACTGAATATCTTGGTTAATAAAATGAGGCAATTCATCTCATAAATTTATTGACGCTCGGCGTTGAATCTAAATATGCTAACAACGAAGTATTAAATCAGGAAAGTGTACTGCGTGTACAATTTTATTGTAAAAAATATTTTAATTTCCATGACTTGGTTTTGCTGTTACAACCTAGTTAAAATATTTAACGCTGTTAGGATAACTAGTTACTCGTTACCCTACAAAATAAGTAATAACCTTGAATAATGCATAGTAGCAGCCATCTTCTCCATAACCGCGTGTGTTATAAACTACTACTAGCTTAATATTTGAGGCTCTAGATCTTATTATTACAACAAAATTTAATCATTTTATTTTACTAATAAAATAAACATTGCCAATTTAACAATTTTGAGGAAAATGTATACATACTAATGAGCCGTTGCGGTCACTTAAGAAATTTTTACGAAAATATAGCAAAAACCACAACATTTTATGCAAATTCTTACCTCTTTGTGTCGCAGATATCTAAAAGAAGAAATATGGATCGGGAACGTTTGAAAGCCCTAGAATATATCCCACGTCCTGCGATGTTCAATAGGACCTCGCTCCCCATTCGCAACTGCTACTTGCAACTGTCATGCTTTACGAGTGCCTTCTCATTTATTAAAACGCTGGAGCTGAACATTGCACGTTCAAATCGAGACAGGGGAAACGAATCACATTGTGCCAAATTTAAGGGAGTTTCTGGTCGTCGCTTTTCCAAAACTTCTGTTCATCGAAGAGGACTGAGAACCGATATAACTTTCTTTGTGGAGAGTAACGTTTCAACGGAAACTTAATTATTAATGTGAGTGCGTGGATATATTCACAAGTGTGCAGCTATTTCACAAAATGTAATGGTAAAAAAATTAACAGAAGGACATTTTTACTTTCAGCCAGTTAAAATGTTATAATTACTTCTAATATTGACGTTTGGACAAAGTGGCAATTGGCAATCTAATACACAAAAGGTTTCATAAAAGTAATCCGATATTTTCTAAATTTTACATGGGGCTATAATAATGCATTTTAAACAACTTGTCTTGATAATATTTCGACGCATTTACAGAAAATGAAAAATGTCATATCTACCCCTAGTAAGAGCTTATGAAAGCCAATCCTACATCTTAGTATACAATTTATGACTTAAAATTTTACGAAGAAGCTCGCCAACTATAGTTTTTTTGTCATTTATACACACCTTTTGCCATACATGAAAATGAAAATGCGTTAGGATTATTACATTTTATTGTTGATAACTTTACAACTTGTTAGAAATGGAACCTACTGTCTGTTCTTTTATTTTTGGAACAGGTAGTTGGGAACTGCTGTAGTTCCTCCGACGGGGGAGGGTTAGGAGAATCAAATGGGAGGTAGACTGAGGCGATTATTAATTCCTTCAGATTTTCTTTCATTTGTGTTTGTAGCCTAATTACTACTTGGTCCCTGCAACAGAAATTTATTCATTTTAGGGCGTCCATACGCTCGCTAACTAAGATGCAGGATCTAGGGTTGTCAAGGTTTCTGTGGTATATTAACTTACCCTTGATAGTTCCGAGGCCCGATATTCTACCCCTGAATAGCCAGGGTTCTTGAATCATGGCCACGTCGATGTCCTTTAAAACAAAATATTTACAGAAGGCAGCAGTTGCCGCCTTACTGTGCTGGAGGTTCACTTGAAGTACCCTCAGTATGTGCAGATTTTACCGGCCTCTTTGAGGTCCTGAAGGTTATCTGAGTTAGTCCAATGTAGGCTTTATATCCCGCCTTGCTTAGCTTCTTCAGGGACCTCTCGTTTATCGCAAGGACTAAGGTGGTGCCTTGCGATTCCAACCTACTGGAAATAAATCTCCATTCATCAATCCCCAGATTTTTGTTCTGGGTTTTTAGGTGTGACAAAATCTTGACGAGTTCCTTAACCTCCAGTAAATCAGTGCGTATCCACACTACCACTCTGGGGGTTTTCACCACATCCTTTGCTAAAAATACTTGAAGATTAGCCCCTTCCCACAACTGAAGTTGAGCGTTTTTTCCTTCAGCCATTTTGGTGAGTCCTGGTTCGCACAGAACACCAACAGCACTCCAGCATGTTCATAGCTGTTGGTAAACTGAGGACCAGTTTCAAGCTCACATTTGAAAATGTCTCTAGTGAGAGCCTGTTGCGTCTGCTTTGCTTGTTCTGGGGTTAGTTTTCCCTCAGGATAGGTCGACAGAGCGATTGCCATTTTTGTGGCTGACAGGGACTGACTGTAGGATTGCCCGGATGCCGAAGTATAGGGTTGTGCCCGCAAGTCATCCTCTCTGATCTTTTTAAGGGCCCTTTGTGTAGTGGGGGATGGAGTGCCCCCCTCGGCCTTTGGTCTTATTTTCGATGGCGGCTTGTTTCCGCTTCCGCTCTCGATTTCTGGGTCTCTGTTTGTCCCCAGTTGTTTTGACTGTTTTGGCTGTCGGTTTGTCCTAGCTTTTCTTGGCCTAATGTGTTCGCCTCTAGCTTTCGCCGCTTCAATTGCCATTCTACGGCGTTGAGTTCCTGAGATATTTTTTCCCGAGAGGTCCTGGGTTGTGGTTTTCCTTCAGGTTCTTTACTGCCTGAAGGGATAGCCCCTGTTAGTTTCTCGATCGTGGTTTCTGAAGTTTGACCTGGGTCTACCTCAGTCGCCATCGGGGAAGGTGATCTGAAAAGATAATCAATATCATATTCAGAATTAGAGTTTTCGTTTTTTGTTGTGTTTTCCATGTTGGTCCCACGACTATGGAGGAAAAGTGGGTCACCTCGCCAGGAGCCCCCTGCTGACGAGGAGGGCATTTGTACAACGGGGTGCGACCGGTGCCCCGAGGTTGGTCGCTAGTGATCAAGCTTCCCCTCGACCTTGCATCTCTTCAGCGCGCACCATACTACTGGGAGTTGGGAGGTTTTTATATATAGTGGCTTCATCCACGCGGTTCGGGTGATTAAGCCCAGACCCCCGTGCCCCTCGTGTTATTATCCATGGCTCCAGATTTTACTCTGTCCACATGGGTCGTTGCAACACAGAGCAGTTTACAGTACGACGGAAGTGTTAGACACTATCTGACATCGTTCACACCCAGTGCAGGCCCTTAACCACGACATGACAGTTGGGCTGGGTAGCTTGGTCCACGGTGCCGCTTTAGGCTGCTACCAGCCTTCGTTTTTACACGCAGCGAGCAGTCCTATCAATAGCACTGACCCATTGCGTCATATACGATCCTTCGAATCAGGGTCTTTCCCCTATCCGCCACCTGGGGACGCGCCCGGTAAGGAGTTACCCCCCGGAGGTACAACTTCTACGCATACAAGAAATTTTATTATACACAACAGTTGCTTTTCTGGATATAGCTAAAGCATTTGATAAAGTATAGATGACAGGATTAATATATAAATCACTTCAAATTGAATGCCGGAATATCTAGTGCGCATAATGAATTCATATCTAAGGGACCGAAACTTTCAAATAAAAATTAATGCAACTCTCGCAGAGCCAAAAGCAATACTATCAGGAGCTCCACAAGGATATGTCTTGGGTCCCATACTGTTTAACACATATGTTTACGATATTCCGCAAATAAAAAATAGTTCACCCTTAGTAATGTTCGCAGATGGCACCTAGTACTTGTTATTACCATATTAATCACCATATTAATAGACATGCTAAACTTGTAAATGGGAGACGAACATCTTTACTCTTGCACGTCCTATAATTACAAGGAGTATAATTATTAATCCAGAAGAAATGCCTTGAAATGGCCAAGATGTCGCAGTTAAATATTTAGGTGTCTAGCTGTGGGGTATACACATAAAAAAATCTGGTGTAATACACTCACACAACTGTTTTTACAGTGATCTTATAATAAGACAAAAATCTGATTTTGAATTTTTAAGCATTTGTCAAACATTTTCAAAAATTACAAATTCTACTGAAACTGTACAAAATAGAGCGTTAGTTAAAGAGAAATATTTTTCTAAAATTTAAGCTGAATTCAAAAATGTAATCATATACCGGATCTCTATTTACAATAGAAATTATTTTAAGAAACCCATTTTAGAGATATTCAACTGGAAAATCGCCTCTCACATCAAGACACATTAAAAATTTAATACAAATGTAAATTTTGGAAAAAATCGTTAGAGCCGTTTTTAAAAAATCGAAAAAACTGAGAAATTACAAGAGTAAACACCATACTTCCGGTTATGCGATTTTATTCAAAAGATTGCCGTCGCATCTAGATAGTACACAGAACTTATATATACTTTTGAGATATTCTGTTCATACAGAGACAGACACACACACAGACTGACAGACAGACCAATGAAAAAAAAATTTTTTTGGGTTCAGGGTACTCGAAAACGTGAACATCTGTTGAAAATTCAATTCCGAATATTTGGGGTGAATACAATACTTTCTTTATTGTAAAAGGAAGTAAAAATAAACAAGTGTTACAGACAGTTAATTGTATTATATTCCATTATAAATTATAAATTGAACGGCCTGAGAATCGTAACCTGACCTGACACCGACCTTCCTGCTTGTGTAGTAAAACTGCATTTAAGCAACTCTCCTGTTTAAAACTACCCATGCCTTCAGGCAAATGAGGCATGAAAAAATCGTGATGACTGGCTAGAAACAACCTTCTTTTACCTATTCTTTCCGATCTATAAGTCACTAGCGCACTGAAAAATGGTGTTGAGGCAGCTTAGAGATCTTGCCCTTAATACCAGCACATATGGTTGCCTTTCCCCTGGCCAGCTAGTTAAAACCCAGTTCATATAGCCAGCGCGCTGCTCCAATACATAATTCACTAGTCCAGATGCTAGTTGCAAGCCCAAAACAAAGCTCGCCAAAATCCAGCTTCAGAAATCCTGTTAAAATGGCCTGAGCACTTGCTGGGAAAAACCTTCGTTGAAAATAGTAGTGATCCTCAAAAACAGTGTAATTTCGTTTTTCAAGCAATCCTCGTAGAAGTGCGTTTTTCCGAGACGCTTCCTGCAAGGAACTCGGCCAGTCTTCATGCTACAAATTTCGTTTTGCAGGCTAGCGGAAGCATCACATTTCGTGTATTTAATTTGAATGTTTCCAGTAGTTCGAATCACAACTTGGCGACGTACCTGGTGTGGTGTCGATGACGCAGAGAAGACTCAGAGAAATTATTTATTGGAAATAGTTTATTTAAACCACCGAATTTAGTTATGTTTGTATTCTAGATGTAAGAAATAAATTTTTTTTGTAGATAATGACTCGTAATTTTAATCACGCCTGCGAAATTCGAACCCTGGACCCAGAGCTACCCATGAGCATTAGGTAATAACGTAAATTGCAGTAAACAAAGGATCAGTAAAATCCTTAATGTTACACTGCTCCCTTCGCAGGAACCAAGAAGTAAGTTCATACCGTTACAAGGCGCCCGAACAGGAACTAGTTATAGCTGAAGTGATTAAAATAAGGTCTAGGTAGATCTAGGTGCCCAGATACTAGATAGGTGTTCAGAAACACAAGTAAAAGGCGCAGGAGTGCCTAAAACCAGAAGAAGGTGATTAAAACTGAGATGTGCCTTTACGTACAACAAGGTAAGTGATCGTTTATTAGAGTCCAATCCCTACACTGATAATGATATATGTTTTTTATTGAGCATTAAGGCTGTCGTGAATAGCATCAGTTCTTTAAACTAATAACAAAATCTAATTAAAAACAAATAAAACTCTGGATTAATGAATATGGTAATTATATTCAAACAAGATAGCTCAAGCTATTTATATTTTTTTGGAAAATATGGGATTCCAGATAAACATTTCAAAATTCTACGACCAGTATTTTATAAGAAATTTATATGCTTAGTAAAGTGTTGTACATAGTTGCAAGTGTTCGTGACATTTGTTAATTACAAAATTCAGCCAAAGCCAACTGTTAAACAATTACGAAAAGGTAACTTTAAAATCATAGTTATCTTGTCGAAGTAAGATATGTTGGCTATTTCTCAATATTCAGGAGCCAAAAGGTAAAATGGGTGCCCTGTACATATATTGTAAATAACCGTTGGGTTACAGCAATTTCGGAGTTTTATTTATTGCTTTATAAGAAACGCTATGTGGTTTAGCGATTTACACCAACAACTGTAGGTTTGCTGGTTTAGACAGTAGCGAACTAGTGGCTTTTCTGGACAACCCACCCCAACCTCCGGAGGAACTAGCTGGCAAAGCTCTGCTACACAGCAAGACAATTTTTGGTTTTCCTAAAGCATAACAGCGTATTTATTTAATTTACAGAAATTTTTCTTGAAGCAAAATTTCAAACCAATGGGCGCTTGTGTTGCTTTGATAATTTTTCATTTACTTATTTCCAAGCAAATAACTTCGGGGTAGACCAAGTAATTGTCGACTGTCGCATTTTTGGAGCACCATTTGATGGATGCTTGAAACGCTGATTTATCTCTAAAATCGTCAACAATCAGATGCACAATTTGCGTAATGACTTTTTGGGCAGGTGAAACTGTTTTGGTATCTTTCACCTGTTCTGCTACATACATCATGCTCCTGCGACGTGGTAATATCGCAACCCTCTCGACACTCCTGAGCAGGTATTTTACAATATTACACTTCAATTCCACTTGCCTTATTAATATATGTGTATTTTGCAATTTGTAAATTAATTAACGGGCAAAGTTTCACTGACACGCTCATTTCTTTGGCAATTGGAGCAAAATGATTTATTTTGACGAGATAAACAGTGCCGCTTATATGATTTCGGCTATTCGACGAAGCCTCCTCGTGCAACGGAATCCGCAGTCCATTTTGCTTAATAGCTGTTGAATACCAGGCGGTACTCATTTTAACTAAGGCTTTATACTTCGCTGAATCGGTTCCGAATGTCCTTATTTAGCCAAATCCTTTTATGCTTGAAATACAACCCAGCAAGCTATTCTTTCAGTATCTGCTTAGTTATATTATAAAATTTTGGATCCAAGTTATTTATATGAATTCTGGGTTCATTTTGACTTGCACGAACTTGTTATTTGACTTTTGGTTTTCCGATTTGTGGATATTTTATAGTTTAATTTTATACGAAATTGTGCGATGCAACATATCCATATTTAGTTTACCGTAGCTGTTCAATGCTTACCTTCTTCGTGCAGCATCTTCTACTGAACGTTGGCGGGCTATAATCCATGGAATCTTTTCTATTGCTTATTTCTAACCATTCAGGCAAATTATTGAGGCATGATGTTTTTCTTCTGGCGTTGCTGCTTGTTGGCAATTTTACGTTTTATGATAACCTGAAGGAGTTGGTATTCTCGGTGCTGCGTTCGACTAAAATCCGATTAATTATCACTTTTGATATTATTGACGGCATAACAACTGGCTAGATATAAACCGAAAACAATGTTATAGAGGTGCCCTGTACTATAATTATGATTACCGTGCTGAAGAAGAAATCTTTACAAAACTCTGTGGATATAAACTGAAGAACATTGCTGCAAATATATACCAGTGAGCTTAGCAATCTAATAGTAATGAAAACTTCGTAATCTAATACGAAGGATGCTAGAAGGTTTGGTCAGGAGGCTTTATAGAAATAGCAGTATACCAAGAATAAAGAACGATCGTAAAATTCAGAAATATCGTTCAAATCCCAAACTGTAGATGTAAAATTATAGATTAATTAGAATTATGGAACCATCCAATAGAAAGTAAATCTTGGGTCACATTTAGATATTACAACTTAGAATTCTATTGAGTTTAAATAAGAAATATCTACGAATACAAGTGTTTATTACATAAATTTGTTATTTATTGCTTGTTCTGGAATATTTTATGACGATGTAAATATGACTACCTTTTTTCATCATGTTTCTTAAACTTCCTGATTGGGAATATGACTTGCCATGTAATTTTCTTTTAGGAAATACGTTTAATTTCAAGCCACGGTTTTCTCGTTACTTCCATTTCTCTTTGGATCGATCTTTTGCACCTGGTTTTTTTTTGAGTCTCCTTTCTCATAGGTTTCAGTTTGAAATTCTATCTTAATGCCATCTTTGCAGTTGTTCCTCTTTTTAAAGAATGTCCTATCCAATTCCACTTTCTACTCGTTTTCTAATTTGCAATCTCAGTTTGGTCTTCGCCATAAATTTTCATTTTTTATAAAGTCTATACAACGTTTCTTAACTATTCTCCAAAGGTATCTTGTTACGCGTCAAGAGTCATTTATAAGTATTTATTTCCTATTGGATTGTTAAACGGTCGTTTACTGTCCTCTGAACTGACCCGGTAAATAAATCTTTACAGGCACGGAGCCTGTAAAATACTGCCATGGCAAATTTACAAGCACCTTGTTTTCTAATAAACACGTGCTTTATTAATCACTAATATTTTCAGCAAGAGGAAATAAAACGTTGTACGCGGCTCGCTTGCAGTTAGCCTTTATTGGAGTTCACCCGATTACAGGGCTCGTTCCTACGTCGCTCACCCTGCAAATCATCCGGATCGCTCATAAAGGTTAATTTACTAAGCTTGCCACGTAAATAACTATTACGTATTCAATTGTCTTATTCTTGATAAATCAAATATTATCTACAATCTAATTAAACTAAAGTCAAGTTTCATATTTCAATGTATTAGTTTTCCTAAATAATTATGCACTATTTGCTAGAACATTTCAAGCTCCAAGGCATTCTGGTTACCTACCCTGGGTTTCTCAAGGTTTGCCAATTGGTGCTGAATCAGGAAGGATGACAAAGTGAATTACATTTGTGAATCAATTGTTCCATTTTTATTTAAGAATTTTCGCTACCATCTTACATTGAGAATTTAGTTTGGTGTTGCGATGTCTTTCGTGGGAAATTCACTGAATTCCTGAAAAAGATATTTTTCTTGAATTCTCAAAATCAGACATGTTTCTGGATTTGCACCTGAGCGAGCACATGCTACGATTTTGGCAAAACGGAGCAGAACCTCTTAATGGTCTTAGCTCATTTTCTAAGTTATGGAATAAACTTTGTAGGGTGAGACAAGGCCCCCCTTTCTGTTTGACGATGTATGTGTTGAGAATTCCACTTCTACGAGACCCGCGGGTTACAACGTTACAACAATTGCCGTTCTGACCTATTGCAAACACCTGGCTTCCGCTGTGGATTATGGTTATGGTTTGCATCTGGTCAGCTTCCGATGAGCCTACTTTCTATCTGCCAGTAACAGGTCTGTCTTTAATTAACCTAGCCCCTTGCATTAATGAATGTGGACCACGAAATAGCTGCGACCTCGACATCACCTGTAATTATGAAATTCTCGTTTAATATGTTTGTATTTTGGTGTTAGCTTTATTGTATACGTCAAATGCCAGACTGGCTTGATAATTACATAAATGCAGTATAATATAGAGCTTACCTGTGTAGTGCTAATTATTTTAAATTATTTTGAAGCAATCGAGACAGTTTGTTTGCTTTCAATATGTCAAAAAGTAGATGTGGAAATGTTGGGTATCTCACGTACCATCCACGTTATTATTACTTTTAATTTTGGCTGTTTAGCAATTCTGCATACACTTTGGGATTTATAGATTGGGTATTTTGTTATGTTAATGACTGGTCATTCGGTTGAATGAAACTTAATTGCTTCCCTACTTGCAAGATATTGCCTTAATAATTCCTTCGTCCCCACATAGTGGAACTAATGATTACTATTACTTAATTACTAAGCATATTCCGTGTTATATAATGTCCTACTTTGAACCAAGATCTTGGGTATGTAGGACCATTCTGTTAATTTTTATGTACATCTAAATGTTCTTGCATATGTGGATTTAGGGTCAAATTCAATCCTAACCCAAAAATTTAACTAATAACGTCATCGCGGTCCTACACTTTTACCAAGTAACCTAACGATAATGCAAATTGCTAATTTTTTAGTCAACTTATACTTTTTTATACTACTTAATTATTCTGAACTTTCATAATTTGATTATTGACTGTTATGCTTATGATTCTTATATGGGTCAATGTCTGGAAAGTGGCATTTTTTTAAACAGAATTTGTCCATTCATGCCATAATTAATAAATATTGTTTTTTGATTTTGCTTATGTTTATTTATTTATATCCATGTTATTGGTGTATAAAAACGTTTTTAATATAAGCTCAAATTTTATTTATTTTGATTTTTGTAAAATTGGATTACACGGGAATGATGGCCATAACTCGGGAATGACTAAAACCTATAAATATAAAATACGAAAGAAGTTTTAAACAAAATAAATTTATTTTTTACTTTTTATAAAGTTTATAAGTGTAAGTAGAAACAAATTCAAAACTGACAAAAGAACAAACATAGTAATAAAACTTTTAACTTAACTTAGCATTATTAATAGCTTAAAAAATAGTTCAAAATTTTCCTTTTTCGAAAACATCTATTTCATTTGGAAATTGGTAAAAAGCTTTATTTCCTCTCAAGACCAAGTTTGGTTTTTGTAACACTTGCAAAATTTGAGATTCTTCTATGTAGGAGATATCTTTTTTTACTATTTTAAACATTTGTTGAGTAGAATTGCTTAAAACTTTTAAATACTGGACTTTAATTTCTCCATCATCTTCAAGATCTGACTGACAGATCGCCGCGTATCTGTATTTATGCATATTTGAAGCAAGTTCAACCAACACGTAGGTTCCATTTTGTATTTTTGGACTGGGAATGGATGTACCTGCATCATCATGTTGTTCATTGGGCTGGTTAATGTTCTCTTCATCGCTGTATACATCGCTGACGGTAAGTCTAAGTCGTTCTTGGTTGCCTGGTAGATTCTTCAAAATTAAATCGTCTTCGGAGTCGGACAAGTCTTTGACTATGGGGTAATCAAGAACTCCAACCTGAAAATGTTTGCAGTTTTCTGAACACTCAAAACAAGAAAGTGACCTCATCCAAAGACGATGATTTTCAGAGTTCTCAGTAGGTAAATCCGTTTTAACTATTTGGTGAACCTTCATAGTTCCACGAAACTGAATACAGAATTCGTCAATGATTTTCTTCGAAAAGATCTTAATATCTTCAGAGCGAATCTCAAAAAAATGAATTCCTTTGCAATTCTCATAAAGTATTTTTAGCAAAGTTTCAAAATCTGCTACATCTTCCCTTGAGCAACTATGCGATCAGCAGTTCTTTTGCAGACTCCACCTATTCCATCTGGCGCCCCTTTACCATGACCTGCTTCTTGATAGTTCCATGTGATTTTTTTATGTGTGCAAAGTACTCTTGTAAACAATTGGCCAAGAAATAAAACATTGTTTTATTCCTGTACTGTGTTGCCGGACTATCGCTCAAAAAATGGATAGTATTAATGTTCCCTGACGTTAAACTTTCTTTTATAACAGGAAACAAATGTGCCCAAATAGCAGGTGGACCATGCAGGAGAGATTCAGAGAGTGTACAGTAACTTTTGGTAAAAACGCCATTACTTGATTTTGCATAGAGTACGACAGTATGTAGCGATATCTGCTTCCTAGAGCCCCCGAAATGAAATGATTGTATTTCCTGGGCATATTTTAAGTTGTAATTTTCACTAAAGTCGCAGTGAACGATGATTTCATTTTCTAACATGTTTTCTTTCAATTGTTTTATAGAATTATACTGGTGTAAAATACGGCCTTCATGTGCCATAAATGGAATTAAAGAATTCTCATATTTGGCAACGATATCTGTTAATTTTTCTACAAGACGTTGCTTTGTTACTTTTACGGTTTTCTTTATTTTCTTAGTTTTCTTATCCATATATTCTTCCTTTTTGTTAATCCATTGAAAATATGGAATTTTATCATTTCCCGTAATGTTGCTTTGACTATTGTAGCTGACAGTTAAATTTGAACACTCTTTGCATTGTCTAAATAGACACATTTCATTTTTAAAATTGCAGCAAAGATTCTTAACGACATCCTGTACCGATTTCGTGAATATTACACCATGAGAATATAAAGCCTGAATAATTAGCTCAATATTGGAGTGAGTCATACAATTACAAGTTTCTCTTTGTGATACCTTCATCGGAACAACCCAAAAGGGCCGAGAGCGGCAAAAAAATCTATAACCAATTTTTAAGTTTGGATAACTTTTCAAAAAACGTTTATGAAGATTCTGCATCGTATCTGTAAGATATCGTTTTTGCTGTGTCAATTTATTGCGTGTTACGTAGTCCTTCTTTCCCGGGCAAATGCGGCTATTTATATCTTCTTGTAGAAAATGTTGTATCTTTTCTCTAAATTTTTTAGCGACCTTTTCTCTTTTTCCTTCTCTTTTATGTTTCCTGAAGACTTATTCGTATCTTCATTTTCATTGAAGACTGACACTTTCCTTGTAGACGATACTTTTTTGTTACCCCGCCGCACAACATTTTTTTAAATACTAGCTTTTCATGGTTCGAGTTTAGATGGTTGTAAGTATCTTTTAACTGGTCTTTCATAACTTCAGCAAAAACAAGTTGTTTTCTCACTGTAGCTACATTTTTAAGATGTTTACCTGAGACATTTAATAGCTTGTTGACTCTTGTGTTGGGAGTTAAGTTAGCTTGCTTTAAAGATGCAAGCTTTTTTTGCACACGTTCATAACGTTTTTTATATTTTAGATATTTCTTCTTGTAACTGTCCATTTGCAAAGTCATTCTTTTTTTCTCTCTATATCGTCTTACTTTGTTTGCTGCGGATCTTCTTTTTCCACAATCTTGTCTTGACTGAAAACTCGATGGTCTTGTTCTTGGTGTATCTTCTGTGTCAGATGCGGGAGGAGTTATCTCTTGCAGTAAAAGCTCTTCTCTAATTTTGTATTTTTGTCTTTCTCTGTAATTTTTAGAATTTGTTTTCCATTGTCGTCTTTGATTTCTCTGCGCCCTTGGTGTAAAATCTTTAATCACACGTTTAACTTTATTTTCTTTTTGTCGTAAATATTTTTGGCGCTCTTTTTCCCGCTGTTCTTCCCGTTTTACTGGATCTTCCCTTATTTTCCTTCGTCGTTCTCGTTCTTTTTCTCGTTTTCTTCGTAACTGATCTTCTTTACTGACTGGTGCACTTTTATTTCTAGCCATTGTACCAAGTGAATATAATATCTGAAAGCCGAAACAAACAGTTCCTCATAAATCATTTCCGTGTAGGTAATAGCGTCATTCCCGTGCCTAATCAATGGCACGGGAATGATTACACGGGAATGACGTTATTGCAGGTTATGTTGAATTAATAAAGCAGATATCTATCCAATGACGCAATTATTGGAACGTTGGAATACGTGCATACTAACTAATGCGTAACGCCAATATCAAGTAATATTATTTGTAAATTAAAACTATAAAACTTACCACGGAAAATGACGGGTACTAACGTTACAACTACCTAATTAGCAATTGCAATACAACTGCACTCTTTGCCAACGGTTTTTAAAACAAAATGACATGGCGTTTGTTTACAGCTGAGTAGGTATTCGTAGAAAACTGCAGCGTTAGTACTAGCAGAGCCATCTATTATCGTAAAAACTAAAGAGATATTTCAAACACGGGAATGATTATAATTTTGGGAGACATAACTTCAGGTTTAATTTTTCATAAAATAAAATAGAAATGGCCCAATTTTAAACAAAAATGCAAAATAATGAATTCCTTAGACTATCTCTGAGTAATAATAATTATAATAATTGCTATATTTGCTCAAGTAATACTATAATAATGTACCTAGGTTAGAGTAGGGACATGCCACGGGAATGATAAATTAACATATAAATATTTTTTAAAATATAATTATATATATATTTTCCTAATTTTTTTATTGAAATCCACTAATTGCATATTATATTAGAATAATACCTTTTTAAAACTTTTTTTGTTGTTGACTGTTATCTTTAATTTGTGTGGTGACATCAAAATTGCCACTTTCCAGACATTTACCCATATAATACTGTGATATTTTATTTTTATTGTCGTGATTTATTGTTTTGTTTTGTGTATGTACTCCAAAATACTTGTGCCTGATATTATACTGTCCTGATTTTTATACCTGCGAATTTTATTTGTGTTCTTGCAGTCCTCTCTATTTTCAGGGATTGGTTAGTAGCGCCTCTCGATGTATACTGTATACGGTAAAGTGCTAAGTTACTTGGTACTAGGCGTCTATATTTTTTTACAGCTTAAGGTTAGAGTCTTTTGTTTAACCCACGACCAGCTCCGGCTGAGAAGTTAGCTGCCTTTGCTCCTCTTCTGTTTACTGTCGAGTGGCATAACAATCTATTAAAGAAAACGTATAGTTTTGTAACCGTATAACAGCATCGACTTCACATTTTACATGAACACTCTGTCTTTGGAATTGAGAGTGAAGCAACGGCTATTCCATATGTCTTTTACACGAAAATTGCTGCTAGTGCGATGTACGATGTCTTCTTCTGTACGTCTGTACTTTTTAAATTAAAAATGTCTATTACATTTTCTATGGATTGATTATAGATATAGCAGTTGTTGTTGATTGTTAACATTGACTGTGATTCATTCACTTTTTGTAAAGTTTATCGTGAGGCCTAGCGGTTGTGGTTGTTCAGCAAGCAGATTCAGCTTCGTTTCTATATCCCTATATACGTGCATTAGAATACATATGTCCCGTACAAAATTTAGATCGAGTAGCTCTTAGGAAACGGATGTTCTTCATTACACAGAAGGAGATGTTGAATAATAGTGATGATAATGAATATACTTGTTTAACACCTGCCCTTACATTGACTAACTTTTTCCCTCTGTGTAATGTCCAAGGTTGAGTTGTGGTACAGTGCTTTAATTAAGTTTGATATTTTTGGTTGAATTCTTGTAAGTTGTAATCTTTGCCAAAGCGGTGAGTGATTCAGAGAATCAAAAGCTTTCTTTAGATCTAAGAAAGTCATCTATAAACGACTTCTCAATTAAATTGGCTGCTCAAAAAGTATGCGTAACGTATTACTATGATCCACGCACGATCTATAGCTTGTTCTGGTCTAAATAAAGGTTCTATTATCGGCTAGCCTGTTATTAATTATATGTTAGAGTTTTGGTGATCATATTTAACAAAGTAAACCTCCCCAATTACCATATTTGAATAGGTTACCTTTCTTGGCCAATTTAATTTTAATTTCTCTTTTTTAGTCGATAGGAATTCGCTTATTTTCGAAAATATCGTTGAGCATTGATTGAATAACCAGTATGGTTTTGTTTATGATCGCTTGAAGGAGATCAGCTGTTATTTTGTCTGGACCTGTTACATGTACTTGCGAAGTTTGGCTACTGCCGTTTCTATACTAGTAGAAGGGTTAATTTTAACCCTGATTTGTGGCTTCTTTTTCTTTATTTATGCGTGTCTCGTCTACTTGCGTATGAAGCATACTGGTGAAATATTCCATGTTTCACGTTGACCTTCTTCTGATGTAATTAGTTCTGGGCTCTTGTTTCTAAGAGGTTTATTACCATTGTAGGACTTTTGATATGGTACACTTTTTTAAGGTTTTTCTTTCCACTGCTGTTTGTTGTGTTAAGTTTTTAGCTTGTCTTTTATCTTTCCCTGCTGATCTCTTGTCTCTTCTGTTTATTTCTTGTAGTTGATCTGCGAATTGGTGCTTCATCGGCTGTTATGGCGGCGTTTAGTTTTTGGTTTTGCTTTTCGTCTTTTACAAAACTTCAAGTTTTATTTTAAATCTATTCTTGTGTTGCTTGTTATCTATGTTTTAGAAGTTAATGTCCTATTATTGTAAGTAAGAACTTACCCGTCCTGAGCTGAGAGATTTGCAAAAGAAACAAGCTGCAGTAACAGATGTCGGACAAAAGCATTCTATAAAAACTTCAAAAGCAATGTTAACCTGACTTTTAATGCAGTCGAGGGAGCATTTTTACGTCAACAGTTGGGTGTATTTTTGTGGCCGCTCCTATCTTGTGTGGTCAAACTCGCGGTTATTTTTAAAAGGCAATTCCGGGTATCACAAGAAGCAGAGGAAAAATTAGAGCAAGGCATTTTAATTGGTACATCAGCCAAGAACGTGGCTATTAGCATCACTGGTCCTCTGCCAAATGCGGTTCCGAATGACAAATGCGCTCAGCGTTTCTTCTAATTTACCCTCGCGAATTCAGTTAAGTTAACAGAAATATAGTGTTTCGGATCTTCCCTGAAATGCAGCATATTTATATTCTGAATCACGGGCAGGCCATAAACCGGGAGTCGAGTCTGGCGTGCGATTCATCGAACACAATAAAACGCCGAAATAAAAAGACACGCATTCCATAAAAAGCGCATAAAAACGCTGTTAAAACATGCCGAGCACAATGGAGGCGACAAATCATAAGTCGCGAGTGCGTGTCTGGAAGAAGAACGTTCGCGAAACCGACACGAATAGTGACAATTTGCTTTTGCTCCGCCAATTAGTCCCGTTGGAGGGCGTTATAATCGAAGCTGTAACAGGTACTGTGTAATTCAAGACATTAAAAAGATCTTCTATAGATCTATAAACCTTAACTAAAGATAACTATAATTCAATTAGCTATTAAACGGATTCATAATGCATGTCGTTGAAAATTGTTAGATCTTTGAGATTTAAATCCCTCGTCTTTTCATCACCATGATAGATTTTTCACCAAGGTACTGGATTATTGTAACACAAACACTCAAAGTTCAACAGTTTTTGCTTGTTAAATTACGCATTTATAAAACCCCTATAGTAAAAGACTTCTATTGAAACCGAACGAAGCTAAATAACCGATATGAGTAAGTTCTGGTAGTGTAACAACGGCCCGGGCAATGGCTCAGCAGCGTCACAATTTTCAAAGAAATTCGACATCTATGGCTGTGGAATGGTAAGTCCCTCGCGTGGTTACTTTAAGTTTGAAGAAGTACGCCTAAATCTTTTAATAATTATGTACCTCGCTAGCTCAGTGGAAATGAAACTCTAAAATACCCCAAACTTGGTTGCAAAGTGTCAATAATTCCTGAATATGGACGCTGGTTCCATCTGTATCGTGTACACTGGCTGAAACTGACTTCAAACAATGTACAAGGAAAGCCAATTTGTTTAGAAAATGTATTGACTCCAAAACACATGAAACAACATAAGAGAAACGAAGGAAAATAGTATCAACTTCTATAAAACCCACGCGCGAGATAGCTGTGGTTACGCGCATGTAAGTACACAACGTACATAAAACCCTATTAAAGATATATCGTCTTTCCAACGTAATCAAAATAGATGTCTTTAAAAACACCACTTTAAAATAGCTTGAAGCCGATAATATATAAGTTTGGCTCTATTCCTATTCGCGTGCAATAAGCCCGCACAATTTGCGTACGTACAAGCATTCCTTAACTCACATGATTTACACGGCTCAGACGTTTATATTTTTCTATTTATTTCAACACGAAAAACTGAAATCAATGCTGAAAATATAGGATGGACGAGAAGGACTACAGAATTATAGTCATCAAGTGCTAGGAAGTTTTCTCAGCTTTCTGAAGCGGTGGTGCTGTTATTTTCAACTATCATGCAAATCATGCAAATTTAATTTGTCTACTGCACGTGATCTAAACCATTATTCACCTTAAGGTAGGCGTTTTTCCTTTGAGTTAGTGTTGCTATTATGCGATTCGCATTTAGGCTTGTTAGGAACCACTAAGACTGCTTTGCCACATTCGAAAAGCCCTCCTGTTAGACTTACCTAGTTGATATACGTTCTGCGAAAGCCTAAGGCTCGTGGCATTTGAGAAGACCCATTAAGACGTCGTACGCGGCTGGGGCGCCAATAGTCCAGAGCTCCTGCGAGCTCTGCCCTTGGTCTCTACCATGATTCCCGGTTAAGTTGCTTTAGGAAAACCAGAAGGTTATGGCTGCGATATAGCATCAACTCTATTTTACAATGTTTATATTGAATTCTTAGTTGTGGGTAATAACGAAGTCCCTCTTTTGGAGCTCAAAACGGCCAGCAAAATATAGTTTCATAAGTCGCGAGTGCGTGTCTGGAAGAAGAACGTTCGCGAAACCGACACGAATAGTGACAATTTGCTTTTGCTCCGCCAATTAGTCCCGTTGGAGGGCGTTATAATCGAAGCTGTAACAGGTACTGTGTAATTCAAGACATTAAAAAGATCTTCTATAGATCTATAAACCTTAACTAAAGATAACTATAATTCAATTAGCTATTAAACGGATTCATAATGCATGTCGTTGAAAATTGTTAGATCTTTGAGATTTAAATCCCTCGTCTTTTCATCACCATGATAGATTTTTCACCAAGGTACTGGATTATTGTAACACAAACACTCAAAGTTCAACAGTTTTTGCTTGTTAAATTACGCATTTATAAAACCCCTATAGTAAAAGACTTCTATTGAAACCGAACGAAGCTAAATAACCGATATGAGTAAGTTCTGGTAGTGTAACAACGGCCCGGGCAATGGCTCAGCAGCGTCACAATTTTCAAAGAAATTCGACATCTATGGCTGTGGAATGGTAAGTCCCTCGCGTGGTTACTTTAAGTTTGAAGAAGTACGCCTAAATCTTTTAATAATTATGTACCTCGCTAGCTCAGTGGAAATGAAACTCTAAAATACCCCAAACTTGGTTGCAAAGTGTCAATAATTCCTGAATATGGACGCTGGTTCCATCTGTATCGTGTACACTGGCTGAAACTGACTTCAAACAATGTACAAGGAAAGCCAATTTGTTTAGAAAATGTATTGACTCCAAAACACATGAAACAACATAAGAGAAACGAAGGAAAATAGTATCAACTTCTATAAAACCCACGCGCGAGATAGCTGTGGTTACGCGCATGTAAGTACACAACGTACATAAAACCCTATTAAAGATATATCGTCTTTCCAACGTAATCAAAATAGATGTCTTTAAAAACACCACTTTAAAATAGCTTGAAGCCGATAATATATAAGTTTGGCTCTATTCCTATTCGCGTGCAATAAGCCCGCACAATTTGCGTACGTACAAGCATTCCTTAACTCACATGATTTACACGGCTCAGACGTTTATATTTTTCTATTTATTTCAACACGAAAAACTGAAATCAATGCTGAAAATATAGGATGGACGAGAAGGACTACAGAATTATAGTCATCAAGTGCTAGGAAGTTTTCTCAGCTTTCTGAAGCGGTGGTGCTGTTATTTTCAACTATCATGCAAATCATGCAAATTTAATTTGTCTACTGCACGTGATCTAAACCATTATTCACCTTAAGGTAGGCGTTTTTCCTTTGAGTTAGTGTTGCTATTATGCGATTCGCATTTAGGCTTGTTAGGAACCACTAAGACTGCTTTGCCACATTCGAAAAGCCCTCCTGTTAGACTTACCTAGTTGATATACGTTCTGCGAAAGCCTAAGGCTCGTGGCATTTGAGAAGACCCATTAAGACGTCGTACGCGGCTGGGGCGCCAATAGTCCAGAGCTCCTGCGAGCTCTGCCCTTGGTCTCTACCATGATTCCCGGTTAAGTTGCTTTAGGAAAACCAGAAGGTTATGGCTGCGATATAGCATCAACTCTATTTTACAATGTTTATATTGAATTCTTAGTTGTGGGTAATAACGAAGTCCCTCTTTTGGAGCTCAAAACGGCCAGCAAAATATAGTTTCATATTACTTTGATAATACATACTATGTATGATATTTATAAGTTTTTCGAAGTCATTTCGACAAGACTTGCGTTCTATATCTCAGGTTAGAGATTAAATCTTTTGCCAGCGCCTGAAAGTGTTTTTTGCTGATTGGTACGTGTGTAATTCTAGTAACTGTATTACGGTTATGAACCATGATATATTAAATGCGCAATTCACTTTTGAGCCAAAATTTCAATAACTTCTGTTCACTATTTAACTTCCTTTATTTTATTTTTTGCCTAACGTAACTCCTCATCATTTTTATCGTAGATCCTCTTGGAACGTACTGCATTTTGCGACCCAGCTTAACATTTATATACCCACTGTGAACTAATTGTAACATCTAACCTCAGATTCTTTTGCACTGATGAACTTGATTTACTGTTTATGCGTTTTTGATGTTATTTGTTTATCATAATCTAATTGACTGTATCTACTCAGTTAGTTTTTATTTGTTTTAATATGTAGTGTTAACCCCAACTGTTCATACCCCATTTTTTATTAGCGTTTTGTTGATGCTCAATTGCAGCTTCGTTGCTTGACTTTTATTTCTGTTTTATATGAGCTTCCTTAACATACTCGTTTCTTTGAGTTTAGGTTAGTGTGAGCTGAAGGCCATACACAGTAAGTGATGTTTGTTTAGACTGTGAGTTAGGCTGGCTTTGTTGTTGTTGTGGTTGACGATTGGCGCCCTTTTGTAATTTGCTGCTTTCTTTATTCATTTAGTAACCTTCAGAATAAAATTTCTGATCTTTACCCGTGACAAAAAATCGCCGAAGGTTTTAGCTAGTACAAGTTGTAATCGCCTTTTATTGAAGGACGGTACATACATCAAGACAGTCTATTCACCTACTCTCTTTAATGTATGTATATTCAGAAGAAATATTCCAGTAACCACTAAAGGAATTAAAACTAACGATAAGATTATAAATATTAGACGATACACTGACGACACTGTTGCTCTCCCTAATAGTTTAGAAAGACCGCAGAAGCTGATATATCACATCAAATCTGTCGGCAACCAATAACAATAAAAATATGGCTTAAACCTAGAATCGTCAAAAACCATATGAGGCTATATGTAAGAAGGATCGACAACTGTAAATGGTAAATATGATCAGGCAGTTGAACTAAGCTCTAGGAGAGAACAAGTTTAACAAAATGAGAACACTTTTCCGTGGCAAAGATCCTATATTGCATTTCAAAAATAGAATGCTAGATGCTACATTGTTTCCGTTCTGCTGCACGGAGCGAAAGCGTGAACTTTGACAAGCGCAACCATGAATAATTTGTAATCTTTCAAAATATACGTATATGGTCACATTCTCCGCACTTTATGGCCACAGCACATTAGCTCTCATACTTTGGACATTTCATGAAAAGCAATAAGTACAGTCTATTGCACCTGATTCTACAAATAAAAGACAAATTCATTTCTGGATTAGAAGCGTTCGCGACTGGTTTCAATACAATTTGTCCTGTAGCAGTGAACCAAATGAAAATAGACATGTGAAATTTCAACATCCAGTATAGACAGAGCACATTAAGAATACGACTTCCACATTACTTTCATATTATGATTCCATTGTTCACTCACGTAGCACTTCGAGTATTTATAGTGTTTTTCACACCAGGTTGAATAAATTTTTCGATTACTTTCGGTAAGGTATATCTATTAAGGTAGAGCATATTGAGTATTTGCGTCCGGTATGTAGTCTCATATAGTTTGAATATTTTCGCAGTTTTTGTTAAAATAATTGTATCGACATATCGTAGATTGTAGATTATTGCATCATCGGTTGTTTGTTATGGGCAAGGTCTAGACATACGGAGTACCATACACTACTATTATGGTAATATGGTCGAAGCCCCACTAGAATTTTGACGAGGGTAAATAGTTCTAACCCTAGCAGAAGATCTTTACATCGTAGTAACATGGGACCCACGGTGATACATTTCTTCTGAAAAATGACACTCTGTAGAGGTTTTCAATCGTATTTTAATTTTTAAAAAGCTTAATGATCTAAATAGTCACAATGCTTAAACGCTGAGCTAACTAGCCCAGCTAATGCTGTGTTTAAATATTATCTAAGTCCCTACCTTTTTGAAAAATCTTGAAAAACTGAAAACGGACGAATTATTTTGATGTCTATAATTTCATAACCCCGTACGCTCTTAATTTTCGAAATTTAATATAATATTCAATGTTCAAACTAATTTGATCATGGGTTTTTAGTGAATAGTGTGAAATAAACTGTAATCCTGTAAATACAAAAGTTCACGCAATTAGCCCACAAAAACTGCATAACTTGCGCCAGATAAGATAAGTGTCAAGTTTCCGTGTCGTGATATCAATTAAATGTAAGCGACACATGCAACAAGCAGCAGTTCCGTATTTACAAAAAGACGTTGCACTTTTAGTATATCGTATGTCAAAGGCATAACGCTGCAATTCTGCAATGCTAGTGGGTCAACATAACAAACTCGAGCATTCAGAATTACGTTAATTTAAACATATATGATTGTAATTTTTAATAATAGGTCGTAAACACGGCACACATTTACTGTATATATAGCTCTGTGATATGTCTTAGAATTCAATATACGTTTAACCACAAATGTGTATTCATTGACGGGGACGAATATAGGCTACAAATGTTCGTAAAGAATTGGCATGGCCTGGCCATCTCCCCATATCTCTTAACAACAAAATAAACTCCATCTCCTGTCAAATAAAACTAAACTGGTTTTATAACAAACATAAAAGGTGCTAAGTTCCAATTAATTTAGGCCACATCTTTTACATTCAATGAAATGCTGAATAAAAAGTACCATGAAATATTCGATAGTAGTATATGAGTGCTTATTGTATTTTTTGCACTTCCGGGACTAAAGTTGATACTTTAGTCCCCGTAAACAGGGACTAAAGTAGATCATTTAATCCCTAGGGACTAAAGTAACTCATTTAATCCCTAGGGACTAAAGTAAAAATGATACCGTAACTATGGTAAATTTATGTACACACGAGGTTAGTAGGTTAGGTTTTGTTTGTCATCTGACACACACTCAGGGGCGGATGGGCCAGTCTGGATGTTGGGAAATTTCCCGAAGGGCCGCTGGCTTCGGCCATAACGGGGGCCGGTCCATCGCTATGACCCTTGAAAAACAAATATATAAAAAAACGCAGCGCACAAAAAAAATCACGGATATAACCGAAATAATATTAGTAGCATAACATTCATGCTTATGAATATTGAGGCTCCAGTCTTAAACAAAATAAATAATGAGGAAGTCAGGCCCGGACTGGCCAGGTCGGCTGGTCGCCGATCACCGAGGGCCCCCAGTTCAAGGGGGCTCCCGATCCCGAAAATAAATTAAGGTTTAAATTTTTTGTGAGTAAAATATTTGATTAACTACATTTATAAATAGTTGCGGCAGAGTCGTTTTGTCATGCGCCTTTTCTGTTGTTTTTGAACTCTCACAATCTGGACTATTTATCAACCTGTATGTAGCTTACAAATTTGTACTAACTATACCTTGTACACAAGTCACCTGTGAAAGGGTGTTTTCTAAACTTAAAATAGTTAAAAATTGACTTACATCTACTTTAAGCCAAGACCTTATCTCTAATCTCCTTTTCATGAACATAGAAATAGACTTATTTTACAACTTTGGATAAAGATGTAATTATAGATGAAGTAGTCAGGACCAGTGAACAACTGGCCAAAAAGCTGTTAGGTTAGTAAAAAAATCAACACACAATAGTTCAGTTTCTTAGTTCGCTGTATCTGTAAAAATATTTAGTCTATAAAATGAATATCAAGTTTTTGAATATAGTTATATATTAATATTAAACATTCGTTTTTGTTGATGTAAAGTAAGTGTGTATTTTTAATCTAGAGTTTTTTTGTTTGTTGTGAATAACCATTAAGATTTTTTTCTTCAACTTTTTCTTATTATCAATGAACACAAGAAAAAATTGTCACTTTTTAACCATTACAGTGTTATATTTAAAACAGTTTATTACTTGGACTTACATATAATAAGTGATCATTATGATAAAATGAGTTCTTATTTTTCCAGCTTGTAGCTAGTTTAGATAAGTATAATAAAAATAATATAAAAATGTCTTGTAAAAGTAAGTAAACTACAAGAGAAAACCTTAATTTGTGATAAAGATCTTGCCTTTACTCAACTACTTTTCAAGTGCCAAAATAGCGGAAAATGTGGTTTTCAAGCATGTAATTTTCAAAAATTTGCCGGGGGAGCCGGGGTTTCCCCCTACCCTGGGGGGTATTCCATATCCCCCCCCCCGCCCTCCTCGACAACGGGCCCCCTCTTCGGTCTCTAGCCGAGGGCCCCCAAAGGAGCCAATCCGGGCCTGGACGAAGTAATCAATGTTTTTGCCGAAGAAAGCGATTTGTTTAAAGGCTCGCTTTTATATTAAGCACCGACATATTAATATCTATATTTATCAAAACAAAAATATAAGCGGATATGTAGGCCAACTTTTAAAAAAAATATGATGTGTTTCACAATTTTTATCTGTCCAATACTAATGAACAGGACCAGGAACTAGTTGCCATTAGTTTTTATTTATCCTAACATGTACATATTATGTATTTTTACTTAGAGAAATATTAAAAGCGTTTGAAAAATACGAATAAGTATGTACTTATTTTTATAGCTCCCTTAGTAAGAAGTGCCTAACAATTTTTTAAATAAAAATGGACCGGGCCGGTGTTAATGGTTTCCCGGGCCGGTTTACCCCACCCCATCCGCCCCTGCACACACTGACGTAAAACTTAACCTGCAAATCTCGAATTTGACCTATACTGACAATACACTTCAGTACTGCCAACTGATTCAGGCTATCCAGGACCTGCTGCAATTCAGTTTGTAATAAATTATAATTGTCAGTTTCCAAACTGACAGATTCCAAATTTTGGAAATGTTTGATGATAATGTTCCCAAAAGTGCAAAAAATAGCGTATATACCTCGGGACTAAAGTGCCTAAATCCCTTGAGTGGTTATTGCCCTCGGGCTTCACCCTCGAGGCAACAAACTCCACTCGCGGGGGTCTAAATGGTGCACTTTAGTCCCTCATGATATAATATACTATTAATTGAATTTTTAAATTTTTAATTTGTAACGCGTAAAACTGGCTATTGCGCAATCAAGGCCGTCCCAATAATTTTATTAATGAATCTGTTCATTAAAAGTAATATGTATAGTTAACACGCGCATAGTCCTGTATTCGGAAACTATTAATTAGCACATTATAGCCCCACATTCTCTTACATGAAAAGACCGCAACATAAAATTGTAATTGTAAGTGTACAATTTATGGTTCCACAAAAATTAACACCAAAACTGAGCGAGAAATCCCTTCACAATAGTTCCCGGAGTTATGAGCACAGCTAAGTTTATTACTATATAAAATCCATTTACTATTTCACAAATAAGTTGAACTTTGCCAAAGATAGCAATTGTAGCTAAATTAGCCCAACATAAAGAAACTACAGCCAATGCTTTTTTATAAACAATGGGTGAATGTTTATTAATTATAAATAATAATAAGTAAACAGTCTGTATTAAAAGAAAGTTCGACGAAGTAGCCGATTTCTGTTTCAGCGATAAACCTTGAATAGCTAACCCTAATTGCACATACCGACTCATGAACTGCAGTAAAAATATCTCTGACCCGTACCACTCGCTGATCACAGTTACAAAGGGGCTGGAGGAGCCTGTCGTGCACAATCCAACGGTCTTAATATTTGAATAATTATTTGCCCTTTTCATCCGGTTAGTTAGCTCAACGAACATAAAGCTCTCTTAGTACCTCACCTCGCAACTTATGAACGATCAGTTAAAACAGGAACCTGTTTTTCCTCTGTAGTGTTATCGAACTGAAATTGACTTTAAACAATGCACAGAAGAATTCAATTAGTTTACATCAATTTAATGACTTCAAAACACAAATCAAATATGAGAAATTCAAACAGTCACAGAATTCCATCTTAATACAAACAGCATGAGAGAGTTGCATCTGCTAGTGTGTACGTTTGAACATATTAGACCAACTTACAAAATAATAAGAAACGCAACAAAATAACATGATAGAATGGTATTGTAAAAGAATGCAAATGTCAAAATACCTTTCTACGGTTCTGGCTTAACACCGACCCTGATTGCGTTTTCATATATTTAAATCAGGCCCGAAATACACAACTAAAAACATTTTCGCACACTCGCAAACACTTCTCGCAGCTGAACGCAACTCGAAATAGCTGCAAACATTTTACCTGGGATTGCGTCATTGAGCCTGGACGATACAACGCTAGGAAATCCCCGCGATGGCGTAGAAGTCTCGCAAAGACTGCTGAGTCGGCGCTTCCCAAAATGGACGCTTCGAATGCGCATTTAAATATAACACAATTGTTGTACTTACATGTATACTACGTAAATTGCTTTCACGGAACTCATACACGCTTGTTTGATGCACTTTTCCCTTCTATGCAGAAATTATTGACTGCAAGGCTCTTTTATGCAGCTTCCAACTCTTTCTGTTGAAGATGACTTGTACAATGCACTTTCGACTCGCAAGCAAGTTCTACCTCAATCTTGAGCGACTCGCGACTGAAGCTGAACCTGAAAACGCCAAATATGCCTCAAAGTTGAAATCGCCCTTCGTCCCGCAGTCAGGCTCGGACATGCATTTAAGGCAGCACACACGTGAATTAGAATTCACAATGCACTTCCTGCTCAGGATCGGCTTTGAGAACATTTCAATTATACTAAATTTAATTTGAATCTAATTAGAATAATAAAACATATGAGAATACAAACTTGGCTTATATCATTAAGTGAGAAAACAAACATTACAGACGAAAGAAACTCTAATGTAAATCAAGCAAATACAGTTTCTAGGCATAATTGCTTGTGGTATTTGGTGTAATAGTTTCATCTGAATAGCCAACGAAATTATTACACAAAATAATTCTTTACTCCCTATGTTAATTAAATTGATTATCTGTATTACAATTAAATAAACAAAGAAATTATTGTATGCTAGTAACACAGCTAAGTTGGTTTGTTTATTTGTTTTTAGATGTTTTGATGGGGCCACCTTTTTCTGAGAGTTTGGACAACAATGAAGTTGTCTTCTTTCTTTGAAAAAACTACATGACAATTAATAAATATAAAAGTGTCAATTGTTCACATAAGATCTATTTATCACTTTAAAATGGCTGAAATCCTGATCAATCGCTATTTGTTCACTTTATTTTCGGCAGAACTTTAAATCTTCAAACAGATTCATATCGTGTAATTATTATTTATAGTTATTCTCATTATGGATTGTATGTATGTAAGTATGTTTAAGACAATGTTTAATGGACAATGACTTTTAACTGTAATACAGCAATAATAAATTGTCTAACTAAAGTTTTAGTAGTCACAGAAAATGCTTGAAAGCGATATAAAACGAAAATTGAAAATTCAATAACGTTGAGCATCGAATGATTACGTATGTGCTCCTCAAAAGCAAGAAGCTTAAAAATATACATAATGAAAATATCACCAAGGCCTGAGAGAACGCATATCTATCTCATGTCACAACAAAGAATTTAATTACAAAGTTTAAAACAGAAAGAACAGAATCGAACTGTATAGAGCTATTTGGATGATCAATTTCATTGTCGAAGCGTAAAAGTATTAATGCTATTCACAGCAGGCAGATAGCCGAATTAGGCTGAAATGTATGGCAGAGATAGCGGTTTCTCACATTGTTCGCAATGATTTGGGTATGACAAATATTCAGCGAAATGGATTTCGCATTCCTTAACGTTTATAAAGCTTCCGTCAGTTGTGTTATTTATAAATTACACTTGGGTGTGCGATTTACATACAAGACAAACATTTATTAAATGAAAATGTTACATTACATTTACGCAAATTGATTTGAATAGGGTAACATTAGAATCCTAGCACCCAACGTTTATTATAAGTGTTTTATACATAAAATCCTAACTCGATCACTTGTTTACTAGCAATTGTAGGAAATCCTTTTGAGCAACCCATTTATTAAAACGTAATTAATGTTTTATAAAAATGTGGCCTAGCAAGTCTGGTTTTTGTTTAACACTAACCGATGAAATCAGCAAAAAACTAAAAATATGGCAAAGACAAACATGCTCCCGATAAATAGTGCCTACCGACCACATTCTCCTTTATAATCGATGTGTGGTTAAATATGAACTTAGTAGCACTACAGTTTTTGCATCGTCCTGTAATAATTTCTAATTATCTCCAACCTAATTTTGAAATGCATGTCCCTCTTCCAAACCAGGATCACATCCTTTATCTAATAGACTTGTTCGTCCGTCCGTCCGTCCTGTCCGTCCGTCCGGGACGCTGTTTCGGCAGCCAAACCGTAAGAGATAGAGAAAAAAGTTATATGTTTGGAATGGTCATGTCAGCTCAGGAACCGAATTTCAGTCACGTGACACTTCCGGTTTTCGAGAAATCACAAAAAAGACCGTTTTTCAAATAGAACGCGTATTAAATAAAAATGTTTTAGCAGCCAAACGGAGCTGCGACCCTCTGCGCCTTAAAACGTCGATTGGTTAGGCAACCACTTTGACACCTTCCAGGTCTGGGTACAGTTTTTATTTAATACGCGTTTTATTTGAAAAACGGTCCTTTTTGTTTTTTTAAATGAGACATTTGTCTCACTGGGTTGCTAGTAAATACTAATTATAGACTGCTGTCGGTTTCGGAATGTGACAGGATAAGGCAATCTTTTAATTTTATCTATTTATTAATTTTACCACAATAATTTGTAATTAAAGTTTTCATTGTAGAATTAGAGATAATTTTCACTATTCTTTCATGGCTATGATATGGCGCCAAACAAAACCAACTAATTAGCCCTCTTCTGTAAGACATATTAAAACCATGTGCGACACAAAATTTCGTTTGTTATGAACATTTAAAAATTGTTCCTCATAATGCTCAAGTAATTCATTGAATATAACATATTAAAACCAAATTAATTCACTACCGCATTATGGGGATACAAAAAGCGCCACGGTTTAAATCCTCATTAAGCTGAAATTTTCTTTTAAGGCAGTAATTATTACCTAGAAAAAGTAGTTACCTTATTTACGTTTGCAGAATTGCCTCGAGACACAGAAATGCGTATTCGCGGGTTAAAAATATCTGGCTACAAAGCACTTGCACAAATATTGTATATAATTGTATAGACTCTATTTACTTTATTCGCCGGCAAATGTTTTCCAACGCTAGCAACCTGCCATTACTATGCAAATTCAATGACCTGTTTGTAACGGTGTTACGTATATTATTTAAGCAAAAATTATGGTAAGCTACATGCATCACACACTACCAAAAACTAAAAATTTAAATGTATTTACACCATGAGGTACATTCAACTTTTATATATTAACATTTAAATTGCAAACCAATAAAAACTAAGCTGCTGCTAAATAATTGGCCTATAGGAATTATATGAGAAATTAGTAGTATTTAACGGCGTTTTGATCAGATATCTAATCAATCTATGGATAGAAGGTAGGGTGCCTTGATGTCAATTTTAAGTAATTGTCCTTTGCAGTGCTTTAAAGTGAGAGGGAAGAAAGCTCTGTCCGTACCATAAAGGACAAATACGTCAAACTGATATCAAGCCACCCTAATACAAGGAATTTTCTATTTGTTATCAAGTATGCATTGCATAGTGTTCTTCAAATTTTAGTACATTTATTTGTCAGAATGATGGGAATAAAACCGCTAAGCAAAGATACTTTCGCGTATAAAATATTCGAAAGTGATGAGGTGGAGGCAAAGAAGAGACCAGAAATATCTTATGCTGAACGAAGAATTTTAAATACACGTATTAAAGAAGATCAAAGACGCTCTTCTTCAGAACATAACCTCACACGGTTAAAATATACCTTCCTTCGCGTAGTGCAGCAACAAGGATAGACATTTAATAAATCTAAAGAAAAACTACATTTAACTGTTAAACAGAAGAAACGACTTGTGGGCCAAGGCACATACAGATTTATCTCTTGAACAGCGATGTAGTAATGGAGTGACGTATCAAAATTAGAACTATTAGTGAGAGATATCAGAAGTAGAGTCATGCTGAAGAGGGGGAAGTTTGCCATCCTGACTGTGTAAAAAGAAGATCGACATTTACAGCATCAGACATGTTGTGGGGATACATATCATCTCAAGGGGCAAGGCGGCATTACACTATAGACGGTAATGTAAATGCGGAAAAGTACCAACAAATACTAGAAAAGGATCTTTTACCGTCAATTCCCCCTTGCTAGAGCAAGACCATGCAGCGTGTCATACGGCAGAAAAATCACATTGGTTTACAACTAATGTCATACCTGTATACCTGTATCGCATTAGCCAGTTAGCAGCCTAGATTTATCACGATATGAAAGCTCACAGAATAAAACGAACAACGCTCTTTGAAAACGATCAGCAAAAAGTTGCCTGAATTAGAGGCTAAAATTTGAAATGGTTTTATTGAAGGATGCTGTGCAGCACTAGTAGGTACTTAGGTACATTACTTAAAAGAATAACTGCGGAGACGCTTCACAATACTAAGCCAATTATTTTGCCATATATGAGACCAGGGTCAATAATTTTGCAACAAATCAATTTTCTTTTTTTTTAGTCTGCAAGAAAACAACCCTCCTACTTCAAAGTCGGTATTTTTTCAGTTGGCATGTACTCATTCTTTTATTGAAAAAATAGCTACAGACATTTTTTACAAATATTTAAGTTATAGCGGAATTAAAAATGTTTATCTAGTATACCATGTTCGAGGCTCAAAAACATTTGACAACTTTGTTGTTCTGATAATGTGGTCATGCAATGGACTCGATCTTCAGCTGGGAAACCCATTGCACCTATTTTTTGGAACATGTAAAGTCCTATTGCGAGAACTATAGAACTGTCTTCCTGCACTAGCAAATTTCTGTTCCTGCTCATAGAGAAAACCTGTTTCGTGGACTATTACAACCCGTCAACCAACAGCATCTTGCAACATCTAACCATGCTAATCCGGGGACTGAATGTATGACAACAATATGCCGAAGATACGAATACACCAGGCATATTCTAACAGTCGAACAATGATGCATATTTGTAGTGAATATATTAGGAGGAAAATCCTAGATGATTGATGGAGAGGTATTTCAATCTGAAGAAGGAAATCAGCAACCCTCGTTATGCCGATGACAGCCTTATCATTGCCGCAAGTGCTGATAAACTGATAGAAATCACAGGCTACGGTTAAAAGCGAAGATCATGAACTAAAGGTAAAGGGAGATAAAATAAAAATAATAATAGTGAACAGCACAGATATCAGATAACACATACCAGAGAAACGACGGGATATGACGTTGTCAACAGTTGTCTACTTAGGTTGGATCTTTACTAGCAGCGGAAGATCCGTCATCAAGAACACTAAAATTATAAATGTTCTTACCTTCCCTATCGCCACATATGCAGTAGAAAGGTAGACGATGACCACAACAGGCAGCAATAGAATAGAGGCGCTTTTTAAGGTTCTGATGGGTTGAACTCCAGAAGAACTAATCAATCTATCTTATATATATTTCTAAAAGTCCTGACTGACTGACTCATCAACGCCCAGCCCAAACCCTTGGACCTAGAAAGCTCAAATTTTGCACAGAGGTTCCCTTTATGATGTATACAAGGAATAAGGAAGGATATTTCGAAATTCAACCCCTAAAGGGGTAAAATGGGGGTTCCAATTTTGTATGGAAAAATAATATTAAATAGACATTTCGACTTGAAACTTCGTAGGAGTACTCCTAAAAACAAATAAGCAAACACGTATTTCGTGATTTTCCGAAAATCAACCCCTTAGGGGGTGAAATGGGGTAAGTAAGCCTAAAAATCGATATGGGTGTCGTTATTGAGGTTTATTGGGACGTTGATTGCAAAAATGGCATTTATTTTTAAGTCCAAGACGGTGAACATGACATAAGGGAAGAAACGGGACGGGACGGGACGGGGCAAAGCGGGACGGGACGGGAAGGGACGGGACTGGACGGGAGGGAAAGGGGCGGGACGGGACGGGAAGGGTCGAGACGGGGCGGGGTGGGGTGGAACATTATTTAATACACAAATAACGAACCTCGCGCGAACGAAGTCGCGGGTAAAAGCTAGTATATATATAAATGAATCCCTATTTTCCTTGGTCACGCCATAACTTGAGAACGACTTGGCCGATTTCATTCATCTTTTTTTTTAAGTTTTCTAATACTTCGTAGAAGGTTCTTACGGAAAGAAAAATTAAGAAAATTGCGCAAAAAATTGGAAAATTTCAGAAAACTTAACGACTATTTAACCTTCGCGCGTTTGACAGTTTGCACGCCGCAAATATCGTTTAACAGCTGCATCGGTCGGCATCTATCGATCAAAAAATGATCGGGAAGGGACGGGACTGGACTGCACTGGACTAAACTGGACTGGACTGGACTGGACTGTGTTACGATACTTTTGGAGTGTCCCCCGTAGTATTGAACTTTTGGCTAGCTGAATTTTGAACTTGAATATTTATGGTTGGCTGGTGTCAATTTTTGCAAGCTTTAAACTAGGTATAATCAGCTGTATCTTATTTTTAATTATTTGCCTATAATTATCAAGCAGTTTGGTAAGCAACTCCTCGAATAATTACCCATATTCTACTAATTAAATTTATTTTGGTCATATTCCTATAGATATTTGTATGTGGCGCTTAGGCAACCCCTGTTACAAATTCTTCTACACTATTCTATTTGTTGCTAGATAAAGGATATCACTTGTTGCAGTCACAATTTTTCAGGCTGTTTTTTTCGCATCTTCTGGCCCAAAAATTTTGGAAAGTTTTGATAACTGGTAGCTGGTGGATTTTTGAGGTCTTTCCCATTTTAAACTTGGTGCAGGCTGCTTGTGCCTCGGCCGTGTGCTTGAATTTTTGAGCTAATTAGTATAGCTCAGCTCCGTTTTGATTTTTCGGAGGATCTGAAAAAGCACATGTGCCCTTAAAACGTTCGTATTTGATTTGGTTATACGTACGTCCTTCGCAACTGCGGATTCGTCTGACGCCAGCATTGCTTCTGCCCTTTCTTCTGGCTCAATTCCAGCGTGAGGTAAGATAAGGCCAGTTTCTTCTTATTTGGGACTTATTTGAGGCGTTGTGCGTTATAGCCATTTACTGCCGGATGCCATTCATTTACTGTCGGACACCATTCCCTGTGGATTTCGATTTACTGTGGACTTGGATTTATTGTGGGATGCCATTTCCTGTCGGCTACGACCTTGGGAGAGTTCGGACGCTTCCTGCGAGAGGTTGAACCTCCCCCTGAAGAGGCTTAGCACTCCTTGTTCAGCTGCACTCGGCTGGCATCCAAACCGTCGATTTGGGCCCCTAAAACCATCGAATTGTCAAGGAGCTCGACAAATTCCCTGGTAGCTACGCTGGAGGGGTAGCACTGCACTCACCTGTGATAGGATCACCGCCTCCTAGGTCCGCTGGGCCTCTCGCTGTGTCTGCCGAAACCTCCATCGCTTCTGCCGTCCCCGGCCTTCCGCAAGACACAGGTTAGGAGCTGACATGTTTTTACTACAGGCAAGAATCTGATATAGCTATTTGCGCCTGGTGTATTTTATGGTTAGTTTATAGTATCTCGTCTCGTTAATAGTTAGGACATGTGCGATAATTTTTGGCATAGCAACGCTTCGTCTAGTTAAGTTATTAGTGCATGCTTTTGTATAGATCTGCTGCGTTATTATAATAGGGCTTTTGCAAATTTCGAGCATCCATTTTGTGCATTTGAGTGAGCTTCTTCGAGACATTAATCGAGCTTACTTGACTTTGTGAAGGCAGCTTTGCGGGTTGTTTAATACCCAGATATTTATATTCACCTTCGCCGGCCGCCGCGCCCCATCGAGCTCCCCTGCAAATCGTATGTTAGATCTTTCGTTTAATTACTTCAGATTTAGGGTTGTACTCACGGCTCGTTGCCCGCGGTTTGTTTAATATACAGATCTTTATATTTATTTTCGTCGCCATTTGCTGTCAGCCGTCTGAAGTTTGCCGCGTCGTTTCGATGTTGATAGTGGCTAGAGTAGCGACATCGGTAGTCGATTGCTTCCGCAGTTGCAGTTCATGACGGATTAATCTCGGGTTAGTAGCGATTGCGTCATAAGGCCCGCCGCCGCGCCGGTAGAATAATTGTCAATTCCGCGTTATTGTACTTTATTTGCGAGTTCACGTAGGTACAAGTTTGCCGAAGGTTTATTCAAGCGATTGCTTTAGCGTTCATTTATGCACCTGATGTATTTCCATTAAGAAAACTGCTCTGTGAACTATATGGCCATAAACCCTCGTAGTTTTGACATTCGAAATTTTGGATTAATTACTTAGAATCTTTCTGAGCTGATATTCGGGGTTTCGCATCAGCTGAGCGCTTGCATAACCTGGCCCTGCTATATCCTGCCTCACAGGGGTTAATTTATTTTTTTTAAATTTAATATTCGATACGCTTCCTTTAAACCTCGCGTTATTTTATTTTAGGCTCGAAATGTTTTAGTGCGTTAGTCTATTCATATATATCAATAGCCCCCTTTATTGTCTTTTTTTTTGTACTTATATTTAGTTTATATTTTTGAAAATCTAGTATTGTCGATGATTAGCAATATTTTTTTTGATCTATACTTATATGTTTGCGGGTTTGCGATGCACTATAGTACGCACCAATCTATTTAAAATAAAGCTGTGATCTATTCATTGGTTGTTGGTTTGTTTATTTTTGACTTGCTGTTTTTTATCCTCGACCTTGTGTAAGGTCCGGCACAAGGAATTGGATCTGAGTCTAGGACCTGGCGCCCACTCCTTTTTTCTGTATTCTCTTTTAGCATAGCTGGAACCCTGCGACCCTCGCGGCGAGCTAGCCCAATTAGGCCGATAGTTACCAGCCGGCAAAATAACTAGTATAACTTTCGCCAAAAGGTAAGGCCGACCGTCTATCTTCCCTGACAAGAAGATTTTGGCGCCCAACGTGGGGCTCGAAAGGATTTTTGACTGCGTCGTTGTTAGGGTACTTGGTGGTACTATAGTGCAAATCGAACTGTTAGGGTGTTAGAATTTATTATTGGCTAGGTGATTTACATTTGGTATTATTTATTGTCGATACTTGTTGGGTATTTACAATTGATTATTGCTAGTTATAGGTTTGTTTATTGCATGCTATTTACAGGTTTTGCTTGGATAGTTATAAGTCTAGCTTAAATAAGTTTTGTTGATCATCTTGTCCTGTTGGAACAGCAAGATGGTATTTAGATTAGATGTTAATCGTTTGCTCGTCGATGAGCTCGATTATGAGCTTCGAGTTAGAGACATTGCCATTCAGGGCAACGTCCAAGACAAACGTAAATTACTCCGTGCTCGTATGAAGATAGATCTTCTTATGAATGTCACTTTCACTCCCGTGTCTTTCGACGCTACTGAAGAACTTGCGATCTGTGAAGACAAACTTTCTATTTTAGCTGCCGAAATTGATAGTTGCACCTCTAGGAACCTGGACAATGATGCCCAACGATTAGGTACTCGCCTTCTTCATGTTCAAGGTCGGTTAGGTCATATTATAGCAGAACCAGATTCCGCTTCTAGGTTGGAGTCCTTGAAGGATAGATGCGAACAATTAATTGCCGCCTTGGAAGCGAAACTTCAGCTTCACGTTGATACCCAAGCTCGCAACGACACAACAGCTGCACCGAGTGATTCAAGCTCGGAGGACGGTTCAGTAGCTTCGCCTCAGGAAACTCATATTCGCCCCCATATCTCTGTTGTCACTACGTCTCAGGAAGACGCTGCCTTGCCTATTCGTCCTATTGCTAGCTCGGTTACGTGGAGTCATCCTTTGTCCACTTCACAGTTCTTTGCCCCTCAGCCTATTCCTAGTAGCTCAGCCATGCAGCCTGGCATGTACTTGGATTATCCGCCCTTTGCTGATGCTGTCAATCGTCGTTCTTCTGCTGCCGAAGATGTCAACCAGTCTGCGTCGCATAGACACACTTCGACTGCCAACTACTTAGCCATCAACAAATGGAGGATCACCTTCGATGGAGGAAATGGCTTAACTAGCTTTTTAGAGGAAATTGAAGAAACTCGCATAGCTCGAAACGTATCCAAGGATCAACTTTTTGCTGCTGCCATCGAATTGTTCACTGGCAACGCTCGAATTTGGTTTCGTTCCGTTCGCAACACTATTCGTTCTTGGGACGAATTGATCATCGCTTTGAAAGCCGCTTTCCTGCCTTGTGATTATGAAATCAGCCTATGGGATGAGATCCGTAGTAGAACCCAAGGACCCGATGAGCCCGTGACGGTCTATGTTGCTATTATGGAGAACCTTTTTAGTCGCCTTTCTCGTTTACCTGTAGAAATGGAACGCATAGAGATTATGCGTAGAAACTTGCAACCATACTTACAGGCACAACTGGTCGGCATCTATCGATCAAAAAATGATCGGGAAGGGACGGGACTGGACTGCACTGGACTAAACTGGACTGGACTGGACTGGACTGGAAGGGACGGGACGAGACGGGATGGGATTTGCTGGGCTGGTAGGGGAGGAAACGAGACGGGATGGGGACGTGAATGGAAATGGGATGGGATAGGATGGGATGGAATGACAGAAAATAATGAGTCATTATTTAATACACAAATAACGAACCTCACGCGTACGAAGTCGCGGGTAACACCTAGTATTAAATAAAATGTAAAGTCAATTTTAGGCTGCCAAAGAGAATTAACCATATCTAAGCACCTTCTGTACTCTGAACAAGTGACACGCAGAATGGGGATAATATAAATATAATCACAAAGAGAAAGATAGAAGGAAAACGCCCCCGTAGAAGATCTCCAACTAGATGGGTGGACCGGGATAACCAACTTATGTATTAGCATTAGGCTACAAGGCTATATGAATCACTACTAGCTCAAGATAGATACACCTGAAAAAGATTTCAACACTGCCTTTAGTGACACCTTTGTCACCACATCCTTCTGAAGATTACGAATAGAAGAGGTAGATTCTATAACACTGATATCTTCATCTTCTTCTTCTCTAGCCATTAATCGTCCAACTTTGGACATAGGCCTCTCTCATTTGGCGCCATTGAGTTCTATTTTGGGCGGCACGTTTCCAGTGCAATCCACCTATTCTCTTCAGGTCATCCCCCCAGCGCATTTGTGGGCGTCCTCTAGTCCGCTGTCCCATCCATGGCCTCCAATTTTGAATTTGATTATTCCATCTTCCATCTGTGTGTCGTGCGTTATGACCTGCAAAGGTCCATTTTAATGTAGTGACATATTCTACAACATCTCTAACTATCGTTTTGCTTCTGACCCATATATTTGTTTTTCTGTCTGTCAGCCTAATTCCTAACATAATTCTTTCCATGGACCTCTGTGTTTTTGCAATTTTATCCATGTTAGCTTTGATAAGTGTCCACGTTTGGCAACCGTAAGTAAGTACTGGCAATATGCATTGGTTGAATACCCTGGTTTTTTGATATTGTTGTAGCTTGGGATTTTTTAGTACAAATGCTAACTTTCCGAATCCTGCCCATGCCAATCGGATCCTTCGCTGTATTTCTGCCGTCTGGTTGTCTTTACCCATCTTTAGGATTTGGCCGAGGTATATATATTCATTTACTTTTTCCAGTGTGCAATTATCAATCCTTACGTTTCTATCTTCATGTGTGTTGGTCATTATTTTTGTTTTCTTCATATTCATTTTTAGGCCGACCTTTCGCGACGCCTCCTCCAACTCATTTATCATTATTTGTAGTTCTTCAAATGTTGCTGCTGTTAGTATGACATCATCCGCGTATCTAAGATGTGACATTTTTTTACCGTTGATATTTATTCCGTATTCGGTCCATTGTAACGATCTGAATACATCTTCCAAGGCAAGTGTGAAAAGTTTAGGAGATATTATATCCCCTTGCCTGACACCTCTTTTGATTGGTATTTTACCAGTCTTTTCTTCAAGTTGTATCACCATTGTTGCTTTCTCGTATATGTTTTGTATTAGCTGTCTATAACGTGAGTCTATCCTACAGTTATTCATGGTCTGCTCCACCGCCCACAGCTCCACGCTGTCAAAGGCTTTCTCGTAATCCACGAATGCCAAATGTAGGGGCAAATGGTATTCAGTAGCTTTTTCAATGAGCGTTCTTATTGTTAGGAGGTGGTCTGAGGTACTAAACCCTTTCCTAAATCCTGCCTGTTCTACGGGCTGGTAAGCATCCATCTTTGGGGTAAGTCTGTTAGTAATTATCTTCATGAATACTTTATACATCTGCGAGAGTAGTGAGATAGGGCGATAATTATTTATGTCCGCTCTATCTCCTTTCTTATGCAGGAGGATAACTATACTTTCATACCAATTGTCTGGGATGACTGCGTTGTGTAAGCACTCGTTTAATAATATTCTCATGGAGTTTATTATGACGTCTTTCCCTTCTTTTAGCATTTCTGCTATTACTTCATCAGGGCCAGCCGCCTTATTATTTTTGAGTTCTTTTATAGCCTGTTCTATCTCGTAGTTTTCAATGTTTGGTAGTTCTTCTGAGTTGACATTTGTAATAGTTCTGCTTAGCCCCTCTTGTGTGTTATGATCTAGTGCAGTTTTGGATTCGTACAGGTTTTCGTAATATTTTGTTATTATATTTTCTATTTTCTGTTTTTTTCTTTCCTCTCTGCCATTGTTGTCTTTCATGGTAATTATTTTCGGTCTTCCTAATGTCGGTCTTAGACATTTCATGCCTCTGTTCATTTCGATTATTTTTTCTATTTTAGATTCATTATACTTCCTTAGGCCTTCTTTGATTTTTCTTCGTATTGTCTTATTCAGTTCCTTGTATTCCTCTGTTTGTCTTTTTCCCTTGTTGATGAGCTCTCTTCTTTCTCCCATTAGAGTTTTTGTTTCGTCACTTATTCTTTTTTGTCTTTCTTTCTTTTGCTTGGCTACTTTTACTCCTGCTTCCACCAAGTTTTTCTTTAATCTATTATTTATTATGTTAACATCGTTTTCTATATTTACCGATTGTATGTTGGTATTTTTCAAGATTGTTCTAAATTCTTTCGCCTGCTCTTTTAATTTGTAAGCATCTATTTGCGTTTTATTTTTAAACTATCGTTTCCGTACTAGTTTTTTGTCTACATAAACTGTGGCTCGAAGCATACGATGGTCGCTTCCTGTGTTAAATTGATTTAAGGCTGTGACATCCTTAAAAATTAGTCTTTCGGAAGAGATGAAGTAGTCTATTTCATTTTTTGTTTCGCCATTGGGCGATATCCAAGTCCCGTTTCGACTTGGCTTCTTTTTAAAGAATGTATTTATGGCATATAAGTTATTTTGCTGTAGGTATTGCACAAGTCGTTCTCCTCTTTCATTGCGTGATCCGTAGCCATAATTTCCTATTTTTGTTTCAGTTTCGTCAGTTTTCATTCCGATCCTTGCATTAAAGTCGCCCATAATTATGGTTAGTTTTGATTTTGTTTCTTCTACGGCTGTTGTGAGTTCTTCCAAAAATATTTCATACTCTTCATCTTCGTAACTAGATGTTGGCGCATAGGTTTGGATTATCTTCATTTTTGAGTTATTATTTTTGATTATTATGTAGGCTACTCTATCTGATATTGCCTTAAACATCTCTATGTGTGTTTTTAATTTTTCTTTTACTAAAAATCCTACGCCCTCTTGTGTTACATCTTCTTTCCCTTTATAATATAGCCTGTTACCCGAGTTTAAGTCTATGCATTGTTCTCCTCTTCTTTTGATCTCAGATAATCCCACTATATCCCATTTAACCTTTTGCAATTCTTCTTCTAATTCATAAACTTTATCGTCTTTGGCCATGGATCGTATGTTGTAAGTCGCCAGGCAGATTTCAATCTGTTTGCTTGTAGAACTTTTGCCTCCCCCAGAATCCGTGAGGCAGACCGGATTTCCGATGTGGGATTGTAGATGTATTATCCTACCCACCTGGGGTACCTTCCTTTTACGTTTTCTTGTCGACATTTTGTTTTCTTGAGAGGTATTGGCATTTTGAAACACCACGCCGGCCAGGCGGATTGGTGAGTTTAATATCAGCCGCTCCTAACCTGGAGAACAGACGCTGTTTGCAGCCGCCCACTTTGGGACAGACGCTGCGGTACCAGCTTTGGTCCGCCCCGGGTATTTGATTTCCCCGGTACCACCCATATCTGGGAGGCTTTCCCCTATCCGCCACCCGGGGAGGCGCCCGATGGGGGACTGGCAACCCCTCACGGGTGATATGATGATATCTTCATATTTACAAAAAATAGCTACCCATTGTCCTTAAACCCATAAGTTGCACTACATCAGTAAACTACTTTTAGTGAAAAAAGTATCATGGTATGGATATTTTGGTAAACCTCTCTATTGGTATATTATCAAGAAAACTCTGTAAAGGGCTTTATACGGAACTTTCATCGTAAGTGGAAGCTTTCAAACTAAAAATGTTTAAAACAGCAAACGAAAAAATCTGTAAAGGAGTTTAAAAGGGTTTTTTCTCGCGCGAATTCAATCAATTTGCAAATGAAAAAAGTGCAGTCGTTGACATTCGAACTCGGGCTTCCACACGTTTAGACAGGCCCAATTCGTTTATTACGCCGGTTTCATGTCTAGACCATGTTACGATTCAATTGCGCATCCATTTGATTCCATATTGCTACGCAGCCATTCGATTTCAAGGTCTATGGTACTCAGTTCATATTTCGCGCGCTTCTGTTAAGCTTACTTTTGACTGGCAGCCTAGAAAGTAAAGGGTTGCGATTGTTTCCTCGGCGTTCTTTTCCGGCTTGCCTTTGTTATCAGCATGAAGTCAATTTAAGCGTTAGTTAAAGTATTCAGTGAATGCATGGGCATGCAGTTTGATTTTTGGATAATGGTTGCCCGCGCCTTTCGGCGTAGTTGAATTCCTGAATCGTAAATTAGGGACGTTTCAATTCCACGCCATTGTCGGCGGATTCTACGTTTGCTGGTTTACTTCTTCGCCCATGCTCAGAACAGTTAGGAAAACTTCTTTGGGCTGTATTTAATTTCACCAGTGTTGTATCGTGGACTATTTTCTCCTTATAGCAGTCAGTGAGGAGCCGTAGGGCAGTTTGCTAAGGTGTTAGCTTTCGTTTCATCTGGATGCGGATCTCCTCCGGGCACATGGGCTTGACCCGTCCATATCAAGTCGCACCCGCTTCACACTTGCATGAACTCCTTAGAGCGCAGGAAGGTATTCGATTCGGCAACATAATGACAAGTTAAAAGTTTCCCCTTTGTATGAACATTTACTGGCGACCAGTGCCCTATCGCTTTTAGCTCTGTTCAGGCATTTTGAAGTTTGGATTGTCGACGTAACCTTAGGAGTATACAATTCGCCCCGCGAACTTTATACCTGGCATGCAAAACGTTTCCTTCCAATCTACGCTGTAGACACCGCTTTAACATCGCTTTGCAAACCATTGCCTGATTTTAATGAGTGCATAATATTGTATCGCTGTATTTTGGACTTGTAAATATGTATTAGACTTTATGCGTTGCTTTTTGAGGTACCTCGTAACTTGTCGGCTTATAGTTATAGTTGTTAACTTATGTCAACCTGCGAATTAAAATTTGTGATTATACTGTGATACCAGGTTTGTGGGTTTAATTTAGTTACGGCTACCTGTGTTATTTGAAGCCTCTCTTTCAGGGATTTTGTTTGTATGTGTTAAAGGACTGCACACGTCGTCCCCGTCTAAGCTAGCGGCCGGCAATTGTATCCGAGTAAACATTAAGTAGTTTTTCTTTAAGTTTCAGCCAACGAATTAATTGAGATAGCAACCACATCAGAAGAGCGGTTAGGTCACTTCTCACTCTATATAAGAAACGCATGATTACTGCATACTTGTATCCTTTTAAAAACCTTACGCTATGCGTAAATGATAACTTTTACCGATTCCTGCATTAAAGCAAAAATAGATTGTTTTAAAATGCCCATTCTGTATATATTTGATCATAAGTATATTAGGTTTCGTGCTAGGTAGACATGTAACGCGCATGCAAAATATCGTCTTCATTCAACAACTAGTTTTTCAAGCTATATAGCCAACAGAGGTACAGACAGACATACGGTCAGGCATACAGATAGACAGAGAGACGGAATTGGAAAACATATTTTTCGTCGTCTAGGGACCTAGAAATGTGAATATCTAGAGACATCTCGGAGGAAGATTTTTCACTAATACAAAACCTTCTTAGTCTTTTAGACGAGCGAAGTAAACATGAAAAAATATCATATTTATTTTTATAATTTTAGAAAATTTCTTGTATAAAGTGAGCTGTGTAGGTACCAATTCTTCATTGGAAAGTCATACGGAAAAGTCGCAAATGTTTCAATCAAAATTATTTTTTCAGGCCGGCTGGTATAAATTAACCCTCGACGATCCGCCATTCTCCCATTAAAGACGGCAGCGGTGGATGGGGCTGGCACTTCCGAAATGTCTCCGTGATATTTGCTTGTTTTGACGTATTTAAATTCGCGTTCATGGATCACTAGATTGCTGTCACGGCCTTAACAACTCCGCCGTTTTCGACGTCGGCGATGTGAAGTGACACGGGTTCAACGAGGGAAATTGTAATTTAATTTATATTTGACGCGATGTGATGGGTGTTAATTGGTTGGCTTCGGTTTGTTTCAACGGATAATGTTATTTTCTTGTTTGCAGCGGAGCACATGCCCGCAATACGAATGTATACATTTTCCGCCAGCTTTGTTCGGCTTAAAAATCGCCGAACGACCCATTGTAGTAAGAGCCAGACGCGGGTGCCTTGTTCTTGCGTGGTTGTATCGCTTGTTCGAGACAAAATGCTGTTTAAATATGCACCTCAGCACTGCCCACAATTGTGGCTGCGACAGTTTCATTGAAATCGTGTGCGAACCCTATCTTCACCCATTGTCCAACTAAATTTCTTACAAATTAGCCCATATTTCACAACATTTCTCAGACGAATTGCAACACCGAATCGGTCGATCAAACCTTCTCAGTTGGGAAATGTAGTCATAACCAGCATTGAGAAGGCGTTCTGCTTAATAACTGTCGATTAGCCTATATCAAAGCGTTACGTTGAAACACGTGGTTTTATCGTTTAATAAAATGAAGGCTGTATAAGTTTGTTATAGTTGCAAAAGCCAGGCATGAAATAATATAAAAATGCTTATGGATTAAAATATTTCTTCAAATAAATTAAGTAAAATAAGACCCATGCAATAATTCGGCCAATAAACTGCAAATATTAAAGCAGCCACATAAACATTCCATAACATATTAGCAAATTCAATATAAATAAAAGAATCTGTTGAAAAAACTTAAATTCGATATGGTGAGGGGTTAATCGTTAACTATTTCGTAACCATGGATTTAAAAAATCTTTTAGTACATGAAAACAGGCAGCTGAGTTAAATTAATACAGCACAAAACATGATCACTGGTGGATAAAGTAAAAGCTGGTAATTAACTGTACGTAAGTTTGGTGGGATTATAGATATGATACAGCTAAAAACACATTTTGCAATGATATGGAAGCTCGTCCCACGATGGCTGCATATCTAAAATAGCACAATAAAGGTACAAGGCTTTGCACAACTCTTAAAATCCAAAACATAAGCAATGACGAATCAACTCAAATACGGTTTGTTTGAATGTAAAGACTGTTATATAATCCCATTTGGGTAAATTAGTGGCTTATCTTAAAATCGACAAGTCCTAAACAAAATATACACTCTAGATTATTATATTCAAGTAAGCAGCACCTTAACGCAACAGAACAACAAGTTAAAGGCCCACTGGTTGGTAGAGGACATTTAAATACAAAAAGTGTTAATAACCTGATATAAGCTTATTTGAAAAGGAACCTACTTCATAGATTAAGGAATATAAGAAATAGGTTTTAGGTAGTAAAGCATATAAATTTTGACGAGTTTAGTCGCTCAATTTCTGCAAAGAGTATGCTTTCCAAGCCATGAACCTAATATGAGGCTGGAGATCGACATAACCCTTTACGCTTCACCAGGAGCTCGATGTAAAACAATGTTGTAAAAAACAGTGCGAATTCAAACAAAGAAGACGGCAGTCGCACGCAGCTGCTGCTGAGGGCTGCACGTGCTGGCCGCTCAAAAGTGTAGTGGCAAATTCGCCCAGGGCGATGTACTTGAATTGGCTTAAAAGAGATGTGCAGTGAATAAATACTGCACACAGTTCTAAAGTAGAGCAAACAAGCGTTTTGCTGGTGTACCGGTGAGTACACAATTTGGTACTACATTCAAAGCGTACTTTTGTGGACGCCAATTTGCTCGACATCAAACGTGCCTTTGTCACAATACGTGACGTTACTCAGACAAGCGGCGGCAAAGCCAAAATTCGGAGGTATTCCTTATGATGCCCTATACTGTCCAGAGTAGTGATTCAGTCGAAGTCGTGTCGTTGTCAAGGGTACGGTGTGAAGTTCCAAGTAAAGTTTTTTTCGGTCAGCTTAGCAAAGTTGCGTTCAACTGCGAGCTTTTGCAAGTGCAAAGGAATTTGTTTCAGCGGCAAATAATATGTGTGCGAATTTAAACAGAACCGGCTTCAAATAAGTATCGGCTGCAAGCAATTTTGAAATTGCATTCTTTTAACACGTTCGCTACCGGCGTCCAGTCTACTGGACGGAGAGGTTTTTCGTAGTGAACCGCGTCCAGTATACTGGACGCGTTTGGTAATGTATTTAAATGGTGGTATTAAAATCGTGGGTTGTACTGAAAGTCTAGGATGTATCTGTGGGCTGTGGAGAATGTACTTTGTCAAAATTAGGCCAAATATATTCGGTGTTAACTGCTAGTGAACAATATGCGGTGCTACCTGTGAAATATAAGTAGAACATTTTGGGGTATGAAATATACCTTGACAATTATTACATTAGTGCCCAGCTAGTAACATATTTGTTCAAAAGGAGAACGAAACTTGTAGGAACTTTGCGAAAATTCAGAAAGGAAAATCCGAAAAAAATATTTCACACTGGAAAAACCAGAGATTGGTGGCTATAATATCAAAAATGCATAAACACCGAATGGTATAGTCAAAATTATACCCATTCGGAGTCACGTGACTTTTGTCTGTCTCTGTTCATCTTTAGTAAAATAGATGAAATGGAAGAAATTTGAAAAAAAGGCATGTCGATTCATAAAATTAATTTTAAAAATTTGACATTTCTAATCTGTCAGATTATATTTTTCGTGTAAGTTATTGAGATAAGGGTAATAAAACCTAAAATTGTTGAGCCGAAAACTGGAAATTAAAAGAAACCATCGGACATGCGGTATAACGAGCAGTCACAACAATTAATTTGAATATTATGCGTTTTTTTTATGAAGAGTACAATATTAATAATAGTAAATCAACAGTTTCACCCTCCAAGGCTGTTCGCCGTGCTTCTCTTGCGTTAAATATCTAGGAGAGCACAATTTACCGAAAATACGAGCCAGAAAGTGAAGAATGCAAAAACGGAAGTCGACAAAGCAGTCAAGACACTGTATATAAAATGTATGTAGCTAAAGAATTTGTAACCATACAAAATCTAAAAAATGCTTGGTTGAAGAATCTGGAGATTTTTCACATTCAGTTTCTTCCCTAAATAGATTGTGCAAGGAAATAGGCTTCAAATGGCAATGTTCTATAACAGAATATGCATGCACAGAAATTGACTTAAAATTTGCTATACGCAGCAGGTTTTTAATGTAGCAGCTGACATATCTTTATTATATTTACATTTTACGACATGTTATGTTTTCTTTAACCTGTAAATTCAGTTTGATTTCATATAAGAGAATAAACCCGTAGCAACCTTGTTTTAGAAATTGGCATATGTCAGGATAACCTACAAAACGGAATGTCATTTATTTCCCTAAAATTGCATTTTTAAGAATCGACATACGTAAAATTACTAGATTATCACGTGACTCCGAATGGGTATAAATTTGACTATAGAAGCAACAACTAGAAAATTAAAACAAGTAATAAAACCAGAGTGTGTTCTCGCTTCCAATAAGTACATGTTCGGGATATATTATAGATCAGATCAGATGATGGGATACTACTCATCGCCAAGGAAAACCATAAGATTGTATAGAAAAGTGGTCTTTCATCTCATAGATATTGCAATGTGAACTTCCTACTACATATTATATAAGAAGGAAAGAAATTCAACCAAAATTGACCTCTTGAGGTTCAGAGAAGAAGTTCTAATGGATATACTACAGGTCAATGATAGGTACTTTAGACCAATCAAAGACCAACAATCAGAATTCCACTATCTGCAGCCAGTTCCTTCCACACCGAAGTCAGTGATGAAGAGATGTCGTCAGTGTAGCAGAGGTGGACTTTACAAGAAATCTAGGTACCACTACCCGATATGTCCAGAAAACCCTGGTTTATGCGTACATCCATGCTTCAGAATGTGGCACAGTGTACAATAACTATGTTTTGTAATATTTTGGTAATATCTTAGGGTAGTTATAGTATTTATTTTGGTTTGTATAGCACATTACATTGTAGTTAGAAAACGAAAATGGAGAGTTGAAAAAAAATCAGTAGAAATTCAAAGTCCAGTACCAACGTCCAGTAAACTGGACTAGATCTTTTTTTACAAAAAATTTACAAAAACGCCATATACAATGTTCCAACATGTAAATAACACAAACCCGAGTCAAGAAATCCAAGAAACTACAAACGGTACACGGGGAAAAACTACTTTTTAAGGTGCGGTAGCGAACGTGTTAAAGACATTTGCCTTATTTGAGTTTTAGAGACAATTACTTTAACGCCATTTTTGATTAGATTTGAGGGATGTGTAGCAAATAGACTCAACTATCTTACACATAGGTTGTGCTAGGAGTTACTTCTACTTTTTATGTAATATTCTTTGATTTGATTTGTGTCTCCTATGTGTTTATACGTTTTTATTTGCGCAATGTCAAGTGAATAGATGGATGTAAGCATGTGATGGTTTTTCCTGTGCATTGTTTCAAAGTTATATTTATTTCAGTTCGAGACAACGCTACAAGAGGGAATTAGATTCCTTTTTTAGTAGATAATGATTTTTCACAAGCCGCTACTTATTTGGATATTGCGAGAGTTTCATGTTTACTAAGTTAGCTAAGCGGGTAAAAACAGCAAATAATTATTTAAATGTTAAGGCGTATGGGACGTTTTGTTTAAATTTAACGTATTCATGGAAGGATAAACAGAAGTATGACAAAAATTTGGTACCCAACGAAGGAGCTGAACAAAAGTACCATTGCAGGGCTCATGAAGACAAATACAACATCTGTGTATTAAGATTTGCGACTCAGATTAATCAAACAATGGTTCTTCCTGAAGCTTATGTGCCACTTTGGAGATACCCTGTATATTTGCTCTTTTCTATTTATCTTTAGCTTTTAGTATATTGTAAACCTACCCACTTGTGATATGCAGCTTTAAACAGTTTAACATCAATGCTGATAGCGTGGGTTTATCTTATTACACGTTTTCCTAACAAGCTAGTTGAAAGTGGTGGCTTTCAAGTTAACTTACATAAAATAAAAAATCATGTCAAACTACATAAAGCCATTTACAACAAAATTGCAACACGCTGAGACAGTAAAAGTGCATATCAAAAGACAAATATTCTACATTTTAGGAAATTATAAAGAACAACTAAATTCAGAATTACATGAGGAAAACAGTCTTCGACATATATTGAAATGGTTTTAAGCTTACAATTTGGCTCTGTATGCAATGCGAAATATTGAGCAAAGTCAATTAAAGCACAGAGTTAAAATATGTTATTTAATTTCAATTTAAAACAGTAATTGAAGTTATTAAATGCATTGGTAACGAGATGCAAGAAGCATAATTAGAGGAATAAAGGCACGCAGAAGCAAATTAGATTTCAGAGGGTTTGACTTCCGGGATTGGACCCTGTCATGATTGAGATCGAAGTACTCAAATTTTCGCCCACTTTCGTAAGGGGCTTCATCAGGAAGAAAAGCAAAAGAGCACGGTAACTCAACCGTGCAATCGTGCAAGGTAAATGAAATCGAAGCACGATAAAATAGAAATTGCAAAGAGCAATACAGAACGAGGGGAACTGAATTGAAGAACAAACAGTGACGTGTGTAAAATTGAACTCAAGTCCAGTGCATTTTAAAAATAAGTGTTATAGCAAAGTAGTGATTATAAAAGCGTTATGTGTGACGAATAAGAACAATTTTTAGATATAAGAAAGATAATTTTTATATTTAAGCAATTTTTAGATTTTAGAAAAATGTTATCAAATTTTATTCCGTTTATGTAAATTAATAACTAAAACCAATCTCCTATAAACAATACCAGATCGCTGTTCCCCAGCAACGCGATGCTGTTTTGTTAATAAAAAACGAAGAATAACAATTGCTGTAAAATTGAAAGCTTGGGGGCAAAATTTGAGCTCCATAAAATTTCTGTTTTTAAAATAAAAAAGGTGTTTTACTAATTAAAAAAGTTTTTAGTGTACAAGTGTCCAAGCAGCTGTGTTATTGTAATGTGGAAGTTTCCAAGACATAAAATTATAGATTTCACCAACCCATATTTGGCTGTGAAACAGGAGCGAGCACCTAAAAATTTCCAACTTTTACTATTTTTTAGTTGAGCTGCAGAAGCTCGGGGTCTCCATTCCTAAAGATCAAAGAGGTGTGTACGAGCATCCCAAAGCAACATTTGGGGCCAGGAAAGCGACTGCAAGCGAAGAAATCCAACGGCGTCACCCGCATCATCTTCGTGCCCACATCGGCCAGATCTGAGGTAGGATTTCGCATGTTATTTGATTGTTTGAGAGCTGGGAAAGCTAGTAAACTTGAAGAATACACATTCTGGTAGAGATTAATCGCATTTACAAACGTCCAGTACTGTCCCAGTTTCAATGATTTGCATGGCGTCAGTAGAAAATGCGGTTTTTGCAAGAATCCCAAGCCGTCACTGGAAGTAAGACAAATGAATTGCGGGCGTCGCTCACGTCACGGCTGAAACAAAATCGAGTTAGTTGTTTCTAGGAGGGAGTTTTGCGCCAATTTACCTGGCGTTTCCTTCCAGAATTTTACTGTTAAATATTCGAATAAACGCTGTTGCACTAACGACGCTCTGTGTCAAATAGTGAAGTTATGAATAATTAGAGCGTGTAGATCGAATGTACTAGAATCTCGCATGTAAGCTACTTTGGATCAAATTTTTTAAACATAATTTCAAAAGTTCAGATCTGAACCCACCTGAGAAAAGTTTTGTGTTTTCCTGGAGCTAGCGTAAATTATTATTGCAGTTCAATAAAATAGAAAGGGACAATTACCCATTTTATTTGAAAAATAATAAATACATTTAATTTTAATAAGCCTATAATACTGACGGGCAAAGTTTAACACAATAAAAATACCTCCGCAAAATGGCGCCCAACGTCGTGACAAAGACGAATTTCTAATTTATTTAATTTGTCCCAAAACAGAAAACATAGGAGCCGCTGCAATATAGATTATGAGCTGTGACTTGTATGGGAAAGAGTGCTAAAATGTTGTAAATAGAGTCTTAGAGATAGGGTTAGAAACTACACCTTTTTCATTTGTAATTCAGAAAGTGTAGCACGCATTTCAGAAAGCGTCAAATGTAATTCAGAAAGCGTTAATTGATATTCAGAAAGCATCATTTGTAATTCAGAAACGATGAGACGACCTATATGTAGAATTACTAAGTAGATACATACATACTGGATGTGTGTAAAGTTTGCAACAAATTTAATATTTATTGTACTATTGATTTGTAAAAAACATTTGGACAGATCCATCTTATTTTTTTGTGTGTTCTATTGGTTAAAGATAAATTAACCTTAAAATTGTTCATCATCGAATTCACCTTATTGATATATGTTGTTATTAAAAGCCTTTTATATCCAATGATTTTAACAATAAATATTAAATGTATTGCAAAACTTACACGTACTGTATGTATGTATCTATATAGTAATTTTTCATAAAGGTCGTCCCTTGGTTTCTGAATTACAATTGATGTTTTCTGATTTACAAATGGTGCTTCTTGAATATCAATTAACGCTTTCTGAATTACAATTTACTATTGTGAATTACAAGTTACACTTTCTGAATTACAATTGAAAAAGGTGTTAACAGCAAACCAGGGTAACTGTTATTATGCAACGAATCGGAAACCTAAGGGATGTAGGTATGTGGCAAGAAATGGTTCAGAATAACGGTCAAATCGAGTAATGCAATGGAGACGGGCATCTAAAAAGTGTGTTGGAAGGGCACAGACGAGATGCATTTGCATATTCATGAAACTGCTGGCATCAGACCACTTATGACCAAATAGCTTAGAAGAATTTAAGAGAGACTTACATCCAGCAGTGGATAGACCACGGCTGAAAAGGAAGATTCATATGCAACTGTTAAGTTTTCTAGCTGAATTTTGTCATTGTTACTTGGTGTTCAAACGTCGTGTATAGAGTTACAACCACGTGAATAAGAATACCGTACTATACTTGTCCATGCTCTTGGATAATTATTTAAACACGCTGTGGTCGTGCATTGTCATCTTATTATCGTTTTTTTTTTGTTACTGGAACTTTCGAACTCATATAATAAAACTGTCAGAACGTGTTTTCTGCTGGTGCTTTGCGCAATGGATCGCGCTGTATTTGCATGATCAAAATGAATTGTTAATTAATGTCATAAAGGCGTAGCAACGTTGACCAATACTGTTTAGATAAATATTGGGTGTATGTGTAGTGAAGAAATGGGTAGGTTGGGTTGCATAATAAGGATTTCAAAGTTGTTTGGCTCACCCCGAATAGTTGCTTGTCAAATATATAGCCACTTTAAAAAGAACCAAAATTCCCATAGAACCGTATAATAAATAACCACGTAGAAATATTTGCGACTCTTAGGGAAATAATGAAGCGATGGAAAAAATATTAATTTAGAAAAATTCTTGAATGATGAAGAAGCAGAATGGGATACAGAAGCGTAGCGGCATTTACAATTTAACCAAGCTCACGATACCGAGAACAATGAAGAAATTCCAACTGAAAAGCGGGAAATCGGCGAGCAACGATAGGAATCAACCTTAACTATGCTACAAATTCAAAAACCGATGGAAAGCGAATAGAAGCACTGAAAGAAGAAAATTACTTTACCAATATTTAAGACAGGAGATAATACAACGAATCTGCAAACCTAACTAACGTAGAATATGAAGCAATGCATAGATGAAGCTCAACACGGGTCCAGGATGTTACAAAGCACCACCGATTATATTTTTATGCTAAGAGAAAAATTACGCCAGTTTTGAGTCAGGCATAAAAATAAAAAAACTGCTTAATATTAAAGCCGTAACTTGTTACTTTAACAACTATCTTACAACAGAATGCCGAAGAGGCATCACAGTCAAAACGAATATATAGCAAGTTTACCCAATCGTTATAGGCAGTAGCAAACCAATAATTCAAGGCACCAGGTTCTAGATTTATCGTGACATACCTAATCGAACCGTCTGGAAAAGTCGAGACACTACCAAGAAATTGGTTGTCAGAAAAATAATATTCTAACAAAAATGGAATCACAAACAGGCAATTATTTAATCGATAAGCGTGTGTAAGATGAAGCAATGTGAATGCACCTCGTATGTACACGCCGGTTCGCATTGAGATGTCAAGTGAGAAATGGGGGAAATACCTGGAAGCAACTATTAAAGCACATTAAAGAAATATTAATACTATTTTAATGGACACACAATCGGTAATATTAAAAAGTGAAAGTACTTGAAAGGCAAGCATAAAACCTTAATGAAAAGATGGCTATCAGCGACGTTATTTGTAGACAGTAAGGGCTTGCGACATGCGGATTATCGACAACACATAGCAAAGCATCGGTCGCATAATTATTAGAAACCCTTAACAAACTTATTAACAAAGCACAATAAATGGTAATACAATTAAACATACTCAAGTAGAAAGCGCAGTAAAATTAATTTAGCGAAAATAGTGATACGCAAGGACGCAATTCAGTAGCTAAGAATTTCACCAGAAAATGGAACGCTGCATATTCAGATGACTAAAGTAAATAAAGCATTCTTGAGAGATTCATGTGCGTCCGGGGCGGATCGAAGTGTGTACAAAACGAAAGCACACAATTGCGGGTCGAGGAATTGCTCAACAACTTTCGTTTGACAGCTTTGCTGTTTGTATAAAAATATTTGTAGATATCTATTGATCTTATATTAAAATTAAAATTAAAATCTGCTATGATTGCTTTTTGTAACTGTGTTGGTATATACAACATGTTCATTAAGATAGTCCATGAGGGGCTACTGTGGAAATTCAAACATATGAATAATATGTTGGTGGCACTGTAAGTCTATGTCAAACCCGAGGTTAACAGGTTAGTTTTTTCGTCAGCGCCACCAACATATTAATTCTACTTTTGAATTTCTAGAGTAGCCCCTTACAGACTGTTTTAATTAACATACGATACTTAAGTATAATAGCGTCGGCGTGTGTAATTTCGGTATCTTGGTTTTCTGGGAGACGTTAATGGCACAAAAACGGGAATGGGAGAAGGTCCTCAATTTGGGTTTTCGCAAAAATTGAGAATTTACCACATATTAATGCCATGTACGGCCATCAATTTGATTTATTTGAAATTTAGTGGTATGTTATAGCTTGCGATGTGTTCTCAAACATTACCTGGCGAAGATGGTGCTCAAATGGCAAAAGCTAAGTGAACAAGGCAATGAAGGCTAATGGATTCAGCGTCACCGCAGTTAAGAAAACCAGGTTATTAATCTTTGTGCGCACAACTCGAAACTGAACTCGTACCGCTGTTATTACAGCCCCAATACAACGGATACGATGAAGGTGAAGCATTTTTCTGGTTGACTGTCTCAATACCCGAGTAGTACAAACTGAAATCTGGAGTAAGTTAGGAGGACACGTTTGAACATTGGATTGCATATTGTGGCGATTAAAGAAATTAAATATTTCTTTCATAGAATTCGGGGTTTGTTAACCAACCCGGACAAAGGGTCGAAGCCAGCAGCAGAATTCCTAACTGTAAGTCTTAACTGTACTTGATCCCTAACGGTATTTCACGGTTCGAACGCCCTGCCGTAAAGAAACTACAATTTTGGAAAAAGACATTCATTTATTTGGCTATAACTCACAGTGGTGATGATAAGCTCGATCAGTTAGAGCCCCAATTTCGGTCAGTACGATCAGCACTAAGCATCTCGCATTATAATAAACTATTCTACCCTCTTACAAGTGTTTTCATTCCGGACTCTAGGAAGCCTTTCGTGCACGCGCGCCCTCGTAGATATTATTTAGGCTGTCAACGGAAAGTGATCTTATAGTTATATGTTTAACTTTGATTTGTCGCTAAAGAAAGTTTTTTGTGTTAGGGATGAACTATTTGATGATCTAGGAGGGCATTATTTTTAAGTTTTAATTACTACGTTTGTCATTTCTGGAATGTTTTGAGCTCTGGAATGTAATATAATCTTGACGAATGTATTAGGCGGTGGTTCGCGGTCCGTTGTTTCGGAGACCCGGACGACACGTGCAACCAATGCACCGTATTGATCGGGTCGGTTAGAAATGGAATTCAAAAATAAGAGAGATCGTTTGAGATTGTGGCAGAGGGGTGGCATATCAGTGAAATTCGGCATAATACGAGGCGAAGTGACGAGCGCGGCTATGCGTAATTCTACCTAGTGAATTAGATTAGCTAGTATAGAATGCAAGTACTATCGTACCATTGAATTATGTTTGGTAGCTTTTTGGCAATTACAGCGTCTGGTAGACGTCAGAGGTTCTTGCTTGTGCTGGTCGACTATGTGATAGTCAAAGAATTAAAGCCCGGGAAAGCACGACGTTTCGCACAGTGATTCGTGGAAGTATGAGGTTCCGCAACCGAAAACATGAGGTTCCGCAACCGAAAACATGAGGTTCCGAAATGATAATAAAAGCCCGCTAGCAAGATTTACGGTAATTTCTGTACTGTAAAAGACCAGTATCCTACGAGTTTTTGCTGCCTCTGTACGGATTGTAACAATAGTTAATCTAGTGGATTAGTATTGGGCAGTACTAGCGAAAAGTACCGACAGCTAACGCAACAGGTGAAGGCAGCGATGAGGTGCCAAATGGTTGATGCTGACTGATGCAAGGCCAAGCATTGTAACGTCACTGTCAGAAGTACGGAGGGGCCAGGTGGGCAGCCACCCCCGGTGAGTACAATTATTATTATCGATGAGATTTACAGGTCAGTAAGTTTATGTTATTTTATATTTTTCGTTGACCGCTTGTTAATTTCAATATTGATGAATTATTTTTTCTAAAAAAGGATGGATTAATAGATGTCATTAATACACTGTTTTTGATTAATACACTCATTTTCATTAATTAACTGTTTTTGTGATTTTGACGTTTTGATGATATTTTGCATGGAGGATAGTTGTATTATCAAATTTTGGCCACAAAAAAAGATTTTGCGGTCAAAGAAAAAATTTTGCAATCAACTCGTTTGTTAATGGGCGATTAATAATCTCAACTATTAAAGGCAATCACTCGCTATCGCTCGTTCGTGCTTTAAACAGTTTCGATTTTTAATCGCCTTCATTAACACACTTGTTGGTTAAATAACTATTGACTGCCTGCCTCCGCCACTGGGACAAGGAGGGCTCTAACCTGCACTGTTTGCACCCGGTTGCCGCCTTGTGGTCATGGGTGTGTTGCAGCCACCACTTTGACGCATTTCATGGGCGTAGCAAAATATGATTATAGTAATTTCATGGAGGTATATAATTTTCGGCTCTGCAGCTCCCATAGAATAACCACCACCGAGTGGCGTAGTGATATGAGCCGCTGGAATCCATTGGATCTGGTCTATGAGACCACTCACAACCAGGGTTCCCATTAGTGCTGAAATTTCACCAATTGTGGTGAAAATAGCTTAAAATGTTGACCCAGTGGTGAAGTGGTGATTTTACAGTAAAATACAGGGAAAAGTGATAATACAAGCATTTTTTAATTTTCGTATTCCGACACAGTAAGGTCAATGTTGCAAATATGCGATCGCAGCATTATTTTGAAAATAGTTGCTGAAATATAATTATGTCAGGATGTTTATATGGGAAGCAAATCAACGTTTGTTTATTCTTTGGGCACGGTTTGAATAAAAAAATTTTAATGGTGAGAGATTATTTACTGCTGATATGCACCTACTCAGGGAATACCCTACCAAATTGTAGTTTATATAACACTAGTTGTCGTATTTGCATTTAGCATATCCTCATTATTAAAATTAAATAGGCTACTTACTCACTGCTTACTGTAAGCACTTCTAAAGATCATAACCGGTCGCTTCGCGTTTTTGTGATGTGAGTGAATTTCTGTACTCTGTGTAGATACTCTTAAATTCTATGTAAAAATGAGTGATTCAGGATCTAAATCAGGTTCGGAATATGAACATAATAAATCACAAAAAGAGAAAAATTAAAAAAGAAAATGTATTCATAAATATCAGTGCGCGTGGGGACAAGATCAAATTAAGTTGTGGTTACATCCAAGTAAAAAGGGGGTCACACACTTCTTTTGTAAATTTTGTGCTCAGGTTATGTGTGGAAAAGCAGAATTGTTAAAACACATGAAAAGCAAGAAACATGTGAATCAGATGAAAAATTACCCACTTAATAGTATATTATGTTATTAGGAGCAAAAGTTATATTTTATGTGGCGAGGCTGGACGGGTTATCTGCCGAGCCACATAAAGATACTTTTGCTCCGAATAACATATAGTATTTTTTCTTCAAACGTTTTTATAACAAATTATTTACAACTTTGTGAACAAAATTCGAAGAAAATTACTTGATCTCGTCAGCGGCAGATAATATTATCTGCCGCTGACGAGCGGCAGATAAAGTCGTCAGCGGCAGATAATAACTTTATCTGCCGCTCGTCAGCGGCAGATAATATTATCTGCCGCTTGGCAATAAAGTGACTGTTTAGCATCATCAATCCAGCAGTATAATGCCATATTTTACTGCCGTTTGAAGAAAAACAAACTTTAGTTCCAATGGTATCCTCGTCTTCACCGGCACTTGCAGCTGCCAAGAAAAGTGGTGAATTTCAGGTAGCGTTGTGTGGTGAAAAACTTTTGCAACGTCTGGCAACCCTGCTCACAACACATGTGCTACACACACAATATGCACTGATATGATAACGCCATGTTATTATAAAACTGGCTGCCGAACTTATAAAACAAAAAAACACCACCCATACCTAATAGCATCGAGAGGCGTTCTCCATTTCTATTTTATTTTAGCATAAACTGCCGCGCACGTAGTTAATCTAGTACAACCAAATGCTCGCATAGTTTCAATAAGTCCGCTTCTCTTATTTTATTCTCTAAAGCATCCAATAAAACGCTTAATTGAAAATATATCGGAGCGTGCGGTTATGTACAGCGAGAGCAGAATTCCCAGAAACAACCCATAACGCATGAATCACATGTGGTTAACAAGTCCACAAAAATGCGCGGCTGAGTTCGAAGGACACAGCGAAATGGAACCCGCTTTAGGCCCAGTCGATAAACACGGAATTATCAGGAAGTTGATGAGTCAAGTTTGCATCATTAGCGAATTTGATGACTGTTTCAAAAAGTTACATGATCCGTTCGGATTAGGGGAGCCCAGAGTAGGCCAAACGAGCAGCCGCCTAAAATATTGATCCCGTCAGGGAGACATAATGAAGCAATAAATGTTCAACTCGCAACCGAAAGATGTTTCCAAACATATAAAATGCTGATCGCGCGTTAATATTTATACCGAGCTGATCAATGCTCGCGAATGGCCCTAAGATTTGATGGAGGCTGAGTTTTATATACAGTTTCCTCCGCAATACAGAATATTTAAAAACGCTGTATTAGGTTCTATTTAGCGTGGAATTAGCTGATGTCTTGTAATTTTGTTTTACTAATAGACACTAAAACCATTAACCAAGAGTGTTGATCATTTCTACCATCATTCTCGGAGTTCTTCATCATTTAACGTGAAGAGATTGTATTCCCAGATGTGAGGCCCCAAAGGAAGGGATATAACTGTTGATAAAGTCGTATGGAGCGAATTAAACAAAAAGTGTTTTTTTCTTTTAACGAGAAATTTACAGATCAGGCACCTTTGTCGCAGGTTTCGAGAAACTGCTTATTGTAATATTTACTTTTGTGTTCTTTGAGTTGTTTGAAAATATCCTATCATTTTATTTGTATTCGCATAATTATGGGCTGTATTCTAAACTAACCACTGAAATCTGATACTTTCTAAATTTGGCACGGAATCTAAACGAGTCCAAATCTAAATTAAAGGCCGAAGGTTGTTTTTAAAATGGGGAAGGTTCTTTGGCAGTCGGTAGGCGAGGTCGCACATGTTTAGACACAAAAGCTAATGCACATTGCGGTCATTCCGCGGCGATTATGTGTTTTTTGAAGTGAATTGAACTGCGGTAGTTATACGGATTATAAGAGAGCAGATGAAGCGATGAAGTCTGTAAAAAGGAATACTAGTGCTTGAGTAGCTTTGCAAATGTAGTTATTGTACAGCGGAGTCGAACATTCGTTATTGTTCGTACTGATGTTGGTTGTAGACAGCTTTATTAATTGAGTCGTTGTTCATTGTTATGGTTGGCCTGGGGTCAACTCGCCGCAGAGAGCGCTCTCGTGCCTGGATCACTGGCCATTCGACTAGATGGCCTACGATCCCTGACCTGTTAAGCACCTTACTTATCAGTGATCCCAGTGAGAACGACAAAGATGCCTTGTGCCTGTGCCTTTTGCGGTCCATGCGGCGCCTGCAATTGCTGGTTACATATGCATGGGTTGGACCCATTGATGCAGTTAACGTTCGGTAATGTGTAGTAGATGCGGTAAGCATTCGTGTTTTCAGGATTATTACAGGCACATCATCGAAGGTGTATCGAAGAATATACCTGATGGTGTCTTCTTCTGTAATAAGCACCTTACTGCTAAAAGCTGAATGTTTGTTGTTTTGCTTGCATAACTGATTGTGGAATTAGCTGAGTTTGTGTTCGCGGTCGGGCGCGTGTGACCACCTGCTATATGAAAGGACTCGCCGTTCGCCTTGCACTCCGATTATCATGTTTCTGATTTACAACCCCAGACCGCAGAAGCGTTATGGAATTTCGGGTAAGTGGCTAGTTGTTGTAGATTTATGCATGTGAACCGATTTGAATCCAGGGAAAAATAAATTAGCTCAGGGCACCGAAAATATGTGTCAACATGCTCATTTAAAGGATATACTAAGACCCGATTATTCGCAAAGAAAAGGAGAAACCAGCACTACATGGTGTTTTAACCGCTTACAAATTTTTCATATGGTGAGTGAACAATTAGCTGATGACTTAGACGTGAAAAATGCAAGAGTGCTCAGAATTTTTCATAATAATAAATGCAAACACGTCTACGGATTTCCGATATCAACTTCATTTGAAGTATCCTCATTTAGCACAAAAAATAATAGTTAAAATCTAATAAAGATAAATGTAGGTGTATGAGCAAAGATACTATTGTTTCCGCAGAAATATTATATTCTTGTATTAATAGTTGTGCTTCTTGGTTTTGTAAATTTCAACATACTAAACAATGCAACATATTTTCAACAGGACTGTGCACCATAGTATTTCTGGGCTCCTGTAAGGATATTATTACTAATATTTACAGTACAGGCTTTGAAAGTACAGGAATTTTAGTATCATGCTATTCCAATTGTTCCTTTGTTTTCCGAGTTCTCAACTCCTGTCATCGTCAAATTTTCTGCTCGAACGGGCGATTCTTGGCAACCCTGTCCCATTTAAGAGACCTTGATTTAGTTTTCCAGCCATACTGATATTCCTGGGAATAATCGGTAGTGCAGTAGTCGTTCCCTTGGCTTTCTGCACTTTGAGGATGTAGGTAGGATTAGGTGTATGATTGGTAGGATTTCGGTTTGAGGACACGATTTTCTCTTTTGATAGAGAAGATGTATTGCGACGAGCCAGACAGCGCGGAACACACGGTATTCTACTATGGGAGATGCACCGAAGATAGAAATAGATGCACTGCTCTACTAGGAGACAACATAAACCCAGATATAATAATAGGTCAAATGCTGGAGTCGAAGGAGAAGTGGAGCATAATCGAAAAATTACTTTCAATCATCATGAAACGGAAACTAGAGGACAAGCGAACTAGACAAGAAGAATAGATGTAGATGAAGGCAGAATGAGACAGCACCTCCCTATGTATGCGTGAGCGGTTCCGGAGAGACTGCGAGGAGAGGAGGAGGGGTTTTAGTCGAGAGAAATCTGGCACTACCCAATGAGGGTAGTCTTTTGAAGATTTCTCCTCCTCCATTAAAAAAGAAGAGGAGAAAATCAAAGTTCGCGTGGGCAGGGTCGCGTTCCTGAAGTAGCCTTATCATTACCGAGGTCCTGAAGAGTGACTAGCCGCTACACACATGTAGCCTAAAAATCATTCAAAAAGCACATTTCCCAAATTGCGAAATGGAAATCACCAAGATCGTTCAGGGGGTGTGCTTTGCAGGTTTTCCTCTTGCCACGAGCTTAGCTTAACACCTGAACAGCTTAGGTTTAAATGTTCAAACCCCTTTTGCGCATTGCCTTACAATGCAAAAAGGAAAGTACCCAATAAAACGCACAGGATGATAAAAAAGTATACTGATATCTGTGCCGCCTCCTAATGAAACCAGCAATCCATTCTATATTTACATACAAAATTTAAAGGAGCAATTTTCTAAGCGACGTCACTGTATATACAGTCTAACTTAGAAAATTACATTACAGCTAACAAGTCCTAAAGACTTCCTTAGTTTGATTAAACGAATACGACGACATCCAAAACCTGATGGGTTTTTCGTGTGTTTGATCTTGCAGTTCTATATAAGCGCGTATGGGCACAACGCAGATAAATAGATTCACTTTGCATTAATTCTAACGCACTGTTGTCAAATGCAAATGCAAACTAAGTCTATCTTCTGGCTCCTCCCAGGTATCAAAACACCATAGGGTGTTCCTGACTATCGGCTACTTTTGCAAGCACTCTAAGTAAATATAAACGGCTTTGAGAAAGTTGTCCGCGTTGCATTCGGCAGCAACCCACAGAAAAATATCCAACTCAAGAAAAGTCTTTATCCGCAAAGTAAAGCAGGGGTTGGGTAAAACCACTAGGCTAAGAATTGCAGCACCCCGTTACTTCAAAATACGACAGAAATCAACTTCGTTATCCGGTTTCGACCGTGATGGTATAATACCCCTAAATATTCACCGCTACCCTCTCAACTACGACTCCCACACATCACATCTGAAAACTGAAGACTGAAGATCTGCAACCGCTTGAAGCGCAAGCTCTACCCCAGCTCAATACGGAGCAGACATAAATAAATTTGAACACCGGTAGTCATACAAAAAGAAATTTCACTAAGGTATACCTTAACACATTTCTGTACAGAAACGTATGTTGTGCCTGCCTGGGAGGCTGCGTGTGCCACGAAAATATTATCTTGTTTTATTTCTGCTCATCTTATTATGTATTGTCCGTTTTGTAAATTGCTTGTAATTGTTCTTGGCTTTCACATGAATTACGAAGGATTTCGTTGTTCTTCGAAATGTGGATGCTTCTAACGATGAGGTCTTACCGGAAATTGAAGATGCTATGAATACTATGATGGCGTTGATTCCTGATAAATCCAAGAAAAGATACGAGTTTACTTATTGTGCCTATCAACATTAATGAGCAGGTTCTTCTGGTGTATTTTTAGTAAGATGTTCAGAGTGGAGTTTGTAGTAGGCTGCATATTTAATTTAGACAGTTACAGGATAATTCTTAGGGGTATAGAAATGTAAAAGGATGCAAACCAACGAACTTGTGAAATCCCACATAAAGAAACCAGTAAAGACTTGGTGCCGTTGGTCGAGAATGGTGTGCCAGAACGCCTTATGCAGTCTCACATAAGGAAGGTAAGAAAGACTTGGACCCTTTCGGCATAGGTTCGTGAACACAGAAAGATATCTAACTGAATTAGTTTATTGACTAGAAAGTTCTTATATGTATATATAAAAATATGACGTAGAGTGCTTGCCATATCTCAGCGACCCTGCGCAGTGATCGAAATTCTGTAAGCAAGGCTACACCAACCTGAAAATATCAATGCGATTTTGCTGCGTTTGATATCGTTTGCTATTTTCCTGCTTATAAGTTGGTTTTTGCGTTCTTTATCTACTTATATTTTCGTTTATTATAAAAAACAGTTTTATCAAATAAACACGAAATATTGACACAACCTATTTTAAATTTCGCGCCTGCAAGCTAGCCTAATGTTTTTAGGTTGTACTGAAAACACCATTTGGGCGTCTCGCTCTACAGTTTTCTCCTTTGCTCCACTGCGCATTTGTGGTCGCTAAGATATGGCAGGACCTCTAAATGACAAGAATTGAGTGCATTGTCCTAGTTCAAATTGCATTTCTACTGGCGTGTTACATTTCATATCAAACGGTAATATTTACATCAGGAATTCACCATAATTGCAGATTATTCACTAGATCAGTCAAGAACTGCTGACTGCTTGTCATGCATTTCCAACGTAACTCTATCTGCAATCGTTGATTGCGAAATATACGCACAATTAATTATAAAAACTGAAGTTCCCAGCTAGCATGTGGTGCAAATACTCAATTCTGAAACGGTGTTTTTTTAATCAATGATACCGGTAATATCTACTAATATTTTGATCTCGTTTTTAAATTTGAATACTTTATAGCACAACATAGAGAGTAATTTATTCCATATGCTGTGTTTATAGTAAGAAACAATTATGAATGCTCACTAAATGGAGTAAAAGTTTTCACCAAAAAAGAAATGAATAGATTTTTCACTCTCTACCTGATATTTTTGTTATACAATTGAATTAGCTGGAGCTTACCGCAAAACGAACAACTATATAAAATCACAATCGATAACGTTGAAGAGCAAAATTTTGATACTAATAGAAATGCAGATTCAAAAATTGTACTCAAAGTACTTTCACTATAATGGATAGAGAAATAGAAGAAAGTATACAGTATCTCGAAATATCTTGGAAAATAAGATCCAAAAATTTGCAACATCGATGATTCTTCATAAGTTGCTACTGAGAAAAATGTGTAAATCGAGTAGTGGACAATTTAAAAAATCCTGCGGTGTACAATAGATAGTCAATGAGGAATCTCTTCAAAATAATTTGAAAAAATGCCGATTTTTTTTTAATCAAGATATTACAGAATTAAAACAATCAGGAAGTCACAATGAAACATCTTGCTGTCTAATTTGCATATCCGACTTATTTTGATTGGCAAATGCTGCAAAAGTGTCTATTTATGTAATTGATCCCCTTATAAGAAATGGAAATCTATCAGTAAAGTGTCAAATTCCTTTGAGGAACTATACATATTTGTCCTTTACATTCAATATTGATAAAATTTTAAATAAGGGTCTAGTTAAAATAAATATTAGCTTTTTCTACAATCTAAAGCTGCGTAAAGACCCAGTTCCAGGAAACGCAAATGTATTGATATTTCAAGGAGTGTTATGGGCACTGCTGTAGGTTTCTTTGCTCACCTTACATCCAAATACGTTGTACTCGTACCATAAAGGTACCTGACCATTTCGGGGAAATTATTAGGCTCCACCTGCTGTCTATACCTGAATATTTTGTGGAAAATCGTCTAGCAGGATAAAGCTTTTCTCTCAACTACGGGAGGATGGCCGGCTCCAGGAACAACTTACTTGACTGCTGTTACATTTTTGCTTTTACCTAAATTAGCCCGTCTGCACAATGATGGTGCAAATTGGAAAATTTGACGCCTTATAACAAGTTTGAAAATGCGAAGGATGCTCCTTAAACAAGTACTGAAAGAAACCCTATAATTTCGCATCGTGGCGCAATTTTGGGTAGCCTCAAAGCTGTATTGGCAATGCACAGACAGCGCGTTAAATCAATATAGCAGGCAAAGGCGAAAAATAAGATGTGTTCTTGATTACTATATAATATTTCAACCCTCAGACGATAAATCTGTACGACATATAGGAATTAAATCGAATGACACAAGCACATAAAAACTTAACTGAATGTAGCACGTTTTTGATAAAGCAGCTTAGATTTTGGCGGTGCAAGTCGGCGTTTTTTTCTGTGCCGGCACGCTACTATGACTGCGACGTTCTAGATCCTGGAGGTACGAGCATGTGAGAAGAGAATCGGTATACAGGATGCGGTTAAAATGGCAAAAAGGAAGGATTAGGCCCAATTATCCAACGGTAAATCGAAGAAGAAAGGGCAATCAATTTTATGACACGCAACGTTGAGACTCTCAAAACTGAGTACATTAAGCCCCGATTATTATATCCGACAGAAATTGAAATGTCAAGAGAATTTTTCTGTATTTCTCAGGATCTTTACATTCGGACTGTCCATGTGCCAAATATCTAATTTATTATCCAAGAGCAAACCGCTACAGTGAGACGAATTCATTGTCATGTAATTTAACAAGTTTCTTGTGCCGAAAACGCCCAGCGGTTAGGCGACTGATTTTACTGCATTGTGAATGTAGATCCCAGCGGCCTGCAGTGTTCTGTTTAAATACAGTTTCTTATGCAATCTGCAATTCTTTCCGCCGAGGGCATTAATTGTCGCTAGATGGCGATACAGTTTGGCGTCACTTCCGCTTTCGAAAATATGTCACAAAGATGAAACATTGTTCGATTTGCCGGTACAAATATCTTCGTTCATCGAGCTCTGTAAACATGGCAGAATTGGATTAAGGCATCGTAGAAATTAACCGCTGGATCATGCGTATGTAGCATAATCGATTTGGCCACATTTTCCACCCAAACCATGCAAAAATAATTTGTTGGTCGAGCACATTTTTGGTGTGTTTCTGGTAAGCCGTTTTTATGCTCGTTTATTCAAATTGCTAATTTGGTGTATATATACTTAGCCTCCAAGCTATAGGCTAAAGGTGCTCAAATAGAGCAGAGGCCTACAGCATTGCGGAGTGACGTGCAGTTTAGTCTGCGGATGTTAGTTCAGTTATAATTAACGTAGCTATGCATGCTAATAAATTAGCTGAGCGAATGGTAAATCCACGTCCGTTTGTTCCATAACTATCGCCTTAGTAATTAAGTCCGCTGGAGAGAAAGGTGCCCCAGCAGGTTATTTGGTATACCACTAAGACATACAGATATCTGAATGTGTGAGTACTTGCGAGGGCCACTTTAACACATTATAAGTGGAACACAGTACCGCTGTGTTATTCGTTCAGTATTCGGGATGTTACTAAATTATCTGTTTTGGCTAACTTATAGTTTAAAGTAAATCATTTTGGAAATTAGCTTTTACACGTCCTCAGCAAAGGCTGCGTTTTCTGATGCACACTGTTCAGGTTTTGATTGATTAAGATTGTGATATTTATATATGTGATATATTTATTTTGTGATAGTATTGTTATTGTCCGTTAATGGCAGTAATTACAAATCGACATTATTCCCCCTGTTATTAATCCATTATCTATTTGAAACATTATACGATTTATCGAACTGTGTTTTCATTGTTTATGTTATATTGTTACCTTGAGCAATTTAATGGTTTCTCCGCTTAAATCGACCAGAGAACATGAGCCTGAAACCATTTGGCGCCCCTAAAATTTCGACGGTTTAGTTTTGAAGGTAAGTTACCTACGCCCTTCCACTGAGTTAGCACGTGTGCATGTTCCGATTCGACATTGGCAATTATTAATGTAACAACAGAATGATTTAGCACATCCTCCTTAAAAATATTTAAACCGTTTTGTAGGAAACTACGGCTTTCCTTATAGCTACTTCCGATAAGATAACTGTAGCTAATACGCCCACCACTTCAAATAAAAGCGTTTGATAAACAGTCCAGCGTCTTTCTTGCGTATATCATAACCCATATTCATAAGTTTCAATGGGAATTTCTCGCTAGTGGGAAAGTATATTAATTAACTTACTATGGATTCTTTCTTGGTGATTCAGAAAGCACAGTTTAGCAGTAATGATCAAATCATAAATTTAGTTTAGTCTTAAAATCATTAATAATTGTTCAGGTTCAAAGCGTTGTAAAGCAAAAGTTATTTCTGAAACGTGTATCTTTCACTAAATAACTTTCAGTGCACATTCCAGGCTATTGTATTAGCAAAATCAATTTCGTTAAATCCGCGATTGGAATACAACGTAAACGTAAAAATTGGAAAGGTTCAGAAAACTACAGCAATTGGTCTAAATCTTTACCCAGTGGAGTGCATGTTTCTCAAACTTCACTATAATAACTGCTTTCAGTTACTCTTATTGTTGCTTCATAAAAATAATTTGGTGTAGAATAATAGACCTCCGTCTACTGAAAAGTGTGCTAGTGTAATCAAGAGAAAGTACTGCAATAAATTTGAAAAGCTTTCCTATAATCAAAGCTATTTCTGTAATTAATAGAGAATGATGTATTATCCAGGATTGGAGGTCACAATGTTGATAACTCTCTCAACCTTTTTAAAGAGAAGTTTGAAGTCCATATTGCATATTATAGGGATGACGTTCCCATACATAAGAAGTTACTTTGAACTATTTTCTTTCATGTTAGTCACACACTGATGTAGAGAGAGATACAAAACATATAAAATTCGTATTAGCACGAAATAAAAATAGACTACCAGGAAGTGCACATGGTACTGCCACGTGTCTATCAAGAGCAGCAAACAGTACAAAAGGGACTTAAAAGATTGGAAATAATTGTCACTTCATAAATTGGCTCAATCCCGTTAAAACATGTTCTCCCCATGCTCTGTAAAACTACGTTTCTATTTCATCCCAGATTAATTCTACGCGGAGTTCCTCCTGGACTGCAATATTAATAAGAATAAAAGGCAGCGTCTCTTCGCAGAAGTTCGCTCGCGTTCCGCTCAGATAAGTTTCATATTTTCTAAGAAAACCTATAAATTTATACTCATCGCGCAACACATGGCGGGAGACTGGGAAACTTTGATTTTGCGAACTTCGGGAGACGCCGAAGTTGCACTTCGCAGGGGCGAAAAACAGGAGCGGGGAAGTTTCGAATTGTACACATTTTGCAAAACGAGGGAGATAAGATGCGTGCTGCGGACTCCGCGAAAATACCGGAAGCACATGTTGCGGCCGCAAATCCGATAATAACGACCTCGCCGGTTACCAAATCGTTTTGAAGTATCAAAATTCCCTCAAGGCGCACTTAGGGACGCGTATTAGAGCCATTGTCTGTGAAAGTCGATCAAATATGTACTCTCCTACTTTGAGTCTTGCTGGTTGAGGTCGTATTAAACTTCGGAAGTAAAGTAAGCGCTTGCTTCCATTTCTAATATCCTTCATGAAACAGGACGTTATTGTTATTTGGATATATTAATATAGTCATACATTCCACAATATGAACAGAATACTATTACTAATCAAACATAAATGTAAAATAGCAGATAAATGAAAAAACACGATGTTTAAGAAGAGTGGTTTAGACGAGATACAAAACAAAGAGCCTGGCTAAACACTTCATGATAGATAAATGGAAAGAGAAAATGCCGAACTTACCAATAGCAACAAAGAAAGCCACGAGACTATAGAACGATTCTAAACAATCGGAACAAGCACTTCAAAAAAAGTAAATTCGAAACGAACCGCAACAGCTTCTTAAGAGACTGATGTATTGATATGAGTTCTTACACAGATCAAGACCTTGCTTATAAGTATTTAATCTCAGAGTTCTTTTCAAATATAAAGCTTAATCACTTACCTGTAGCACAATCTTAAAAGCATGAACAAAGATAGACAATTTTAACCTCACTCTTTCTCTAGGGCAACTGTCAGAAAAATTACTTTCGAACCAACACCTTAATATTACAATTCAATGTAAATAAATTAAACACACAAATTGGGGGTAACAATAAATATAATTTTAATTTCAGTTCAGGTAAAACAACGCAATATGGAACTAATTGCTTGTTAAAAGACAAATAAAATAAATTTTAACTTATAGTTGACCCAAATGGATCGCTATGATTAAATTTCAATCAATTTAGGCTTAATAAAATCAAATCTCATTTTCTGAGTTACAATAAAGTCACTTGCTTAACCGCTCCTACAAAATATTTCGGTCATCATGGACACTTTTTATGTTTTTGTTCTATTCTGTACAGAATGTAATAATTATTCGCACTTATGTAAACTTTGAGGCGTTCTACCGGATTCTCGGGCGATGGACGCTGACCTGTACTGCTACTTCTCTCGATGCGAGTACTATTTTCTCTTTCCTGTTTTAGTTAAAAATGGCTGATTGCGGTACTGCACTTGTAGGGCAGCTAAATTCAGTTGTACTACATTGCTCGACCTTTATTTTGCTCTTTGCGGTTTCGTAAAAGTGGCGATATGCTGCACGGCTTGGGAAACGTTGAGCAAATTTTTTACTATGGTCGGGAATCTAGCCTCTCAAAAAACGCTTCTGAAATGATGGGGTGTGCAGTTAAAGATATACTTAAAAAAATGTACACTATCTGGAATGACCTTGCGGATCTAGATGTGGAGGGCTCCATTATTTTTGCGATTGCAAAAAAGAAGAAAGATATATTTTTCGGTATTTTTATTATACAAAAAATTGTATGCGTACATCGCATTCACAAACTTGGTTTTGAATACTTTTCAATAATTTTTAAACCAATGGAAAACTTATTCTTTATAGATTCAGACGATGTCAAATTAATCACGAAATTATTTTTAACAAATGCTACAGAAATAAACAAAGCGTACCGGAAACACCCGGTATAAAATTCAACATCGAGGTGTAACGTTGCGCCCAGCTCGAACGCGATTTTGGGTAATTAAAAGATTAATTTACGCATTCTCCCATAGCTTGAAGAACGTTAGAAATCTGAACTCTGCATCTTTGGCCGCGCGAATAACGATAAGTTATGTCACCGCGGATCGACGCAGGTACACCGCGGCCGCACATTCGAAGGAAGAACGTCCTACTCCAATAAACCGGATTGAGCCGCTGATTACGCCAGCTAAGGCCATTTAAAGACGAAGCAGAGCCATTGTAAGACAGAATTTTCCTGGACCTTTCTCCTCACCTAATTCTACTCAGGAGTGCTTGTCGGCTCTTCGAGGGAATTTCTACCAGTTAACCTGTACCTAGACTTGTCGTCGGGGAGGCTATCGAGGCTCATCGACGACGCTCCTGCTCGCTAACCTGCACCTAGACCCGTCGTCAGGGAAGCTACTAAGGCTCATCGACGACGCTCCTGCCCGTTAACCTGCACCTAGACCCGTCGTCAGGATGGTTATTAAGGCTCATCGACGAGACTTTTCTGAAGAATTCCCCAGGCCCCCTTTCGCTCGGAGGACGCTTTAGCACCCTTCAGTAAATTTCCCCGAGCCGAAACGCCGGAAACTACGTTACTAAAATCACGGCGACCAAACACAAGCGTAGCGCAACGCTCTCGCCCTGCACACTAGCCTGTATATACCTTCCACGAAATGCCGCATTGGAACAAGTCGGAGTTCGCAATTTCGTCCAATTCAATTCTTAAGCCGTTCTACGACGGCCGCAGTCCGCGAAGCCCGGCATTAATTCAAATACAATCAATCGCTTACCTACACGCCGCAGCATCCAAGAGTTCCCGAAGTTGACAGCAAATGTAAACAGGATAACCTCGTTTTGCACACGGGGGAAATTCGATAGCACAAACAACATCAGTTCAAATGGACGCACGGTACACGAGACCTACTACCAAAAGTGCTAACACCACCTGGGGACAGCCGACCGCTACGTTAACTGAATAGTACCAGAGTTATTTTGATTATAAACATTGTTACATTTTATTTTGTCATTACAAATTAAATATAATTTTATGTATTAATAGCTAAAAAAATTATACGCTTATAAAGGTATTCTATGTGCTTCTTCTGTGTTACAAAACTTGAGTACAAAAATGATACCTTTAGGAAACTGAGCTGCCTGGAGCCACTATCAGCCTGGCAAATTGTAGCAAGCTCGTTAATCTTCTAAAATAAATTAAATTAGCCAGTACAGGCTACAAAGGTATATTTCGAGCATATGAAATGTATATAAAAGAATGGAAAAATTTTTAGTGAAAAAATTATCTCTATTTCTTTATTGCTGTAAAAGATACGATTTATTTTTGTACATCGCCCCGTTGTTTTCCGCTGCGTGTTTGGAGTTAATAATAATAATAACGGTGAGGCCCAGGCATAATAGATATCTACCTCAAAAAGAATAATTTAGTCCTGAATTTTGGCACAAACGTTCCTTAGTACCTTAGGAATAACCCTTCAAAGATCCCCCCTTCTAGGAAACCGGCGTCATATCAAGTAGGCATTGGCAGTAGTTGAAAAACACCTTTTGCTCAGGTAAAGTACTATTTCTGTTTCGAACATGGCAAAACATCATTAAGAAAAGTTTTTCATAATCTAGCATAATGGCCCCATGCAAAACTCCAGAGATATAAAGTTACTTTTACGAAGCTGGTTATAAATAATTATTTGGAAAAGCGCAACTACGATAACTCCTGAAATACTCAATCCAATTAATTTTGGTTGCAACTTGAAGAATAGTGTGCTTATCCCAAGCTTGATAAATATAAGTGTTCGTCCTAATGTAACTTACGAAAATGTACTTTGTAAGTGTAAATTTAGAAAATGTTCTGGGAACTGTAGTTGTAACAAAGTTGATTTGAAATATAAGTTCCTATTGTGAGGGTCAATGTATTAGCTTTTAATTTTCGTTAAAAACGCGTATTTATGTATACAGTGCTTTTCTTGTAAGGCAACGTATCTCGGTTTACATGGAAAAGACTTTATCTTATTATGTTAATGTTTTTTCTATTGAAAATGTTCTCAATAATGTTTTGTAACCTATTAAATTAGGCCTATATGCAAAATAAAACTTAATAATTATTATTATGAAAATATAAACCATAAAATTTTGCTTGCAATATCAAGTGTATTATTTTTCAAGTAGGTAGCGTTAGCACAAAACTAATCAATAACATTTTTTGTGAACTGCTAGTTTCTTAAGACAGTTATGGCTTCGCTTTTTCCATTTTTTCTTGAATATAGATTATAGCTGCTTTATGAGGAAAGCAATGCATTATTTTTATGTATTTATATTTTCGACCTTAAGTTGTAATAAATAGATGAAGACCATGAAGTACTTACTTTTAATGGTTTTGTTTATGTTCGCCAGTAAATTAATGTTTAAATTTCTGCTTTTTAGTGATTACAAATGACATTATTTGAGTATAACCAATCAGCCTAATATAATTATGAAAAGTATAATACATACAAATTATTTGTTAGCACAGTATATTCCCATGTGTGAAACTCAAAACACGCAGCGGAAAATAAATCTGATTTTTTAGAACAATAAAGCAATAGCGATAATTCTTTCACTAAAAATGTCGCCATTCTTTTCTATACATTTCATACGCTAGAAGTATGCCTTTATGTGCAATAGTTTAAAAAATACCTCGATGCTGAATTTTATACCGCGCGTTCTCGGTACGCTTTGATAAACAATTTCTGTAGCATTTGTTAAAAATAATTTCGTGATCAATTTAACATCATCTGAATCCAGAAAGAATAATCTTCCCATTGGTTTAAAAATCATTGAGAAATATTCAAAACTAAGCTTTTTTGTAATAAAAAAAATTCGGAAAAGATTTTTTCTGTTTTTTACAATCGCAAAAAGAATGGAGCCTTCCACATTGAGATCCGCAAGGTCATTTCAGGTAATGTACATTTTTTTAAAATATAACTTTGAGTGCACACCCTATGATCGAATTTATGGTCCTTGATTCTTGACTACTATTATAGTAGTTTATTTATCTAGAACGAAAAGTGGCATTTTAAAGACGAGAAAGTTGTTTACGTCCGAGGCGTTAGCCGAGGACGGAATTACTTGCGAGGACCTTTAAAAACACTTTTCGTTTGTGGTGAATACAACGGTTTATTTCATACTGCAAGTTTAATGAATTTTAAATAAAAAGTTGTAAATCATTTCAAATTTCATGTCAACAGCTGACGTATAATTTTAAAGTACTTGAACTTTAAAATTTTCCTTTAATTTTACTTTAAAGTACTAGGATTTTAATGTTCCATTTTTTGTACCAAAAATAATCCAAAAAATGTCATTTTTGACATCAGCATGAAATAAAAATTGTTAAACACTGTTTCTATACACTCCGCAGATTGTGGCACTAATGTTCGACTAGGTGTACTAATTACTATTACAATAGGCAAAGAATACTGGTTTACAAATAGATTTGGTTGGAATTGAATTGCCGACGTTGTTTTTCAACGGTTATTTGCCGAGAAAGAAATTGTGTCTTTATAAATAAAGCACTTAACTTTTAAGCTTGTCATGGCAACCAACAAATTGCAAGAATGCCTGATCTGTTTGATCAACATTTAATTGCCATGTGAAAACGTCAAATTTTCCACATTTTAGGTTTTAACCAAGCAAAACAACTCCTGGAGTCCTACTAGCGGTTTTAAAAGCTATCTACAGCTATAATTCGAATAAGTGAAGTTATGTAAATGCACTAATTGCTATAATTGCAGTAAAAACGATCTTGGTGTCAGCATCACCTTCTGCCTGAGTCACTTCGAAGCCAGCATGCTGTAAGTGTACTGTGATGGCAGCCACCAGTTGCATCTTGTTCTTACTATTAGTTAGAAATTCTGCTTGTCCAAGAGTGACATTAATTGCATCGTCCACTTTCACTTCATCATGTGTAGTAGTGGATGATATGCGCTAATGTTGTTCGTCTTTTGTGCTGGGTTCTTCACCATAACCATTTGGCCTCCCCAATTCCCTGAACCCTTTATATAATACACTTGGAGCGAATATTACTAGTCCATAGGCATTCATGCTTTTTTCAGCCAAACAAAAAAAGTAAAATGCTTACCCCCTCCATATCTCCGTAATCCTTTACTAGAGCGCAAAAATGCATAAGACCTTTTTATTTTAAATTAAATGTAGATTAATTTTCTATAAAGTAAAGTTTGCGCTGAACCTCATAGTTAACGAGATATTTGAGAAAAAGTGTGAAACGTACCATTTTACCACCTTTCCACTCTCCCCCCCTCCCGCCGAAACCCGACGCGCAAGGTCGTGCAACTTTTTACCACATACTAAGAGGAGAGTACTAAACGGTTTGCCGCGGGGTAGAACTTCTCTTTTTGGATGTTTGGGTTTTGACAATTTTTGAGCTATTGTTACTGTACTATAAGAGCAGTTTATTATCTATTGATAGTTTTAATTTTCGACCAAGGCGCCAGTACATTTGCCGATAGTTATAGTTATAGTTATAGTTATAGTTATAGTTATAGTTATAGTTATAGTTATAGTTATAGTTATAGTTATAGTTATAGTTATAGTTATAGTTATAGTTATAGTTATAGTTATAGTTATATAGTTATACCAGTTTAAATAAGGTCAAAGTGCAACCAAAGGTATTTGACTTCTGTGTTTACTAGCCAGGGTACATAGTTGAGCCTTACTGGTGGTAAAATGTTAGTTCCAGTGATGAAGGTAACTTGGGCTCATTTCATCTAGCTGGCTTAAACACGCTATTCGTTGAGAAGAGTTTGATGCGTGTGCAATTCGTAGATGCTATAAGTGGACCATCGTTTGTCGAGCGGGTTGCAGCATCATCTGCGAAAGTAGCATTCATAGTATTGTCTGTGTCAAGTATATCCATAGTATATCAGGTATAGTAACGGTCCTAGCACGCTGTTTTGGAAAACATGCAATTTTATATGGTGTTAGTTAATCAGGGAAGCATTTTATTTTACTGAGAAAGGTCAAAAATATGGAACTTTATAAAAGAATAATAAGTATTGCCATTATTGGATAGGGCATTTTTGGGTTTGAAATAGATATTTATGCATTAAAACCCTACAGTGAACGCGTAGGGTCTATCAGGCCCATCCAAAAATTAATTTTGTAATCATTTCAAATTCGATGCGCGAACGGTCTTGTGCGCCTCAGTACCTTCAAACTAGCTCGCAATGTACGTGCAGTAGTAGTTGTAACGCAGTGCAGTGTGTAACAACAATTTTATAGTAGAATTTGGTCTCTCAGGCCCAACGCGTTCCTCTATGTAAGTATTTTTTGATTGGCTTGGTTTACATTTTCTATAAATATATCTTTTATTTTATAGAATAATGGATCCTTATGAAAAGGAAAATTAAAGGCTGAGACAGCTGTTTGAAGAAGTCCCAACCGACGAAGAAAATTTTTCGGATTTAGATGATTCCGTGACCGACGCACAATGTGAGGAGTTTAGCGACCATGAATCTGAAAGCGAACAGGAATTAGAAGTAAATGAACTAGTACCTATTCGACACAGTGTTGGTGGACGCCGCCATTTGCAGTATGAAGCAAAAGATGGCACAAAATGGAACAAATATTGTTCCACAAAAAACGTCCGAACAAGACAGAACAACATAATCGTGAGACTTCCTGGTGTTATTGGTTGTGCAAAAAATGCATCGTCCCCACAAGACTGTTGGCAGCTTTTTTTCGATAATTCCATTATGACGGAGTATGTGGAAAATACGAATATATATATTCAAAGTATATATGACCGCTATAAAAATAAATCTGACGCAAGGCCAACAGATATGATAGAAATGAGAGCACTTTTTGGATTACTTTATCTTGCATGTGTATAACACGGCGGTAGGACATCTATTTTCGAATTTTGGTCTAATGATGGTACAGGTGTTGAGATATTTCCTGCTACAATGGCACTCAGACGATTTAGTTTTTTGATGCGATGTTTGCGAATGGATGACATTCGAACGAGGGAAGAACGCACAAGTCAGGATAACCTCGCACCAATAAGAAAAGTATTTGAAGAGGTAGTAAGAAACTGTCAAAAACATTACACAGTGGGGAAGTACACAACCATTGATGAAATGCTGCTGGCATTCAGAGGTCGCTGTAAATTTAGAATGTATATCCCAAATAAGCCAGCGCGATATGGGATAAAAGTGTTTTCGTTAGTCGACTCTCGCTCATTCTATATGTACAATATGGAGGTTTATTGTGGCAAACAGTCCCAAGGCCCATTTCTTGTGAGTAATGCTTCCGCAGATGTAGTGAAGCGACTTTGCTTACCATTGTCGCAATCTAGGAGAAATGTCACAATGGACAATTGGTTCCCTTCCGTGGAAGTTGCCAAAACAAGAGGCAAATACCGAATGATTTTTTTACGAAAAGGCCTGAAAAGTCGAGCATGTTTGGTTTTACTGAGGATATGACCATTGTATCGTATCTCCCAAAAAAAATAAATAAACAGGTTATTCTATTATCAACTTTGCACCATGATGATTCCATTGATCCTGAATCTGGCGAGGAGACAAAACCTGAGATGATAACTTTTTACAACTCGACGAAATGTGGAGATGATACCGTGGATCAGCTCTCTGCAAAATATAATGTGGCTAGAAATACGCGTAGGTGGCCGATGGTAATCCTATATGGACTGCTCAATGTTGTTGGAATAAACGCCTTTGTCATATACAAAAGCAATTCAAATGGCCCGAATGCGAAAGTTCAGCGAAGAATATTTCTAAAACAACTTGGTAAAGAACTCCTGATGGATTACATGAAAACAAGAGTACACTCTCAATACATACCAAGAGAAATTCGACAGCTTGCAGCTAGAATTAGTGGCACTGAGATAGTCGAGCGTGCAGAAATAGTTGAAAATAAACGTGGCAGATGCGCATTCTGTAAAGATCGGAAAACAAGGTACACATGTCGCTTTTGTAGAAATTTCATATGCCTGGAACATACTATACACGTTTGCCAAGTATGCGCAGTGAAATTTCCAGAATAACTTGTATACAGAGGGTTTAGTGTAACCATACCAAAAATGCAGGTATTTTTTATTATTCTTTTTAGTTTGATTAAATAAACGACAACGTTTTGTTTTCCAGTCTGGTATGTTAATTTTAGTTATATTAAAGATATGCATGTAACTCCTTGTCAAAAATATATGTTTATTCTGAAAATTACATCTTTATTTTTCTGGGTATGTCAGACCCAACGCGTTCTTTCGTGTAAAAATTAAACACGCGTCCACTGCAGGGTTAAGGGAGATATGAATATGTTTTTTCCCTGAGGTTGACATGTGCCAGAGGCCCTCGGTCTGTAAGTCAACCGAAGGTAAAGAACATAAATATCTCCCGTGATGCATACTAGCTATTTATGCAACAAGTGCTAAAAGTCGACTTTTATGCGCGAGACATGAAAATTATGAAACGAAGCCGAAGGCTGAGTTTCATAACATGTCTCGCGCATAAACGACTTTTAGCACGCGTTGCATACAATATTTTATCTACGACCTTAATTTTACCGTTATTAATCCATAAATATCGATTTAAGAAAGGTTCGCATCTGCGACGCTGCGTCATAATGAATAGTAGCCTACGCCGCTGGCGATTGTTTGGCCACGCCCGTGCTGTCAAGGTGAGGTACGAAATGTAATTATTGATACTCCACATATGACTGTATTCATTACATAACGCTTTAATTATTTCAAAAACGCTTTACCTGTAACGCAAGAAGCAACTAGAATAGCTTTACAACTTCACTTGCAGTTCGAAATTGTAGTTTTGAACACCGCTTCACTTTTAGCACATGTGCTAAAAGTAAACAGCTGATTTCTTTAAACACGGTAAACTATAAAACGTCACTTTTAGTGAAACAAGCTAGCGCTAAAAGGCCTACTTTTAGTAGTGGTCGTAGATAAAATATTTTATCTACTAGCATATTCGTAAAAATAGTATGAAATTTCAAAATGTCATAATGACATTTAAAATTAGAATATGTAAGTAACATCAAGGATTGCCTCATTGTATGGTTGCTAAGACGTTAATTGTAGTTGCATTGTTACTATGAGTTTGAGGGAGAAAGTCGCTTGGGAGTTATGAGTAGCTTTTCATGCTTTGTTTCTATGACGAAAATGTACAATATCATGTTGCTAGTAGATAAAGAAGGCTTAAGTGCCACACTTTATCAAACGCCTGTCATACGCCAAGGAATACGACATTGCAATATTTGTGTTCTTCTAGACTACTAACGATTTGATTTACTTGTTTTATTGTTGATAGATGTTCACAGAATCCGAATTGATGATTTGGCAGTAAATTGGATATGTGATTTTTTCTTGGATAACTTTAAGCAATAGCTTTTACTTGGTATGGGTAGCAAGCTAATAGACAGTAAGATGTCGTTTCATGTGAGGGTTTGCTAGAAACTCTGCATATAGTTAAATAAGAGTTGGGCAAACAAAATTGTCAGCGGCCATTACTGATCCAACAATAAGTGATATCGTGCAAGGCCAGAGCTGTCTTTCTTAGTATGTGTCATATTGATGAATTTAATTACTTACCAGTTTGACATTATCAATAAATGGTAAATTTAAAGCATTTACGGAAATTACACCGGTAGGTATCTACCGTTTACTAATTGGTGGTCAGCTGATTTTGCGGTATATGGATCGGATTGAGTAATTTACGAGCGCTTTTTTGGTGGTACAGTAATAGTAGGAGAGCTGGTGACATTTTTTAGCGATCATTTAGTTAAGGCCTATTTTTTGAGAAAATTTTGCTGGAGGCATGTACAGTGAGCGCCAAAAAGCATTGGTCAGTTTCAATACCTAATAAAAACCCATACACTTCACCTATGGAATCAATGATAATTTCTTCATAACTAGGAAACTTGGGAGTTTTGTTTCAATGTTTGACATCCTTCGAAAGTGACAGTTTGATGTGCTGTTTCACCGTCAAAGATTTTCGGGGCTCATTTATTCGAGGAAATTGGTGAAACGGTAACGGTTACATCTCAAAGACATTGCATGCTTTAAAGATCGTTTTATTGCAAATAGAGGAGGAGATAGTAAATGAATATTCGTTTCAACAGGACGGTGTTACAAATTACACCGCAAGAATTAATACGAATCTCCTACGACAATCGTTTCCAAATAAACTGATTCTTGCTATGGTGACCTTCATTAGCCCTCGAGATCGCAGGACATAACCACTCCTGATTTTTTCTCTGGGATTACTTGAAGAGCAGAGTATTTACAAGAAAGATAAGAAATCTGGAAAAGCTTAAAATGTTTATTCGGGAAAATATTGAAGCTATACTGCAGGATATGCGGCAACGTGTGATGAGAGATTTCGGCCACCGTTTAAAAGAGTGCATTCAACAAGAGGGGAGTCATTTAACCGACAGCATTTTTCATAAGCGAATCTCCCATTCTTAGTCTTTAAGAAATAGTTCTGATTAACTGTGTAATTTAAGCAAATAAATTGTTATTACAAATTGAAACTGACCAATGCTTTTTGGCGCTCACTGTATAAGTGTCATCTGTAAGGATTATCCTTGATAGCGGTATCGGAGGGTGGCAGAACACCCCCAATTTTCACTGTAAGTATATGTCAAATTCGAGCTTAGCAGGTTAGGTTTTGCGTCAGTGTGTGTCAAAAATGACGCAAAACCTAACCTGCTAACCTCGAATGTGACATAGACTTACATTAAAAAGGTCCATAAGGCGGCTGTGAAAATTGAAACGTATGAATAATATGTTGGTGGCTGTCAGCCGAATTTTTACGGTACGCCTAAGATGTATCACTTCATCAGCAGACATTGAATCAGTTTGGATGCCGATTTCTTGTGTCGCAGTTTATGAGCACATAAATTTTTGACGAGTAACCTAGAATGAGATGGAATATTGAATTGGAACAGGCCCGGTGGCCTAATCCGTGAAATGGACGATGATTATTTAAACTTACATTACAAACGTTGACACTTATATTGTGGGTAACTAAAGTAGAAACCGCATATTACCCCAATTTCTTTTTTACGTCTTCTCTAACCTTCAGATTGATCGTAGCATATTTTTGCGTTACATTTTTTGGGAATGATTTTAAAATAAATTCTTGTTCTAACTAATTTTTACATCCAAAGATGCAACAGCCTGTCATTTTACTTAACGCTTAATAGTTTGACAATCAAGTTTCACAGTACGTCATTTAATTGTCATTGCCATAGCCACACTTCAAATTTTCATTTTTGATTACTGCGCATGCGCAGTGGATCGTAGCCAATCAAAAATTGACCCGCGTTTGTCCGACTCTTATGCTACTATACAGAGGGTCTCTAGGGTTTGCCAAGTTTAACAATCATTATTGCTTGGACATACGTCCATATAGTAGGAAAGTAACAACAGTTTAGCATGCGATTGTATATAATTGCTAAGATGCAACAGATTTCCTGGTTGGCTTCTTGTGTAGGTTTCCCATTATCAAGTCATATCCTGATGCTTTACATATATTTAGTTTATGTATTTCAGCTTTAACTTCAACTTATAGGTAGAGGCATTTGAAACGAAACATCCTGAAAGCCTACACCCTTTATCTTAGTGACCTGGCGTTACTTTAAATAATTTGAGCACTTCTTCCAGGTGGATTGCAAAAGTGTCAGATTTTTCTTGATTGGAGCGAGCCCATTCCCCGTTTGCTTTTCGTATTGGTTGAACAGGAGTACGGGGACTTTTTAACTTCTATGACGCTTCACATATCGTATAATCATTAGCAGACAAGTTACTGATAAAGTTGTCAATGTTGAATCTTGACGGTCATTAAGTGCTGCGGTCAGTTTTTTGCTAATCTGCTATAGTGTTGTTGATCAGCGGGATTGCTTGACCGCTGCCATATTCTTCTGGCTAGGTGTTTCTCAGCTATCAGTTCACGGACGTTCAAATATTTATTATTGATACTCTATACTTGTTCATTAATACTAGACGTCACTTTCTAGGCTGCTTTATGCATCAATTTGGTAATCTGCTGCGGCGTCCAATTCTTGTAAGAAAAAAAATGTAAGAACCCATCGCGCCATGGATAGAGCAGTCTTCGTTATAAGCCTGGAGGATCGCATCTGAAATACAGAAATCAATCGATTTTCGGCATGCCACGTAAGGATAGAGCTATATTTCATTTTCTCAATTTGGAGCCTTTACTTTACTTTCGATGCTTTTTCGGATCTCCTTTTGATGACGTTTACAAAACGCCTTGATTCCGAAATGCGTAATAAAGTGCAAATCTAGTGTTATGGATTAGGAAACTGCTGCACCTTTCTGATTCATTCAGGATTTTCATGCTGCTTAGGAAGCAAAACACTTGTTGGTCGCCCGACGTCTACGGTATGAAACGGTTATCTTTACCTTCACCTGGGCTGACAGGTGAGCTATACTCTTAATATTTTTTTCATGTTGTTGGTGTCCATCATCGATTGAGTTGCACACTGCGTGGTGAAAGTGGCCGATTGCGATTCTTACTGTCTCTTGATGCAAATGGCCGATGAGCGAAGGCCAGGGACAACTTTTTTACTTCATATTTTGAGTACCTGAGGACACAGCTACCATTCCTTGCGTGTCTTGCTGCAATTGATAAGCGCAATTGTTGTCGGATTTTGTTTGTTCCTAGAAAACAGCAATCAGTTGTTTACCCAGCTGTGGTTATTTGCTTTGTACATTTTCTGAATTTATACTGTATCTATTATCGGGTAACTTTACTGATATGCGTGCGCCACCCGACGATTATGAGAACAACTTGCTTTTTTATAAGGCGATCAGCTGTACCATATTTATATCTGCGTTCTGGCGTGTCGTTTGGGCCGATATTTGAATCATCTCATTAAATAGCTTGTTGAGGGCCCCCTGATGCTAATTTCATTTAAGGCCTTTTATTTTTACAGTATTCCCATATATCTACCATTTTTTACTGATTTTTTGACAATTGTTTCTGTAATAAAAAACCGACTTCTGAGTTCGTCTTGAATATGGCAAACGTGGTGGTATTTTCATAATAGTTCTCAGCGAAATTGTTCGATGGACTTCCAGGTTTGATTTACATATAATTAATTTGGTGTTATTTCTATATTAGCTATAATTTGGTAGTTATTCAGTTAAACCAAATACGATAGTTTTAACTAAATCGGGTGCTGACGCTATACGGCAACTGGCACCAATATGTTCAATAGCTATCAAAAATTATTTCAATTTAATCAAACTCATTGCCCAAAATCGCTGAGAAGGTTGAGCTGACCAGCGCCGTGCGCCTATAAAGAAATTCTCGAAGCCAAAACGCCTATGTAAAATATTTTTACTAAATGATCTTTTTTCGTGGATCAGCAACAAGTAAATCTTGGCAGGTGTAACAAAAAAACATACATTCTTCCAATGACTGTGTATGAAGTTAATTTGGATATTTTTTAATAGTTTATCACTAACCCTGTCGATTTTTTTACAAAACTGCAAGATTAAATCAATTTTGCGTCAAAAAACAGTCGCAACATGAGATAATTTGAAAAAATTGGAAATTTCGAGTTGATGTGCAATTAAGCCTGTCGTCGCCGTGACCTTGATAAAGCAACGATGAGCAAATACGTTAGGTAGCGTTCTTAGCCAAGCGCGTAAAGCCTTTTACTAGCACTCGGATTCCGCCTGGAAGCGCGGGTTTTTCGAACAAGCTGGGATGGTTTTTTCTTGCGAATTAGTGTAATTTGCATTACTAAATGTTTTTTCACTGTTTAAGTATTATTAGAAACATTAAGTTACTTTTTTACAACATATTCAACCGTTATTCGATCTAGCAAACATTGTGTTTTCCTGCGGTAGTTCAAATAAAAAATTTATGTACGTAACGATGTTTAGAAAAACGTTTTTAAAGAAAACAAATTATACTATGCTATATATTTTACTTTTTGATGTTAAGTTTAAAGTAGTAAGTAGGTTATTCAACAACGCGGCAATTCAGCTTTAACACTTTTAAAACTATGAATATCGATGTCTTGACTTCGAATGCTGCCACCAAATTCTCGATCGTACTTTTAGCAGCCGTAATCCCGAAGTTTGCCAAGCCAAATCCCAATTGTAATACCTCCCAGCTATTAAATATAGCTGTAAGCAGTTATTCAAATAGCGGGCTGTTTGCATGACAATGGGACTTTATGCCAGGGGTTATAAGGGTGAAAACAGTGCGGTCCTTAATCGTTCAATGGATCGCGTTAACTACAGAATCCACCGCGAAGAGCTCTTGGCTCGAGTACCTGACTCACTCCAGCTGGAGCTGCGGCTCCCGTTCGTGTATTGGTTGTGCTCTGAGCAACTTAATGTTAATTATTAATGCGTTATTAACAGAAATCACTGCTGGGCATTCTCGCCGTTGGATTCTTGATTTGATTGTTGGCGAAAGCAGTTTAAAGTGTATTTTTTTGAAGGGTAAATATCTAATGTACAAAATCAAACTGTTACTAACAATTACTAGACATCAAATCAATTGCCAGTGTGCTATTTCAAATAAATCTATTAGGTATATGCGTATAGTGCAACTTGTGCGTATGCTAAAAGTGGTAATTTCGGATATTGCTTAAATGTGCAAGTAGTAGTAAAAATAAGTCTACTGTGTCATGTATACCTATACTATCTCCAATAATTTATACATACGTCCTGAGAAAATAATTTCAGCTTTGAAGTTGCAGTAAATATGGATTCAGATGTTTGAAACGTCTTGTTGTGTGCTTTGAATAGTTAAAATAGTCTTATCCTGATAGCAAGTATGGTCTACTAATTTTTAATGTTAACCGGAAAATATATAGCAGCCTTGCTGTACTTGAAAAATCTTGTAGACAATGTCAATTTTCCCCTAGTATGCGAATCCTGAAATACATTATAGTGTATCATACTCTGTTCACTATATTAGGTAAACTGATATTCTAAAATAATTGATATATGTCAATTACATCACAGTAATGTTACTTTGTATATTTTGCTAAATAAATGCAACCAATGGACATTTCAGCATATTCTTTAAAAACTCCACAGATAATTTACGTTTTATCAATATTAATTAAACGAAAGTGTTCTGACCTTTAAAATCGGCCAGCTTTTCTACCATTGCATCGATGCGTAGCGGATATAGAATAATCAATTAAGGCCGAATGCAATCTCCGAGTAAGCATATTTTGAAATTTCATACTCTTACACACATTTTAATTGCTCTCTACTCTATTGTTTTCCTTATGTTGGAACTTTTTTAGACTGTACTAGAAATCCAACTACAATTTTTACAGAACTTTAAATGCTCTAGGCTCTGGACTTACTCTCAATTATTTTATTTGGGTAAAATAAATCTCGTAGAATTTCTTGCTATCATTATTATTGCTAAATAAAGTAAATGACTTCTGCTATATATATTCTAATGATGCCCTCTCTACTAATAAAGGCTTTAGTGAAAATATAAATAATGAAATAGGGCAAATCAACACACAATATACTCTGAGTAGTTATATTAAATTTTAAAAATGTAAAACTTGCCTGTCCGTATCTTAGGCTAATAAAAAAGAAATGTATTTATTACTTTCCAATAAAATGGTTAACTGCCCCTTTCTATATTTTATCGACTTTAAAGATTTCTTTAGGCTTGCTCCGGAAAAACACAAGACTAATATCTCAGGTTAGGTTCAAACTTGAGTTTTATTTTAAAATTTTTCTTTAGAATATTTAACTCAGAGTAGCTCAAATACGTAAAATTTTAGTACAACCGCGCTACTCGCTTCAGTTACTCATAAACTTGACTTAACCACAAAAGGTTTCCAGGTGCATACAGCGTTTTACTTTGATATTCAAAAGCGAAATTTGCAAGAAACCACAGGTAAACTGAAGCAAATCTCCCGCCTAGCAACAACTAACTTGATTTTGTTTCAGATTGTGACGTAAAACGACGCTAGCTATTTTTTGTTCTTACTTCCTGTGTACTCCAATTCCTGGCCAAAATTGCATTTTCTGGTGACGCCACGCAATTTACTCGAACTGGGACCGCTCAGAAACACGATAAATCCTTTCAGCAAGATGTATTGTCGAAGTTAACTAGCTTTCCGAACTCCAACCACATGCCAAATCGTACCTTTGAAATCTGGCCGATCTCGCCTCCGGAGCTGGTGCAGGTGATGATTCGCTGGAAGTCGCTTTCTTGGCACGAAATATTGTTCTGGGATGCTCTTACATCTCTTCCTCGCCTGTAAAACCTGATATCCCTGGCTTCTGAAGTTCAAATGGACCGGTCCCGCAGCTCGAAATCTCCAGGTGCTCGGAGCCGAACTCGGGCTGATCTTGGTTTGATTCATTTTATAACTTTTTTATTGGAGAAACTCTTGCTAACACTTCCACATGTGTCCGGTAACTTGTAGAATAATTTGGTATACTTTCATCATTTGCCCACAAGCTGACATAACAAGAATTAATATCTTTTTTTTTTACAAAAGAGCATTGCCTTACCTAGTAACCGCGATCTGATATTGTTTAAAGGAAACAAGTTTTAGTTACAATTTCACATAGGAATAAAATTTGATTAACATGTTTGTTGCTTAAAACTAGAAATTGTGTTTACTTCTTATACATAAAAATTGTTCTTTTTTGTCACATAAACTGTTATTTATCACTGCTCTTCTATCAACACTTAGTTTTAAAATGCACTGGCACTTGAGTTCAACTGATTATTCTTCATTTTAGTTGCCCTCGTTCTGAATTGCTCTTTGCAAATTCTATATTATCTTGCTTTGATTTCCATCTACCTTGCAGATTGCTTGTTTTTCACTGGCCTGTACGTTTATTACTAACTTTACGCTCATATTCATTATGTACATAAACAACATTTTGTATTATTTACTTTCATTTGGTCCGGCTTCAAATATGCTCAAACCTATCATATTACTTCTATTGTATTAGCCATCTTAAATATTTCTTTTATTGAAACTTCAAATGCAATCCCTCCGAAATCTGCTTTGCTTATGCTAGCCTTTATCCCTCTAATTATACTTGTTGCATCTCATTATCAATGCATTTAATAACTTCACCTACTGTTTAGATTGCAATTAAATAAAATATTTAAACTCTGTGCTTTCATTGACTTTGTTCAGTATTTCTCTCTGCATATAGAGCAAAATTGCGAGCATCAAACCGTCTCAATATATGACTGCTGATGTTCCTTATTTTTGGTTTTTATCTGTTTGTTTATTAATATATATCTCTTGACATAGTATGATTTCTTCACTGCCGATATTCTGTATTGTATTTCCTCACATTCGTCATTATTTCGTGGTAGGTTGGCAAAGTGTAAGTGTTTGTGAATATGCTTATCTGTACTTACCTGAATTATATTAAAAGTTGTATATTGTAACACAAGTGTGAAAAGAATTGCATTAAAAAAAGCATGTGAATGATGGAACACTCGTTAACGCTCGTGTTTTATTCACATGCATTTTCCAATGGCTTTTTCACACGCGTTTTGCATTCTATTTTCCTAGTCTGGTCGCATTCAGTTTTAGCCAATCAGATGATTAACACTTGACATTAGATTGCAGAAAATGTTGACATAAGAGTGCAGGAAGTGGTCACTTTCTGCACGCAAGTGTATGCGAAAGATGATTACCTTCTCCACCAATGTAGAGAAAGTAAGTAAATTAATTTAGAAATAGCTTAATTTATGACCACCGGGTAAGGAAAAACTCGTAAATGTACCCAATCCATTTACATCAAGAAATAGTGTTAGACACGACAGGTTGTTACGAAATAACGATACCTTATTTTCACAACATATACGAAGCCCACAGTTACCGTTTTGGTATTTACTTATAATCTCAGTCATACGTTCCATACACGATAATCAGCAATGCATAAAGGAGATCAGAATTGCACTTATGCAAGAACTGTAATATAGTTACTCACCTTCTTCAAATATCCCAGACTTTATACGTACATGGAATACTGGAAAGAAGTAAACACTTATAATATTATCAGGAAAAATAGCTACAATTTACTGGATATCAGAAATCTATCCACCCCAGCAAACACACGTACGTTTAAAATACATCGAAAATGAGTTAAGATAGGTAGTTGAAAGGACGTTATTAGTTAAAAATTAAACATTGAATGTTAGTCAGTTGACGTTTTCTCAACCTAAATTAGACGTTGATTTTTAGTAATTCTTTTTACTGGTTACGTAATCATATCGTTCATTAAACGTGTTGGCTACGATGTTTATTGAGCGTTCTTATATACGCCGATATGTCGTTGAGTTTACTGCTTTTAAGACACCAGTTAATGTCAAACGTAGATATTACGTTGTAAAAACACGAACATTTAACGTTTTCTATACTCTTTGAGGCTTTCCCGGTCACTCAAATTATTCTTGTTAACATAGGATTTCGGCTTATACCGCGTAGTCTTTTTGGATAAACACCCAGCATTTTCTGGCTTAATGTGCCTTGCTCCTTGTGAACTCGAGCAAGGATCTACAAGATGGTCATGCTGTTTGGTGGCTCGTGTTGTTTGAGTACCTTGAGAACGAGGATACTTAGGCATATTTGACCTTGATGCTGTTTGTACACCCATATTCACTAACGTTTTGCAAGACTTTGCAGCTTGCATCATAAGAGTGAAAGTCACACTAAGAACTGAAGGTTGGTGTTGAGCTATTTATAGTCTTTTTTGCCAGCCGTTTTAAGCGGCGTAACGCTGATTGGTAGTTCAAGTGCAGCGTAATCCGTGGAGCATGGCCGTATGACGCAGAGCGGTTGTAAAACTTTATATCGCGTATCGCAGGAATCCACGTTTTACTAAGCTTAAAACCATCTTTCCTGTTTATATTATTAGTATGTTTTTCTATTTCTATGGCTTCACGTATCACTCATGCGAAGTAGTGAGGTATTCTGACAATTACTCTGGCCTATGTTTAAGCCGAAACTCTAAGTAACAAGAAAAAATTATTGCTTTCAATATTATGTTAATATAACACGCTTTTTAGGTTAGTAGTCGACCCTTAACGTCGATATAACGTTATTACAACAGCGTGTTAATAACGTTTTTACGTCGTTAATTTTAACTGCTTTTTAGACCAGCAGTTAACATAAAACGTAGACATGACGTTTATGAAAACAGAAAACTTAACATTCCGCATTACGCTAAAATAACGTTAATATAAAACGCCTTTTCGATCAGTAGTCAACTCTTAACGTCGAGATGACGAGAATACAACAACACGATAATTACATTTTTACATTAAGTTTTAATATAGTTGCTTTTAAGTGCATTTTAGACCAGCAATTAATGTGAAACTTTGACATGACGTTCACACATATAGCCTACATACGTAAGTTGTACCCTTCTTCAGTAAGGTCGGGCAGAAACACGTGTGCTCAATGCGCCTATCACGCGTAGGGTCATTGTTCACATGATAGTGCTGACCAATTGGAACGCGTTACGCAGTGTGATGACAAGCCGTTGTTTCCCTTTGTTTGGTGACGTGAATTTACTGTTAGGTCATCGTTTGTGTCGTTGATAAAACCTCAAAATCTGTGAGTTACAACGTTGTGTGTTTATTATTCCAGTTTGACATAAGACTAACAGAATATGTTGCACTAGAACAATATATGGTAGGTAAGTAGTATGGCCTACGTTCCACTAAGTTTAATTGCTTTTCCATTTAAGATAAAACAGATGTCGACTTTGGGTGCAACTACACAATGTTGAAGCAGCTACCCGATCTGTTTTGAGATTTCGCAGAGAAGTCGCACTGACGCAATTAAAATTATTCATACAAAAAGTACCTAACTGCTTGTGCCGTTAATAACTTACTTGACGTAAATAAAATGTTAATTTTGTATGGGTGCATGAGCGCGCGAATGGTTTGAGTCCAGAACAAAAACACTTGTAAGCCGGTAGAAAAACGTTTATTGTAAAACAAGATGCTACGAATTCGTACTCACCGAGGATGGGCTGTAACTGACTACCGCTTATGCCAATCCCGTTACTTATATCCGAAAGGGGTGAATATCCCTTTCGAGAATTCGCAGTCCCGTTATGTCAGGGTTTGTGAAGGCAGCAATATTCCCGTTAGATGGAAAATGCAACGGTAGTTTTACCGTAAGGAATGTTACCTGCCGAAGCCCTTCTGTCAAGGGCAGTGAACTATTGCGAATTACGCCAAAGGAATTTTGTGTATCTATTATCGCCACAGATACCCCCTTGCTAGTGATCGACTATCACATATACTTAGTCAGTTTGAGATCACGATACAGAAAGATTATATACAAGGAAATGATAATCTCTGAAACTTCTTTGTGGCGTGAATTCAAAATTCATATTCTTATATGGGTATTTCGCCACTCTGCAAATTAAAATATTAAATAACGAAAATATTAACAACGAACTTTTCGAGGGACAATCTGCCCTCGTTATCAACGAATAACAATTAATACTAACAAGAACTTATCTTTTTTTCACTGGAAGGAAAAACGACCAACCTCCAATGAATTTTCTGACAAGGAAATGGAAAAAGCATATTTACAAGTAACACATATCTACAAACACAAAATATTCACACAAAAGAAACAAATATATACAAAAATGAGTTACATGCTAAAATGGTAAATGCAAAACACATTAGTGTCAAGAATTGTTTATATGCGCGCACTGAGCATTGCTATCGCGAACGAACACATCAGTTATCGAAGAACACACACTTACACTAAACCGACCTGGAGTCGTTCAGGAAATCGAACCTTGCGACCAGAACGCGTGGCTGGCGTCTCCGTAGGCCGCTGTTCCTCTGATTGTTGCTGTATTGATGTGTTGCGTTCTTCTTTGGGCTCGTCGTCGTGCTGCATAATGTACGCTGGCTTCAGCCGATCAATAGAAACAGTGACGTTCTTACCTTTGAGGGCAACGGTAAACGTTTTGTTGTTTCTATTGATCACTGGGTATGGGCCTTCGCATGGTAGTTGGAGGGCTGCTTTGGGAGTTTCGTGGCGGACGAAAACGAACTTCGTGGATGCTAGCTCCTTGAATACAAAATTCTTGTTGTTTTCATGCCGCGATCCGGTGATCGAGCGAAGCTTTTCGAAATGTTGTCGCAACTCTTTAGCAAAATCCGACGTTTCGCTACTTCCGAATGCTCTTTGTGTACGCGGGACCAGAAAGTCTGCAGGAAGTCGCAGAGGCTCGCCGTAAACAAGTTCTGCTGTGGTTGCTTCTAGATCCTCGCGCCAAGCTTAACGAATTCCCAGTAGTATGGCAGGTAATATCCCGGTCCAATTGTCTGTGAAATGGCACCGAATAGCTGCCTTCAATTGTTTGTGGAATCGCTCTATTAAACCGTTAGCTTCTGGATGGTAGGCGGTTGTTCGGAGGTGCCGGGATCCTAACAGAGTATTGAGTTCTCTGAAAAGCTGTGACTCGAATTGACGTCCCTGGTCCGTTGTAATGCGCAGCGGCGTGCCGAATCTTGCGATCCAGCCGGCGAAGAAAGTTCGTGCAACTGTTGTAGCTTCAATGTTTTCCATTGGAAAAACTTCAGGCCAGCGGGAAAACCGATCGATACAGGTCAGGCAGTATCTGAAGCCTTTTGATACTGGTAGGGGTCCCACGATGTCCATATGTAGGTGCTCGAACCTGGAAGATGGTGGTACAAAAGTTCCAATTGGAGCTGACACATGCCTGGATATCTTTGAGCGCTGGCATTGCAAGCAGCTGCGGGCCCATTTTCTGCAGTCCGATTTCACTGACGGCCAAACATAACGTTGAGTTATTAATTTGACCGTCGCGTTGATTCCGGGATGCGACAGCTGATGGAGCGAATTAAATACAGCTTTCCGAAATTGTTGTGTGATGAATGGACGTGCAGTGCTGGTGGATAAATCACAATAGATGGCGATGTCCGTCTCTGGTAAAACAACTTGTCGTAACTGCAATGGTGAGCTTCTTTGAAGAAACGTTTGCAATTCATCATCGGTCGATTGCGACTTAGCCAGTGCATGGAAATCAATAATTTGGGCTAGTTTTTCTATCCTGGGTAATGAGTCTGCCACGATATTGTCTTGTCCCGAGATGTGACGAATGTCCGTCGTGTACTGGCTGATAAAATCAAGATATCTGAATTGACGTGGGGAACATTTGCCTGTTTTCTTAAGAAAAGCAAAGGTTAGCGGTTTATGGTCGGTGAAAACAGTAAACTCTCTGCCTTCAATCATGTGTTTAAAATGTTTTACCGCTTTATAGACTGCTAGAAGTTCTCTGTCGTAGGCTCCGTACTTCCTCTCGGCGGTGCTCAACTTTGCAGAGAAAAATCCTAGGGGTTGCCATTGTTCGTTTACGCGCTGTTGTACGACTGACCCAATTGCAAAATCGGAAGCATCTGTAAAGATGGACAGAGGTGCATCCGGGACTGGATGGGCTAGTAACGTTGCGGACGCGAGACTTTCTTTGGAAGCCTCGAATGCTGCGATGGTTGCGTCAGTCCAAATAATTGGTGTTTTGCCCTTGATATTGCCCTGCAGCAGGTCGTTAAGGGGTGCTTGAATTGTTGCAGCCTTACGGATGAAGCGTCTTTAAAAATTTAGGGTGTCTAAGAACCGGAGAAGTTCTTTCGCTGTATTTGGGCGGGTGTAATTCCTAATAGCTTTAATTTTCCCTGGGAGAGGTTGAATTCCTTGTTCAGATACCAAAAAACCTAGGAATTGAACTGTCGGTTCTTTGAAAACGCACTTGGAGGGGTTGATAAGTACACCGTACGATTTTAGGCGGTTGAAAAGCTGGTCTAAGTGCTGCAGGTGTTCTTTCTCGGTTTCTGATGCTACCAGAATGTCATCGATGTAAACATACAGGAAATCCAATCCTCGCAATACTTCATCCATAAAACGCTGGCAAGATTGAGCTGCGTTGCGAAGACCGAATTACATAAGCGGGAACTCGAACAAACCGAATGGGGTGGTTATAGCAGTTTTGCAGATGTCTTCCTCTGCAACGGGGATTTGGTGATAAGCCCGCACCAGGTCCACGGTAGAAAATATTTTCTTCCCTTGCAGGGTTTGGGCAAAGTCTTCTATGTGTGGCACCGGGTACTTGTCGGGGATGGTTCTCGCGTTGAGAGCCCGGTAGTCGCCGCAAGGTCTCCACTCGTCGCCTTTTTTAGGAACCATGTGTAAAGGCGATGACCAGCTACTTTCGGAAGGACGCACCGCTCCCATTTGCAACATGATGTTGAATTCTCGCTTTGCCTGGTTGAGTCGGTCCGGTGCTAAACGCCTGGGTTTGCTGAATACAGGGGATCCTGGCGTCGTGCGAATGTGATGCCTGGTTTGGTGCTTTGGTTTCAGTGGCGTCCCAGAGGGTTTTGTATTCTCCGGGTACTGTAGGAGGAGCTGGTGGAACGGAGATGATGATCCGGAAACAGCTCGAATCTGCAGCAAGCAGGAATCGCACTCCGCTACTTGGCCCTGAGTGGTGAGGTCGGTCATCCCGTCGATGAGGCGGTGGTTGCGGATGTCGACGAGGAGTCCATAGTAATCCAAGAAATCGACTCCAATAATGGGTTTGGACACATCAGCGATAACGAAACGCCATGTAAAATCGCGTCGGAGACCGAAATTTAGACAAAGTGTCTCAAAACCATACATCTCGATCGTGGAACCATTTGCCGCATAAAGCTCGTAGTGAGTTTTTATACGGCGTCTCGGGATTCGCGTACGCGGAAACACGCACAGATCAGCACCAGTGTCTATTAAAAATTGCATTTTTGTTGCAAAGTCTGTCACAAACAGGCGGCGAGGTTTTGCTTCGTAATCTCTAGCCACCGTTAGCGACTCGGCTGGTCGTTTTCCGAGAATGTACAAGGCGAAGTACATTTTTGCGCTGAATTTCCGAACCTACGGTGGTACCAGCATACACCACTGTTTTCGCGAGATTGGCTGCGATTTCGTGAACGCGATCGCGAATTTCGGCTGTCGCGGCGCGGTCGATAAAGTTGATTGGAGGCTGCCGTTGCTGCAGAAATTTCTTGACGCAACGACGTTGTTACTTCAGCAATCTTCGAGGCTACGAAGACGGTGAGCCTTTGAAACATTGCTTCCATCGGGTCCACCTGGTGCACCTCCGCTATGCGTCCGCGGGTTGTAGTTTCGGCAATGGCGTCGGCTAAAGTAGCTACGTCGTCGAGGGCGGTGTTAGCTTGAGTGGCTAAAATTGCCTGTGTGGCCGCAGGCAAGCGACCTAGCCAGAGGGGGCGAAGAACGTCGTCTGGGACTACTGTTCCCGCTAATCCACGTATGTGCCTGAGAAATTGAGACGGCTTTCGGTCGCCTAATTCTTCGTGTTTTAGCAAACGGCGTACTTTATTTCCTTGGGAGTCGCTTAAACGGCCAATTAGTTCACTTTTCAACTTTGTATACCTCTGGGTTGGGGGCGGGCGGGTTAAAATGTATCTCACTTCGATCGCGTACTTTGGTTCGAGATGGCCTGCGACGTAACTAAATTTTGTTTCATCATTTATTACCCCGGCAAGATAAAACTGATTTTCGATTTGCGCGAACCACATTTCTGGATCTTCAGACCAGAAAGGCGGAAGTCGCACAGCTACACGATCGACAGCGGCGGGTGGTATAAAACTCGCGGGCGCGGAACCCGGATTTGAGAGTGAATATGTTGGCGTCGTAGCTGCCGTCATTGATGTAGACACGGTTTCATTTAGAGCTTCGGTGGAAGGCATTACTGTCTTTGCGTTTGGTAATGTTTGATACTGAAGCTAACACTAGCTGGGTTGCTAAAATGTTTTTGCACTCGCGCACTATCCTCGGAGAAATTAATTTAATTAGATTATCACGTCGGCGTAACCAATTTATGGGTGCGTGAGCGCGCGAATGGTTTGAGTGCAGAAAATAAACACTTGTAAGCCGGTAAAAAAACGTTTATTGTAAAACAAGATGCTACGAATTCGTACTCACCGAGGATGGGCTGTAACTGACTACCGCTTATGCCAATCCCGTTACTTATATCCGAAAGGGGTGAATATCCCTTTCGAGAATTCGCAGTTCCGTTATGTCACGGTTTGTGAAGCCAGCAACATTTCCGTTAGATGGAAAATGCAACGGTAGTTTTACCGTAAGGAATGTTACCTGCCGAAGCCCTTCTGTCAAGGGCAGTGAACTATTGCGAATTACGCCAAAGGAATTTTGTGTATCTATTATCGCCACATTTTGTATCAAATAAAACCTCGTTTCGATGTAAGAAACAAGTTGAAGTCAGGGGCGTATCCAGCTCAAAACAAAAGGGGGGCAGCTTTCTGAATTCAATCACTTCCATGGGGCTGGGGTCTAATGGGGGGGGGGGGTTTGTTTGCGAAAACCCATTGACGATGAATACTTTAGCATGGCTAACCCATTTAACCTATTTGCACCAATAGTACTTCTTAGCTATGGTTTAATTAGGCGAAGGGAGCTAAATTAACGTTCATTCTATAGTACTTTTTGTACAGGGCTGTGAACCCAATATCAGTAACGCTTTTCTAATGGTTGGGAAAAATAATTCGCTCTTCTTTAAAACCTCAATGATGTCTGGTGCTTCCTATACATGATTTCACAGTTTGGAGCACAATTCCCTTTCTCCTTCGATGCCTTCCAAATTGTAAAAGGTTGCACAAGCTGAAGTACTTTTATTCCATTTCTCCAAAGAAACATCTCTCATTTTACTCGGATGAAAATGTGTCAATGCAGGCGATTTGTCTGCAGAAAATCTGACCTATAAAGATGATGTGATGGAATCCAGGTAAGGAATTATTAGAGACCTTCTTCAAAATTGTGTTGGATTTTCGACTGGAGGGTTCTTTCTATGCTTTTGTCGGCTAGGAACGCGAGTGGCGGTTATATCAACATTCAAAAGCTCCTTGTTGCATCAAGTTAACTATCGGAGAACATCGGCTTGTAATAGTAAGAGTTGCATAAGCTAATCATATGAGAAATCGTACAGGTTGTAGTTCTTATGACTTTCCACAGATTTCGCTAGTTTCTCTAGTCGGATGCCGAATGCGGAAAAACTAGGTGAAATGTCGCTAAGAATTCATTGTGATTTCTTAAACTTTGTCTAGCTGGATCGTAATTAGTTTCTTTTCAAATGTTGAAATACCAATAACCAACTTGTTAATAAATTTTTCAGAAATTTGTTTACATTTTTTTTCTATTTTATTTTAAATGTTATTCACCTTGGATACGCCCTTGGATTGTGATTAAAACGTAAAGTGCATATATCGTAAGCACCTAACAAAACCTGGTGTCAATAAAACGTTATTTTAACGTATAATTCACATGCATGTTATGTTGAAACAGCAACAACGTTACAACGTTAATAGATGGATAAACATTGTGCAATAACATGACGTTCAAAAGACGTCGGCTGGGCAACCAAAGGTAAAAAACACGTTAAATGGTCGACAAGGTTGAAAATGTAGGTGTTTTGGATCGCAGTATAACGTCCACAGGTAACGGTCTTATATGGTCATGACTTAAACTTTAAATGATCGTCACAGACTAACGTAGGATCCATCACATAACGTCGAAAAACTAGTTCATTTTCGCGACACTTCGACGTTTGGTCCAAGGTTATGTTTCAACATTGGTTCAACATGTCTGTGCACAGGGGGCTGTACTCTATACATATATACATTGGACACAGTATTCACATGACTAGATTGTTACATCATCACTTTCAAACTACACTTTTCAATTCTAATATAAATTAGAAACCTAATTTTTAGCATGTAAATACTGAAGCACAGTTTTTATTTCCTCCATTGGAGTGATATACTACCCCAATTTTTTTTAATAATCTATGTTATCTATTAACGAGTTATTAAACAAATTCACATTTATTTGAAGTAGGCATTTTCCAACACATTTCTTTTTCAAGATTGCTGATAAAAAAATCCATTAGGCTCTGTCTGTGTTTGTTGCAAATTGTCGATTGTGCTTTATATTGTTCTCAATTTTCAAAAGTTCAATTGTGTTTTGACGAGTTGTACGGTGGAAATGGCTATTTAAATAACGAAATGGTGAATATGGTGACTAACGGGTCTGTGGTTTTCACATTCACTTTCGCTGAACATTTTGGGAAGGAAAATAAATGTTGATGAAAGATATTGGACAGTAGACCAACCAGTGTCTATAGACTTTATTGAAAAGTTCGTGAATGATTGCGGCGCCACTTTCATGGAGGAGTGTTGAGCAGTGTTAATTATGATATCTTTCAGCTTTTCCCATAAGTACAATTTGTAAGATATTCTAAGATAACAATTCCTACATGCTTTCTGTGATTGTTGTCTTAGTTACCGGAATAGAAAAGGGTGCTTCCTGAAACCGAACATTTTCCAACGTCGGGCCACCATGTGTCTTCTCCCCCTAATTCTGCTTCAAATAGGTTCTACACGTTTCAATTTTTATTTTCTCCTTTATATTCCCCTTTACTTTGACTCCATTCAAAATCATTTCCTTCAGAGATTCGAACGATAAACGATTTAGACCTCCGAAAGATTTTCTAATGAATGGAAAATAGGCAATAAGGATGGTCTTTCGTGGGCTTTCTTCAACATATTTAGGGAAAAACAAATTTATTTTCAATTTTTCCTAAAAGCTAATACCAATCTGACTGTAGTCGGCACAAATAGTTTCAACCGAGTAACAGTTGCCGTCGCTTTCGACCAACATTATTTGTAATGGGCCAATTTCTGTCACCCTCTATATACATTTCATATCTTTTTACCATATCCTGCTAGTAATAAAACTGAACCGTATTCCTCATATGTATTAATTAATTTGAACCGCATTGTACGTCGCGCAGGTAAGTGACTTCGCCAAGACAGCTGATTGCAGGCAGTGTAGTTAAAAATAGAACAAATCCAGAGTGGGCAAATGACCGCGAAGCAGTCGCGCCTAAGTAAGCAACCGAGGCGTGTCGTCCAGCAGACCTGGGCGACGCCAAACTCTAATAGAAGCCCCAAAGTGCACAGAGCAGTGCTGTGTTGGCTCGCATTAATCGCCGCCGACACCGAGAGGTTCCTGGGTGGGAACACAGCGCACGGAGGCATCGAACTACCTGGGTATCTTCACTGAGGTGCCTTTACTTCTTCCATAGCAGGAAGCTGTTTTAACGCCATAGAAGCGCCGTTCCAGTCCAACCACGAGAAAACTTTGGGGGCAACCGAATGCAAAGTTAGTTTCTATTTAGGATCGCAATACGAAGTGAGAAACGATTGCAACATCTTGGGAAATCGTTTCAATGAATGATTTCGTGCCAAAAGTAACGGCCGACGTAGCTTATCAGCTAGATTTAAACGAGCAAAGGCCGCGTTCGTGTTACAGCGGCAACACGCGTGGTTGAAGAATGAACGGCATCGCCTAGAGTGTATTGGTGCGCGGAGTTTAAATATATTTCGCACGATTGGTGTTTAACTTTACGTCGACAGTTGAACATTAACGTACTATTTAAGGTACTTTCATGCATGTAACATACCGTCTGTTTATATGAAACTTATGTATTCTTACACGTATTTTTATGTATGTTATAAAACAACGCGAATAGAACCAGCTTTTGCCAGTAGATATTACAGTAAGGAGCTTATATTGAACGTAGACAGCTTCATTTGTATGATTTGGCACCGTTTATTATTGGTGTTTTATGTAAATGTACATATTTTCCTGTATTTGTGTTTCTCTTACAGATTATATATCTTTCTATGTAAACCATTGGGTATTTATTACTGGCAGTGCTTGCATGCATAATATCAGCATTCTAGGTGACAACGAGCAAACCCAGAGCAATATTGATTACCCTTAGCCATACTGAAGATTTAATAGAGTAGTATGTCTACTACTAAGTTAGCGAACCCATGGCAATATAAATTAATAGTATAGTAGAGTGTAGGGCTAAGTAAACGTACCGTTACATATTCTAATATAAATTGGACACACATTTGTTTTGCATATAAATAGATATGCTTACGAAACATACTTGTATATTCTGGTATTTTACAATTTACATGTTTCGGTAGGTTGCAAACCTTGTCGCAAGATGTCCTTCCTCGTTTACGCGCGCATTGACCACCTGGGATCAAGCATTACCTTCATGATATTTAAGAAGAGAGAACTATGTTGTTCCTACAAAACATTCGAATAATGTCAATATGTACATAGGTATATTTTGGCAAAACTGATTTTGTGAATATTTTTCCTTATTTGATTGAGTATCCAATCGATGTATACCATTCGAGTAGTATTTACCTTCAGAAGATTAAAATTGATGACATTCTAGTGTACCCTAATTTAGTAAAAGCTTTATCTGAGAACAGTTAATAAGGTCAACAATAACAATTGCAATTTTGGACCTTTAATCATGAATCAGCCTGATCCAAATATTTACTTCTAAACAAAATTGTCATGGAATAATGCTAATACTTATAGCGAAGAATTAAAAATACAATTGATACAATAAAAGCTATTAGCTATATACAAGATAAATATAACAACCGATTTTAAAAAGCCATTGCTCTATTATTTGAATGGCCAACATGGCACGAACTGGTTGCACCAGCAGAAGTTATTGCCGGCGAAGTTATTAAAATATCATATTGCTAAGCTCTCGAGTGGCTTCAATATGAAATAATCCTCACATTGTTTAAGTTTTTAATCTCCATTTCCGCAATTAAAGCTCCGCGTGCCAACCAGATTAAGCTTTATTAAGTTTCTCCAACTTAGTTTGGGTGCTGCGTCTCGGAAGGTATTACATAGAAGCACCGGAGCCAAGCTCAGCGGAACAACATAAAAACTAATAATCAGAAAGCTAGTAAAATAATTTTTCTGAAAACCAGTTAAGCTTTACGATATGGCGGCGACGGCGTAAGCGTTTTGCGGCAGTAAAACAGGGAGATCATTGTTAAAACCCGAAATGGAGGAAATTAAATAGGATATAGAATTGGCTGGCTACATTTCGCACGCTGTTTTCGTGTCGGATTATTTTGTGATGCTTTTGCTGCCCGCCGGAATCGTTTATCTCCGACGTGGATTTAATTGAGAGATTTTATGATTGCAGTTTTGATTTGTTAGCCGACTGAGTTATTTGTGTCGATTGTCGGAATTGGAATTCCGAATTGCAGATTTATTTAGATTTACAATCGAAATTTATTCTCGAAACTGGTTTACAGTAACCGTCGTAATTGAAATTTTGAGCGGGATCGGCCGCTTTGTTGCCTAATGCTGTTAAGTTTATATTTGTGGCTTTAGTATCGACGTTTATGTTCATCTGGGTTTCGCCCTGCGATGAAAAACGATTGGGGGAAAATAATTTGCAATTCAAGTTTCTTTGTTTTTGATCTTCCAATGGAAATAATTATACGGAGTAGGCGTAAAAGGGTGGCGGGAAGTAATATTCAAATAATTTCGGAAAAATATTAGCTCCTTTAAGGTGTATCTTGATAATACTACAGTTATTCAAACATATTTTAACACAAAGCGAAAGCAATACGAAACTGTGTTTTTTTATCTAAACATTTCCATTTGACTTATTAAGTTTTGCAATGGACAATATTTTCATATTGTCGGATCACCCATTTTATTTTTACTGATTTTGTACACCGCGAAGATCAAGCTGAATTCACTGGAAATAAAACAAAAGTATACACAGGAACGTTTTTATCGCAACTTCACGTTTTTTACTCAAATAACGCAATGTAGAATTAATAAAAATTAATTTTCCAATATTTGCATATATTTCTAGAAGAAATAGGAAATTCAAAAAGGAACTCGTTATCCAAAAACTATTTAAAACTGAATTTTAAGTTTATTTACTATGTTAACACTTATTACGTTTCTAGCTTTCCGATCTTATCGTGATCAGCCTATTTATGAAGTTTTCATCAGGGTTACCAAGTGCTGTAAGCCTACGCCTACGCTTTAGGAATCGTTAAACAAAAGTGGTTGATGCTGGGGCCTGTTAGCCAATCCCACTTACCCAGGTCCCAATTCCCACCTGGTTGGCATTTCAACACTGTCCGATTAAACAAAATGAGAGTTGTAAGCCATCTTCAAAATGTTCTCTTGGAATAATTTCGTTGGGTGTTGCCTTGCGAATTACTTCGCATTTATTTCTTTGTACGCTATTTGCCATAATCTCATCTACCATACGACAGAATGAGAAAAGAGTCGGCCAGACAATTCTTTCTGGACGTCTGGAGCTACATATAATTTCGGTTAAACATCTACCAGTGAATCTCGACAAAATTGAAGTAACAAGATCGCCTTCAGCGAATAGTTTAAGCTAAGTTTAATTCAATGCCGATTCGGCGCAATTTTAAAACGGCCACTCAAAAATTGGAAGTTGTAAATTGCCGCAGTGCACGCAAGTACTAACGTAGTAGAATTAAAATAAGTTTCTACCCCGTCAGAACAGGTTTTCGCATATCAAAAAAAGTCCTCTCTATTAGAAAGTTTTTCACTGCGTGTTCAGGTTGTACATATTTCTATGAACACAATTTAAGTCTTTCTGATGACAATAGCAATTAATAATAATCAAATAATGTTTTAAAAACTGTTCCAGAAATGAGCTAGTCTAATTTTTGCAAATTATATAAAATATTATTGGCCTTGATAATTTATAAATCAGTATAAAAATAGTGTTAGCCTCGATTTTAACCACAAAATGTAATCAGAACAGGCTTGGAAATAATGTAAAACAATGTAAGATCGAAGAAGGAAGCCAAACTGTGAAGTGATGTTAATTTTGGCTTCCCTAATAAAATTATTATTAATACGTGAATAAATACCCTTTTCCCAATTCAGTATGTTTGAAATTAATACTATAATCCTTTGGGTAAGCTGTAGTAGGTTGCAGTAATTTATAGCATCTCTTCAGAGGTATATAAAAGTGATTAATCTGTACATCGAGTGTTAGCTGCCTTGTTGAGATTGTGTACAAGGTTTAATCAGTGCAATTGGACCCTTTGTATTAAATTTAGACAGCGACTTTCGTGAAAAGCAGTTGGAGGCCTAGGTGCGAGACAACAGCTGAATTGGAGGCGTTTTTCAGAGCGGTCGAGCAACAGGAATCGATCTGCAGGTCATCAGCGGCTTGTATCTGCAGGCCAACGGAGAAAGAGGTACCCAAGTATAGTGGGATTTGATGGGGGCTTAGGTTAAGCCCTAGTTTCAATAGCAAAAGCAACAAAAAGGCCGGGAAAGTGTATCCTGAAAGATTGAATTTTCTGATTTCCAAGTGGCGGCAGACGCGTCATCTGAGTGTTTTTTGTTTGTGACGTGTTTTTACGTGCTGCTATTGTTATCACCTAGGCAACGCCTTAATTACGCAATCACTGATAATTGTCGAGGAATAGCGAATTTGTTTTGCGAAATTGTGAGGTTGGATCGCCATATTTGAATTTGGTTCCCATTAGTTAAAATATCCAGTATTGTAGTGGTCCCAGTGGTAAAATAAGCATTGTTTAAAGCGTTTACAATTTTAGATTATTAAACAGACACCACGATATATAAGTTGAGAGTAAATGTATTTCAGTAATTTATACTAAATCATGACGATACTTTCTAGCATGTAAAAAACCCAACCCTTTGAGATAATAAAATCATTTATTTAAATCTAGTAATAATATCATATACACTCTTTGAGAATATAAACTCATCTATTTAAATAAACACAGTAAGAACAACCACAATAATATATTAGCAGGTGGTGCTCATCAGTTTACTCGATTGTCCTATACTGGTCTGGTACTACCCTACATGGACGTTCGACGAGCAAGCAAAGTTATAGGTACCTCCCCCTTCCTCTATGAGTTATCGAACCCATTTTGTCTTATATTTGTGTCTTAAATCGATTTTAGAATGTAAGAGGAGACGACGAATTTTAAATTTAATGTTGCGTAATTAAACCATCACAGCAACATTAAATACATGAAAGTTCAATCAACCCCAGTGTTCACTGTACTGATATATTGTTATTGTTGATACTTTCTTTATTTATTTCTGTTATTGCTGCTCAAGTACGAGCAGTCTTGTTAGCTTTTCCGACAAGGTCAGTAGAGCAAGCTGTTTTCTATGTATCTCCAAATTATAATTTTGTTTTGACAATAGAGTTGCTTCTTCTATTATACACAAATTGCTTAATCCTGCTTTTCAATGATCTTTGAAATGTGGTCCTTTTTGCCTAGTCTTTTTGTGTTCTTGTAGTATACCTCGTTGAGTAAATCTTCACTGTCTAATCAAAAAGTGAAACAAAGCAGTGTGCTGTAATGTTGGAAAAGGTTTCGCTGCTCATAAATGCATAAAAACTGTGATTTAAACACATGAATTTTGAATTGTTAAATTCAAACGTATATCTATTACAGCAAAAACATCCTTGCAGTTAAGAAATTGAAAATAACAATATTACGCTACTTTTATTTATTTATTTATGTATTTCGCACTCAGCCAACAACCGTTAGGCCAATTATAGGCGTCGCTATACATTTTATGGGGACTTCCAACCCCACTAACGACTGTCATGATGTTATTATAACATCCGGGACCAACTATTTTCATGGCAGCCGTACCACGAGACGCAGAGAAAAGCAGCCGTGAAGCTCCGATCCAAGTTCTGACCCGAAAGAGTGTTGTTTAACTTTACTGATCGTACGTAGATGCTTGTTCAAGCTGCACCACCCGGGACCTGCAAATATAGCGCCAACTTGAGTTTAGTTTTTGTGTTGCTAACACACTCACTCACTGTACGTCACTTTGTATAACGGATTCTCAAACAAATGTCATGATAGTGGCCAATTACCATAAATATTGAAAAAGCTGTGTTGGGTTTTGTATAAAATCGGCTATTGCTTCTTCTTCTTCTTAAGGTGCGGTCTTTGGTCGAAGGTTGGCAACCATCATGATAATTTGCGCAACTACGAAATTCTTCGTCTTCCTACGTTACGCTTTCCTTCAATCTTGCCCTGGAGGACAAGTCGCAAAATTTCATATCTCGGTGCTTTCATCACGTGACCGAGATATTCCAGTTTTCAGCATTTATTATGTTGACCAGTTGTCTTTCGGTTGGCATTCTGCGTAGTATTTCCTCGTTTGTGATCTTGTCCGTCCAAGGAATTCTAAGGATTCTTCTAAATATCCACATGTCAAAAGCATTGAGTCTATTTATGGAGTAGGTTTTAAGTGTTGTAGCTTCTATTCCGTACAGCAGGATAGGTTGTACATCGCATCCTATTATTCTGATTTGAAGCATGTTGTTCAGTTGTCTATAGCAGAAAAACTTTTCATCCTATAGAATGTGTTTCTTGTTATTTCAATTCTAGCTTTTATTTCGTCTGTGTTGTCACTCTGTGTGTTTATCCAGGTCCCCAAATATTTATGTTTTTCCACTCTCTATAATTTTATTATTGATTAGGAGCATTTCTCTGTTATTCTTTTTTTTTAGTAAATATCATGAATTTTGTTTTGTTTAGATTCATGTTTAATGCGTATTGTTGGCTTGTTTCTTTAACTCGTTCTGTTATTCTTTTTAGATCTTGGAGGTTGTCGGCTAAAAGCACCGTGTCGTCGGCATAGCGGATGTTATTTGTTTGTCAGTTGATTGCAATGCCAGCGTTTTCATTACCGAGAGCTTCTTGGATTATGGTTTTTGAGTACAGATTAAAGAGAGACCGTATCTGCACCGATAAATCCAACTACGTTACCGAGCCTCTTTCAAATAAGGGTGCGCGCCTCTCTTGAACAGAACGGCGTTATTGTTGAAACGTGTTTACTCTTTATCCTGTATCGGTTGATTCTTACTTTCGGAAAATGTAAAACCTGACCTATGTGAAAGTTATTACTTCTTTCTATTTAAATTAAATTAATCCAAAAATAAACAAAATTTTATTTTTTTAAGGTGCTCACTCTGTATATATTTGTATGAAATTGTAGCGGTTTCATGCGAGGTAGATATATAATATGTATGCAAAATATTGTCTTTCTCCGACAAATAGTTTTTGAGTTATATCGCCAACAGACAGACAGACTGACAGACAGACGGACAGACAGACAGACAGACGGAATTAAGAAAACCTCCTTTTCGACATCTAGGTACCTTGCAAAGTGAAGATCTGAAGAAATCTCGGAAGGTGATTTTTTCGTGATTACAATACTTCCTGCGTCTTTCAGACGAGGGAAGTAAAAATAAAGGCACTAATAACGATAAACCTTGTTAGCTGACAGCTGTATTATATTTGAGATGCTCATTTTCTTTACATTTTGCATTGTTTCAAAGCAATTTTACATATTTGCATACACCCTGCAAATATCACTGACAACCTAAAATTGGAGATTCTATGTTCCAAAACAATATAAAAGTTTCTATAAATGCGTATCCCTGAAAGACTGGCTTAACAGGGAACAGACCGATCAAGAAATCTACCGATATTAGATTGCTATTTCGTGCAATGTTTAATTAATCCACTTAATTCACTGAATTTGATTTAACTGGGGCAATCCAATAGCCTAGAGTTTTAAAAAGATCCCTTATAAACAATAAAAATGTACGCCTCTGCACTTTTTCCTTGAGAAAATGTGATTTTCTGGAGTAGCAATTTTTTTTTATTCAGAACTTTGTGGTAGGTAGTAAGCTCCCCCAATTTTTCAAAAGTCGAAATTTGTATATTAAAAAAATAGTAAGAACGGAATAAAACAAAATAACACCAAAATCTTTTAAATGCTGCTTAAACATTTTTGCTAATTTTTAAATATTTTTCAAAGAGTAAAGAATGCCTTACATTAAAATTTTACAAAACTGTTTAATGAATTGTGAAGAGGTTGACGTTAGCAGAAAACTCGTAAAAACGTAGTTACAACATTTAACGACGAATCTAAAAATATGCATGGTGGTACGTTTTAATTTTGTTTTAGTGATTTATTTTTTAAAATCTACGGCAATGAATTGCACAACTGGATTAATTTTGCATGCAATTTTCGTGGTCTCGAATGCGTAGAAAACTTCTACAGGCCTCGGTTTCCCAATCTGCATTTTCGACCACGAAACATTGTGCTTATGGGCGGAGTTCTAATACACTATTAACAAATATTATAAAACAACAATATTTTTTTTATTTCGTTAGGTAATCATTTTTAAAAAAAAAACATTTATAAGAATTTTTGTTTTATTTTAAAACGTAACGTCGACTCGAGTGATTAGAAATTAATGATGTGTACAAAATTCTTTGCTACTTAATTCTAATTATTGTTTTGGTACTATAAACTACTGTCAGCTATTTTAATAGGTTAAAATGTAATTGTTACTCACTTTTTAATGTCTCAAATACCGTACAATATGCTTTCCTTATGGTATATACAAACTGGCTTGTAGGGAAGACTCCATTGAGTGTTTCCTTTATTATTCTTAACTTGTATTACTTAATTATGTGTTCAGTAATTATTACTAAGATTGTCACTATCTGCTTTTAATCAAATCTGCAAGTCTGAGGTTTTGTATCATTTTAATTGACTTAATTCATCTGACGTATCCATAGTCTCTATTAGGATCCCCAAAGTTGAATTTCATATACTCATATGTGTTGTTACAGTTTTAGTTCCTCAGATCGACATTGATCAAGAGCACTGTCAAAAATCGGGTACAAACTACAGGGTTCGCCGGCTTTACTATAAAGGACACAGATCTTAAAGTGCTGGAGTAGATTTTGTTTCTCCGGTTACCTGCACTTAGCTCAGACGGGAAGGCGTGGTTCGAGAGTACAAAGAAAAACCGGCGGCACTTACCCTAAAGCTTGCTTAAAAGAAAAAGAAATGCCTGAGCGCCACTTGGTTCTAGTTAGGGGTGGCTGACGTGTCTAGAACCAAGAACAATACACGTAGCCTATGGGGAAGTCCTCCACGTAACTGCACTCCACTACAGCGTCCCCTCCACCAAGCTTCTTCGGGCCTGTTGGTGTATACACGGTGTGGCCTTGCAACAAATGACTTACCTTGATGACCACACCCTCTAGAGCAATAAAAGAAAACACTGACAAGCCCAAATCTAGGGCGTTCTTACTTGAAGAGCAGGCTTTGGGTTCACATTTAATTACATCAGGCTTTTGCCGTAATTAACTAATGACTAAAGGGTTCAGCAACAACAAATAACTAGACTGACATTAGCAAAGGTTTATGTTTAATAGCCCACCCAGTGGTGAGTTTAAATTTATTACAAAGGGTACATCCTAACTGGAATTTCGGGGTCCCCTAGCAAAAGTTAACTTAATCTAAGTATCATTAACAAATAAGCAGAACAAAATCACAGGAGAGACGCCCCTGCATATAATAATTAATTTGAACAATTCGAGTAAACGGGCGTACGCAATGTCCAATATAAACTTCAATAGCGCACGACAGATGGTCGATATCACTTCACACGGCACATGATTAAACAAAGCGAAAACACATATTTACTGTAAACAATTTTACCTTAGCCCCAAAGCGTGTTTTTTTTTGGCGGGAGCGGTGAACGAGGTCCTGGTGAAGTCACTTGGCAAGGAGAGCTGCAGTGCAGACGGAGTTGTTGGGACGAGAGTTTAGGGACTCCCCGGTAATCAGGAACAAGAGATGACGGCCTTCGATGAAGCTCAGGTGCAGCGTAACGAGGTGTTACGAAAAATCCCTCAATGGTTGTGGGAAAAATGACAGCAAAAACTACACTATTGCGCGGCGGGCTTCCAAAAATTACAAACAGCAGGGCGTTGATACACGAATTTGCAAACAGCAATGGTTTTTCCCCACTTAACAGGGAAAAATTAGTTACGGCTTAAAGATGTCGTCTCTAGTCGAATGTGCAAATAATGCAAATATCTTTCCCCGGAAAGTACACTATAGGAGACGAATCGGCCATTCGTATCAACGCCCGCACACGCAATCCCAAAACACACCCAACAATCAAACGCTTCGAAGGTTTGAGCTTCACTGACTTAAAAATTCTAACCCCGCTTAACAATCACAGAGTTAATCCCCTCGTCGCTGTGCAACCGTCTCTCTCTCTCCAATGCGGACGGGCATGTTCCCTCTCAAGATTACACCATTCCTTACCGCGTTGTGAAATATAAGGAAATTTTACTACGTAAGCTTAATTGGGCAGAAAGGGGCCTTGAGTCCTGAACAAAGAATTTTGTGGTATAGCGAATTCCAAAGTATCGGGTTACTACGAAAAGTCCCCGGATTGATATGGACCGAAATAACATTTGAAATCTCATTTCTTTATCGCGTAAGACAAAGGGAGCTTAAGTTTAAAATGCGCTGGCTGCACAGAGTTCCGAGAATTTTGTATTGAAGGCGCCTGGGTGTCGAAATAAACACATTAGCGTGCGAAGCGAAAATGTTTATAAAGAAATATTCCATTGGGGTGATTATTTTTGATTTGAGTTCAACCGGACTTTGGATATAACTGGAAGCCCCAAGGCTACAAAACGAACCAAACAATTTGAACGTGGCACCGAAGTGCTTACGGAGAATTTCCGTCAATGGTTTGTATCTTAAAATGTGACCTAAATAAATCGGTAACAGCTTTTAGAAATACAGGGCCGGCTCTCGGGATTTTTAGATTGAAATTGAATTTTGTGTAAAACGGGTTCGACTAATTTTTGATGACAACCCATAATTGGATTAATCGCGTGAATCGCTTAGTGACGTCGAGTCATCTAACACCCCCCTTACTAGAGGTCAATTTCCTAAATTGATCCTGAGCGCAACTGAAGAAGTTGCTAAAAGAATAGCTTAACCTAGGGTGCGGATTGAGATAGCCGTCACTACTCGGGATCCCAACCACGCGATGACAGATAGCGTCAATGACAGAGTGAGAAGGAAGAAGAGTTTGCCAAAAAGACCGGTTACGCCGGTGGAAACTACGGAAAGCCTCAATCAGGCACTGACGGTTCGGTGAAGCCTAGAACACCCCTCCCCGGACCAGGGAATCGGGCGACGAATGCAAAACATAAGTGTCCCAACAGGAGGGTACTCCGCCAGGGGTCCCATTCGACTTGGCGATCGAAAATCAACGTCTCAAAAACATCATAAAACACGGACCACTCCACCCCGGTAAAGGGTGGTGCCCACATCAACAAAAGAATCCGACCACGGCCGAGCGGCCATGGCACGCGTCCATGGGGTGTCGGGTAAGCAAGGCGACCGGACCCACTGCCTACTCACTATCCGGCCCCATGACACGGTTTAAAGGGAAAAGTGCCAAAGGCAAAACGGGTGAGGACAATGACAGGTGTCGCCGGACACACGGTAAAGGGAGGATAGAACGAAAGAAGAAAGATGAGAGAGAAGACTTGATATCCCACCTGGGATTTGGGTTTTGCTCTTGAATGAGCTAGTCATAATAGGGTATAAGTCATCACTGTGCACTCTTCCGTCCAACCTACCAATCGAACACAGGGTACGAAGCCCCAAGGTCCGCAGCCTAACTCTCGAAGACCCGTTGAAGAGGGCACGCGAGGCGTCACGGGATCAGCCTCTTGTGTTTGTCCCACAGCAACAAACGATCCAAGAAAGGGGTAGCCACGAACGACAGGAGTCTCGAAGGCCTTGAAGGCCGCCTAACCTAAACTAACCTATCCTATTCTATCCTATGCTAATGAAGCGAACAATTATATACAACAGTATGTCACCCATGGTTAACCCATTGTGACTTAGGGATAATTAAAGACAAACGACTTAATTGTCATCTGGACCGGGTTTCAAGTCCTTTGCGTGCCAAATGCCCTTAGAAGCTCCACTCTGATCTGATAACTCATAGGTGGCCAACGAGACTTTTCTCGAAATGTAAAAGGGGCCTACAAACTTAGGTGCAAGCTTTGCATTGAAATGCTTGGCTGCATCAGAGAGGACATAATTCCGGCGCCATACAGTGTCACCGACAGTAAAAAGAGCGGGGCGCCGCCTCAAATCATAAGTGGCCTTAGAGGTCCTATAGGCGGATTCTAACCGCTTCACAATATCTTCATAAAGAGGCTTAAAGGCAGGTGCACGACGCAAAAGATGATCACGGTTAGCCATCTGGACATTACCCACATCTATTTCCTCATCGGGAGCCTCAGCTTCATTTCCTTCCAGCTGAATTTCCCTTCCAAAATTAGCAAAATACGGGGACATTCCAATGACTTCATGAATGGCAGTCCGTACTGCACATGCGACCTTAGATAGATACTTGTCCCAGTCACGGTGATTGTCTTTAACGTAAGAAGCCAACATAGTCTTTAAAACCCTATTCACCCTTTCAACGGGATTTGCTTGCGCATGGTAATATGCGTTGAAGATGATTTTGGATTTATAGTTATCTGCCAAGGTGCGGAATTCTTTACTACGAAATTGGACACCGTTGTCCACTAAAATATATTGGGGTGCTCCAAAGAGCAAGATGACGTCATTCTCAATCCTTTGAGAAACCGCGGCAGCGGTAGCTGCTCGTAATGGAAAGAAAAGGGTAAATTTAGTGAAGCAATCAGAGACAGAGAGAATGTAGACATAGCCCTGCTTAGAGCGTGGCAACGGGCCTACTATATCAATGGAGATCATTTGCCAAGGTTTGTTTACTACTGGATGGCGAGCCATCAGTCCGGCAGGTCGCTTTTGTTCCGGTTTATGTGAAACGCAAGTTGTACAACGATTAACATAGCGCGCGACGTATGCCTTCATTTTTGGCCAATAGTATTTTTGCGCGACTCGTCCGTACGTTTTGAAAATACCTAAGTGACCCGCGGTAGGTTCATCATGCGCCTTGCGTAAAATCTCACTACGTTGGCCAGTTGGTGCCACTTTTCTCCAATTGTCTCCGTCATTCAACTCTGGGTACTTGCTTCTAACATGTTTGAACAGCTGTCCGTCCACGATCCTCCAATTTGGATAAGCTAAGGGTTTCTCAGTGACGCGTCGGCGCATCAGTTCATACCAACGATCGGTCTTCACCTGGTCATTAGTGACATCAGCAGGGTCCACTTGATCCGTCTCAGGGGCCTCTACAACGTCCGCTACAGGTATAGCGCGAGATAGCGCGTCCGGGACAACGTGATCCTTTCCCTTGCGGTGCTGAATAGTGAAATCGTACTGTTGTACGCGAACAGCCCAACGGGCAAGTCGACCCGTAGGTTCCTTCAAGTTATTAAGCCATAATAGCGAATGGTGGTCGGTTATGATCGTAAAATGAGTACCTTCAAGATACGGTCGGAGCTTTTCTATGGCCCATAAGACTGCTAAACACTCTCGTTCGGTGACTGAGTAATTTCTCTCGGCCTTGGATAGTGTTCGGCTGATGTAGCAAATAACACGTTCCTCCCCATCTATGGTTTGAGTAAGTACTGCGCCTACTCCCACATTGGAGGCGTCTGTTTGTACCGTAAAGGGTACTGAAAAATCGGGGCAAGTCAAAATAGGTGCGGACACCAGACAGTTCTTGATGGTTGAGAATGATTCTTCACAGTTGCTGTCCCACTCGAACCGTTTTGATTTCCTTAGCAATGACGTCATTGGTGCGATGATTGATGAGAAATTAGGTATAAACCGTCGATACCAAGAGGCCATGCCTATTATTCGTCGGATCTCGGCGACGTTTGTGGGTTGGGGTAAATTCATGATGGCGGTTACCTTTTCAGGGTCCACCAGCAGACCTTGTGCGTTGACAACATATCCAAGATATTTTAACTCGGGTTGGCAAAAATGGCACTTGTCTCGTCCAAGTGTTAAACCTGCTTCTCGTAGGCGTCTCAAAACCTCTCCCAAGACCTCTAAATGTTTTTCGAAAGTCGGGGCGCAAATTATCACGTCATCTAAGTACACGAAAACGTAGGGTTCTAATTCCGGACCTAAGACCTGGTCAACAAAACGCTGCCACGTGGCAGCCGCATTATGGAGCCCAAACGGCATGCGATTAAATTCATACAAGCCACGTCCTGGGACTGTAAAGGCTGTCAGCTCCTTAGATTCTTCACTCATCTTGATTTGCCAGTAGGCCGACTTAATATCTAATGATGTGATAAAGCGCGCGTCGCGTAAGCGGTCTAAAATTGATGATACATATGGTAGGGGGTAGGCGTCCTTTTCAGTAACACTGTTTACCTTGCGAAAGTCTACGCAGAATCGGTAAGATCCGTCTTTCTTCTTAACCAATAGAATTGGGCTGGACCACGCTGATCGTGAGCGTTGAATGACCCCAGCTTTAAGCATTTTGTCTAACTCGGTGTCAATATGCGCTTGCATGGCAGGTGAGACTGGATAATACCTTTGCTTGATGGGTGCAGAGTTTGTTATGATGCGATGTTCAATATGCTTGGCACAACCAAGCTCATTACTACTGTCGGAGAAATGTTGGTCAAGTACTTCCTTCAGTTGGTTTCGTTGGGTCATGGTCAAGTCGAATTCAGATTGCAAAGTGCCTGTAGGAGTACTGATGGTGGCTACGTCGGGTTTAGAAAACTCCCACTCGCCTCGGAACACATCAGGGACTATGCCCACCATTTTCCAGAAGTCTATTCCCAAAATCATGGTATGGGGTACGTCAGGTACGATTAAAACGTCAAGAGTAGTGACTTTATTATTTAACTTAATCGGCAAAAACACGGTGCCTAGACTTTCTACTGTTTGTCCATTAGCTACTGCGCATACTGGGCGTAATTCCTTATTGACACGAAGGCCTAATGTTTTCAAAGCTTCCCATCCCTTACCTCCAATAATAGTGCGGTTGGCACCAGAGTCCAACAAAGCTAAAATTTGAAGACCCATGGTCTCAATAGTAACATAAGGACGACGATCGTCCGATGATCTTTCCAAAACATAATCTAAAATGACTTTGTTCTTTACAAATTTTTCCTCACGTTCGTTAATAAGTTGTTGAATATACCTAGTCGAGTTAACAAAAGTTCGCGAAGACACCGCTCGACCCTTCAGCGTTTCGCCGGGCCGTTTCCCGAACCTCGATTTCCGTGACTACAATTTGGGCAATTCCTAACAGTTACTTCGGGCTTGCCGCAATAATAGCAAAACTTCTTATCACGCGGGCGTTTGCACGCGACGGCCCTGTGGCCTGCTTCTTGACAGTTCCAACATTTAATTCCCGAACCCGACGTTGAGTTTCTAACGTTTTTTGAAGAGCTCGGTCTTACCGGCGCTTGAGCGATTGCTACAGGTGTTTGTACCGTATTCACGATAGGTGTCTCCTCTAGAGGTGCGGCCTCGACATAGGCCAAGTCGGTCTCCAAATCAGTTCGACGTCTTGATGGTGGTACATAGGTCTCGACAGCATAATGGCGTTCCTCAATCTTGCGTCCATATTGAAGTAGTTGCTCGATTGAACGAATCTCTACCAGTCCCAACTGGGTTTGGTACATTGGTGCGACGTTACGCAAAATGATTCTTAGCTGCTTTGCTTCAGTCAATGGTTCGACCAATCTCGCGAACATGTTTTGCAAAATTGCAATGTAAATGCCCATGGACTCCGAAGGTCCTTGAGTTCTTCTCTTAATTTCCTCCAGAAGGCGCTCATCGTAATCCGCAGGTTGGAATTGCTGACGTAAAAGAGAAACTAATTGTTGCCAATTGACAGGCTTAGCTCTATTAGCGCGGTACCATAATAGTGCGTTACCGGTAAATAAGTCGATAGCTTGCGCGAATAATTCGTCCTCGGGCAAGTTTCTGGCTATTCTTAATTCGTTGACGCGTTCGATAAAAGCATTAACCGAAAGTCCTCTAGGGTCTCCCGAAAATTGCAAACTCCATTGTGCTACAGGTATAGCTTTAAACGAAATCGTCCTCATGGCTGGTGTGCTAGCGCTTAAACTCGTAGTTGGGGTCGTAACTGCCAATGAAACACCGCTCGGAGCTATGGTGGACACCGGAGTCGAAGGTGCCTGGTGAGTCTCGGGTGCTTCAGTGGTTGATGCTACCATTAACTGCGTAACCTCAAAGGTAGAACGCATGACTGCTACTTTCGCGAATAATTCCGCTCGTTTCGTTTCCTCTTCATCATTAGCCGGTTTGCTATTACTAATCCTCCTTAATGCGCAATAAAATTTTGTTTCTATTACTGCAGCACGATCCCTATCGGGTGTTACAGCGTATTCGTCAGTTTTTTGTACAATGGCCGCGACCAAATCAGAAACCGCATTATAGTCTTCTTCGAAAGAATATGGATGCGCTGGGCGCGCTGTCGCCGCCTCACGACCTTCATCCCTTAACGCGTCTCGTAAGCGTGTACGCAAAACCGATACCACACCGGTGCTATCTATTCCTCTAATGTTTAATTCGTATTCCAGATCTGCCTTGAGTAGGCGGTCGATATGCCATTTCAGTACCATTGTGTTATTTAAGAATAATAAAAATACAAAATACTAGAAAAAAAAACGATGCTTGTTCCCTACTTAGGGTTAACTTGAAGCCTTTCAACACGAAAAATTATTTTATACGAAGCAAATTAAATTTTCAAACTTTCAAAAATTTCCGAATTTTCAGAAAAACTACCACTAGATTACAAAAACACGAATGCCTAATAGTTATGGGTAAAAGCAAACGATAGCTCCACAAGGAATGGCTCCAAAATGTGCCCTGACACGAAAAAGAAAATGTTGAAATGTTGAACACGAAAAAACACAAAAATCCCGCGAAAAATCCCGGGAAAAACAATGTTTGGTTTATCGAAGGGATGGCAAGGAACTCATTTGATAAAAGAAAACATATAGGATACGCGTCCTGATATGAAAAAAACACGTTTCCAAATTTCAAAGTCCTAAAAAGTCAAGTTTTCACGAAAAATAGTGGAAAAAACTATATGACGTTAATGCCAAACACTAAAATAAAGCTGTATGACAAGAAAAGAAACACAAAAACAATGCCCTAAAGGCGTTATCGACAAAAACGAGCCACACGTTGGGATAGCCACTTAGATCTGTTACAGTTTTAGTTCCTCAGATCGACATTGATCAAGAGCACTGTCAAAAATCGGGTACAAACTACAGGGTTCGCCGGCTTTACTATAAAGGACACAGATCTTAAAGTGCTGGAGTAGATTTTGTTTCTCCGGTTACCTGCACTTAGCTCAGACGGGAAGGCGTGGTTCGAGAGTACAAAGAAAAACCGGCGGCACTTACCCTAAAGCTTGCTTAAAAGAAAAAGAAATGCCTGAGCGCCACTTGGTTCTAGTTAGGGGTGGCTGACGTGTCTAGAACCAAGAACAATACACGTAGCCTATGGGGAAGTCCTCCACGTAACTGCACTCCACTACAGCGTCCCCTCCACCAAGCTTCTTCGGGCCTGTTGGTGTATACACGGTGTGGCCTTGCAACAAATGACTTACCTTGATGACCACACCCTCTAGAGCAATAAAAGAAAACACTGACAAGCCCAAATCTAGGGCGTTCTTACTTGAAGAGCAGGCTTTGGGTTCACATTTAATTACATCAGGCTTTTGCCGTAATTAACTAATGACTAAAGGGTTCAGCAACAACAAATAACTAGACTGACATTAGCAAAGGTTTATGTTTAATAGCCCACCCAGTGGTGAGTTTAAATTTATTACAAAGGGTACATCCTAACTGGAATTTCGGGGTCCCCTAGCAAAAGTTAACTTAATCTAAGTATCATTAACAAATAAGCAGAACAAAATCACAGGAGAGACGCCCCTGCATATAATAATTAATTTGAACAATTCGAGTAAACGGGCGTACGCAATGTCCAATATAAACTTCAATAGCGCACGACAGATGGTCGATATCACTTCACACGGCACATGATTAAACAAAGCGAAAACACATATTTACTGTAAACAATTTTACCTTAGCCCCAAAGCGTGTTTTTTTTTGGCGGGAGCGGTGAACGAGGTCCTGGTGAAGTCACTTGGCAAGGAGAGCTGCAGTGCAGACGGAGTTGTTGGGACGAGAGTTTAGGGACTCCCCGGTAATCAGGAACAAGAGATGACGGCCTTCGATGAAGCTCAGGTGCAGCGTAACGAGGTGTTACGAAAAATCCCTCAATGGTTGTGGGAAAAATGACAGCAAAAACTACACTATTGCGCGGCGGGCTTCCAAAAATTACAAACAGCAGGGCGTTGATACACGAATTTGCAAACAGCAATGGTTTTTCCCCACTTAACAGGGAAAAATTAGTTACGGCTTAAAGATGTCGTCTCTAGTCGAATGTGCAGATAATGCAAATATCTTTCCCCGGAAAGTACACTATAGGAGACGAACCGGCCATTCGTATCAACGCCCGCACACGCAATCCCAAAACACACCCAACAATCAAACGCTTCGAAGGTTTGAGCTTCACTGACTTAAAAATTCTAACCCCGCTTAACAATCACAGAGTTAATCCCCTCGTCGCTGTGCAACCCTCTCTCTCTCTCCAATGCGGACGGGCATGTTCCCTCAAGATTACACCATTCCTTACCGCGTTGTGAAATATAAGGAAATTTTACTACGTAAGCTTAATTGGGCAGAAAGGGGCCTTGAGTCCTGAACAAAGAATTTTGTGGTATAGCGAATTCCAAAGTATCGGGTTACTACGAAAAGTCCCCGGATTGATATGGACCGAAATAACATTTGAAATCTCATTTCTTTATCGCGTAAGACAAAGGGAGCTTAAGTTTAAAATGCGCTGGCTGCACAGAGTTCCGAGAATTTTGTATTGAAGGCGCCTGGGTGTCGAAATAAACACATTAGCGTGCGAAGCGAAAATGTTTATAAAGAAATATTCCATTGGGGTGATTATTTTTGATTTGAGTTCAACCGGACTTTGGATATAACTGGAAGCCCCAAGGCTACAAAACGAACCAAACAATTTGAACGTGGCACCGAAGTGCTTACGGAGAATTTCCGTCAATGGTTTGTATCTTAAAATGTGACCTAAATAAATCGGTAACAGCTTTTAGAAATACAGGGCCGGCTCTCGGGATTTTTAGATTGAAATTGAATTTTGTGTAAAACGGGTTCGACTAATTTTTGATGACAACCCATAATTGGATTAATCGCGTGAATCGCTTAGTGACGTCGAGTCATCTAACAGTGTTTTATGATAATTTTTTATATTAATAATTTACTTTCTGTTGATAGTTGCGACTATCTACCTATCATCCAATACATTTGCATTAGATTTAACCGTAACTGCTGTTACGGTATTAAATCCTCAGATCGACATAGGTCGTATTAATTGTCCAAAATCGGGTACAAACTACAGGGTTCGCCGGCTTTACCAGAAAACACAGATCTTAATGTGTTGGAGCAGATTTTGTTGCGCCGGTTACTCGCACTAAGCTCAGTCGGGAAGGCGTGGTTCGAAAGCTCAAAGAAAAACCGGCGGCACTTACCCTGATGGATTGCTTAACAGAAAAAGAAATGCCTGAGCGCCACTTGGTTCTGATTAGAGGTGGCTGACGTGTCTAGAACCAAGAACAATACACGTAGCCTATGTGGAAGGTCCTCCACGTAACTGCACTCCGCTACAGCGTCCCCTCCACCAAGCTCCTTCGGGCCTGTTGGTATATACACGGTGTGGCCTTGCGACAAATGACTTACCTTGATGGCCACACCCTCTAGAGCAATAAAAGAAAACACTGACAAGCCCAAATCTAGGGGCTTTCTTACTTGAAGGGCAGGCTTTGGGTTCACATTTAATTACACCCGGCTTTTGCCGTAATTAACTAATGACTAAAGGGTTCAGCAACAACAAATAACTAGACTGAAATTAGCAAAGGTTTATGTTTAATAGCCCACCCAGCGGTGAGTTTAAATTTAATACAAAGGGTACATCCTAACTGGAATTTCGGGGTCCCCTAGCAAAAGTTAACTTAATCTAAGCATCATTAACAAATAAACAGAACAAAATCACAGGAGAGACGCCCCTGCGTCTAATAATTAATTTGAATAGTTTAATCAAACGGGCGTACGCAATGTCCAATATAAACTTCAATAGCGCACGACAGATGGTCGATATCACTTCACACGGCACATAATTAAACAAAGCGAAAACATATATTTACTGTAAACAATTTTACCTTAACCCCAAAGCGTGTTTTTTTTTTTTGGCGGGAGCGGTGAACCAGGTCCTGGTGAAGTCACTTGGCAGTGAGGGCTGCAGTGCAAACGGAGTTGTTGGGACGAGAGTTCAGGGACTCCCCAGTAATCAAGAACAAGAGATGACGGCCTTCGATGAAGCTCGGGTGCAACGTAACGAGGTGTTGCGAAAAATCCCTCAACGGTTGTGGGAGAAATGACAGCAAATAATACACTATTGCGCGGCGGGCTCCCAAAAATTACAAAAAGCACGGCGTTGATACACAAATTTGCAAACAGCAATGGTTTTCCCCACTTAACAGGGAAAAGTTAGTTAAGGCTTAAAGATGTCGTCTCTAATCAAATGTGCAACTAATGCAAATATCTCCCCCTGGGAAGTAATCTATAGGAGACGAATCGGCCATTCGTATCAACGCCGAGTTACTTCACTTCACTTCATCTGCCCGCACACGCAATTCCCAAAACACACCCAACAATAAATTGCTTCGAAGGTTTGAGCTTGACTCACTTAAGTTCAGAAAAATCAACACGCAGATTTAATAAAAAGGCAACGAAACTTGCTACAGGGCACTCACAAAAATAGTGCAGCCCCCGGCCGAGGCGCCGGGGGTCGCGTTCTTCTAAAACGTTCTTGGTCGGAAGCCTGCTACTAATTAGTTAATTTCAAATCGGGCTACGCGTGACAGATACAATGGAAGAAAATTTCGAACCCCAAAACCATAATTTCTATATGTGCGGTGAACTAAGGGCTTATCAAACTTTATTTCAATAGTCCCAAACCTGGACGTAAAATGCGTGGGCGGAAAGCACAACAAAGAAGGCTTTAACGGGTGATGCAATTGCTGAATTGGCAAAATTTGGCTACAAAATTTCCTAGAAGTCCCGCTTGGAATGATAAGGCTCAAAGGAAAGTTTCACACAATGAACGAAAGCTACCGCGCATCGGATTAAAATTCAAGGGCTTAAATATCAAATTACAAGAACAACAAAAAGCAATACGTAGAACTTTAAAGTGCTAGCACGCATTATCGACAATAAGAAATCAAAGAAGGAATTCACGGTCACGAGCATCTGAACGCTGGCTAAAATGAATTCGAATATAAACTAGTACAGGGCCGAATCCAGGAAAAATTCGGGCAGAATATTTTTAACTAATTTCGTTAATGACAAACCTGTAGTTGGACTAATAGCAAAAATAGCTGAACGAGGTCGAAAATAATCTAACACGGCTTTCTTTTGAGTAAAGATGTGTTTTTTCCAAGTCATCTGCCTATCCAGGTGCATGCTTAAATATTTTGCGTGTTATTTGTGTTTCAGCATTCTCAATAAAGTAAAATAATGAGTGCCCTGGCTTATGTTTTATCAAGTCACAATACATAATTAAATCGTACACTTTACATCAACACACACCAAGTTGAACCCGAAATATAAAAAAAATCACTAAACTCTAAGCGCACTGTTGGACGTACTGTAATGCTATCTGGGACTTCGTAATAATTTCAGGTTTATAATCAATTTGGAAAGTGCCCCTGTAGCATTAACAAATATACCCTTTTTAAGATTGGTAGCTCTAGTATGGGTGAGGGTTCAGTTGGCTATTACTCTGACGGACTTAAAGAAACAGGTTTGACTACTATATACATTTATTGCCTACTTATGTACAAAACTAAAATAAAATGAATGTGTTTGTATAAATTTACAGTCTATATTATATTCGATTTTTCTTCCTGGTTCCCGGAGACGGTAGGCCACCTTGTGTGCATCGATGTATGCCCGTGGACTTCAAAGTATAAGGTCTGCGGGATCAAGTTGGTACAACTGGAAAACAAAATAAAAATTAAATGTGTCAATGAGTTGAGGTGTAAACAAAAGGAAGATTCTGATTTCGTTTAATTATGAAGTGACTGGTTCGGAATTATAATTTGTTTAAATTAAGTACACATCTGTACACGTGTAACTTCTTGTGATATGTTTAGAGTGCAGTCGACCTTTGACCGTGGATCAAAATTCCTTTCGAGGTTATCTTATAAAACGGCGCGTGTGAAGGCCGCTATAATGGGCTATCACAGGGTAAGTATCGAATTTGTACAACTGTTTACTATCTTCCACATGAAATGTGAACTGACTCTACAATTTGCAAATATTTAATGCCAACGAAATTTGCTCTAAAGTACTTTGAAGTAAATGTAAATTTAACTGTATGCTGACAGGTGTTTAGTGACTTTACTAGATTTGAGTTATTGTTACTTCAATTTTCGTCGATGTTATATCTGAATGTTAGCTTTATTCTTACGGAATAAACTCAATTGAAACTCGCCGATATTCCAGCCGAGTTCGATTGTATTTTATTCATTCTGTGAGATTGCCTGGATCGCTCGCCCACGAAAATAAGTTATTTCGATAACCAAATATAATCTTAATTCGTGTGCGAACGCTCGTGACAAACCTTACGGAATTATAAGAATAAAACATGCACCATCCGATTCCAGATTGGTGCGAAATAGGCTTATTGTTTTCAATTTACAAATAAATCCTAATAAACGCAGTCCGAGTCCAGAAATACGTTTATGTAGGCAGGTACCTGGGGGAGATCGAGTTAATATTTCGAATTATTCAGGTCGGTTTCTGGTGTCGGAGACGCGGAATCTTCCGCGGCCGAAGCCGCTGAAGGCGGCTGGAAGCCGGGTTAGTTTCTGGTGACCATCTCCTCGAGCTCGCTACGCGATCTGGTTTTATAGCTTATCGCGTTCCCTCCTCTCGTATCAACGTGCGCGTTCGTTTCGTTTGCGCACAGCGAGGAGCTGGTGCAATTCGAGCGCGAGCTGAAACTTTCCGATTGTTGCAAACCTATTGTTGCGGCGTTTTAAATGCTCTAATATTATATATTATAACAAAAATGCATTTAAAACCAGAGCGAAACGTTACAGTACAATAACAATAGCAAAAGAACTTGGAGAGTTCCAAATAATTCAACAAAACAAATGATAAGCAATGCCGCTATAGACCCCAAGTGATGATCTACCTAAGTCATAACTGCAAGCGGTAAATAATTCGATTTTATCTTTGCGGTCGCTCAATTACTCGATGTATTTAAGGTTTCGGAATTCATCTCGCCACAAAAGACCGTTTACAATGAAGGGATCTAACCTTGCACAACCACAAAAGGACTGAAGCAACGATGAGTATCTAGTGAAGGACCGCAGAAGGGCTATAAGACTGCAACAACTGTTAGCTTCATGGTAGAGGCGTAGAGTCCTCTCAACGTAAGATAGGGACAGGCACGTCACAGTTCGGCTGCGCGGATTTTTGTTACGTCACGCGCCTCAAGAATTGGTAGTGGCGTACAGGCATACAAGTGAACTCATCGCGTATCCTATCAACTACTAAACCCCCTGGTAAAAGGACGCCTATTTAAAAACGTGCCGTTGCTAAGTAACCATTGCCCATCGGGATAATCGCCAAATCACTGCGCACCCTGGCAATGATGACGTACCTGTCCCTATCTTACGTTGGGCGGACTCTAGGTTTTTCTCCGGGTGTGGAGTGCAGTCAAACGAAGGACAAATACAACGAAAACGCAGAAGCTGCTTGGTTATGAACAGGGTGGTTTAACGATCACTCCTAATTCACTTTTATGACTGACAACTTGCAGATTCACCGACGAAGAGTTCAAAATTGCTAGAGTCTATATGATGGTAACTGATCCAAATGGAAGAAAGACTAAAATAAATGTAAAGAGTATCAAAATAATAACATGCGTAAGAAGACAGATCACATGAGAATTTGCATCTTAAATACTGTTAGATCCTGGTTTAACCAGTCAAATCTCAGCAAATTACGAATTTAGTACAAAAACTCTGAATTCTATATGAACGATTATGAAAAACGAAGTTCAAGAGCCCAAGAACACTTTGAAAATCTGTCCCATAGCGCTACCAGTAATATTAAGAACCCTCACTTATGGCAACAAGAAATTTCGTCCTCAACATATTCGCAATTTCTAAAAAGCAGATACCAAACATTGCTAAAAAATGCTAGCTCAAGGATTTTTTAAGAATTGAATTTGAAAAAAATGTATAGGCAACCTAGCGTACACCATAAAAGCAGCCACGAGTAGGCAACCTTCCATACGCCGTGATTATTCACAAATGAATTGCAATTTTAAGGCACACTCGCGCCAGACCAAATGGATACTTTTATCGACAAGTGTTCCAAAGATTTTTAGTGTTTAACCGTAGCACGAGCTATATCATTTCCATCTAAATCTGATGCAGCTTAGTGCCTCAGAAGACAATATTGTTAATTTTTTGATATCATAACCAGTAAAACTGAAAACTGAGACTACGCCTTTCTTATTCTTCTCCGAAATTATTTTTTGTTTGTAGCCCTATACTTTTTTCTGAAGATACGAAGTTTTTCATTGGCGTATGGTTGCTACTGCGAGGCAAGAAACTTCCAAACATTAATGATATTTTACTCTCTACTGAATTATTACCTTACAATGCCCTAGGTCGCTAGTTTATTCGGTCGGTGAGCTATGAGGCTCTATCAGCATCGTCAGTGAGGCTAAGGATAAACTAATATTGTTTGAGGTCAGCTCATTGTCACCTAGAATATTGTACTTACACATGCCAACATTTTTTCCCAGACTAAGTCGTCCACTGCTGGACATAGGCTTCCCTCATGCCCCTCCATCTAATTCTATCATGTGCGATCTGGATCCAATATCCTGAAACTCTTTTTACATCGTCGGCCCACTTCGTTAGTGGTATACCTTCACTTCTGAGTGCGTCTTGTCTGGGTCTCTATTCTTCCATTCGTTTTGTCCATCTTTCATCTTTCAATCCCGTCACGTGCCCAGCCCAATTCAATTTCAGCTCAACTATTCTCGACCCAGCATCCTTGACCTTTGTTCGCTGCCTAATAGTGGCGTTAGGTATTCTGTTCCTTAGTGTTATTCCTAACATTGACCTTTCCATTGCTGCTTGTGTTACTCTAATTTTCTTTATGGTTTTCTTGGTTAATGTTAGTGTTTCGGCTCCATACGTGAGTACAGGGTATGCACTGATCAAACACTTTTCTTTTCAGGCATACCGGGATATCTGACTTAAAGATGTTACTCAGATTTTCGTAGGCTGCCCATGTTAGATTTATTCTCCCCTTAAGCTCGTGGGTTTGATTATCTCTCCCAATGGTTAACTCATGTCCCAGGTATTTGTATGAGTATACTTGTTCGATCTTCATATCATCTATTCAAATGTTGTCGCTGAGAACCAGGTTTGTCATATATTTTGTTTTTGAGTAATTTATAGCAAGTTCAACTTCCATTGAGGCAGCTTTGAGTTTCTGTAGCATTTTGTTTGCTTCGTCTATTTTATCTGTGATCAGGACGAGATCGTCCGCAAATCTTAGGTGGTTTAGTAGTTCACCGTTGATATTGATTCCACACTGTTCCCAATTTAGATTTTTATACATATACTGTTTTTATTTTTCATTTCTCTTCCTTCTTTCATTAGGGATTTAGTATTAACACTGATCTTGCTAGTATGTAGGTTTTGTTTAATACAGTATTTTTGAGTTGCTTCCTTTAGTGTTTTTACTATGGCGTCGTTTCTTTCTTCAATGCTATTTTCGTCTTTCACCCGACTTAGTCGTTCTTCTATCATGTCTATGTATTCTTGCCGTTTTTCAACTTTTGTCCATTTTCCATTATTACCTTTACTTTTAGCCTGTTTTTTTTCAGGGATACTTTTTTCGTGTTTTAGATTGATGATTATTGTAGCTCTCACCAAACGGTGGGCGCTTCCGATGGAAAATTTTTTATAACTTGCCGTTTATTTGAGATTATGAAGTCTACTTCGTTTTTGGTGAGAGCATTTGGGCTTCTCAGAAATCAAAAAAGGATTAGAAGAACTAGGACATATCGTAGATAATATTTGGAATATTAAACAGGGAATGTCAAAAAAACTGCTTCCAATGTTTATAGTGGAGCTAAAGCAAAAAGATATCAATAAAGAAATCTACAAAACAAAAATATTGCTGAACACTAGTGTTGCAGTAGAACCTCCACATGCCAAACGAACAATTCCACAATGCCTAAAATGTCAATGTTTCGGACACACGAAGAATTTCTGCCAGCATTATCCCAGGTGTGTCAAATGTACACAACTTCATTCCACACGAGAGTGTCCAAGAACAACTAAGGATGATAAGGTACAATGTGTAAACTGCAATGACAACCATCCGGCCGATTACCGTGGTTGCCTAGTCCACAAACAATTACAAGAAAAACTATACCCACGACTAAGAAGAGATGATACAAAATTATATAAAAGGCCATATTTCCAATCTGAAACAACACCAGGGACATCATACTCAGACAAAGCAAAACAGCAGACCCTACCGGCTCCACTCAACACTCCAGGAAACACAATACAATACCAATCAATGCAGCAAACTCAACAAATCAACGACATGGAAGAGATGAAGTCTATGATGAAAAATCTAATTACACAAATGGGAACCATGATGAATCTCCTTACAACGTCAATTACTAAACTAACATAATGGCGCAACTAATCAAAATTGTAGCTTGGGACGCCAATGGGCTAAGCCAACACGCGCATGAAATCACAATATTTCTTGAAATCCACAAAGTAGATGTCCTTCTCATTTCTGAGAAATTTCCAAATTACACAATTTATACAACAAATCACCCTGATGGCACGGCCCACGGCGGAACAGCTGTAATTATTCGAGCTATATCAAACATAACGAATTCGAAAAATATCAAACAGATCATATACAAGCCACAAATGTTTCAATAGAAAATTAAAACGTTCCATTTACAATATCAGCAGTTTACTGCCCACCTAAACATATAATCACTCTAGCAGGTTATACTAATTTCTTCAAGACTCTGGGCAACAGATTTATAGCAGCAGGAGACTATAATGCACTGGGGCTCCCGTTTAACAAGAACTGACGGGCGAAGATTATTGGCCGCTATTCAAGGTAACAATCTCACTTGTTTGTCTACGGGTGAACCCACCTGCCCACTGACCGTCGAAGAATCCCAGATCTTCTAGACTTCGGTATCACTAAATGCTTAAACGTGCGTCAGTGTAACATAGCATCCTGCTTCGAACTAGCAGCAGATCATTCAGCTATTCCAATAACTATATATTCATATATTACACAAATTCAACCACAGCCCTCACTCCATAACAAACGTACAGACTGGAAATACTTTCAAAAGAGACTCGAGCACTTAATAGATATACATGTTTCACTAAAAAATTACCATGACATTGAACGAGCAGTAGTCTCACTCACAGAACTCATTCAGCAGGTAGCATGGGAAGCTACTCCCGAACTGATAACCACCACGCCAACTAAAGAGATTCCTATCGTCATAAAATATCAAATAGCTGAAAAAAGCGGTCTCAGAAAACGCTGGCAACTTACTAGGTCGGAATTAGATAAGCGAGCCCTAAACAGTCCTAACAAACGACTAAAAACACTTCTTAGCCAACATACAAATCAAGGAATTCAGAACTACCTTGAAAACCGTACAGCAAATGAACGAACAGACTACTCACTATGGAAATCAGTACGGAAACTGAAGAGACCAACATTGCACATACCTCCTATCAAAAAGAAAGATGGCAACTAGATTTGCAGTAACAGAGAAAAGACAAATGCCTTTGCCGAACATCTCACCAAAGTCTTTACACCTTTTCCTTGTCAACTCCCAGGTGAAGAAACAGAAATCCTCGAATTCCTGGATTCACCATTTCAAATGAGCCTACCCCTCAAACCTTAAAGAAATAAGTAAGATCATTAAGCAATTACCAACAAAAATTATACAAGCTCTTACACACCTCTACAATGCAATCCCCACAACTCGGCACTTTCCAAGTCAATGGAAAACGGCACAAATCGTTATGCTTCTGAAGCCAGGTAAACCACCAGCTGAAATAACATCGTACAGGCCTATAAGCCTACTCCCTATCCTGTCAACGGTTTTTGAAAAACTAGTATTGCGTAGAATAATGCCAATCCTGGATAATCAAGAATTAATACCTAAACATCAATTTGGCTTCCGAAGTCAGCACGGTACTATCGAACAGGTGCACAGAATAGTGGACAAAATATACAGAGACTTGGAGGGAAAACGATACTGTTCTGCGGTATTTTTGGACGTGCAGCAAGCATTTGACAGGGTATGGCATCAAGGTTTATGCTACAAACTAAAAACGTACTTACCATATCAGGTATATGAACTATTGAGGTCCTACTTATCAAATCGGCATTTCTTAATAAAATACAAAAATGAAACCACGGCTATTCAACCCATCTCCTCAGGCGTTCCACAGGGTAGCGCACTAGGTCCCATACTATATTTGTTATACACAGCTGACCTACCTACATCTCGTCTAATATGGCTATACTAACCTCCCATGTAAATCCACAAGCTGCATCGAGATACCTCCAAGCTCGTCTCAACAAAATTCAACACTGGACTAGGACATGGCGAATTAGAGTGAACGAATCCAAGTCCCATCATGTTACATTCACTATGAAAAGGGATAATTGTTCACCAGTAACTTTAAATGGACATCAAATCACCCATACAGAGTCGGTCAAATCCCTTGTACTGCATCTCGATAGAAGACTAACTTGGAAAACACACATATTCACTAAACGTAAACAACTTGGACTACAACTTCGTAAACTATATTGGTTAATTGGAAGAAAATCAAAACTATCATTGGGATCACGGGATCTCCCTACGGGGAACTGCTTCTACATCAAACCTGGAAATCTTAGAAAGGTTCCAAAACAAAGTACTTCGAACGATCTTCGACGCACCGTGGTATGTCCCCAATAAAGTAATTTCAAGTGACCTGAGTGTATCCACAGTGAAATGTGAAATCCAAAATTACAGCAAGAGATATAAATACAGGCTAAGTGCTCACCCTAATGATACTGTGCATCGATTAATGGACTATAACAATGAACCAAAAAGACTAAAAAGGTTTAAACCATCGAAGCTACCAACACGGTTTGAACAGTAATTAAATTACTTTGTCAAACAATGTAAACAGTACCTATGTCATTATTATAAATTTCATACAAATTACACACAAAATACTAAGCTAATGTAAGAGGAGGGTTTTCTAGAACTCTACCTCACACGCCTAAATGTAAGCAGCAGTGTAACTGCATTTTACTCATAATCCGTATAAAATACTTATTGCCTAATTATATAGGGCAGATTGTATAATACATGAGTTACATTAAAAAAAAATATGCAGTAAAACAATAATTAGGAGTAATGTTGTAATTTTTGGTTTTTAGTTTCTAGTTATGGGCTTGCTCCTGTGTAACTAATTTATTACACGAACATTACCATTTAGTGGAATACATTTTTATACCGAAATGATCTCGCAGCGCGCTTCACTTCGTTATATTCTTTTCCAGATTTTATTATCTTTTTCTCTAGTTTTTTTTTCACTCTTCCTGTCGCACTTGCATTTTCCTTGTTTTTATTATTTGCTCTGGTTTTTTCTTTTTCCAATCAACTTTCTGCTTTATTTTATTTTTGTACCACCCTAAGTTTGTGCTAATTTTGAAGTAGGTTGGTATTTTCTATTAAACCATTTTTATTTGGTTTTGTTTTTGCGTTATTACTTTCTTCGGTTGAGTTTACGTCTGTTATTACATTATCATCCTCGTCAGAATCGTTTACCTTTGCTAAAAAAACATATATCTTTGGTATAGTGGTATACAAAATTACAATAAAAAATTGAACTTGTCTCACTATTAACTCCTAACTCCTAGATTTAGATTGATGCTACCATTTGCAAGAAAATCCGTATCCATTATTTTTGTTTTAATTAAAACATTAAGTAAGACAACACAAGCAACAGACAAGCACATGAAGTTAATAACGCTACACATTTATTTATACAGTCATTTATAATATGTTTTGAGATTCTACAGTTGGAACATTTCGACTTTTAACCTTTCAGGGTGGAAAGTCTATTCTAACTCTAAAAATATACAAATTCAAATGTCCCTAACTATTTTTTTCAAAAAAATTGGGCTAGAACGCTCCCGATCGTATAAGCAATCTATATGAAAAGACAAAAACTAAAAATTATCTGCTTATTGTTTTTATGTCAGAATTAATTCGGAAACTGGCTGTATGGTAAATTTGTCAGGATAATGTGAAGTTCCTGATCAAAATATTAGAGTTTTCTAGCTTCAGATGTGGTGATATATTTGGAAGAAAATGAATCGTTACTGGAGGTATTAGTGTATCCTCTTTTTTCCTTTTTCCTAGAGTTTTACACGAAGAAATTAACCGAGTAATCTATCTTTCTCAGGCGAAACTTTAATAAAACCCACCTGTCGTCCTTATCAGCTTAAGACTAGCCGCAGGATATATTGCACCCTGTTTTCATGAGCTCTGTTTCATTACTTTAAATTCTTTATTCGCGACGAGCTCACCTCGAAGAGCTCTCGGTAAAGAACTGAACCCACTAAATCTTCCCGCAATCAGAGGACAAAGAAGGGCATAAATTCCGGACACAAACCACCGGCGTGGTACTCGTGTTCTGTATCAGCTGCGCTCTATCTGTATCTGTCATCGTTTATTATCAGAGCTTAGCATCTTTCTGTTTTGCCAAAATTCCATTAAATGTGGAGCACGTTTCTTTCGGGCTGACATATTGTGATTTGGTGATACTGCGGTCTTTGTGCCTCCGTGCAGGCGTGAATTATTCGCACCCCAGCTGGTAGATTGAAATATTTTGATAATTCCCCGTGTCGGCGGTCTCAAATTCGCACGAACGTGCAAATCCTCTCTCGGCAAAAATGCTCACCCGGGTTCAGAGGAACCGAGAAAATGAAGTTGCTCGCTCGGAGAGACTGTAACACTCTAATCTAAATTACGTCATCGAGGAATTCATTTTCATCGAACAATCGCCCGAAATTAATCAGACCGAATTTAAACAAATCAGACGACAAAGGACCGAAATTAAACAAGTTTGTAGGAAAGCTCTGTTAAGTAGTTTCGAAGGAGAATAGATTCTCTGCATTCTAGTCCTCTTCAAAGCATTCCGCCTTTGTTACCTCGTTATTTGCGCTGCAGATGACTTATACCGATCGTTTTTCGATAAAACGGCGCTCTCGCGCTGCAAATTGAATCTTTTACTTACTCATTTAAATTTGAAAGATCTGTTTGACAAAAGCTCTTTCTCTAGAAATGAAACTGTCGAAAAGGCGTTTTTATAGCGTATCAGCCTTTGATAAGCTACTATCACTTAAACAAACATATTTATAATAATTTATAAAGTGTGATTTTTTTATTTTGTAATTCAGTTTGTTTGCGAACACAAAACAGCTTACATAAAATAGTAGACATTTGATCTGAGATAAGTTAGAAGTTCACAAACATCGTTTAAGGGCGAGTTGTTCAGTCATGGATTAACTGTAATCCCAGGTTAGTTACTATGGGTACAATTGTCTCAATAATTGTATCCATAGGAGTTGACCCGGATTAAAAGTTAATCCATGACTGAACAACTCGCCCTTAGTCTGTCAAAATAACTCACTTTTTTTATAGTTTAAAGTTTCTATTGCTTCACAAGAATTCAAATATGTAAAATTAAAGTATTTAATTGTTATATTGACAGCAGAAAATAGTTATGTATGGAACAAATGAATAAACAAACATTTTATCCATGAGGGGAAAACTTTAGCTCACTAGGCAAAGCTTAATGCGGTAAAACATTTCTATTCGTGTGTGGCATATAAGTTTTCCTTCCAATATCTACATTTAATTAATATAAATAGGTATTAAACATTTAATGATCATGCTGCCTAGTTCTGTGCTAGTTGCTAAGGTACACGAATGTATTGTGTTAGTTGCTATATATTGCGCACTGTTTTATTTGCTAGTAAATAAAGTATCATGTTTCCCATTTCTGTCATTAAAATGTTAATTTACCATAAAGATTTTAATAAATAATAACAGCTGTATAAGTAGATTTTTGGAAAAATTTTATAGTTTTGCAATGCGCAAAAAGTTGATATATAACGTTTTCATAAAGTCTCCGTGCTGCCTGATTACGATAAACGTGTAACTTTCTCGTTTGTTTATTATTCAAACTTTTCCTTCTGTGCAAAGTACGGGCGGCCCCACGTTGGGCGCCATAGTCGTGATTCCAAAGTTTTAAGCTGATATCAAATGACGTCACTACAGGGGCTCATTCAAAAGTTTTAAATATAATATAAAATCACACAGAGTGCTTGTGAGTCTTTCATACACCAAATATGTCCAGTTAGAAACTAGATCTCGTAAACCCAAAAGTATAGTTTGTATCGAAATAATATTAAACAAACTCACTTAACGGCCACGTTATAAAAGGTTGGCAATAACAAAATCACATACATTTTATGAAGGTATAATGTTTGTTTCTTATTGTACAGTTTCAATATTTAGGTAAAAATAAAAAGAAACTCAGTTGCCTAAAAATGTTGTACGTAACTCATCCGGAAATACGCTTTATAGGACTTCTAGGCTCTCAGGCATTGCCTTCGGCATTGGCCTGAAATTTTCCTACGCGTTCTGTAAAGATGCTCTTTCTGGACTTGTGACATAAACTACTATAAACATCGTGAAATGAATTAAATATTAGCTAATATATCGAACGAAAGATCAGGGTAATTTCAGCGCAAAATCAGGAAAATTCTAGCAAACACGATAGAAATAGCATACTTTTGGCTTACATCTGTAAAAAGGAGTTGCAATAAATAATTTAGTATTACATTAGAAAAACGAATTCGCTGCTTTTAAATACAGTATTGGCTAATGTTTGTCATAATTTGCAATTTAAAAGCGGGAGGAGCATCCTAGTTAAAATTATTAAATGCGCAGGCTATTAATTCAAATACGAAGACAGATGTAAAATTATCTGTGTATACAAACATGTAACCTCGAAAATTATATTTCTGCAGCTTAAAAACTCTATGAAGAAAGTAACATTCGTTTATATATCTTGATAAACCATAGATCTATTAAAATGCCTGTATGATTTGTGAATGAATACAATATCAGGCAATAGTGAACGGGGAAATATTTCGAAATGGTTGATCAGCTAATATCTGCTTAGGTTAAATTTTAGGATAAATGTGGACAGATGAACCAAATACCCAAATCGTCATGCACTTAGAGCCAAATAATAAGGATAAATAAAGGAATGGCTGATTAAGTACAATGTCAAAATTAAAGGCCAAAGTATAAAAATATAACTTTGTAATTTGATGACGCCTTTTCAAAATAATAAAACTAATTATTTGTTATCGATAAAATATTAAGCAGGATGGTTTTGAAGCCATTGCCAATATAGCCCTATTAGAATGGTATGGAGCTTTTCTAAAAATTACTATAATAAGTACTTAAACTCGCAATCCCATTTCAAAGCCATTTTAAGGGCACCCTTGGCATGACAAAATGTTTGTAAATATTGTGAACCAAGATCTCATCAGACTAGGTAAAATTTGTGGGAGATATTTTATAGCAATATACTCCACCATGATGATTATAGTGATCATTCAGATTCCTCAGCTGAAATAATGGTGGTGCAGTAGGAGTTAATTATTTGGCATCAACATTTTTGTGTAAAAATGCAAGGCTACCGTATATATTTCATAAAATAGATACGAAAAAATAGTAACATCGGCAAGGCTATATCACAAAGGAAAAGTATCCAAGAAAACAAAGTTAAAGATATACTATAGAATAGTTTAGTTAACTATCCTCACATGTAGAAGCGAAACATGGATATTGATAACAAATTTAGACAAAGTCACTATCATGCCTACATATGCAAATTTGAGGGTCGACTAGTTAACAGTGAAAACGGCATGGGTTTGTTACAAAAGCTTAAATTCATTCATTCATCAGAACAAAGAGGGCGCCAATGAGTCTATGTTCAATAAATGTGCTCAGATAGCAATAGAATTCATAAAATCAAAGAGTAACTAAAAAAAGAAGGTGACTTTTGAGAAAGCCTAAAGGACTTCAACCGAAAACGCTGGTGCTCGGCACATCACTAGAATCTCTGTAACAGGAAAAATAATTCCGTTGAGAGTTTGAAGGATCTAACGAGGAACAGCAGTACTGCTCACACGATTTCAAACTACTATCGCAGCTATGTGCACGACCATATTTTGTACTTTAACGGCGATTAAAAGCTCCTGGTCTCCGCAGCAACGAAACAGGTCAACAGCATATAACAGAAGGGAAACTCTAGAGATTGAAGTTAACAATACAAGCATCAAAAGAGGACATCGGACAGCAAAACCGATCAACACTACAGCATATGGGAGCAGGTATGGATATGAGACCAGAACAGCTAGATACGGGATTAGAACAGTGGCGTAACTATCGTATGTGCAGGGGGTGCAAAGAACCTCCGCGCAGAATGTATATAGGCGCCGCGGTAGCGGAGTTTTTTGTGAAAATAAAAGTTTTCCTAGAATAGAGGTTCAAAGCGACAACAGACTATGATACGTGAGCGCCACTGGGCTCTTTTGAGTGCGCAGTCTTTTCTCCTTTTGAGTAGATTAGAAGTTCCAGCTCTAGTGTGTGTTTGTGATTCTTAGATTGCATAGTGCATAGTGCATAGTAACATACTATAAACTCAAAGTTTTAAACCGCAAATTTCTGACGATTGCCTCAGATGCAGAGGTCATAGAGTGCCAAATTACTTCTAACTACGTATGAAACTGATCTCGATGACGGCTTACTAAAGCAAATTGTACAATTTCGATCTTCGTACACAACTAGTATTAAATATTGCTTATCAGTGAAGGAAACATTTTTTTAAAAAAATCCTAGAACCCGATTGCACCGCCACCTACCGGATCCAATTGTGAATCTATACCATACAGGGATCCTCTCAAACACACACACAAAATTTTATCAAAATCGGTCCAGCCGTTTAGGAGTTCAGTCACGTACACACGTACAGAAGAATTATATGTATAAAGATATATGGATAGGGCCATAATTATATATAACAGCAATAAGATAACATGAACCACAAAATAGAATGTTTGAGTAAGAAAGAGATGACCATACAACAAAATTACTTTAGTAGGCACAATTAGTTGACATATGTCATAATTAAAGTGAGCGTCAATCCTACTCGTATATTTGCTACTATAGTCTGTTTTTTTGCTTTATGATTCAGAGCAGGCTTTGCATTTGCATTTTTGTAACAGTGTAGATAGTTGGTTGCAAAGAAAAAACACTGTTAATGTCAAAAACCTGTCATAAACGTCAATATGTTAACTTATAAGCAGTATTATACTTAACAAGAGCTAAAATTACTGAACCATCGACATTAAATAAGGGATTGCTTTATTTTAAAAATGTTTATTTAAATATGATTGTTATCTAACAGTACAGTGACATAATAACATTTCTAGGCATCAATTTATTTTATAGGTACTAATGTAAAAATGTATTATTAGTAACTACTTATTAATGATTTTTGTTTACAGATCTGTGCTGTAAAAGTTATTATTTATGCTAAACATATAACAGGTATTTCAAAATAAAGAGATAAAAGAAAGCACTTTGGTAGAAATGACGTGACTCTTCTCACACAACAGTTTTCGGGAAAAATGCAATATCGTTGACCACCTTGAAATTGTTGACTCAGTTCTCTTTGTAAAATCAGTTCTAAAACGTAACTACCGTTGCTGGAGCTAGTAATATAGGTGGGTACTAAATACATACAAATATCAAACTTCAGCTAACCTAAATCCGTACATTTGTATGGATACTCTGCACATGCTGGAGAAGTGGTCTACGATATTGCATTTTAGCCCAGTTTTCTTCCATTCACAATGTTGTACTTATATCTCATTTTTCTTAATCTGTAGTATAATTTTGAACGGCACCCAATATATTTTAGTTCTTCTCTTGCACATCGTAATAAATTATTCAAAGTAAAAATTTTTTATCCCAAATTTTCTTCGTAACATCCCCCTTGAAACTATATTCCCCCAAAGTTAGAAATTCCTTTTCTTTATTTATATCTTCATTCGGTTGTTGCTGGAGTTGTGATTTTGCTTTATTTAGAACATTAAACACAGTTGCATTCGAAATCTAACCTTATAGAAAATTGTTAGAAAATTCATATCTGTGTAAATCTCAACACTACTTACATCAAATATTTCACCAACCCTTCCTTTTCTTAATTTACCGTTGATATCTTTTATAGTAGTACAATGATTTACTATTAATCCTGCTTTTCTGTGGTATTTAATTACGCTTTGCCGAAGTGTCAACTTGACAATTCCGGTGACTTTGATTTTGACGTTAGGTATATTTTGTAACTAAACTGTTGTACACTGCTAAAATAATATAAATGCAAAGCCTGCTCTGAATCATAAAGCAAAAAAAAAAGAGTATATGTTTATCTCTTTTTTACTCAAACAATATGTGTTATTTTCTTGTTTATGTTATCTCATTGCTGTTATATATAATTATGGCCCCATCGGTATTTTATTTTTCTTGTGAATTATTTAAATTTGTATTCCTTTTACGTGGTTTTTGATTTTTGTATTTTCCTATGTATTTTTATGTTTCATGTTATATTTTGCGAGTGTTTGATGTAGTGGTAAAATCTGTTCTACTTTATGGGTCGGAATCGTGGACGGTTACAGAACTGGTAAAGCAGAAATTGCAGGTGTTTGTAAATAGCTGTTAGGTGGCCAGTCATTAATATCGAAAAAAGATCTTTGGGACCGAACAAATCAGGTGGACATTAATATAGAAACTAAGAGAAGAAAATATGGATGGTTAGGGCATACGTTGCGAAAAAATAAAACTGAAATTTGCATAAAGTTTTGATTGGAAACTTTAGAGTGTCAGAAACAGAGGACACCAGCGAAAAACGTGAAGGAGAACTGTAAAACAAGAGACAGGAAAAACTATAGCACAACTGAGCCAAAGAGCAAAGGAAAATGACAACTGGAGAGAATATACGAATACCCTATGTCCCAATAGGGAATAATGAGATTATTATTATTATTATTATTATGTTCTATTTAATGTTTTATGTTAAGAAAAGAGCTTATTAACTTACTTTTAAATTTAAAGTGTTGCATGACCAAAAATTACCCCCCTTTTTTTTCTGAAACTTCTTGTCTACAGCGGCTATCATTTATTCTTGCACACCGGCGCCAAACCGTCTTGTTACGCCACTGGATTAGAACGGTTCAAAGCTCAAATTGGGCTGATAAGGCCAGGCATATTATCGCTGACAGATATCGGAATATCAAAATGGGCGGAAATTCGCCAGCGGCCAGCGACGAAAGTACGAGAGCGTAGTATATTGAAAGGGCACAAATTAGATGATGGGGGTATTTAAACAGACTAGCAAAATGACGACAGACAAAGAAAGTATGGAAAGCCAAAGCAACCGAAGAAAGAGAAGAGGTAAACTAAGAAATGAACAAAATTACATGGTCAGTGAAATACTGGAAAGAAACGGCGCGATATGGAACCAGGCGGAATCACTGGCTAACAGCAAAGAGTTACGAAAAAGATGGGTTAAAGATAGTATATGAAGAAGAGGAAAAGATTATATATACAAGGTAAATCAGTATAACTGACTTTCAGGAATGATCAAAATACGTGTTTTGATATATGAAACCTATGTTTGGAAGTACTTTCCTTCGGTGCTACAAGGCATCTTAAGTCAATTACGTAATTTTCTATGTAGGTCGTCTGCCTAATAAATTTTTATAGTTTGAGTTCTCTATTTAAACACACTTGTTTTGGTCCCTTCTATCATTCGTCAAGATTTCTATATGTTGTTCTAATTAACCCGGTGGATATGTTACGCATAAAGTGCGTACTTAGCGGTAGAAATTATTTTGTTGCATAAATTTAGTCGCATGAAAGCATCGTTAGTTATACTCGTTAATAGTGTGAACAGTTGTTTAGTCGCGGTTCGCAATATGCGCCTATAGTGGCTATCCGCAATACCATCAAACTTCGCTGGACTTTCTGACAGCTCTCGCGAATTTCCTCTGTGCTTTAAAAATGTTTGTCTTGTCGTACAGGCGTCTGTTGTTTCGGCCTTTAAAAATATTTTGCTTGTATGGCCGCAGTTCGGCAACTTATATGTAATGTTCATGCCCCGGAATTAGCCCGTTAGCTTCCTGTAATTGGAGAGATTCTTTGTGAATGCATCACTTTGCTGTAGATTGTCTGGAGCACGTATTTTGGGGCATATAAAATCTACCTCTATTAGACGGGCCATTCATTATTGATTGTTAGCCGTCCTCACTAAAAAAAGCCTATATTTCAGGATGAGTGTTTAATCCATTTTGGTTTTAGTAGCGTATTGTATTTCACTCTTTGCATACGGCGTTCTCGCCTTTCCCGAGAGGTTCTAAAATTCACCGATACAGTCTGCCTTGGAAGGCGTGCATTCTGTCCGTCCTGCGAGCATTATTTCACTTTTATTGTCATCGCGTGAGCAGCCCGCTTTGCAGCCATTTTTTGCTTGCGACCTTGTGATTTCTACAAGCACTCTTAACGTGCTTCCAGCATAGCTGTGACAGCTCCTTTGAAGACTATTTAGCCATCAGCGGCAGAAGCTTAAACTCTCAGACAAGTAATTACAACCTAGTAAACTGCGTCGTCGCAGCTCCATCAGAGTTGTGAAATTATACCTTTTTGGTGCAGCGTTCTGACCTTCGTGTGGTACTGTTCAAACCGACTCACCTGGTTGGTTTCCTTCGAGATCGATTCTAAATTGGTTTAATGATATTTGCCCTAGGAACATTTAGGTGTTGGTGTGGAGTAAATTGGAGTAATCTTGCTTTTATTTTATACCTATGTGTTTACAATGTAATATCTTTAAACAAGGATGAAGCACTGCTCTAACTATGAAAAGAGCTGAAACTCATAAACTAGGATATATTGGGATTTCCGAGGTAAAAAGACGAACTGAAGGTTGCCTAAAACTGGAATCGGGAAATGTTCTGCATTACAAAGGCAGGGAAAATGAAACTCTAAACAGAGTCGGCTTTCTTGTAACAAAGAAACATGTAGCGAAAATAGAGCAATACGTGGGAATCTCATAAAGGGTAGCACTTATCATTATGAACATAAATAAAACGAAGAACATCGACTTGAAAATACTACAAGTCTACGCCCCAACAAAGACACATACGGACGAAGAAGTAGAACAGTTTTTACTAACAACTAACCGAAGCATTATATAACTACAAAACCACATATGCATTAGTTATTGGGGACTTTAATGCAAAACTCGGGAAAAAACTAGAAGAAACGGAAACCAAAATTGGAAAATTCGGATATGGAACACCGAACGAACGAGGAAACACACTTATGAATAATTTAGAAACAAATAGACTATATCCTTAAACTCCTTCTTTCAAAAGAAAGCCCAAAGAAAATGGACTTGGATTCATCCAAACGGAGTCACAAAGAACTAGTATGACTATATTATAGCAAAAGAAAAAGGTATAGTACAAGACGTTACTGTTCTCAATTCGATATCAATTGGAAGTGACCATCGCTTGGTACGAGCTAAAATAAAAATTAAAACTAAACAAGACAGAAAAATATACAAATCATCTTCAAAGAAGATAGACACAGAACTATTAAAAAACAATAAAACACATTATATAAATTATATAAGGTTCACTTGGAAGAGCAGAACACACTTGTGTTGTTCTGATTGTGACCCCTTTGGTCCCCACTAACGAGTACCTGGAATAATTACTCCTTTTTCTTTTTTTTGTAAATATCTCATTTTATTTTATTTTATAAGTATTTAATTTTTAGATTGTGTTTACTTGTGTACTTGTTAGTAGCCAATAAATAAATATTATTATTATTATTATTATTACTTAAGAGATTCCAATGCAGATCAAATCAGACCCACCAAGAAGACCGCATAAAAAACATAATTGAAAGAAACCGCAATATTAAAGAAATGAAAGTGAGGTTAGGTAAACAGAAAATAGTCGTGCTGAAAGATCAGGATGTAGAAGAAACAGATGCTTCCAAGATAATAAAATAACTGCAGAATACTATAAATATCTATACAGTTCAAAAAAGGACCCACCACAATGCTCAACAAAAAACCTGTCGAGGACAATAACTAACATTAATTCAGAAGACATACCAGATATTACCAATATAGGTGGAAAGAGCCATATAAGAAACTAAACGAAACAAAGCATCGGGAAATGATGGAATATTGGCAGAGTTATTAAAACAAGGAAGAAACAAAACGATAGATTACCTTAAACTGTTGTTTAATAAATGCCTAACAGAAGGTAGAACACCTGACCAATGGAACAATTCCAGAACCATATACTAATATACAAAAAAGGAAATCCAGAAAATGTAACTAACCATAGACCGACATCGAATGCCCATCAAAGGAAGAGTGAGACAAAGAGACACAATCTCACCCATGCTGTTTACCTTAGCCATGGAAGACATATGCAGTTAATTGGTATAACAACGGAATCAACATAAATGGTAAACACCTCAACCACCTCAGATATGCAGACGATGTGGTCATAATTTCATCTAGTTGGAAAAACCTACAAAGCATGATATTCGACCTTAATGAAGCGTCAGTTCAAAGAGGACTTAAAATTAACTTAAACAAAACAAACTTCATTACCAATACAAACGAAGACTTTGCTGTAACACTAAATACATCAACAACAGAACAAGTAGACGTATATATTGATATGATCATGAAATGGCAAAGCAGTTTATAACTCAATAGTAATAAATCAGCTTAATAATGATATTCATAAAAGGATATTGATTGGGATGACTTCGTTTTATCATTGGAATTTCTATCCCCTACAACGATATTTGCAGTTCATTTGTAAATAGTCCAGTTATGGTTGTAATTGTGATTTAAAGGTTATTCTGTGAGTCAAGATTTATCTGAGAAAAGTAATTATTATAATAAAATGTAACACAAAAGTTCTTACATATTTGGTTTATAAAAGGGTTAATGTCGTCATGTAGTTGGAGACAGACACACCTGAAAATTGTTAACCTAAAAATTATGCTTATTGACAATTAAAAAATCCATAAAAATTAAAAATATAAAAATTTATATTATCTATTGTTTGATAACCAATGGTTTTGGTGGCTATTTTAAAATAACAGAACAAATGGGGTGTAAAAATGTATGAATTAGATTGACACAAATCCAAGTTAAAACTGAATTTAATAGTCAATTTTAATTAATAATATACTGGTATGTACAGTTACATATTTTCATACACATAAATAATTCTATACGAAATAATTAAGTGCGAAAATGGAAAAACTAAGTGAGTGCATACACTTACACTACAAAAAGAATTGTTTCCAATCACGAGAAGGATAGTTGTTGCCGAGATCAAGTGAATTGGAAAACACTAGAGATAAAAAAGCTCGAAGAAAGAACATTACCAAGTAAGTGTATACTACTACAATTAGAAACAAAACCAATGTAAAAAGAAAGCAGTAATCAGAAGTAATTATCTGCTACTTACAACGATAAAATTCAATTCAATTGAACAACAAATTAAATAATTAATCATTGTAAACATACAGTATAAATAGTTTAATTTGCTGGCGCTCATAATATTTGGTAATAATATCTTACAAGACACCGCATACCGTCTTCACTGAGTTTAGCTGGGTAGTCCTCAAACGTCGCAACGATACGTTTGCGAAAGTTGAAGATTGATCAAATTTATGAAAACCTAAAAGGTAAAACTGTGAGAAAATTAACAGAAATCTATGAACGACCAGAAAACCTAAATATTTTTCAACGATATATAAAGACTGTCAAATAATTAAAAAATACTAACAGTAACATTACATTGAACATAATGGAACCATATAAACAACGACGGTGTTTATCAAAGCGAAACTTTAAGCAATTTATACGAAGTTAATAAAAAAAATCGAAATTAGCCAAAAAGCATCAAGGTAAATTAAAGTAACATTGCACAATAAACCACATATCATGAAAAACGAAAATCAAGGTAGAGGGTTAATTGACGATAACATATATGGCATAAGTGAATAAAGAAAAATTTTATCCATAAGGGGAAATCTCAGCTCACGAGGCAAAGCTGAGTGAGCTAATTTCCCTGAATGGATGAAATCTCTTTATTCACGTGTGTCATATAAAATTGTTTTCATTGCCTCCATTTCATTATGTAAATAAGTTTTAAACATTAATAAGTAATTTTAAATAAGTAATCATATCTGCTTGTTTGCTAGTTACCAAGATACACGTGTGTATTTTGTGCTATGGATTATGAACTGTTTTACTTGCTAAGTAATAAAGTAACACCTTATCCATCTTGATCATTAAAATGTTACTTTAACATGGAGATTTTAATAGATAACACAAGTTCAAGTTGGATTTTTTTTTTAAATTAGGAATAAATTGCAATTCTGCTCTATTTGACTTCGCACGACCTGCCGAAGTATTACTTTCGGGTTCGACTATTTTTACTGATTTGCAACTTCTGCTACAACCGCCCAATCTTTCGCAAACAAGCCAAAATTGTATAAAAAGCCTCATGAAACTGGGCAACCCTTGCTAACGAAGCAACTCTTTTGGAGTTAAAGAAACGTCGAAAAGTGCAGTATAAATGTGTCCGCCAGATGGATGTAAACACGCTATCTCGAGAATGACATAACCTAGTACTGAACAGCTGTTGTGCAATTTTTATTCATTATACCAGTTATAGCCGTTAAGCGCGTAACCATAGAGCACGATGGTGTAATGGTATAGTTTGAAACTGGATACCGAAGATATTTTTTTTAATTATTGAAAGAGCGAATACAAATGTTTATTCAGGGTCACCTTCAAATGTAAAATGCCACATTAGAGGCGTTTTCCGCCCCACACTGAAAGAACCATTTTAACAGATTACGAAAAATAAATCGATGTGTCTTAAAGGGTGGGTCTCCCAAAGCTGGATGGCAAAAAACACTACATCCCAACACTCTGCGGAAGTATCGATAAGGCGCTTACACCTTCTCATCTTGTTTCATTTCTTTATGTATATATTGTATTAGTTTACTGACCACATAAATTCTGACTGCCTAAGTAACAGAATAAATAAGATCAACATGAGCACAGAATTGAATATTTTATTTATTGCAAGATAATCAGTACTTTACATTAATAAATGCACTTGATGTGAGCAGCAGTAACTAGTAATTTGACAGCTACAAGTTAGCATGAGACAAGGCAGGTTTCAGAAGGGTTACGTTCAGAGTTTCAGATATGATAAATGTTCGGAAGGGCTAATGCAATTTAACTTGTAACTGACGGATTTGAGCTTAGTAACGTCAAACATAATGTGAATAAAATGATACAGAATGATTTGTTAAGTATAGAAATTGTAACAGCGCTATGTATTAAAAGTTTACAAGCCAGCAAACGGCAAGCTAACTGAAACGTAAACGAAAAACAGCAAAGCAATCGTTGCAATAGAGCAATGGAAAAATGTAAAGCAACGGATCGAAAGACAATTAGTGAGATGCTAAAAGAACTCAAGTGTGTCAGTGCATTATAAACCAAAGTAAATATTAAAATCAAAGCAAGCTGTGGTGACCTTTATCCCAAGAAAAGGACAATTTAGTGAAAATGCAAAGACATGCCATTAAAACTGTAGTCCATAAGTTCAAATATGTAATCAAACCTAATTTCTTTTGAACAATTGTAAATCTAGTTCCTTAGTTACGCGATAGTCAATTGCCATGACGAATAAAACAAGATGAAAATTTTCATGTTGAGTGCAAGTTAAGCTCCACTTTTTGTACAGAAATTAATAATAAAAAGTCTTTTTGTTGAGTCAAATTTGTGTTGGAGTTTTTACCAGTGTTGCTGGGCATCTGCGGGTGTAGTATTCAAAAGTGCAAGTGTTCCAAAGATAGTGCAATTAGACCAGCAAGTTTCCACCTGGTGCGGCGTTGAGTGCGAGCCAACTTCGGTGACGATTTTGAGGCAGTTCCAGACATCGGAAGATAGATCTTTTTGGTGCTACGTTGAGAGAAAAGCTTTAGCAACCCGTGGGTAAAATAATTAGGACCAGAAACAAATTTCCAAGCGAGTATTTGCCGTGGTGTCCTTCCAGTGTACCAACCAACAGCGGAGCACCTCTCCAAAAAGGTAAAATTTCACAGCAAGAAGTTCGTGCAGACTCGTAGAAACTGGGGTTTGTGAAGCCTCGTAGAAACTGGGGTTCGTGAAGAATAGAACTTTTCCGAGAAGTTCAACGTGTTTCCAGAATCCCAGGTTCATCCAGCTTCGAATAATTTAGATAGCGTTTTTGCCGGAAATAGGACAAAAGCACATCTGAGCGTTGGTTTTGACGTCCTCCTGAAACAAAACGAGGTCAGCCGTTACTACGTCACAGAATTAATTGTATTTACCTGATGCATTCTTGCCATTTTCGTGTTTGCAAATTCAATTTTACGTTATTTTGGCACTTACGGATCATGTGTGGATTGCACTAAATTCAGAGGTTATTTAACCGTCAGTTGGGAATGGTACATTTGCCCTAATAATTGAGAGTAATTGTGATACAAGGAATTATTTGTCATACAAAGTTTTCTACTTATTTTATGAACCGGCCCCTTAAGTTAAGAATTGTTTCATGTTTACCGGAGCTAAGCGCAAATTTATTGCAAATAGGTAAACTAGAGAAAAAGCAATAACTCATTTATTTTTGGTAATTATTATTACATTTTTTTAATTTGCTCTGAATTTGACAGGCAGTTCTTGATCGAAACTATACAATTCATAAAATGTAGTAACCCCTGCCATAATTAGAAATTTTATATTTTATAAACCATATTATTATTTATAAAGTGAGGCTGCTATTACAATATTAAGTTATAAGTACCAATTATTCGTCATATTGAAATAAATATGAAAGGTAAAACTAAAAAGCAGCTTTAGTTTTTGATCGTTTATCAATATCGAAGTTTTGCTCATTGTGTATAAAACCCGCAGTTGGACAAGTACCTAGTGCACTTTTACGATGGCTCCCGATAACCAGCGTTACAGCCAGCACAATAAAGTAACAAAATATTAAAGCTGTGAGTGCAAAACTTCAATGGTATAAACAGTTTGCCTTTGATGGCGCTGTAATACAAGATTGGCCCATAAATTCTTATCGCCCTGTAACACATGAAATGGCTAATCCAAGATCAGAGAATTACGTCGGCTATTAAGCCACTATCATTCGTCAAAGCCATATTCATGCAGCTGCGACTGGCCATGAGCAGAAGAGCTTCTCCAAATTGACCGATGAAGGCAACAATATCTTTTACGATACACCTCCGTTCAGAGCATCGTATAAAGATCAAAACGCCAGACACAATTCGAGCATATCTCGTCTCAGATTTTCTATGACCCATTAAAATATAATGGATCATTAAATACGTGTATCGATTGGAGCACTGCGTGTGAGCCCCCGAAGGCTGAGCTTGAGCCCTTGCGTCCGCCTAATTTAAGAGTACGGATGACTTGTAATAGAACTTTTCGACTGAATAATGCAAGTTCCGCTGCCACGCTCTGCCTGAGCTACTGTCTGACGGAGCTTAAGGACGAAATGGAACCGACGGAGAATAATAGAAGCGCAAATTCAATTTGCGATTTGAAAACTTAATTATGTTATTACTAATGTGTAAGTTTCTCGTTCCAAATCTAAATACTCGGCTCCTTCGAAAATAATTGCCCATTGTAGTTGCCTGGGGCGAATATAAAGTTGCCCATTCTAAAGCCTCCGAAATTTCTATTTAATGCAATTTAGACCGGTACGCTCATTGCGCTCAGCGCTGAAGGCTTCGGCAGCACTTACATGCTGAAACAGGAACGGTGTTCGGGATAACAATGAATTCATTTTCTTCAAAATACCCATAAATTTCGGTCCTACACTACATTGCGAGTATTGAAATTCAACAGCTGAAATGTAATCACATGACATGTTGTAATGGTTGTAAAAGCAAATAATAAGTTTAAGTAAAAATAATTGCGAATTAAGATAATCTTTTAGTAAGTACATGACGTTGGACGGGAGCTAAGTTAAATTAACACAACATCGTAGGAAATGGTACACAAAATATTGTTACTGTGCTAACGATGGATTTCAGCGAAGCAGCGTAAGAAGGTTTCGTCTTAGTGTCTCTAGTAGGAATGTGCTGATTCCAATTACTAGCTTTACGTTAGAATTAGTGGTCGTTATAAAATGAATATAATAAGTTGATACAGATCCTGTATTCTCCAATATTTTCGTTGGTTAAAACGTATTCCAATTGTAGTCGTGAGGATGATGTTAATTTTCTATTATTGTTAGTTATTTGGGAGGTAAGGTGAGTTTAAGTCAGCTCTTGAGTTTTTTATCGTATGGTTTATGGTAGAAAGGCCGGTGGCAAAGTTATCAGGTTGCGCGAATGCCTCTGACGTAACCTAACGACTGCTACCGGGACCGACGGCTGAAGTTGCTCTCCGAGGAACGGCTGGCTGCGATTTTACTACAACGGACACCCATATGCCGACCGCCGCGAACGTTGCGTAACTCTTGAGACTATTTTATCAGTCCTTGGAACTCCAGAAATAGAAAATGTATACACAATATGTACAGAAAAATTCTCCAACTGAAACAATGCTGAAAACCTACAACACGCAGTTCGAGTACAGCTGGAAGCAATTTTTGTAATAAAGTGTAAGTTCGTCCGGTGATGTCTACATACCTAAAGCAACAGAAATGCAGCACCTTTACTGCAAAGAAGGGCACTAATCTTTGCACCACCTTAAAAAGCAAATATAAATAAGCTTCTATTGTTACAACGTTTTTGTGTCACTATACAAAAATTGTTTTGAAATGATATCTGTACTCAAGTATGTAACGTGAAAATTCCCACTTGTAGGGACCACAGTCGCAAAAGAAGAAACAAAAAAATAAATTTGGAATTTATTCTTTTGGTGGTTCAGAGAAATTTACAAAACCAATCGCCACTGAAAAGCAATATTAAATGATACCATGTGCAGATAAAATCGTTTAACTTTTAAGGCAATAGAACTTATAGTCCTGATACGTAGATTGCTCCAAAAGCAATTACCAAAATATTCTTTCCGGTGGCGTCATTGTTAGATAATGTCATTACCCTGAAATTTTGTCAACGTAGTTTAAAATTGTTAAAAGATTTTATTTAAAACACCATCTTCAACTTTGCTAAGATCATTTAAAAATTGAACACCAAATTGAATTTGGCGCGCAAAGAAAGGGAAAAGGATAGAAATTTGTATTTTAGTTTGGTTGAACCAGTGACTTTAAAGTCAGCACGGGGAAAGTAACTCAGTTAAGTTGGTGAAGCCATATCGTGCAGCTTGACAACTCTCAGAGTCTCAGACTCTCAGACTACTAAGTCTGAAATTCCGAATCCCGTATTGTCCTGAAGAATACCGAGGAAATTTCCTATCGATCTCTGATCGGATTTAAACGAAATCGCTATCATTCATCAACGCCTGATATTGCAACCATTTCCGCTTGTTGATGAATCCCTGAAGAAACTTGCCGTTCATGCTGAATGCTAATAATTTTGAGCTGCCGTTGCCCATTCTTCAAACAAAACTCTGGAGAAGATCTTTCCCTACATAGAATGCAGAATTGACGACTTTCCAGCTCGTCGAGCTATCTATCTGGCCTACGTTTCGAGCCACGGGTTCCATTGCGCAAAGCCCGCCTTTCATCGCTCAACTTTGGCTTTGAGCCATCGCCTGATCAATCTTTTCCCCAGCTTCGGTGGTGCACCGCTCGTGTTCCCATATAACTGAATTCGCTGCTTACAGCAAAGTCGTTTATGGTTTACTATTTTATTTTTGTATGATTGACCGTCATTTGAATGTGTTTTATGCACCTAGAGTAAAATATTGCATATGTTATTACGACCACTTTTAAGTATGTTGTAATGTGTTAGAACAAGAGAGACTGTTGTACCTTGAAATACTTTTTCGTTTTTAAATGTAAAATATAATTTTTCAAAAATATTAAATTTTTGTATTTAAGTATGTACAATGATATAATAATGCACATATTTTCAAAGCAATGAGTGAGAAATCCTGCCAGATAAAATTTAACAAGGTATTTTTTCCAGATACAGATTTGTGTACCTTGGAACACACCTATTTGTACATCTTGTAGCTTGAAACAGTGCTTCTTAGATCTTGAAACAAAAACTTTCGTTCCAGAGTATCACTTGAAAATCAATAATAATAATCAGATAAGTAGTAAAATCTTTTATTAGGAACATTCGTAACAAAAATTGGCATCTTACACGTTCAGATCGATAAAGATTAACTGGGTTAGGCAGCTTCATTATAATATCTTTTTGTCTGATCAGATTTTTTTATAAATATTTTATATAAATAAACAAACATAAAAATATGTTTGAAATTCCCGAATATTTTCTTCCTTTAGCTCCCTAGACCGCGTGATTATCTGAATCAGGATTTCTTTCACATACTCTTTTCTGCACCTTCTTCTTTTTTTATTTTTCGCTTGTGCGTCTTTGCTTCTTTTTTTTTATTTTATAATTTCTTCTCTTTCTGGAGTGTCTGCTACTACACGTGTTTTACTTGCCTTTGTTCCTCTGTTGCTAACTTTTCCAGCTGTAACTTTCCGATATGGCCGAATTACTTCTGGTGTGATAAAAATCCCAATGCTGTCAGCAGTTGGAGTATGAGGAAGTACATGCATATTTCACAAGTAGATCCTGGCCTACCAGAAGGATCACTTAACGATTCTGGTGTTGAGGCAACTTCTGTGTTATTAGAAACGAAATTCATGAATTCAGGTGGGGGACGATATGTTACATAGAAAACAAGAAAATCTTCTTTACAGAATACATTCCTGCTGAAGGAATTAGTGCCCTACTAACGGAGATATGCCTTAAAACTTAATTCACCACGGCAAACTTATAAACACATATAAAAATGGGCGATAATTAACACAAGCAACACTTAGGACTTAGGACAAGCTCGAAAGCGGAAGCAAAATGTACAACTCTATGTGTGACACTGGCAATTCTACACGAAATGTGGGGTATTTTCTACAAAGTTTAGTGAGAATACAAGAGAGTTGTGAAACATTAAATTGGCATAGAGGGCATCGATAGTACCGCTGCAGAACGTAACAAGGCGATAGAGGTTTATTTGAATGCATCCGACCTAAACTTGAAAACAATACGAGATTAGAAACTTTAGATATGCATTAACAAGTATTGTGTCAGCTACCAGCCACAATAAATAATAGTGAGACTTGGCCTACTAAGTCATTCCAAGGATTTCTTTAGGCAAAAGTCAGAAATCATGAAAGCGTAAATGCAAGCAAACGTAAACGAACTAGTACTAGTTCAAATATTGCCAAAGTACTAACGACGGAAAGCTATTTGAACAATTTGAACAGATTAAAGAAAGTAAAATCTAATTCAAAAGAGAAGCTGATTATGCAGAATGAATCAGAAATCATAGTGAGCAGAAAAGGAAAGCGAATTTGGTGGTACCGACATCGACCTTCCAACGACCTATCGTCGCACTGCGGCGATGTTTGAGGGGCAAATCTAAAACAAACAAAATTAAATGGCGGCGTTTGTTGACATAAGCAGTCGGATTTGTATGGGGTCGTTTTAGGAGTAGTTAACCCCTAGGTATATTTCTTCGGTATAAGAGGTGTAGTGCTGGAACTACAACACCAATTGGGACTTAGGGCTAGTGGCTTTTCCAGGTTTAGCTGGACTCACAACTCGCTGGTCTCAAGTATCTTCAACAGCCCGAGTATCTTCTTCCCTTGCGGGTCCTCCCGCTGTGTGGGCCATCTTCTAGTGTGATTCAGGAGAAAGTGCGTTGTGGTTAGCTGCTCGGGGATACGCACATCACTGAGCTGTTGCTCTTATCAACAACTCGGTGGCATTCAAATTCTGGAATATCATTTATAAGTAGATTATTTGCATAGGTGCAAAAGTGACAGTTAATTTAAATTATAATCTTGTTAAGTATCTAATATACTTTGCATCATCCTCATTTGTTGAAATGCATTGCCTTTTTTTCGTTGTGATCACGTTAATTCGGTGCTGTAGTTAATTGGTTTGGCACTATTGGGTGAAAATCAGCTAATGAAGTAAAACGCGTTTTTGTTAACAAAGAAATACCCGCACCAATTAAAGTTTCTTTGAATCTAAATATTGTTAAGCAATCTCATATGGATAAAATAATCGGGTATTTTATTATGAACCCACAAACCCTAGACCAAATAAGCACTCCAAATAATTTTATTAAACAACATATTAATGCAAGTAGGGCAGATCAATCCACTATTAGTCGCTAAACAAAATTGTCAAGGTATTTCAGAACATGCAGTTAAATACAAATTAGAGACATTTATTTCATAGACCTATGAAAGTGTCCCATTAAATCCTATTACATAAAATCACAATTTTATAAAAATGCGGCACGCCATCAAATAAATTAATTGGCCCTCGACGTGAACGCAAAATGCATTGCACTATATGTCCTAATTTACGCATGAATAAAGAATTTAATATTAATTTTATACACTTTTATTAATTTTAACATTTAGAATGTTTACGTTTGTAAGTTGTTGAGTTTAAGTTTTTTCTCTCTGTATTAATTTGTCGTCTAATATTTCACGTTAACAGTGTACTCTCTAATAATAAAACTGCATAGAGCCGTACCTGCGTTAGGAATGCATCGTGAAACTTAATTAACCGTGTGCAACGTTAAACGCAAAGCGAATTTCGCCATACGAATAACAAGCATCTTCGACAGCCTAACAGTAAGTAAGTTGATGGGTATCAATTCTTCTGTGGTTTACAAGGCAGCGTTTGCCATCTTCAGAGCGTATAAAAAAGGTACGGAAATTACAGCATCCAAACCGTGTATTTGGCAAGCTTCAAGGTTGTGTTGTGACGTCAGACGACCAAGCGTCGTCTCAGACATTTCGAGACTACTCCGCTTAATTTCAGTGTAGTTAATTTCTATGCCTCACGCTGGTCAAGGTTGGATGAATTAATACAGGGCCAAATCCGCATACGACACAGTAAGTTCGGGCCCACTTGTACGTAAAATGTTTTCAATTTATAAGCGATAAGCAGTCCTTTCCGCGGTGTGAGAATCACGCTTAAGGAATGCGTTTACGTACGCGGCTTGTGTTGATTTAAGTTCATGCAAGTGCGAGTAGGGCTGGCTCCAGCCAAGGTCCGTCTTTGAAGACATTTTGGTATTTGGTTTTTGTAAAAACAAGTATTTTATCGTTATTTTTAGTGTTGTTTTGATGTTGATGTATGTATGCTGTGTGAGTCCATCAGTTATCTGGCACTTAGGTTCTTCTATGAGTTAATTCTAGTTTTCTTTGATTTGATTTTTTTATTGTTGTATTCTTATGTGTTTAGATTGTGTAAACAGAATGGATTTTCTTGTGCATTGTTTGATGTCAGTTTCAGCTCAAGAACAGTATAGGTACGGACCAGATTTCTTTTTTGGCAAATATTGACACTTCCTGTTTACGAATTGGGGTATTCTAGAGTTTTACGTTCTCTGAGCTAGTAAGGTAAACATAAAGGACAAACAATTATTTATGTATTAAAACGTACAACACGTCTTACTCAAATTTAAAGTAACACATAAGGTACTAATTCCCACGTACTGTTACATAGGTTGCAATTTCTAGTAGATATATGCCTGGAAATTAGTATTTTGTGAGACAGATGAATACAACTTTTTGTCGTATGTATTCCGTTTTGCGCCAGAAGCCCGGGCTCTTAGGTTTTTGGGATTATACGCCACTGTACAATTGAAATAAAACCTGTGTATGTACAATAACGAAATTTAAGTACTATGCCACCATTAGCACCAATATTTATCACAATGAAAATTCTTGTAGTCGAGTATAACAATGGTTTTATATTATTAGCTGTCTTAAGATAAGCTGAACTTTGTGTAGCCAAGAGCTTTGTTTCACCAATACCCTAATACACTATATACAAAACAATTTGGATCCCAGAACGAATACAGTTCATTAAAATGTAACCATATTTGTACCATCGATCAGACATTCCCATTGTGCGTAGAATCATCGGCCATTGCTTGCTGTAGCCGCAATTACTTAATACCAGACCACAACATCTGCAGAACATCTAACCAAACCGAGTGACATTCGGTAACCCTTCGGGATTAGATTGTGCATGTGGTTGACTGGAAACACATGACCACTCCAGGAAATTAATCCCAATTATCAGTAATTAAGTCTGACAGACAGTCACGAACTTGACGAAGATTAAAGGAACCACCATCAACTCAATAAATTTTTAATTATTCGTTTTACATCAAGTCCAAAGGTGTTATAAATTATTTATCACCTTTTTAGGCTGCCTTCAGCGTTTAACGTTAAACACGGAAAGGAGATAATTTATTTAAATCGGCGCTGCGACGAGGACTTTTAAATTAGACGATAAAACCCGTAGCTGTCCACAGTTTTATCAATACCGTCATCAAACATTTAAATCAATCATTCCCCAAGGCATTCCAATCGTGTAACACTTCAGAGGTCTGTTAACCGTGTGTGATTTTACATCGATGCTTGAAATACCTAAATGCTCTCCTGTAGATTTCGTCCCTGATAAATTAAACCAGATTCGGCAGCTTCAACGAGTTTTAACTTTCGAGCACGTCGCCAAACAACTGCATTTCAAACAGGGTAAAGCAGTGCTATGTAAAACAGATATCCTGAATTATATTTAGAATTTATTCAATTGTTTTAACAAGGACAGTAATTAGTGGTTTACTAAATCAGTAATTTACTTTCTACTTATTACTGCTTTTCCATGTTATTATCCAGTATATACTATACAAGAATCGTATCCATTAAATGCAAATCAGTAGCATTGGAACAGAACATTTCTCAGTTTTTTAATTTAAACAAAACAGGACTTCTTCAGTTACTTATATGTACTCTGCAAATATTTTTTTATTGCCGTTTTGCAAAAATCAATGGAATTCACACATAAAATGTGTACCTCAGTTTGAAATATGTTCTGAAAATGAAACATTGACTCAATTAACTATTACATTCGAAAACTGTTATAGAAGTGATGGCACTAATTGACGAAAACATGTTGATAGAACATATTAACTTCTATAAAAATAAGTTTTATAGCTTTAGTGCATTTAACGTAATTCTCTTTTGAAGTAGCAGTAATGTAATTTTACTGGCGAACGGCGAATTTCTTTTACAAAGAATGTATCGATTTAGCTCTTGTGATGATATTTTATAGTTTAGACATTTTTTAGAAGATTTAATAGACCTGTTTCATTTATAAGTATTTTTCCAGTACCTACTTGTAAAGCTGTATTTTATCTACGATAATCTCAATGATAAAGTAACATTTTAATGATGAGTGTGGATAAAATGCTACCTTATTCACTAGTGAATAAAATAGTTCATAATCCATAGCAACTAACAAAATAAATATGTGCTACCGTAGTAACTAATACAAAAACAGGTAACATGATATTTCTTTGAAATTATTTATTCAATATCAAAACTTAGTTATATAACTAAATGTAGGAATTGAAGAAAATTTGATATGCTACACGTGAATATAGATATTTTTTCCATTCGGGTAAATATCTCACTAGGCTTTGCCTCATGAGCTAAAGTTAATAATGCCTCTTTATACACTTGTGGCATACATAACTATTCATGCCCGTGTAGGTAAATACTATTAATTTGCATTATATTGATGATATTAGTTCTACGAAATGATGAAATTTTTCGAGAAACATTTTTAGGTGGCAATAAAGGGTAATGCACCAAACGAAGACCCAGATGTTCAAGTGGTGTATGGTACCAATATACGTTGGGATGAAGATTAATCATCGATTATATGATCACTGGTCAAAATGCAGGTATTAGGATACAGGATATCAGAGTCAAACGGGGATTTGTTGGTGGTACCCACCGTTGTATCTTAAATGCGAAAGTATATATCCAATATATACAAAAACCCTTAGGAAAATGAAGAAGAAGCCCAACATCTAACAGTGAATAATTCAGTTATATTCAATAGTAATACTTTTCAACCCAAAGGTGCAAGATATTTAAACCAGATAAGATTAGAGAAAAAAACTTATTGAAGGGAGGAGGACGACATAGGAAGAGCATGAACATCTAACAAACGCAATAACGCTATCATAGAAATAGGATATTAAATGAAAAGAAACTCTAACAAAAACCATTGCAGAACCAAACACCAAAAGTTAAGGAATAATACAATAGTACAACTAGAATTGTTAAAAATCAGGTTACAAGAAAGAAGAATAAATATGGGAAAAGAAATGTAAATTTATTGATCAAAATATGAGAGGTACAAATAATTGAGAATCTCAGAAGGTTAGAACAACATCAAAGATACAAATAATCAACATAGATATTCTGCACAAAAGACAGATGAAGTTATAATTACTCGAAGAAAGAAAAAAATGCACAATTAAAAAAATATAACTCACAACAAATAAAGTAGTAAAAGCCATGAAATCCAATAAATTAAGAGAAGCACCTCATCTTGGCTGTATATATCCGGAACTAATAAAAAACGGTGCCGTTCCAACGACGTCTCAATGGCGAAGAATGTCCGCAAGAGTGAAGGAGATCAAAAACTATCCATACACCTAAAATTTGACCTAAAGGCAACCCCAACCACTACAAACATATCGTTGCTATACCTACAGTGAGGAGAATTTCTTCCAAACTTTAAAAAACCTGATAGAATTAGATACCATTGATAAACATGTAGGTAATCTTTGACCCAAATCTACCAATTTTTACTCATTTTCAAGCTAACCGGAAAACCTAGTTTTGGCTCATTAATTGTACTAGGATAAGCTTAGATGACAAGATCCGTTATTACTCAAATGTATAAATGCAGGAATAAACAGTTTAGAAATAAATTGTCTAATGTTTTTAACTAAGTACAAAATAAATCTTAATTAAGAATGATGTGTACAATCAATTATAATGAAAAATTACCTCTGGTAGACGGTCTGTGTTTCGATGCTACTAGGCTGTCGGCAGCCGACTGTACCGACTCTGCCGATTTTCGGTCTCGTAAACAGCTCCAGGTAGGTCGATGGAAATAGCGGATGTAGTTCCATTGTAGCGCGAGGCTCGGCACTATGGGTCTGAAACAAACGCTATTAACGTCGAGAGAATGGCGTTATGTATATCTTCCGTGGGAGGACAAATCCCATATAATTAGGAGTACTACAGTGTTAGCGACCTTCATAATTAGACAGGTCGTGTGGCTTCCTTGGTGAACCAGATTTAGTCCCCCGGAATAACCTAAACATGAAATTTTCACCTGATGTAAAAGTCCGGCTTTCCGTTGCTTGGTTTGTCCGAGACCGTTGAAAAATCGCTTGCGCCCTCATACCTTAGCCGGCGAAGTACAATTTGCCTTCGATGAGCCACCAGGAAGACGGTGTTGAACCAGCAGCATTCTTGCTACAGGCATGCTAGTGGTTTAATCATATATGTAATACACATATATTGTTAGTAGGGCCTGGAAATGTCCGAAAACATTACGGCGCCGACATAGTCGCACTTGGAGTATAACGCGTCTCGTGCGCATGCGTGAGAATTCGAACTCCGCCTTTAAAAGCAAATTTTAAACTTGACCACTTCCCCATTGGGCGGACGACGCCGCCGCGCTTGCGCACAGTTCACCATTATACATTGAAGAGTTGGTTGTCTGTCTCACGTCCTTCGTGAGTTTCCCACTCATAGCCGCTAGCAATATAGTAAGTATTAGATATATGGGTTTAATAAGCTTTTAGGTTATAATAACCTCGGTGAAGCAGGATGATTCTGGTTAAATTGTCCTAGTAGATGTCGGTTGCGAGATTTATGTGAAAAAAAACGTTCTACAAGTCGGGTTCTCCTGCACAAAGTGGAACTAGATCAGGTTCAGGTTAGAACGTTAGTTCTAGGAGTCAGTAGGTGCAGGTATCAGGAAAAGAGGCCTGGCCTCCGCAGGGGAGGGGGGCTAGAACTGAAAGTGAGGATCAGGATCTCAAGTGTCAAAGGGAAGTGAAGTGGATGCGGAATTTGCTTTTATACTTGTTAGTCCTTCCTTACCGTTCTAGTCGCTCCAGGTATAATTGAGTGGAAGTGGGGCGCTGCTTGCTTGTATGAGACCTCACCGTTGATGGACGTCTTCTTATCTTCTATTCGAGCGATATAAAGTGGTGATAGTGACGGAATAAGCGCCGTACAAATTTCTGGCATAATACTGATGCTTTAGATAAATTTGCTACTTGCTGTAACGTTACAAACAACTCGAAGAGATAACATCGTTACCCTTGAGCTGGCACTACCAAAACTTTTGGAGAGAGATGGGGAAGGACACAATGCCTTAATAGAGCCTGAAATTTCGCAATTATGGAAACATCCATCCAAATCGTATTCATGCCATAAAGCTATTCAACCGTATAAAGAATATAGGGCTAAAATTAAGCTCGTAAAAGTCCTGACAGACAAATTCAAGATCATGCGAGGCCTAAGACAAGGATGACTCCTATCCCATACCTTATCTAGCATTTATTTAGACAGATCCCTAGCAGTGTGTACTCGTAAATGTAAGAATATGGAACTTAAAGTAATAAATAACAACCGCTACAGCTTATATTTCTTTGACGACCAAGTTGTAGTCGCGGAATATGAAGATAATTTAAATTATATAGTTCTCAAGCTACATCAATAATACGAAAAATCAGTCTTGTACATTATATATATTCCAGCTTATACCGCCCTGTGCTGCTTTCCGGTTCTCAAACGCCACCTTTTTCGGTTTTGATCATCCTCTTCCTCTACTTGATAGTTGGTCATCGCGTCTCTCATTCCGGTGTTCTATGATCTTCTTCGACTTTATTTGTTGCGTTTACCAGAGGAAGTTCATCTAATGATTTGTTTTGACCATCGCTGGTCTTTCATTCTGAACACGTGGCCAAACCATTTAAGGTATCTTCTTTCAATTCTATCTGTTACAGGGTCTGTAGCCATCATTCTGCGTTGAACGTCATCGTTTGTGACATGTTCTATTCTGGATACTTCTTCTGAGGCAATCCATTTCTACCGCTTGCAATTTTCTATTGAATTCGCTGTTAATTGTCAGCGTTTCACTACCAAAGCGTAGTACTAATTCAACCATCGAACTACTAAATATTTTAAAAACTTGTTACTTGTTTCCTATAACACGCTGCTCTCAGGTCTTTAGAAGATTCAGAGAAGAATTTTTATTTTAAGGATTTATAACCGTTACGACTGTTGTTAGCCCCATACTCATTCCTTTTCTAGTAGAACCTTCTCTATGAAGCGTATAATCTGTCCAGATGCCTTGTGGAGATTTTTCTGTCACAAGCACCATCTGTGCAAATTCCTAAGCTAATTATCGACTGTATGGTTAACTCCCGAATAAGATCTAATATTTTGATGCAGTGGCTCTTCTTTCTATTTGTTTCCAAACAAACGCTCTGCAACTGCGATTAACAGCAGCATCATTTGATAGAGGTATATACTGTAGTTGTTTTCTCCAAATACAATTTCCACAATACTAATCGCAGCTGGCAGAATATTGCTTTATATCATGCAGCTTTGTAAGAAGTTAGTAAAGTACTTTTATTTACACATACAACTCTTTCAATACTAGATTTGTAAGATTTTGCCTTTTAGATCTATATTTTCGATTATATGTGTACGTTGGGTTGCAGTCTCAACGAAGTAAGCGGCTCGAAGGCTCGTGGCCACCCTGTGTAGAATTAAAACCCATATAGCTTACATAAAATGAAGCGCATTAAGCCTATGTGGCAAATAAAGGCGCGGATTTAACACAAATGCATGTTTAGGTTTCTATGTATTCCACGAAATGAACCTAAATTATGTTAATTCCAAACATGCAGATTTTACATGTTTTAGCGCATATTTTTAAAATTAAGGTATTGACATTCTCATTAGTATTAAAGCAAAATCGCCTTTAACAGGCATATGAAATATAAAAAAGAACGCTAACAGTATTATTAGCTAATTTATTAGAATATTGCGAACTATTAATAGTTGATATACATTATTTCAATTAATATGTTCACTAAATTATTTGTAGTCATTTTGTTTCGCTTGCGCATATTTTAACATTCTTTCAAACAAATCCGTGTCATTGTCAAAAGCATTTGTCGCTGTCCTATAATATAGTTGTTCTAAAAATATCGAACAAAAATAACTTATGCAGCCAACGTTAACACAAGTTTTTACTATGTTATTACGTTTTGGTTAAAACTCAAAATATTATTCTTGAAACTAACGATAATAGCAGAATATAATTGTCTTGTAATTAATATTGAAAAGTTATTGGTTGCAGAAAACATGAATTTTAAAGATATATTTAACAGTTTTGAATTACACAATTTTAATTAAAGTAGGACTAGATCTAGAGTTAAACTCTCAATTAATATATAAATGAAAACAAAACCTGAGAAAAATTTAAATTGTAGAGCACAATATAGCGTAAATTTTTATTCAAAAAATTATAACTTCTGAGAAGCTGCTGTTTTAACGAAATGTCAAGATGAATTCCAATCAAAGCTTAATAATATACTTGTTTTCACATTGGCATAATGTCTTTCTCAATCAAACGCATATATTTCCAAGAGGTATATTAAAAAAAATATTACTTAATAATAAAGTGAGTTCTCATGTGAATCATGAAAAATTAATATAAAATACTCGTAGAACTATTACTTGTAGAATAATGTAAATAATCTATTAATATATTAACAATTCAAATACGCGCCGATGTTGCTGCAATTATCGACCGAAACACATAAAGATTAAAGGACTACACGTCAATAAACAGAAAACCAAACGTAAGAGTTTCATCAGAAGCCGATCGTTGAACTCAATGGGCCAACCTTTGAAAGAGTAACAACATTTAAGTGGATGTTTAAGAGCCACATTTAACACAAGCAGTAGTGTAAAAGAGGAAATAACGTCCATACATCAACGGTAATAAAACGAAAGGTGTTTTGTTTACCGATTCAATCGTAGTTCTAAACTAAGGATATACGGTCAGTAGTGGCATTTGGTTGTGAAAACTTGCTACATATACCAGATGAAAAAACATGAATATTCGGAAATATAAATCTCTAGGAAAAATGTATGGACCGTAAAATGCTGCTGGAACGAACTGTGAACTAAATATCAGTCTATTGCTTTTATTGAACTCAATAAATGCATGTTTTAAAATGCCCTAACATTTTTTTACAAGATAATGGTCACTTGACCTTTGCTTGTTGGGCGAAAGTGGTATTAGTTGAACAAAATTATCTATAAAGGTTATTTTGCCTTGGGTTTGTGGGTTCTCATATCAAAAGCACTATTTTACTCAAATAAAATTACATGTACCTTTTACAATCAATCAAACCTTGTTTAAGGTAGAAACATTTGTCTTTAAAGTCAGAGATCGTTGCCGTTTGTTTATGTTTAGAGTTTTTAGGGTTGCGCAAAGATTTATTGTCCATTCCTGCTGCTCCCAGTATGCAGATGAACTTGCATATCATTGCAAAAACTTTCATCCGCACTTGAACGACTAGTCTTAGGTATTCAGCTAGTGATGAGAATGCTTTTGTCTACATTTTAAGCCAGTTTTATCTTCAACTTTCGGGAGACCTCACTCCTAGAGAGCGCGTCCCCCGGGCGGCGGATGGGTAAAGTCCTGGAGACAGGATTGCCGTGCATATTCATAATAAGCGGCCGTGGACCAAAGGCCAGTTGTCCCGAGGTAACAGGGCCTTTGTCGTCGGGCTAATCACCCATACAAAGTATACAGATTCAGAGAAATCAATTGAGCTTCGGGCAAGGACAGATTAATTGGAAACGTTTGGCGAGAAACAGGATACGATTCGGGACAGGGAACATTACAACGCTCACTGGGAAAGAAACTGAAATAATTGAAGAAATGGAAAAATATAGAGTACAATTGTTAAGCATATCTGAAGTCAAAAAGAAGGAAAACGGAGTAAAAATGTTGCATAAAGGATACACACTAAGATACTCAGGACCTCCAATCGGCACCAGAGCAACAGAAGGAGTAGGAATAATCCTGAACAGCGCTTTAGATTCAAAGATGACCGAGTGGGAACCCATAAATTCCGGAATACTCACGCTAGACTTACACCTACAAGAAAAAATAGGATTTATACAAATTTATGCACCGACGGAAAACGCAAACACACAAGACAAAGAAATGTTCTATGAAGAATTGCAAAAAAACATAGAAAAAATGCAAAATAAAAATAAACACCTAATAATTGTGGGTGACTGGAATGTACACATAGGAAACGCGGGATCACATGGACTACCAGGAGCTATAAACGACAATGCGGGAAAGAATGCTAGACCTGTCAATCATAAACCAGTTGCTAATAGGTAACACATGGTTCCCACATAAAAACATACATAAAGTAACATACGAAGTGGAAGAATTGGGACATAAGACAATGATTGACTTTATAACATATTCTAAAAGTCTAAGATATGCGATCCAAGATGTAAAAGCAATCAGAGGTGCTGAATTAAACACTAACCACAAGCTAATAGTAGCAGATACAAGTATCCTAAAACCAATGAGAGAAAATTTTAGAAACCATACGAAAATTAAACCAAAAAAACTAGACAATCCCGAAATAAGACAGAACTACGAAGGTACAATTAGAAGAAAACTTAATAGAAAAGAAAAACAGGACCAACAAGATATAAACCCATGGCCCTTAGGCAGAAGATGGAACTGCCTCAAGGATACGCTGCTAGAAACCGCAGAAGAAATATGTGGCATTAAAGTGGTGAGACAAAATCCAAACTTGAAGAAAACTAAGTGGTGAAATGAAACAGTTAAAGCAAAAATCAAAGAAAAAAGAAAGCGTGGAGAGAATACATTTGGAACAAAACAATACAAAATAGGGAAAATTACAGGAGAAAACAAAACGAAGCCAAAAAAGCAGTGAAAACGCCAAGAAAAGTACATGGGAAGAAGATCTAAAAGAATTTGAAACACAGTCAAAAGGAAGTCCTACACCAAAAGTTAGAAATATTAGAAACACAAGAGGACAGATGAAAACTAGAACACAACAAATATTAGAAACCTGGATAGTTAGTACACTATGCGACAAAGTTTGGGATAACAGAAGAAAGAAACCCAAGAGAAGAACAGGAAAATAGAATCGAAGGAAACGATAATGAAGCAATAACAGAAGAAGAGGTAATAGAAGCTCTAAGGAAAACCAAAAATGGCAAATCTGCTGGAGAGAACAACATAACATCGGAACTACTTAAGAAAGGTGACCCCAGAGTGAGTAAATGGCTCTGAATTATTTGCCAGCAAGCATGGAGTACAGAAACAATACCAAAAGATTGGGAAAATAACGTCATTATACCTATATATAAAAACTGAGACTCCACCAACTTTGACAACTATAGATCTATATGCCTCTCTCCGGTAGAGAATAGTAGAAAAACAACTAAGGAGTGAAGTAGAAGACAAGCTGCAAGACGAACAGGCAGCATTCCGGCCAGGGCGACAAACGCAAGACCGCATATTCACAATCCGAACGATAATAGAGAAAACCCTAAGCAAAGATAAAGAACTATTTCTAGCATTATTAGACTTAAAAGCAGCCTTTGATCGAGTAGGTACCGAGAGAATATATATGGGAAGCACTCCGAGATTTACAAGTGTCACAAAAATTAACAAGAATAATTAAAAACCTCCATAACAATGTGATAGGGAAGGTGCGATTAAATGGACAACTCTCAGGCGAATTCCAAATGAGCAAGGGGATAAAACAAGGTAACAGTTTAAGCCATCTATTATTTGTGATAGGTATACATAAACAATGTGTCCACTATCTGCAAAAATTAAACCAGGAAAGTAAACCTAAGATACCTCAACCTAACCCCAATTAGGACTAGAGACTTGTTATATGCAGATGATATTTTACTAATATCACAAAACCCACAACACCTACAGAGAAATATAGAAATATGGAAAAACCAACTACAAGAAGGGAATGGGTATAAATACAGAGAAAAGTAAAATCATGCACATAACAAAAAGGGAGGCCGAAGAAAACATAGAAATAAGAGTAGACGGAAAAGTTGTAGAAAAAGTAGACACATACGAATACTTCGGTACCGTAATCAGCAAAGACGGTCGCATAAATAAAGAAATAAAAACGAAGATCAGCAAAGCCAATAAAATATACTATCAAATTAACCATACATTAATTGGGAAAAAAGAACTAAACACAAAAACCAAAATGCACCTGTACAAAACCATATACACACCAACATTGCTATATGCAGCTGAATCATGGGCAATAGTGGATAAACATCGCTCAAAAATAACGGTGCTTGAAATGAAGTACCTAAGACGAGTGGTAGGTAAAACAAGAAGGGACAGAGTAAGAAATAGAAGTATCAGAGAAGAATTAGAACTTGATCCCATAGTGCAAGAAGTAGAAAAGAAATAACTACAGTGGTATGGACACCTGATTCGTATGAATAATGAAATATACCCAAAGTAGATCCTGGAGATGAAAAGTGAAAGAAGAAGACCTAAGGGATGTCCACGAATAACTTGGGAGGACAACATTGAAGAGACAGCCAGGAAAAAAGGAAAAACGACACAACAAATTAAGACTCTAGCTAGGAATAGAAAAGAATATAGAAAGTGGCTCAATTCCCCAACACCGTGAGGTAAAATGGAAGAAGAGAAAGTAAGTAAGTAAGTGAGTTTATCTTCAATTGCTCACTCTGTTTATCAAGTTTAAAGGCAAAATACATTTACTTTAACAAAAAAACCACTGCCAGTGTTCTAAAACTCAACTAAAATAGCACAAGATCGACATTTTCCCCGTGACAACAAACAATTTGAACGGGTGTTAACGAATAATGATTTGATGATGTTATAAATATTGAATCCATAATCAAATTCTAATTACAATTTATTGTAAAAATATTGAAGAACTTATTGTACTTATATTATGGAAATTAATAATGCTACCTTAATAATATTTTGTATGACAATCATAGAATATCGTGACAATTTAACTCAGCTGTCAACCAACTTCATATGTCCCGAAATCTGTACCAAGTTAAGTAAACTGTAATCTCCACTTGCACAGATTGTTGATTATATGCACTTTGCTTGTAGTAATGCTTCTTAATGGACTTGTTTATGAGACTGTTAACGCTTAACCTCGCTGTATCTCATTTAAATTCTTTTATCTACGATCACTACTAAAAGTAGGCCTTTTAGCGCTAGCTTGTTTCACTAAAAGTGACGTTTTATAGTTTACCGTGGTTAAAGAAATCAGCTGTTTACTTTTAGCCCATGTGCTAAAAGTGAAGTGAGGTTATAAAACTACAATCTCGAACTGGAAGCGAAGTTGTAAAGTTATTCTAGTTGCTTCTTGCGTTACAGGTAAAGTATTTTTGAAATAATTAAAGCGTTATGTAATGAATACAGTCAGATGTGGAATATTAATAATTACCTTTCGTAACTGACCTTGACAGAACTGGCTTCGGAAACATTCGCCAGCGCAGCATGGCCTACTGTTTATTATGACATAAATTAGAAGTGTCGTAGATGCAAACCTTTGTTAAATCGATATTTAAGGATTAATAACAGTAAAATTAAGGTCGTAGATAAAATATTGTATGCAACGCGTGCTAAAAGTCGTTTATGCACGAGACATGCTATGAAACTCAGCCTTCGGCTTCGTTTCATAATTTTCATGTCTCGTGCATAAACGCACTTGTTGCATAAATAGCTATTTTTGCATAGCGATCATGACAGTCATCTTTTTTTAACGAAAAACCCTGAAGAAAGTACCACTTTTTTAACGCAATATCGTGAGAAAAGGTATACTCTTTTTAACTATTTTATTGAAATGTCAGTTTGACAGTTGTAAATTCCGAAGTCCTTTTCGACTACATTTCGAGTTACAAGTGATTACTATGCAAAAAAACTACGTGTACAACACGTTTTCAAAGTAGCTTTTTTCATTAATTTGCTTGATTAACTCGGGCTTCATCCTCGTTAATCAAAATGCAAATTCCTGAAAAAAGTATGACTTTCAAAACTAATTGTACAAATTACTATTAAGCTGTTGTATGGGTATTATTGGATTTGATTTATTTAAAAAAAATTAACTCGTATATATATTTTATTTATACAGGGTGTAGAAGTGCTTTACGCACCATAGGGATTTTAATGGTAATTTTTTCATATGACAATATTTGCTTCCCTAATTATTTTAGAGCAAACTTGCAAATAGGTTTTTTGTAGAACAAACAATTCTGCATCCATTTATGCCATCATTTTTGTCATTTTACGTCAGAAAACCTAATAATAAAAGAAACTAGAATTATCATTTTTTCAAAAATATGTGCAAATTGTGAAGTGGTGGTATGCTGGAAGCAAGTAAGGTGCAATAAGTGCCATGGTTACAGCTACATTTGACAGATGCAAACAAATAAACAACAAACTAATTTGTTTATGCTTTGACATGCTTCAATAATTTCAAGGCACCACTGATTTGTCTAAAAATGGTAATTTTATTGCTTTAAATTTTCGGTTTTCCGAAATGTCAAATGACAAATGCTGGCATTAATGGATACAGAATTTTTTTTTCTACAAAAAACTTCCATACAGGTTTGCTCTAAAATAATTAGGGAAGCAAATATGTTCATATGAAAAAATTACCATTGAAATCGCTATGGTGCTTAAAGCATTTCTACACCCTGTATATATAACAATAGATAAAGTAGGTCTTTTAGTTCACATTCATTATACCTTTTGAAAGACTTCTTCTTCAGTTACTTGATTTTAACGCGAAATTTCCAAGGAGACACATGAACCAAACTATATTTTAGCAATTTGTTTACAAATACAAATGATTAAATTGAAATATGTATGATACATACAATTTTTCGTCTAATTATTTACTACAATTGATATTAGTGTTTATGAAAATCAACAAAGCTGTTTTTAGTAATGGAGTGTGCCTAACCTTCGCCCCACGTGCTGATTAGCTATTTATCAGACTCCTATAATATTGTCATTGTTACATAAACAGCCTATCAATTAGACACAAATTTGACATAATCGTTACACAGCTATATCATTAACCGCCATAAATCAGGACAACTAATTAAAAATTATTTATTGTCATCTCTATCAACATTTCCATATTTTAAATATCTAGATAATAAAAAGCGGACCATTACTCTCTGTCATTCGATAAACTAGCCTCGTTAGCGATCAGCTATCATATCGCTTTTTGTAATGGGGTGGCTTCGAGGTGGTCCGGCGCAGCCAAAATTTATCTTAATACCGAGTGCTGTCGAAAAACCGGACGCATTTTATAAGTCGCCCGTTTCCGTCCTGCCGTGCTGGTCGCTGTCCCGCGTTTTGGCCCGTCAGCAGAAATAAAGCGACTTGTTTTTTGGCGAAATAAAAGCAAGGAAAAGGAAACCGCTCCCTGAACATGCGACAAAGATGCGGAGGATTGCCGGGGTGGTGTAACATATAAATCAGCGGCCGCGACTTGTTAACATCCTATTGTTTAAATTACTTTAGGCGCATGTGGCTCGTTCTTGGATTTCACGTTTTTCTATTTTTCAGCCTTTTGTAATTACCTCGAAAAGTGGCCTTTTATTCGCAAAAACGATAAATTGCCGCGTCCTGTCAAGTAGGCACGAAGCTCTTATCGACTTGAAAACAGTTAAAAATGTTCTTGTAATTGTCGGTCAACTTTTGGAAATATAGAAGTTCTTTGGTTCCTTCAAGATTACTTATACAGACGAAATATTTCAAATAATATTTACTTGTCTTGGCTGCAGACTTTGCGTTCTTTATTTTCAAATTCACCCAATAGGCTATCATACAAAATGGTCTATAATTCTAATAACGGTCATTTATGATTGTAATGGGATTTTATATAAATTGATTTTGAATCAGAAAAAAACTTTAATATATGCTCGTCTGTAACAACGAAGTCAGATTTACATTGATATAAATGCCATAGCTTGCAACAAGAGGCAAATAGTTATTTATGATAGAAGTTTCAAAAGTGTTTAATGGTAGGTTCTTTCAGGTTATGCCGTGGTCGTCGATTTGAACTTGACGTTTCGCTGCTCATGTTGTCAGTTTCTTCAGAAGATTTCTAACTACTGATGTATGTGCCTTCTGCTTGTGATTATATACAGAGGAGTCGTTACGGTTGGCTACTCATGTAGATCTTGTATTTTACTGGGACTTGTCGTTGAACGACAAGTTCTAATAAGTTAAGGTAACAAGGTGCCAATTTCTTTGCAATGCTATACCTTTTCAAGGTGCTGATAGTTTATTCAAGTTTATATAATCAGGTAGTTTTTAATTATTGAAGCTTATATTATTTTTTTTTGTATTAAAATAACTGTCAATTTTAACAAGTCAATGTTAGATATCTAACTTTCTATGGGCCGGTTGCAGAAAGCAATGTTAAGTCTGGTGTTAGCTAACCTCGTGTTAAAGTGAACAAAAACGAATCAAATCTCAAATGCTTATGGTAACTAATACATTAGTAAACAAAATTTGATGCGATTTTGTTCACTTTGACGCGACGTTAGCTAACACCAGACTTAACACTGCTTTCTGCAACCGGCCCTATAAGTTTTAATTTACCCTGTTGCTAGCTCATAGAGAATGAAAACTTTTAAATCAAGTCGGGATCATGCGTATTTCAAAACTTATCTGAAATGGTTATTAAAGTGCACAAATATTTATGACAACTGTCAAAGTGCAACGTCAACCAAATGATCTCCGTCGCATATCAATTATATCAAACATCTATCAAAGCAATTATCCTCAAAAATGTAATATTCTAGTATTTAAGACTTATTTATTTAATATTATATTAACATTTACCTTTTCTAACTCTCACTGCAGCACAATCCACATGATACCAATCTCAACCACACAAGTAGTCCACTTTCTGATCTTCTAGAAACCCTTGCAAAAACCAAGCCTCCAGCGACAACCTCCGCTGCGAAAAGCACCTTTCCTGTCACACCAATGCAGAGATCACCACTGATGAGATCCCAATAGACAGGAACTGACCCCCTTAATTCCATCCATTAAGTTGGCAGTCTTCCAAACTCGTACTGTCCCATTTTGTAAACTCCTTGTTATATCCTTACTTCCAACTGTAGCAACAATAATATATCCAATTCTTATAGTGCAATTACGATGTCCTCTAAATCCTTCAAGCTAACGACATCAGGATCCAACCCAAATATGAAAATCTACACAGCCTCAAGATCGCCCAAGTACTACAATACCTTCACAACATGTATCCAATTCCAGAGTACATTCAGATGCACCCAACTGACAGCACTCACATGAAGTCCTGCTCAAAAAAATAACTATTATTGGCTTTTATTCCGTAGTTTATCCAAATCTTCTGTAGACCTTAATACACCACGAAGACCATTGACTTATTCTTATTTCCTTTTCGTATCATTTGTACTCTTCTATATTGTACTTTTAAAAATTCGTCTTACCTTCGTTTCATTGGTTTAATGACATATTGTAAAGGCTCCCTGGTAATGGCGCCTGTTTGTAAACTATTTTATGTTGGTATTAAAATAATATAAATTAAAATGTACACACACAATTTTGAGTTTTTTTATTTTTGCTGTGCTTAAACTTTGCCTGTCAGTAAATTTAAGGCTGGTTAAAATGGAACTGTAATAATTAATCCCACAAATAAAAATGGTTGAATGCCCCTCTTTCTATTTTATTTAACTACAATACTGATTACGCTAGCTCTTGGCACACAAGACTTCTTATCTCATGGCTTAGATTCATAAATGGACTATAATCTCAAATTTTAGGTTATTTGTCTTAACGTAGCTCGTTTGCTTGTTAGTAGTAGATAAAATTCACAATCTCGTAAATTGACAGATGAACACAAAATGGTTTTTTCGTACAGCATGAAATTGAACGTTTAAAATCGTGAACTACTGTGAAAACGCGTCAGGTAAATTATTTGAATATTCCCGCTTAGCAACTATTAAAACATCGCCTTGATTGTTTTTAGGATGACGTCACACCTCTTGATTGTTTAGATACACGCCGATCTTTCAACAATTTATGGTTGATTTCACCCCACAACCTGGTGACGCCGTTCAATTTTTGAAAACCACGAAGTAATTGGACTTTTGAAAAAGCACTAGGCCTCTTCGGAAAGGTTTAATCTTTGATTTAAGTCGTTTTTCCGAACACTGACACTCAGTTTTTAAGCAAATTCCTACCTCGTTTAACCCTCTCGTGCTGGGTTCGAAGCTGGTCGTAGTGACGCCGCCGGAATATCTCAAGCTGTAGCCGCTCCCCTGGATGCAAATTCCTCTCAGGATACTCCTGTATACTCCGCTGAACTCTTGGATCGCTAACCTTTGGGTTCCGATGCTGATTTGGGTCGCAGTCGAACCTCGAAATTTTCAGGTGCGCGCTCCCGTTCACACAATCAGAAAAAAATTAGAATTTTTTTTATTTTTATGTCCTGGATCTTCCCAAAAACACTTGTACTGAAGGACGGAAACTTGGGCAATAAAAATGTACACTTTTTAACTGGTAAAAATACTTTTATTAATATAAAACAATAATTGAAAATGGAGCACAAATTTGCCCTGTCTTCCAATAATTTATTTCAGTGGTTCTCTTGTTAATTACAAAAAAGCATCGTGTTGCTAAGATACGGTGTTATTCTAATATTAATTAGAAATTTTGATTGATAATTTTTACCACAAATGGAATAAAGCTTGATTACATAAATTATAATATAACATTTTCTTAAAATCTAAAATATTGTTTTTTTGCTTATAACTAATTTTGTCCTATAGCGTTGCACTCACAAACGTTTTTAATTTCACAGCTCTGCTTTTGCAGTATGTTTTTAATTATTAACACACTGATATTTGAGATTCGCACTTTTCACGTTGCTTGCTTTTATTCTGTCGCCTCCATTTAGGAATTGCTCTTTGCAATTTTCTAGATTTTCCTACATCTTGCTTCACCCTTCTGCTTGCTCACAATTTTCACTGTCCTTGGCATTTATTGGTAACTACGCTTCTGTTCTGTTCACAAACCTATCATTTTTAATTATATTACTTTATTCACAAGCCAAATTTAAACCCTCCGAAATATGCTTTGTCTTTCCGTGCCTTTACCCGACTAAGTACTGTTTCTCGCATCTCATAATCAATGCGTTTAATATTTTTATTTTTGTTTAAAATTGCAATTATATAAAATATTCCAACTCTGTGCTTTATTGACTCGGCTGAAACTTTTTGCACTACGAACAGATCCAAGTTGTGGGCTTAATACTATTTCAATATACCCTTTTATTACACCAACCAGACACCTTACCTTTCAATTAAAGGGTTTTTTATTCTTCAAAATTTTATTTTAATTATAAGACGTTACATATTTGTAAAAAAAAAATTTACTATGGTAATCGCTTTTTATAATTTTATTTTCAAAATGTTTTAAAATTAACCTTCTGGATTATACGTATACTTTATACAATATGTTGCATTATTAATCTACTAGTTATAATTAATTTATTGTAATATGATTTTAAACTTATAAACTTGATATTATTTCATACTTAATTTTCAGATAATCATTTGGATTTGGTTTTCACTTTTTTCTAATTTTAAGTTAATACAAACCACCATTCCAACAAAATCAATTTATGCTTGACCCTTTTTTAATAAATTATTCACACTTTAACAGCAACTGTCTTTTTATCATTCTCCAGAAGCTACCATAACAGTATGTACTTACTGAAAAAAGATTACATTGAACATTAAAACATAAAAAACTACATGGTGTGAGGTGTAAAATTATAGACTAACTGACGAAAATGAACAAAAACCCGCAAAAACATCGAGTCGGTAATGTAGGAAACTGTAAAAATTTGGATTGTGCCAATAACTTAAGTAATACGAGTGGCAATTGTAATAAGGAATGATAAACTAAATTACTTGAGAACTAATGGATTTTTATTCAATATGAGAACTTCCTTAGGAGACCGCCGAGGGTTACTGATGTATTTATTGTGAATCTCTTTCGTTTCTAATAAGTCAAGTGTAAGACCTTTGTTACAAGTGTGTGATATTTTATAATTGATATTGCTATCACACATACATACATTATCAGCTCCTCATCTACCGACAGGTGTAGAGGTTCAGTTATTACTATTAGTACCAAACGTCTTCCATTCCTTGCGTTCCTTAGCTACATTTTTTGCCTCGTTCCAATTACTTCCTTTCTTCGCCAGGATTTTTACAATCTCTCCGTTCCAGACATTTCTTGATCTTCCTCTTGGTTTTTTCGCGTCTGTACCCATCTCCCAGATAGTTTTATCGGTGCGGTTTTCCTTCATCCTCCATAGGTGTCCCAGCCAGCCGAGTTGTCGTTTTTCGATGTGTTCCTGTATTGATTCTGCTTGTAGAGAGTTTCGTATGTCTACGTTTCGCACATGATCCCTCCTTGACACGCCAACCACTTTCCTCGGCCATCTGATTTTGCAAGATTGAAGTTTTGACATTAAGTTGATGGACAACACCCAGCTTTCACATTCGTATGTCATAGTTGACACGAAGACACCTTGTACACTTTCATTTTCGTTTGAACTGACACTTCACTTTTACTTACGAAGACTTTATTTAGCGAGTTGAACAAGTTCATAGCGGTTTTAATTATATTATTTATTTCCTTTTCCATGCTCCCTTTGCTGTCGATTATAGCCCCTAGGTATTTAATTTCATCTGTTTTTTTAAGGGGCAGTTTCCCAGGTGGAGTTCCAAATCTTCATCGTCCTTAGTTATAACCATTGTTTCAGTTTTGTTTATGTTGATTGTCATTTCGAATTCATCCAGTTTATCTTTCCATATTTCAATGTTGTTCTGTAGGTCTTGTTGTGTGTTAGCGATTAGTATCAATCGTCTGCGAACAGCATTTCGCTTAATTTAACTGGTTTAGTTTTTCTAACTCCCACTCTTGCTTTCTTCACCTTTCTATTCGCTAATCGTGTGATTTCGTCCATTACGGCGATGAATAGTAGTGGGCTTAGGACGCCTCCTTGTCTGCCTCTTTTGGTGGTTTGAAATTCTGGTGAGCATTCCCCGTAAGTTCTGACCACATTTCTGGTGTTGCTGTAAAGACTTTGTATTGCCTGTATTATTGTTTTACTGGCTCCCTTCTTTTCTAATGCCTTCCAAATCTTATCTCTTGGAAGGCAGTAGAAGGCTTTCTGCAGGTCAATTGCGCATAGATATAATTTGTTTTTATAATTAAATGTTTTCTCTACTAGTTGTCTAAGACTGAATATTTAATCTTGTGTGCATTTCCCTTTCCGGAACCCTGCCTGTGTGTCGCTTATTTGGTGGTCTATGGCTTCCCTTAGTCGTTTTTCTACTATACACTCGTACACCTTACCAGCACAAGTGATCAGCGAGATAGCCCTGTAGTTATCACATTGCGCGCGATCCCCTTTTTTGTACGTCGGGATAATTACCGCAACTTGCCATTCTTTCGGAACCTTCTTCGTCTTCCAAGCCACGTCCATTATTTTGTGTAAGAATTGGACACCTTCTCTGCCTAGATATTTAAGCATGTCTGGTTTAACGTCGTCAATTCCGGGTGCTTTACCAACCTTCAATCTTTTTAACGCCTGGATTAGTTCCTCCATGTCAATGTCTTCGCGTGATTCTTCCGTTGCAGTCTCTAGAGGATGTCCTGCTGTACTATTTTCAGGTTCATCCATTTGCCGGTCTGTTCCTAATAGTTCTTTAAAGTACTCATACCATCTATATTGTATTTCATTGGCAGCTTTTAACTCTTTGCCCTTGTTGTCCTTGATCCATTTTAAATTTGTTCCCTTTGTTTCCTTGTCTTTTTTAGGGTCTGATATAAGAGTTTTGCATTTCCTGCCGCTTGGGCTTCCATTTTGTTTCCAAATTTAGTCCAGGCTTGCGCTTTAGCTTCTTTAATTGAGTTTCTCTGTTTTTTTTGGTATTGTTGATAATCTTCGGGGTTTTTAGTTACTAGATATTTTTTCCATGCGGATTTCTTTAGTTTAACTTCATATTTAATATTATCGTTCCACCATCGTGTATGTTTCTTGTTATTACTTTGTTTTGAGGTCTCACATACTTTTTTGCCTGCTGCTGTAATGATTTCTTTAAAAGTTTCCCATATAGTTCCTCTAGGTCGAGCGTGAATCTAAAATATGATTAGCAAAAGCAGATTTATAAAGTGATATATTATTCCTTTCCTGCAATTTAAGTGTTCAGAAAACCTAATTTTAAATTTTTTACAAGTTTGACCAATAGAGCAAGCTTCGCAGTCTCCACAATTGAGTCTGTAAATGCCGTACTGATCAAGTATTTCCACTTTGTCTTTGGTTTGGACTAGGTAAGATTTAAAGTCCTGTCTAGTTGATAAAGAATTGTTAACATTGACCAAACATTAAGATCTAAAATTAACTTCAATTTTCCTCATTCGATAACCATTTCTCTGTCCTTGGCTGACGATATAACTAAATTAAAAATTAACAATATTTATAGACTTATATCCTTTGCCATTGTCAATTTATTTCCTAGTGTTCCCTTCGACTACTGCATCTGTGTTATCAACAGTTACCTTGAAAACATCATTTTATCTGATGCAGCTCGCACTTCCTCAAAAATAGCTTAATCATGTGTCATAACCAAAATATTTACTATCTAATGTAATATTTTTCTCCGTAAGTATACTTAGCCCCTTGATTATTGTTAAATTTTTGTACATTTTAGCATGTACTAAAGCTGGGAGTAGCCGTTTTTCAATGTGTTAAGAGGGGAGAAATAAATAGCTTTGTAGATTCTTTAACATCTTCAAGGTCTAACCTACAATTTTACCTGGTGAATTGACTTTATCTTACATTCATTGTAACTACATTTCTTAAACTATGTAAGTTTATCAATAATTAAATAAGGTCGGTTTTACTACATAACTAATTGTAGTTACCTGAAGATAACCTATCGTCAAAACATGTCGCAACTGTATTTCTAACTTTTCTTTGAATATACAGTATGTCTAAGATAAGGAGGGCCAGTATGGGGATCTCGGTAACTGTAAGAGATACAAATTTGGTTAAATGGGAAGAAAGTTGCGCAATTAAAGAACAAACAAAGTGAAGTCTAGAAACCCTCAAAAAACCAAATTTTTGGATTTTATATTTTATTTATTTCTGGCGTTAATATTAAAGTTAAAGCGAAATTGACGAGACTTCTTTATAACAACTTTTTATGGACGTTACGTTATCAATTTTTTTTATCCGATGTTTCGTCTTCGACTAACCATCATCAACTTCATTTTTTTCAATACGGTCCTGATTAACTGATGCTAAATTTGAGACGCCCTTTTTATTCTTAATTCAGTAATGTACCACACATTATGGTTTAATTACATTTCCACTGTCTTTGAAGACCACCATCATGAAATTTTTGGATACGGACCTGTATCCTAGAGCATTTTATACGTTGTTTTAGCTTTTTTTCTAATTTAAGAAAGAAGTAATGAGCACACTGGATGTTTTTAATTCTTAATAATCACGCTTGATCTTGGAATACAAATAATTTTCAATAGTCAGTAATTAATTTATTGATTATTACTTATAAACAATAATTAAAATTAGAAATAAAAAACATTCAGTGAGGATCATTACTTCTTTCTTTAAATTACAAACCCTGAAACAACGTATGAAATGCTCGAAGACCCAGGTCCGTATCCAAAAATGTTTTGATGCTGGTCAAGAAAGACTCGAAACGTAATTAAACCATAATGTGTGGTAATTCAGAATAAAAAGGGCTTCACAAATTTTGCATCAGAAAATTTAAACCGTATTTAAAAAAATGAAGTTTATGATGGTTTCTTGAAGACGAAACGTCGGATAAAAAGTTTGATAACGTAATCATTAAGTCAGAAGAAGTTTAATCAGTTGCGCTCTAACTTTAATATTAACACCAGAAAAAAATAAAGTAGAAAATTCAAAATTCATATTTCTAATTCCCCTCTGAGAATAGAAGAAGCCAATAGTTCGCTATTTTCTTGCATACAAACAAAACGTAGAAAGAAATACTAAGAGATAATAAATAGAAAAAATAGAAAACCAAAAGAAGCAATAATAGTAGAAGATAAATGGAGAATTTTAACAAAAACATAGTAAATGCCGCAACAGAGGTATTGAACATCGAAAATAAGAAATACAGATATAAAACGATTGGGGTGGAGGACTCAATAACGTTAAATTATTAAGGAGAAAAAAGACACATGGCAAAGGTATTTAAACACAAAAAGGCCAGAAGACAACAGAAGATATAAGGGAAAAACCAAATAAGTAAAGATAACGGTGAAAGAAGTTAACAATGTTTGTGGGTATAGTTTGGGCACAAAATTATAATTTTAAAGATAATCGGAAACTATCTTGTAAAACATTGGAGCATTGAAGAAAGAATAATCGATATTATTATTGTTTCGCGAATGTAGTACAGTTCATGACTATAAGCCGTTCACGATCTTTTTGGGTCAGGTGAGGCTATGACCATCTAGTAATTTTGTTGGCAGAACCTCTGTTGCAACTAAACTCCCTCATGGAAATTGACACTTTTTGTGTTAGGTTAGATTGTTGTCAGTTTAAGGTTATATTTTCTGAATAGGTACATTGTTGCCGGATATTCTCTAGTCTCCATATCGACTCACGTTCTTTTAAATTTGGCCGGTCCTTTTTAAATAGGAAGTAGAATCGTTTAATGGATTTTTTTTGTTGTAACAAAATTATTTTGGGTATTTTGACTTTTCCTTTGACGGAAATTAAAATTATTTGTACACATTTGATAAATCATTTATTTTCTTACGAATATTAAAATAATAAATCTGGCAATGTGGTGGCAAGCAAATGTCGAACAGACACTGACAGAAAAAAAAGTTGCATTCGCTACATCATCGAATCAGTTAGTCCAACATGAAAAGAAAAAATCATAGCCAACTCTGTCCCAAAAAGGTCGTGAACGGCTTATACTTTTCGAATGCTAATTGCCATTTTCCGTCATGCCAATCGTGTTCTTGAAGACATCTGACTTCCATGGCCTCCTCTATTCCTCTTGTCCAGTTTTTTATTGACCGGTCTCTCTTCGCCTTTACTTGTGGTTGACAGTCCCATACTTTCCTTGGTGAACGGTCTTCTACCATGCGTCTTAAATATCCATACCATTTTAGCCTCTCTGCCTCAATTGCGACAGTAACAGTAATGTATATTGTATATGCTCATCCTCTCTCTAATCTTTGTGTTTCGGATTCTGCCGGGTATAGCAAGGCCACAGCATCTTCTCCAGATCGTTGATTCGGCTTTCGCTTCTTTTATAATTCAACCCCATAGAAAGTTACAGCCTCTATTATAGTTTTATGTAATCTACATTTGGTTGTTTTTGAAAAATTTTTACTCCATAATATGGAGTTTAGTTTTCTTATCGCTGAACGCCCTTGATCGATTCTACTAGAGATTTAGTTCCCACAGCTTCCGTTACTTTTTGTTTTTATGCCAAGGTATTTGTATTCTTGTGTAAGTTTGCAGTTGCATATCAGAGGTATGACCTCCAACAATTTTAGATTGATTTTCAAGTCCCACTTCTCATACTTATCATTTAGCTTTCTGAGCATATACTCAATGTCATCGCGGTCTTCTGCTACTACTATTTGGTCATCCGCATAAAATATTGAATACAATACATCATCTACCAGAACTATTCACCTGTTTTACGTTCTCTCTTCCAGTTGAGTAAGACACCACATAATTATTTTAAATAAGGTAGGCGCTATACAACATTCTTAGTGAGAAGAAATATAATATGATAAATATAAAAAGCAAAGATGAAAGACTAATCACAGATAAGATAAAGTGACAAAAACCGATAGGAGAATAACGGAAGAGCTATACGATATAAATTATGGAAACGAGAATTAATTAAGCAAAATAAACCTATACATAAATTAATATTAGATAAAGCGCCAGACAGAGGTAATATCACAATGGAAATTGTAAAACACATCGGAGAAAGAAAACGAAAAAAAAATAATGAACTTGAACAGAAAAACATAGAACACGAATAAATGTTTCGGATATGTGGTTTTTGAGAAGTCGAAGGTAAGACAAGAATATATTGAACTGATTTGTCAATAACCATAACAATGATCCTTAAATATATTAAATACCTTCAGGTATAGTGATATTACTCTGTATATGAATTATATTTTTACTTCATCAAATTAAAATTGCCCTATTTATGTTTAGAATATCAATAATTATTATTTGTGCTATCTCCTGAAAAATCAGGGGTAGATTCCTGTATCTAGATTGCTTTTTTCTGAAATTTGATGTTCTAATTTTAAATATCATGTTAATTATATGTCAAATAGATTTGAAATTTAAATGACAAATACCAGATCGTTTTACTAGTACACAACAATATTTAAAACAGTAAATAATTCTTTAATAACTAATTCACCCTTTTAGTTTTTATTTCCTTTTCTAGTAATTGTATTACTACTCAAGATCACTCACCTTTCACTTGGTTTCAACAATGTTCTGGATGTCAACCAACCTGCTCCTCTTCGCCTACTGATCCAACCTCTCAAGCACCTTCCCGCAATGAAAGACACCACTGACAGACAAGAAATCCCAACTGTCCAAAACCAGCAACTCAAACCTTCCCCACAGTATGCAACCAAACAGACCAAATCTGCAGCTACCTACTTCCAATACTGCATCTGCCAACTTCCTGGAACGAGCCTCCTTAACTAATGGTCTTCCTCTGGAACTCTCCCTTAGTACCAAACAGTCCAATGCAATCCAATTCGATTAATATACGATGTCAAATGTAATTCTCCAATAAACTTGACTTAATGCAATGTATTGATTACACATTACATATGTACATGGTACAGTTCTGTCATAGTAGTGTAAGTATTCTTTTACTTCTTTTTAAATTAATACAGGATTTAACTGTAGTGGTCAATGGATTATAGAAACGCAGTATCTGTCCTGCAGTCTTGGCAGATGTTTGTGTTCGATAATTTAAGGGTTTTAGTCTGGTATCACATCCATGATCTACACACTTTAAAGAACTTTTTCCGTTGATCGCTTATTTATGGGTTTCCTTAATGCATACAAAATATTATTCATTAATAACCCTTATTAATATATGATTTTATATTTTCTAGAATCGCTTATTAATGACTCCTATTAATGGATGATTTTCTATTAATAAACGATTTTAGTATAGGAAATCAAAGCTTTCATGAATGTCAAAACTTTTAAGTGTCATATTTTTGTCATACAATAGTGTTAAATTTTCTCCAATTTAATACGGTACGAGCAACGAAAAAATATTGTAACCAACTCGTGTGTTAATCGACGATTAATAATCTCAACAACTAACATGTTCGCTAGCGCTCACACGCTATCGATTATTAATCGCTCTCATTAACACGCTTGTTTATTAAATAACAATTATTCCTATATCGATAAACAACAATTTAGAAATCATAAATGTGTAGAATCAAAAATGTTTGACTTTGTATATAACAATTTCGACGGATAAGTTATACCTGTTTCAAGTATAATACGTAAAAATTTCTTTTGAATGATATCTAGCTTTTTAAATGTTAATAAACCGCACTGGCCCAACAAATAATTCTATACAATGAAAGTGATTCAACTAAAGGAAAGTAAACTATTTTCCTAATCCAAATATTAGAACTCTTTAATTTTTTAAGTCTAAGCACAATGCACCTAAGTTTGAATCAATCCCAAAATGTGATGTTTCCATCTTAAATAGCTGTCTACAGTTACACCCAAATATTTAACAGTATCTGCTTGCTTAATTGACGTCTCTGAGTCAATCCTTAATAGATTAAATGCGGGCAACTTGTTTTTGTAACAACTAAAACGTAAAAAATTTGTTTTCTGAAAGTTTATCTTTAATAATTTGTAGTCAACCAATTTTTAACAAGCTTAAAATCGTTTATTACATTAGTTTTAAATCTGGCCAATTCTTGTCCTGGTAATATATAATATTGTCGTCCGGAAAGCCTATATTAAATGTAAAAATAGAATTTGGAAGATCACTGCAATCGATTTTGAAAATTAAAAAAAAAGGCAGTTTGAATTAAGTTTATATAAAAGAATCTAATTTGAGACAAATTAATATGAAAATGATAACTAGTGACTATTCTGTAGGGGTTTTGGAATTTAGAAAGTAAATACATGCTTGTATCACACATGACAAATGTAAATTCTAATGAAAAAATATGTTGAAGTAGGTAAGACTCAAATGAACTTAAATTATACATGGCATTAATAATTAAAATATGGTAGTTATGCGAATTTGTTACGATTATTAATAATATCAAATTATAATAACATGTAGTTTTACAATTTCGGTCTGAAATAAAACATAGAAATTTACCCTATTTTTGAATGTGTTACTTTTGGAAATGTTTAAAATGGGTTATTAAAAAAACTACGAGGTGAATATACAAGAGAAATATAAAGAAGAGTATTATAAGTGAAGCATCAGTTATAGAAGAATATTGGAAGATGGAACAGTTATTAATTATAGAAGAATTCAAGATTTTGATGGAAATAGTTTATTTAAAATAATACAATTGACAAGAAGTTACATTGGTTTGAATATTGCTAAGTGCTGGTTTCGTGAAAGCGTTCTGAAGACAAGAGGATCTGTTAGGGGAAGGTAGCAGAGGGACGACTGGACACGAGGTATTCTGTTGGTTAATGACAACAGAGGTTGGTGAAACTTGGAGCTACGAAAGAAGGATATCAATTGGAGATCGTCTGTGACAGCTAACTTGCCGTGGAGCTGTATGAATCAGGGTGTTACTGGAAGGTGACAGTTGCACGAGCGGATAGGGAGATGTCTGTCCTGGTAGCTGCCGGGAGTCGACAAGTTGACAGCTGTTGTCAGTAAGCGGGACATCACAGCAGCAGCAAATTTAATTAACAAAGTAACTAGATAATCGAACCAACCCTGAAAGACTCTCAAGGTGCTATTAATTTTAATAATTAAATAATTTTGATATTGACAGATACAATTCAAGTTATAAATAAGAACAGCCACTACATAAATTTATGGCGGCCCAAACCTGAGACTAGTAAAAGTTAAAAATAAACCAAGTTGATCGATAAAGAATTGCAATTGATAAACCAAGTTTGTAGTCAGTTTGTTCAGACAATTATTAATTGCGATTTAAGTGTAAGCGTAAGTCTAAAAGTAAAAAAGACCACACTGATTGACAGTATTTAAATATTGCAAGTAACAGAAGGTAAAGTAAAGTAATTTGAAACTGCAATTGATAAATAACGATTAATAACCAAGAGTGAGGCTTGTAAAAAGCAATCATAATAAAAAACGTGTCAAATATTTTTTTGAAATTAATAAAAATATAACAAGACAGAACAATCAATAATAAAGTCAATAAAGCTTATTATAAAGGTTACTTGTTGAAGAAAATACAAGATTTACAATTTAATAAAAGATTTTAATAAAAGTAAATACATTTTGCAAATTTAAACTAAAATATGGTAGATAAAAGGATCACAAGGAAAAGTAAGAAGACGGAAGAGGAAAAAGGTGAAGAACAAGAACAACAGTGGCGAGTGGTGCTATAGTAGAAGTGGAAGAGGAACAGGAAGAGGTAGGAATACAAGGAGATCAGGTAAGAGTTCAAGAAGAACAAATAATAACAAAGGGACATTTTGAACAATTAATGGCATTTATGGCACAAAATACGGCAGAGTTGAAGATGGATTTACAACAGTCGATTGAGAAAACTGCAGAGGAAAGTAAGAAAGATGCAGTAGAGTTGAAAAAGGATTTGCAACAGTCGATCGAGGAAAAGGCCGAGGAAAGTAAGAAGGATGCTGAGGAAAGGGAAAACAGATTACATGCAGCTATTCAGAACACTGCAGTGAAGTTGCAAGATCAAAAAGCCCATGCAGAAAATATGGAAAACCAATGAAAAAGTTAAAAGAATAATTTTATAAGATTCAACTTGAGAATAAACAAGAACTGCAAGTACAAATAAATAACATTAGAAAATTACAAAGATGAAGTTAAGAATGATGTAGGAAGGAAAAGGCAGAAAGAAAATAAACAGCCAGAGGAAACTTTAAAACAAACCATGGGAGAAAAGTTAGAGAAGAATAAAGAAGAGTTGGAAAAAAAACTAAAGGGGATGAAGTCAACGATAGAAGATGGAATGAAAACACAGAAAGAGGGTATGGACGAAAGGGTTGAACTAATTGAAAGAAAGGTAGATCAAAACAGAACGGAAATGTAAAGAGAAATTCATAACAATGCTAGGAAAGTTAATTTGTTAACTGAAAACAATTCAGCGAAGTTCAAGAAGGTTGAAGATAGGTTAAAAAGAATACAAGATGGCACTAAAACTTTAAATGGTAGTCAAAGAAGTAATTATATGGGAGTTCAAACAGATATGTTACCTATTTTTGAAGGAAGAATAGGAGAGCAACGTATGACGTATCTAGTAAAATTAAATGATATTATGAAGCCAGTATATGACGAAAACAAGAGTTTACGGATAATTAATACGGACTTAAGAAGTCATGAAGATGTTTGGCATAGTATTATCAAACTAAAATATACAAGTTATGAAGAATTTAGGAAGTTATTTATGGATCAGTATTGGAGTAACGCACATCAGGCTCGAGTTAGGACTCAGTTAACAACAGGAAGCGTGAAATGTATGCAATACATAAGTTCAATAGAGCACAGCATTTAACACCGAAATTGGCTGAGGAAGAAATAATCCAACATTTACCCGACATTTGGAAGGAGAAATTACAAGAACTGTAGCAGTTCAGAACATCAAAACGGTGAAAGACTTTTTAGAAATAGTAAGAAATTACGATATGGCTATTGTTAATAATCGGGACAGCAACAGAAAAGAAGGTCCAAATTTTCAAAATTATAGTAAAAGAAAGTTTTAGGATTTACAACAAAATAAATTTAATTTTGGCAGAAATAATTATAACAATTTCAGAACAGGTGAAAGGAATTTTAATAATAACTACCAAAATAGGAATCTGGATAGATGGAGGAACAACCAATGCAACAATAATAACTATGAAAGGAACTACCAAAATAGGAATTATTATAATACCAAGATAGGAAGAGATACAATGCAATGATTGATGACAAGAATAAGGAGAAGATGAATCAACAAGCACAGGAAATAAATATCCTAATCGTCAATACATAAATACAGTATATAAAAATGAATATGACAGAGGAAGACCGATGCAAGAAAATCGGATAGCAGAAGCTGAGATTTATGAAGAGTCCTTAGAAGATAAAAAAAAACTTAAATTTTAATTAATTTAATTATAAACCTTACGTATTTTAACACTAATTTTGAACATGATGGAAAATTTTTACTTGAAGAGGAAGAAGAAGAAAAGCAAATTTCAACATTACCATTTATAAAAGTAAATTTAAATAATAACGAATATTTAGCATGAATAGATAGTGGTGCAATGGCCTCATTAATAAAGGAAGAAATAATTTTAAAGAATATAGATGTTTTACATAAGAACATAGTTAAAGTAAATAAAATAGATTTGCTATCTGCAACCAAATGAAAAATATTATTAGTCAATGGGAAGGTGTTGTTAGATTGTTTGTAGTTAAAGGTCCCAGTGTGGATATGGTATTAGGTATTAATATAATTCAACAATTGGGAATTAATTCATTTAAAGGGGTTAATTAAATCTTGGAACAGTACCAGAAGTGGCTGCCAAGAAAATAAGTGTTGCCAATCAAAAAGTATTGGAGACGCATTGAGAAATAATGAAGGTATAATAATTATTAATATTAATGTAATAGTGAATACAAAGAGTGATTATAATAATAAAGGGATATTGTTGAATGAGTTGAAAATAGGTGAGAACAATCTACAATTAAAGGGCCGAATATTAGAAATAATTAACAGAAATAAAGAGATTATTAATGAACAAGTGGGACAAGTACCGAAATATATTCACAGGTTGCAGGTTGATGAATCAAAAAGTTTTAATAGCAAAGCTTATCCTATTCCGTTTGCATTAAGAGGACAAGTTAAGAAAGAGATACAGAGAATGGTAAAAGATGGAGTAATAGAATCTTCAAAAAGTAATTTTATCAATCCTTTAAAAGTTGTTAAGAAACGTGATGGTTCGCTTCGTTTATGTTTAGATGCACGCAGAATCAACCAAATAACATAGCCACAATATGAATCCCTACAAACGATTGATGGATTGTTAAGTAGAATTTGGAATAAAAAGATACTTACAAAGTTAGATTTAAAGGATTTGTTTTGGCTTATTCCATTGCACGAAGAGTCGATGAAGTATACAGGTTTCAGTATTGATGGGGAGATTTTTCAATTTAAAGTGGTATCATTTGGTCCTTCAACATCATGTGCTGCACTTGTTAGAGCAATGCAGAAAATAATTAAACCAATTTGAAGACTTTTGTGTGCATTATATTCATGATATCTTATTGTTTTCTGAAAACAAACAACAACATTTAAAGCATTTAGAAATTGTGATAGAAATATTAAATAAAAATGGGTTAAAATTGAATCTTTCAAAATGTGAATTTATGCAAGAAAATGTAACATACTTGGGATATGAAATAAGTAAAAACGGAGTCACTATAAACGAGAAAACGTCTTGAGGAAATTAAGAATTTACCTCGTCCGAAGAATCTAAAGAAGTTAAGAGGTTTATTAGGTGTTTTCAATTATTATAAAAGGTTTATAAATAACTACTCAGAGTTGATGTTACCTTTGGTACAATTATTAAGAAAGGATGTTAAACTGATATGGAACGAAGAACGAGAAAAGGCATTGAATACGATGAAACAGAGGTTTCGTGAAGGATTATTATTAAAATATCCGAACTTTAAAGAAAAGTTTGTACTTCGTACGGACGTTTCCGATCAAGCAATTGCAGCTGAGTTATATACAAATACAAGAAGGGATAGAGGTACTAATATGTTTTATCTCAAGACTATTAAAAGGGTATGAAATTAGATACACCATAGCCGATCATATTTGCAATTAACAAAGTTAAATTCTATTTAATTGGAAACAAATTCGATATTGAAACGGATAATTCAGCAATTTTGTTCCTGAAAAATAAAACTTTTCATTATGATAGGTTATACAGATGCGCATTGTACTTACAAAAATATAAATTTGAAATTATACATAAACCAGGAAGATTAAATGTAGTTACAGACATCTTAAGTAGAAAATATTTACCGAATTATGAAAAACCAAAACAAATCTTAATTGGAACTGAGAAAATTTATGGGGAAGGAAGGTTGTCAAGACAATAAAAATTTTAAATAAGTAGACATTAGAAGAAATCCAAGAATTAAGAAATTTAGTATTGCAAAGTCAAGAAAATGATTATAAAGGGTATCAAATTAAAGAGGACTTATTGGTAAAGGTCATGGAAAATAAAGAGTTGATGGTTTTAAGTAGGGAAGACATGTTGGAAGTTGTTGAAGAAATTCATACAATATTTGGACATTGTGGAGCAAGAAAAACTTGATTAATGTTTCGTGAATGTTTTTATAGGAAAAATTATATTAAATTAATTAAACAATTAATACAAACTTGCTTTAATAATTAAATAATTTTGATATTGAAAGATACAATTCAAGTTATAATTAAGAACAGTCACTACAATATATAGTAAATAATATCGGACCCAGTACAGTTTCTTAGGGTACGCCATCTTGTCAAGTAAGTTATTTACTTTTCACGAAATTTAACTCAACATATTGTTTTCTCTCAGTTAAATAACTTTTCATAAGGTTGAAAGCAATACCTCTAAAACCAATACTTTCACGATATTCTATTAAAAGATTCTGATTTACAGTGTTGAAAGCAAGGTCTAAAAACACGGCCATTGAGCGATTTTCATTTTTAAAACATTTGATGATCATAGAAGTTAAGTAAGTAATAGCATCCTAAGAAGATTTCCCTTTTTGAAATTCGAACTGTTTTTCCGAAATAATATTTCACTTTTTTGGGTATTTATTTATTCTCATCTGTATTAGTTCTTCAAAATTTATAATTAGTCATATTGGCCTGTAATTTGCTACGATATCTCTATCTCCATTTTGGAATAAATGTTTAACAGTAATTTTCAAGATAGATGGACATACCACTTTCTATTGTTCTATTGATTACAAAAGAAACATGTGAAGCTACATAATTAAAAACAGTTTTCAGTATTTTAGTAGTAATGTTTTCGAATCCAGGTGAAAAATTATTTTTTAAATATTTATAATATTTTGAATTTGAACTTCGTCTGTAGGTGGAATACGTGGAATCACAGATTATGTTTTAAATTTGTTTGAAAGATTTTTGCCAACATTTATGAAAAATTGATCAAATATGTAAACAATCTCTACTGGATTATTAGTAATTGTTCCATATTCCGCTAGTATTTCTTTAATAAGAGTATTTTTAACTTGTGAGTTCGTTACTTCATTTACAACATTATTAATATATAAATAAACAAATAAAAGTGTTATGCAATATCAAAGAATAAACTAAACTAAACTAAAGGCAAGCGACACAATTCAACATACTTCCTGATACCGTTTGCTCATATAGGTCTTATGCTAAATTTTCGGCATTTACCAAATGTGTGTTCTTATTTTTGCTAACACAAATCTTGCCGTCACTTGTCCAAACATTATTTTTCCATACTTTTTTTGTGCATTTGTAAATGCTCTATGGCGGTATTTTATAAGTCTTCAACTATGAAAATGTTTCTTGTTTGCAAAACCATCTGACAGTCCGATATCAGGCAAATTTGCCTATTGTTGCCAGCAATTTTTGCCCCTAAGCTATGACTTCTATTAATACTATTAGGTTTCATACCGATCTTCATCTTATGCTTAAACAACTGCAATAATATGGAATCTGTATCTTCTCCCTCGATTTATTCGACCCCGAACGCACGCTGGCATTTTTGAAGCTCGTCCAATTCTGTACTTAATTTTTAATTTTCTTCTATTTTACACTAGTAGATCTTCAGATTATGGCTTTACCTCTTGCAGTGACACACTTTGGTTATCAATATTATTGCTTGAATTTTGTGTAAAAACTTTGACTTATGAAAATGAGAGGTATTCTCATTTTCATACTTATAATTTTACATATCTTCGTTCTATCTTCATTTTTATCATCATCTTTATCTAACTCTTGAAGGCTAGTTATTACTTATTATTGAGTTCCTTCATAGAGTTTTACATGATTACAATAAATAGGTTAAGTTGACATATGTCTTTATTGTCTCTATAAATAGAAATTATAATAAGCTCTAATTAAAAATATTAATACAGCAACCTTCCGTTATTAAGGCAACAACAACTTAATACATTAAAGTTAACAAACCAAAACTTGCCTTTCCTGGCACCTTCCAATTGACTAAACTCATGTAAGTAGATAGCATTACAGTGCGTGACAACTAGCTGAAGCCCTGAGAATTGGATGCGCAGTAGTCTTAAGCCGAGTTAGCAGGGACAATTCAGTTCAGACAAAATTCTGTTCGAGTGAAGATCGGTACAACAACTGATCTTCACTCGAACCCAATTTTGTCAAAGCTGAATTCTCCCCGCCAACTCGGTTTAAGAGTACTGCGCATCCAATTCTCAGAGCTTCAGAGTTGTCACGTGCTGTACTTCCTGAAGGCATTCTTCTATCGTTTTAGCTGTGGACGGTTTAGAATTATCTCTTCTAACGTCTGCAATTGTTTTCTCAATTCTATTACAAAATCCTCCACAACTTTTGGATTCACTGCTCAGGCTACTTCAAAACCACGGCGATTATATGTCGTGAGTAAGGATAAAAGAATAATGGCCCCTATTACTGTATAAGGGAACAAGAGCGCCAGTTGCTGTATAGCGGCAACAATAAACTCGATCTAACTAGCAACCAAACCAAACTTTACTTATCGTTCACAGCTTCTAACTGGAAAAGAGCTGGTATCAATAAATACCAGAAATAAATTTTATTAGCAAGGCTTTATTGAATTTAGGGTTCATAAGGTACGACGACATTGATTATATTAAGAATAGAAGTGGCCGTTGACGTTTTAAATTGAGAACAATACACACATACTGCTAGGTTCGATAAAGGCAAAATAACTCAGAAGGTTAATGTTAAAATAATTGCATAATAAAGCAAGAAAAACACAAAAGTTGAAATGTATGGATTATTAATGAGCAGTTAATGTGATCAATATAAAATCATAACGTGAAATATTGTGCCGGTTATATAGTAAAATAAAATAGTGGAATTAATTGTTAACTGAATCCGAAAAGCGAATGAAACCTAATTAAAAAGGTATACTCAGAACTGCAAAAATCTATGCCGTTACACGTAATTCTCGAACGCGACGCTTATCATAAAGGCCTTTGAATAACGAAGCGCATTATAAGTACATGAAATCAAAGCCATAGGCGTAGAGATCAGATTACTCCCATATACTACCTTAATAAACAATTGTTCAAGTTGAGTAAAATTTAAACTGTATTAAAGTGGTACACTAGAAACCTGAGTAAAATTCAAAATCAATTAATATGTTAAACTAATAGCAAGCAGCGAAAGTTGTTGACTATAAAAATGAATTATATCGTTAACGCTTGAAAACATTAAGCAAAGTTCAACGAGCTATTCCTAGAACACAGTTACTTAAAGCTCGGTACTGACTTGAGCATTTTTACGCGCACGAACAGTTTGTGTCTAAAATTGCTGTAATCAGTACCAGCCCGAATTTGCGTGCGCGTACGCGGCAACACGCAAGAACGCAATCCATCGCTTGTCGGTTTTATGGCTGGGTACTGACTTGAGCATTTTTACGCGCACGAACGGCTTGCGCGCACACACGTTCGTGCGCGTAAAAATGCTCAAGTCAGTACCTCGCTTTAAAATTCTCTCAATGCATGGCGCAAATATTTTTCCTAATTTCTAAGCGCCTGATGGTTTGGATGAACAACCCATTTCAGCGAGTCTAATCGGTGGAATACAGCGACACCATAGATAGAGGGCAGTAAAGTAAAAAATCTTACCATGCTTCATGTACAAGCTACACGTCGGACAGTGGCACTGCGGTCTTAGATATTTCATGTGGCATGTCTCCAGGTCCATAGGATAAATGTGAAATACTCAGGAGGTTACTTTAGATAACGAATAGATCGCTGTAGAGGGCACGAAGCCGGGAGAACCCAAAAAATAACGACGTAAATATACCATAACACTTGCTCCCCAACAGAGGACGACAACAGCTTAAGAGAGAATATTCTTTATTCGTCTAAAGCCATCGGCTTCGCACTGTTTTCTGTTAATACCGGAAGATAAATGTGAAAATTCTCTGAAAAACTGGAAGAAATCTCCTCCATCAAATTAGACGCGCATGGCTCAACAATATACCAGGAAAATTTGTTCAAAATTAAACGAAATTAAAATAGTCAATAGTTACACACAGGCGTTCGAAGTGACCTAATTCACTGAAATAGCATCTTCATATTTAGAAGAAGATTCACCAAAAAGGTGATTTTACAAGAGCGTTATAAAGAGCTGTTGCGTAACGGCAAGAAACACAATTTGGGCCGTTGTATCAGTAATAGACCGTACTTTACAATGGGAATGCAACCGGAAAATTCACATAAAGTTTAATAACTTTGACGATTTTTAGAACGTATAAAATAGAAACCCTACAGCTCATAATAGTCTGATATTTGTTTCAGGTTCTCATTAGACCTATTGCTTCACTTGTATTGTCAAGTCGCACGAGTTATAATCTAAAATCTAGTGCGAAACATAATGAAAAATAGTATATTGTAATACAAGCGTGGAAAGAATGCCTTTGGAAAACGCATTTTAAAAATGGAACACGAGTGTCAACGAGTGTTCCATTCACATTTTCCAATTGTTTTTCCACACGCGTGTTACATACTATTTTTCTAACGACGCGACGGTTTTGCATCCGACAAAAAATTTTATTTCTAAAATTGGAATTGTCGAAAAATTACATTTGTCAGTTTGCATGAGACCCTAATTTTACATTTTGACAACTTTCCTTGATGATATTTTGACAAATAATGTTTGCTCGTGAAGGCTGATCAAGACCAATCCATCATTTTAGTATTAAGATGTTCGAATAAGAATTTTATGAAGAATTTCACCACGTGTATACTCTTTTCGCCATTTTAGTGATACCCTGTATAGTTGTGGTAACTTTCGATATACAATTGAGATCCTATTCCCATTTTGAAGGATTTATTGTTCGCATTGCTTCTTATGCTATAGAACGCATTTTTTTTAATGATTCCTGGTGCATGCTTTGAGAGCGAAAATTCTCCGGAGCCTGCAAGCTATCTTCAAGTTATCTCCGAATCATTTGCGAGTGGTCTTAATTGATCATCTGCATCAAATCATCGCGAACTTATCAAGGCATTAGTCGAGTTGTTCTTAATACATTTCATCTGCACGATTGCACCTCACACCTTACACTGCATCCTAATTTATTTGTCTGCTTACAGCCCTTGGCTAGATGATGTGGGGCAATACTTTAGCCTCTTGGTAACCGTGGTCAGCAAATGGTGCCGGTCAGAGATATTTGTATTGCACCTCGTGCGTACGCGTAATTGCAGTTAACTGATCCTACGTTCTTCGTTGAAACAGAAATTACACTTTCTCGAACTTTTCTTTTAATGGAGATACTGTCACCTTACATTAAAGACTCGCAAACTTTTACTGATTTTAGTTATAATTGGGTTGTTTTGGTAATCATGGCTGGGTAAAAATGTATGCGCCTAAATTCGGGGATTACTGCAAAGTGAATTGTTGCTCAGCTTCTGCTTTTTTTTGGTACGATAAATTGTATTATTTCTTTTTTTATACTTGCGATTATGAGTCGAAGTTCTTTTTGTGTACGAGAATGTGTGAGTTAATATTTGTTTTATTATTATTATTAATTGTTGAATATTCCTTAACTGGAAATATATGCTTCACTTAGTCGTGGCCGAACGCTCTTAATTTACTATTGAATATTAAATAGTTTATAATTAATCGTATTGGCTATTTAGTTGAATGGTGTTATGTGTCTTATACAGTCAGTATCATTGGACAATATAGATTATGGGTTTAAGCAACTTCTGCTCCATTTTATTATTCTGTATTTTTCTAAACCATGAGGTTTCCATTTCTACTTGTAGGTTTTTTGGTGTAGATTGCCTCCAACCAGTAGCGCTCCCGACAAACCTCTTACGTAAGAGTCAGATTAGAGATAATTTCTTGTTATTATTATTAGATTTACATTTTAAATCCCAAAGTATTTTTTGGAAGAATAAAATTGAAAGCGGATTTATTGTATATCGACGGTAGTCCCAGACGTAATTAATGCGTACATTGTAATGTAGATGATATTTAAGTTTTAATCCAAGCATTGCTTTAAATGTTGCAAATTATGTATACGGATTTCGTATTCGCCTATTTTTATGTTGTTCTCGGCTGCTATTTTCATAGGGAGCACATAATTTTGCACTCGGCCGCATGCATCTCCCCTCAGTACTTATACCTTATACCAACACGTAGAAAATAAATTAATAGACTAACCAAAGGTAACGCTAGTCAAAACAAACAGCCACAAGTGTCCTTCTAAACTAGCACAAAACACAAGTCCTTAAAACTGAGACCTAAAACAACACCAGGGAAGCAGCACTTAAATTGAAGCTTAATTACTACGGAATTTGAAGTTCCAACCCTAATTCGCGTTTCATTCTCCTCATTAGTGTGTTTTAAAACGCCTATCTAAATAATACCCACGTAGCAGAGTCACTTTCCGGTGTCGCAGCAGCATCTGGAGCGAACAGGTCACCTGGATGTACCTCAAAGAAAATTGGAAGCTGGGATTTAGTGCCACCGCTGATTTATCTCCTTCATTCTATTAGCGCTAAATATCGGAAAAAGGGCAGCGGATTTGTAGGCGAAGCGGCCTTATTTAATTGTGGAAAGCGAAGGCAGCAGTATTCTATTTCAAATCCATTTGACTGGTGTTTATTTACGCGGCTCGCTAATTAACGTTCGATTTCGTTTCTGGTGACCTTCCAATTAACTAACTACGCTTGCTGTGGGCTGATTCGAGCGCATGTTACAACCCCAAGCTTTCGGGGTTACTCGAACTACTATAGTTAAATTTAGTACGTCGCTTTGATGAGGGTAATTAAAGCTTACTTCAGCTTAATTCTTCGAAGCCAATTAGAGTGATTAATTGTAAATATAATTTTATTTATAGATGATATGGGAGTCTTCCGTTAATTCTAGGAGTTTAAGCTAATTAAGTCACATAGATAATTTTTATTAATTAATATTTGCGTGTATCTGTCACATACATGTAGTAAAATGTTCAAAACGAAAATAAATTCCACATGGAAAACACTGAAAAGAATGTTTCGTTGCGTATATTTGATTAACTGAGACATTTTTATGATGGCATCTCCACCTCTATAACTATAATTTATGTGTGTTATTTGTCAGCGAGGAGACTGACAGTAGGGCTCAGAAATTATGTAAGCCTTATTTTTCTCTCATTAGACTTACAATCTGATTTTACACAGTTTAACGGGTTTCTAAGTCTATGCTATGATTGTAGTTCCACAATGTTTTTAAAATAGGGTGTTCAACAAATGATGTTTTTTAAATTTTCTATGAATATTTAAAATATGCTCTAAGACATGTGGATCTTGCAAAGTTGATTCATACTATTTATTGAGAATCTCCAACGTGTGATAACGTTTTAGTCTGTATGTTGTGTTGCTATTGTCCAGTAGCCAATGTTTGAATAGTACTCAAGTCTTAACATATATTTAGCACTCGCGCACTTTGCTTCTTGTAAAACTGTTAGGTCACGATGTTCATTGTGCACAAATCACGGTTTATCTGTTATAAGGTTTTTGATTGATATAGTTGCAGTATTTCAATGTTCAAGTTACTCGCGCTGTCCCATAGTTGTACAATTTGAAAATGAAATTACAAAGCACAGAGTTGGGGTGTTTTATCTAGCCTCAATGCTAAGTTAAATGTCATTCAGTAAATGCATTGAAAACGAGATGCTTGTATTAAAAGAAATGAAATGATTAAGAAACGCAATGGAGACAACTTGCATTTCACAGGGTTGAAGTCATTTATTATTAATTAATTATTAGGTTTGGGCAGAATGAATAGCCAAACCAAATTAAATAATCACAAAGGGGTTTGCTATGTGCAGGTTATGAAGTGTAGAGTTCAATTCAGCTAATTAGTACAATTTGTGAACAATTCTAAAAAGTATAAGCTAGAAAAATGATAATGTTGCAACGAGCAATTAAGGCTGGCATAAAATAGCAATAGTGAAAAGCTAACAAGACATTATAAAACTTCAGGAAAAGTAGACACCTAAACTGGAGAGAAATCGAGTGAAAGGAAGACAGTTGGAAATCAGGGAACGATTATGAAGGAAGTGAACGAGAAATTAATCAATGTAAATGCGCGAATGAACATGCAACGGGCTTAATAAAACGTGTAGTGGCGCAAAGACCCATTGTGACAATAGAAAAATGTGGACAATAATTTTAGAGATAACAATTCCTTAGATGTAAGTAATTATAAGAATGTTTAATTTAATATGTAAGTCAATTGAACTTGTTTAATGTCCGTTTTATAGTTAGATTAGATATTGTTTGATAAAGGACGCTGGCAGATGACAACTGAATAACTTAATTTTGTGACAAGCAGTTTTGGTGCTCTTATTAAAATAAATAATTTACCTACTTAAATATAATATTTACAAATAAAAAATATACCATCGTGTTGAGCAAGTCTCAGAGCACCTGTGAGAGTGTGGGTAACGTTTTCCCCAACACAAAGTTATTTTCCGCAAGAAGCATCCCGAAGCTGCGGTAGCGACCACCTCAATTTTCCGAAGTCATATAGCAGCTGAATAAAGAATCCAAGACCAGGGCTGTCTACTGAGACGCATCATGTAGAGCTGTAAGACAACGGCTAGCAACACAAACACCGGGGGCAGCAACTCCGAGAAAACATCCATTTTGGGGCCCCGTCCGAGAAATGAACGGTACCATCTGAAAATTGCAAGGAACTGTAAAAAGTTTATTAACAGTGTGAGGAGCCGGAAATTTGTGTACAAGCGATACATTACCGTTTTGAATAAGAATCAGGCGTATTCAAGCCTCCAGATAAAGCATTTTTCCAATAATTAACTAAGTCCAGTTGTGAGGTTAGATGAAGAGATTAACAATCGCTATCGGCCAAGTAGCGTCGTTTTGACGTCATTAAACAAATTAATCACTGAAACGAAAGAGAATTAGAACCGGAAAAGTACTAGAATTCAAATAAATACCTGTAGTTTGTTCACAATTTTGAATTTCCAAGTCAAAAACGTTTACTGCTAGTAAACAAACACTTTGTGTAATTGACAGCAGCACTCATATTTGCGACTGCGTATTTTAAATATATTTTGGACCCACAGTGGCGTACCCAGTTTAAGGTTAAATTTTCACAAGTTGTCAGGAATCCAACCCTTTCATTTTGAATTAAGTGTCTACCGAGCTAGCGTTTTGAGATTTGAATTGCAGGCAGATAAAATACAGAAGAGGGTAGAATACTATTTTATTTGAATAAAGTAAGAATACAACAGACTGATTTTACTCAGTTCAAATCTGTAATTTATAATTATAATTGCTGATCTCATATCATTAGCTAATTTATAGTTATTAGACATAACCACCTTATTTAAATGGCGCCCAACGTCGTGGCAAGAGTGAATTAATTATTATTAAACTGTCCATGACTAAATACAGCTAGTAGCCACCGCAATATATCGTATGACCACACTGTTTTATATTCGTTCTGTTAAAATTCAAATGGGAGGTCAGATTTACCAATAGATAATTAAAGTCCTACTTGTTTTCGTTTGTTAAAGATATGCTTCTACGTAAGTGCAACCACGGGTATTTAACATCATTGGCATGTGAAGAAAAAAATGAAATAAAATAGATATTTATGCTCGTAAAGATAAAAATCTGTAAAGGGCTTTACTCAGAACACGCAAGTGGGCGTTGTGACTCTTACAGCCGTATTCATAGTCGTTCGCCAGCGGCTCGCCGGCGAGTCGCCGGAGTTTCGTTATGAATAGTATGTTGGCGGCACTGTACGTCTATGTCAAATTCGAGGTTAGCAGGTTAGATTTTGTGTCAATTTCTGTGAAAACTGACGGAAAACCTAACCTGATAACCTCGAATTTGACGTAGACGTACAGTGCCGCCAACATACTATTCATAACGAAACTCTGGCGACTCGCCGGCGAGCCGCTGGTGAACGACTATGAATACGGCTGTAAGCAATTTTAAAAATCAAACGAAACAAGGAGTAAAAATATCTTCACGTTTGTAATAATACTGAAACAAGAAAAACAAGCACTTGGTAATGCGAATTCAACCAATTTCAAATAAAAAATCATTACCGGCAATGGAATTCGAACTACATCGTATGCGAACGCAAATGTAAAGCCTGACCTTTGTGAAAATTATTACTTTTGTCTATTTCTCGGTTAACGCATTATTAAACAACATTTTATTTTTGTAAGGTACTCACCCTGTATTTATTTGTCCGAAATTTTCTCTGTTTTATACCAGGTAGACATATAATCTGCATGCAGAACATCGTCTACATTCAACAAATGACTTTCGAGTTATACCAGCAACAGACAGACCGACAGACATACAGAGAGACACACAGACAGACAGACGGAATTGAGAAACCCTGTTTTTCGTCATCTAGGGACCCTGAAACGTGAAGATTTGAAGAAATTTCGGAAGGTAATTTTTTTGCGAGTGATACTTCGGTCGTCCTTTCTAAAAGACGAAGAAAGTAACAAGACACGTACCACAAAAAAAACGAAATAAAAGGAATATCCACCTAGTACAATTAAAGAAACAGAAATTAACAGAGCAAAGAGACAAACCGGGCAAAGATGTAAACTAACTCAAGAAACAAAACAAATGAAAAATAAGAGAAGAACGTTATACAGAAAAAACTAACCGCATACAAAAATACACTGTAAAATAAGAACAGAAACAAACATGATGACACGTAAAGATTTAGAAATCCATTAGGTACAATAAATAGAAAATGCAATCAATAATAACAGAAATATGAGATGTTTAAGAAGAAATGGTGGACGAAGAGAAATAATCAATTGAAAAAACTCCAGACGAGCAATAAAATCCAAAGATGAAATACTAAAACACACAAAGGAATTTTATAAAATTCTACATAGCTGCCAGATCAAAAAACCTGTCGACATTAAGAAAATTCTGCAAAAACGGTACAAAATAGAGCGTTAGTTGAATAGACAAATTTTCTCTTGAATTTTAAGCTAAATTCAAAAATGTAATAATATACCGGGTGTTTTATTTAAAATAGGAGTTAATAAAAAAAATAGAAAAAACAAAAGAAACCCATTTTAAAAGTATTCAACTGGAAAATTACCTACCTCATATCAATACACATTCAAAATGTAGTAAAAATATGAAGTTTGAAAAAAATCGTTAGAGCCATTTTTGAAAAAATCGAAAAAAACTTAAAAATCACAAGAGTAAACACCTACTTCCGGTTATGCGATTTTCTTCAAAAGCTTGCTGTCGCATCTACATAGTACACAAAACTTATATATGAAGTTTCAATGCCATACCTCTTTTAGTTTTTGAGATATTCTGTTCACAGCACACAGACAGACAGACACACAGACACACAGCCAGACAGATCAATGAAAAAAATATGTTTTTTGGGTTCAGGGGACTCTAAAACGTGAAGATCTGTTGAAAACTCAATTTAGAATTTTAGGGGTGAATCCAATACTTCCTTTATTGTAAAAGGAAGTGAAAAATTTCAGATTACCAACCTGTAAAGACAAGCAGAATTTTGGAAAGAATTCAGTACCTGAAAGCATGTCCTGACCGTTAAGATTCTAAAAAAAAAAGTGACTTAGTGCGTATGTCTTTTTGTGTTGCTTGAACATTGGGCCATATTAAACGCACGAGCGGTGGCCCGTGTGAATTATAGGTATACAAATATACTAAAAACTATCTATGGAAAGCAGAAAGTAGCAGTAAGAACTCACGATACCACAGACTTCTTTGCTATACAGAGAGGAATCGCACAGGGTAATACAATATCATCACAGCTATTCAACTTGGTCTTAGCACTTAAATTGGTGAAACCGAGCAATCAACACAAATGTAGAAAGGTTAACACTCTTGAAATTCGCTTTTGATACAGTTTTGTTTTCTCAGATAATTAGAGAAAATTGAAAACGTAGATATTAAAAATTAAAATTGGGCACATGGCAGAAGATCCAAAAACATAAATATGTAACAGTAAACTAGAAAATGTAAAAGAATATAAATACGTGGGGCAATGAGTAACCAGTAACCATAAAAAAAGAAAATAGGGATACCGAAACTGAACGACAAATAAGACTAGGATGGGTATCATTTAGAAAACTACAAAATATTCTATCGAATAAAAAGATCGGAATGGGACGTTTCAGCGCCGCCGGTTCATCGCCGCCGTTTCATCGCCGCCGTTTCTTCTCTCTAGTCCTCTATTAATTGCCCTAATTAATTATTTATAGTGCATTAATTGTCTGTAGTCTTAAATACGACTTATTCTCAAATAAAGTGAATTTCTATATTTTTTATTTTATTTACTATAACTGGTGATGAACTGGGCCTGGCGATGGAACGGCGGCGCTGAAACGTCCTAGACCGTAAAAAGATACCCCCACATCTGCGATCAAGGTTGTATAATCAATGCATCTTACCAGTGGCTACGTACGGCGCACAAACTTGGACCTTTACGAAGCGTATTGTGAATAAACTGAGAGTATCTCAAAGAGTCGCGGAAAGGAAGATGCTAGGTCTGTCACTGCGGGATAGAAAAAGAAATGAGTGCATAAAAAACACCACGCTACCTTAAGGGACACCAAGTTGTATTGGAATAAGGTCGGTGATTTCCTGTTGATATCTGATTTGAAAGTTGTTACACTCTAAAAATAATTTACGATAGGTAATCAAGCCAAAAGTGTACTCAGTTACCTACAACGGTACATTGGCAGGAGTCTATTCTGGAAACGTAGGGGTTTCTATGAATGTCCAAGTTTGGGTTGGAGGTATAAAGTATGTAATAATAATTTACTAGGCGCCACTGCATTATACATTTTCGCCTAACAGATGGTGGACGTCCCCTAACCCAAAGAGAAACGGCGTTAGCGTCGGAATGGAGTAGAAAGTTACCTTGCCTCCACCTAGTAATATTTAATTCGCACATAAATTTACCTGAATACGGTTATACAAGTACAGTCAAACACAAGATAGGTACAAGTAAAAATTTTACTGAACACATAAGGCCACAGAGGAAATATTCGACGGCATCTGGAGCTAGCTGCTATTGAATTTTATTACTATCAGAGAAAGTAGCCCTAACAGTGACGTCACGGGTTACAAACTGTGACTGATAAAAACAATTAGGCTAATCACAACCCAACTTGTATACTAACAATATTTACTGCGCTGTCTGGCGGGGAAGAGCTTAAAACTGGTATCTTTAAGATGAACATTCGGCTAGCGAACACGTAATGCAGCGCCAACAATATTGATGACGAAAAAACTGGGCATAAAATGGTAAAAGTTGACCTACGGAGCTGATCGGAGGTCAATCTAAGGTACAAATCCGAATTTCCAATTGCGTTTTGGTGGCCGACTAGACTGAACTGCGACTTGGTATTTCCAACAAAATAAGCACTTCGAGGTTGATGTAGGACCGGTCAAACACTACCGTTTTCTGACACCTGTAACACTTCCCAACTCTCTATAGCAGTATCATATACTCGTAGGTTATTTAGTTCTTGTATCAAGTTTCAGTAGATTTGGTCATCGTTGCCTTTTTGTTGTGTAAGTTTTCCGTAGCTACCGATGATGACATCTTGGCTGTCGAAATACGTATTTAGCAGTTGTTAAATATTTGTGTGGTGAGGAGTTTTAACGAATTTATATTTTCAAACCACAGGTTCCAGCAGTGTTTTATTTAGTTAAGTGTTTATTGTTGTATTAAAAGATGTTGAAGTGTTTGCAGCTAAGTATGTATGTATGTATGTATGTATATTTTTTTATTTTACATACAAGTTACATAAAATTTATACATAGATAGGTTTTTTCCACATCACAAAAAAATATTCTCCTCAACGGGAAAAGCTATGTAGTGGTCTAGACGTAGGGAGAGGCACATAGAAGCAATGAACCAGAAAACAACTATATGACATAAATAAATATAGTTCAACGACAAGTAATATACAATTATATATTATTGGTCTTAAACTTAAAGAGGTGTTTTAATTTTGTCTTAAGTAAATACATGAGGAACAATTAAGGGTATCAATACAACGTTTCCGCGTTGCAGTATTAAAGAAATTTTCAAAGTTTGCATATACATATATCACACATAATGGCAAACTACACTCCTTAGCTTTTTCTATAAGAAAGTTTATTCCTAAAATGTGTTCAGTGGTAGTATAACTACTTCAAAACATGGTTGCTTTCGTGGCTGGTGTAAATAAATCCATCTTCAATCAGCACCTTGGTTTAACCCAATGATTTTTTGCACGCTTTGTCTTACACTTTTTCTGTCCACTATAAAACCGCTGGAGATTATCATATACTTTGATAATACTTGAGGGGGGGGGGTGATGATAATACACCACATTTTCCAGCCGGCTTGGTGCATAGTCGTAATTCATCTCATTAGAGTGATGTTTCCAACCATGATTGTTTTTAGTCGATTCTTCCGCTCCCAAACAAAGTCATTTATGCCACTGTCATAAAGACTAACTTGCTGAACCCTTAATAAGTTTAACTACTTAGTGTCCTCAAAAAGCCTAAAAGGGAAATATAAAGTTTATAAAAGTAGAGATTCTTAGTTCTCGAGTATTCCAATGGAGTCGGCCAAGTTAGACCATATAGTAAAGATAAAAGAGGCAGGTTGAAGGAAGAGAAGAAATCCTACTAGGGTATTTCGGGACTGCCAGTTTCTATAATTTAAAAAGATATATTGAGATGGTTTGATCTAACAACCCCCTTTTTATGTATTTTAATGTAAGAGTTAAACTGATTAAAATAATCTAGCTTGGTATTGAAATTTTAATTTTATTTACTCAAAATAAAAAGTATTATGCCCTCTTTTGTAGTTTATTTACCTGCAATTTTATTCTTATAACGCTAGCTCGGTAGACAATCAACTCCATTCAAAGGGGTGAGTTCCTGATAATTTGCAAATATTTACCTTAATGTGGTACGCCACTGTGCGCTCAAATTATTTCCAAATCGCAAATGTATACGCTGCTGTTAAAATTTTACAAATTAATTTGAATCTGGCAGTCAGCATTGCTCACTTTAAAATTCAAATTTGTGAACATACGAACAGGTATTTTATTTAAATTGTAGTGTTTTGGCTGTTATAAATCTCATTTGTTTTAGAAATTAATTTGTCTTATGACGTCAGAAGCAAAGCCGTTCGAATTTTAGCAATTGTTAATCTTCACCTAACCTCACAACTGGACTGGTTAATAATTTGAAATGCGCCCTCGCTGGCTACTTTAATACACTTGAATCTTGTTCAGTAAGATTTGCTCTCGTAGTCGTCCAGAAGCTAAAGCCGTTACTTTTAGTTAAAAACTGTACCTTGGGATTTGAGATGGTACGCTACAACCCTCGGAAAGGTGGTCCAACTGAAATCTGCCACTGCAATAGTCTTCTCCGGTGCTGTTGCTGCTATACGATCTCATACAGTCCTCCCTGATGCGCTGAAATCAAAATCCCGGGCTCAGGAACCTTATTTTTCCCCGAATCGAAAGTCGAAATCTCGAGCTGGATCGCTGGCGAACGGCCTCGGAAGTGCTTCTTGTGAAAATTTATTTTTTTGTTGAGGAAAAAGCTGCCCACACTCTCACCGAAGCTCTGATACTTGCTCAACACAATGTTATATTTTTTTTGGTAAAATGTTATTTTATTATGTAAAAACTTTAATTATAAGGGATCACAAAACTGCATGTCAATTTTATAATTTATTCCATTGTTATCTGATGAAGTCCGCTATAAACAAATGCTAATCTACTACTATACAAACGGAAATCAGCCAAGTTGAAATCAGTTACATTTTGAAATAAATTTTCTTACAAATTATTGAATTTAAAAATTTATTATATCTAAAATATTGTCTGCATTTTTAATTGTCAAAATGTCTCTTTGCGCCACTACACGTTTTATTATTTGCTTTGCTCTGTTCACTCGCGTAATTTCACTGATACTTTTAAAGAGTTCACTTCCTTCATAAATGCTTTCGATGTCCATCTGTCTGCTTTTTACTAGTTTTTTTTCCTGTCTTGCTGTCTGCTTTTCCAATTTCTATTTCCTGACTTTCTGCCAGCTATATTAAAATCTACGCTTCATTGACCTGCACATAGCAAACCTTTTTGTGATTATTCATTTTGTTTGGTTTGGCTATGCATTCTGCCCAAATCTAATATTTAATTAGTTTGAACTTTGACTTCAACCCTGTGAAAAGCAAGCTTTGCCCTATGCGTTCCTTATTCAATTCATTTAATAATACTGGCATCTCTTTTCCAATGCATTTACTAAATGAAATTTAAGTTTAGTATTGCAGCTACATAAAACTTTGTGCTTTTTGACCTTTTTCCTTAAATTGTACTGCAAGCAGAGTAGAGCCTTAGGGCCTAAGACCATTACAATATATGTTCTGCTTTTAAATGTAGACGTTTTATTTTTTATCTCCGATGGTAAACATACTTAGTTTCGACACACTTCAGTTTTACAGAAACCAGTTCTAACTTTTAGGTCCAGTCATTCAATCCAGATCAAATGTGACCAAAATATCTGTGCTACCCTACCAACCAACGATTATTTATACAATCTTTTAACATCAACATCGACGGAATTCTTTGCAGCGATATTAGGATTAAATAATTAATACTATATTTTAGAAAATGATGTGTCGTCTACCACTGCGGATAGTAAAACCAATAAAAAATATATGTGCGTCTACCACTTGGATTAGTTGACAATTTTGTGGCCATCAAAGGTCTATTGAGAAGCACGAATTCAGAGCATTAACAAAAAACACAAGTATTGCTGCTTTGTGCAACTAACAAATATAACATCAGCGTCAACATTATTCAAATTTCGACCAAGTGCTATAAAATGGAAGCGAAAACACTACCGAAAAGGATGAAACCCCGAAGCCCTACAGGACGCTGAATTTACACAGCCTTGCCAAACATGAATTAACGTCGCAGAACTTGTTTCAGCGAGCATTTCAGCGCACTAGCAGCACTAATAAAATTTCCCAAAAATCCTCTTGCGGCGAGCCGTAACGAACAATTTCACTAACGAACCCTCGCTCTTGCCCAAATTACACAGCAGCGCGGTGTAATTACAGGCATATTTGCCGGCGTAACATAGACTTAGCAATCAGATACTTATCTTGTCATTATGCATTGTGAATTCCTGTAAATGCGAATTGAAATGCCGCAATCAGTTCGCTTGTCAGCGGGCGGTCGCTCAGCTGATTTTTCGCCCTGACGGCATTCGGCTGCGCGAGGGGTTGCGTTGGATGACAGCTAAGGGTGGCTAAGCCGGGGGAATATAACAATTACGTCCGCGTCGTTAGATATAGAGAATCCGGTATTGAGATCGCTAGATGTGGTCATCTAACGCGACAAGGCTCGCGGAGCGGAAGAGCTTTTTGTCATTCCCTTTTATACTTCACGATCGCTGCATGTATACAGTGTGTTCAAGATAAGAATGCACCGTTTGCATTTTCAATATGTAGCACTTTTAGAGCAATTTTTGCGTAAAACGACACAAGATTGGTTTTAATTTTCAGTTTCCTATTGTCAATAACGACGCCGCCAAACGATAACTAACTACTTCTAAGCGGCATCTAAAACTTAAAGGCTCCAAGTCGTACTTACGCTACAGTAACTTCTTCAAACGGCTAATTTGACGTATTCCAGAATGTTGATTATATTTATATTGAATGAATTATTAAGTTGTTCTCTGAATGTCATTTTTTGACAGTGGTCTATTATGATAAGTTTTATCGGACTTTTTCCACTATCGAGGGTGTATATCACACGACGTTTCGGGAGTTTTTGATCTACTCCCGTCTTCAGATGTTCGTAGTTAGTCCTGAGAAGGACTGATATACAGCGGTAAGATATATAGAAGTTTATAACTAAAATATGAGACTAGGGCCATGCTTATATCTTCTCTATTTATGAATCGATTTGGATACAATTTTATACCAAGATACTAGACATAATTTCTGATTGACTGATAGATATAGTCAAAATGGCTGACTTTCGGTTTTACCGGAAATGATACTAATTTTGTTTTTTTAAATAGAACACCATGTATATTTTATATTTTTCTGCATCTACGAGTCAAATTACATATAATTGTCCTGCCAAATTTCAATTTTTTTAAAGAAAAAATTAATTTTTTTATTAATTTTCATTTTCAGATAAAGATAAAGTAGTGCATGATGCATATCGTTAGATTGGTAATGACATTTTCTATCTAATGGCAAAATGGCCCTTAGTAGGTGCTATTTAAAAAAAAGTAAGTTTTTCTTAAAAAACGAGTTTAGCAAACTATATTCTTTTATTAAAGGTTTGTTATTGACCTTATTGATAAAATAGCTATTATTAAGAGTTGCTAGAGTCAATTAGAAAAAAAAAATCCAAGTCAAGGCCTTCTATGGTAAAAAATAAAAATTAAAAAAATATTTTTTTTGTTTAAAAAAATCGAAATTTTGCAAGACTATTATATATAATTTGACTCATAGAATTAGAAAAACATAAAATATACAGGGTGTTCCATTTAAAAAATCAAAATTGGTATTATTTCCGGTAAAACAGGAAGTCAGCCATTTTGACTATATCTATCAGCCAATCAGAAATTATGTCTAGTATCTTGGTATAAAATTTTATCCAAATCGATCCATAAATAAAGAAGATATAAGCATGGCCCTAGTCTCGTTGTCACCCAGTATAACCGATCTAGTGGCCTAGTGGTAAAGGTGACAGGCTAGTAATCACAGTGATCAGCGGTCCTCGGTTCAAATCCCAGGATAGGCACGAGTGTACGTATAAAGACGCAAAGAACAATTAACACTATATACAACATCAGCATTACAAAACAAAGTGTAAAAATGTATAATAGATACAAAAAGAACAATAATATTACAGTTGAAATTCGATTTAATTAATTAAAGAGCGAATAGATTTTTGCTAATAATTTTAGATTGCTCCCCAACCTGTAAATAAGCAAACAAGCTATAAAAAAAACATATGCTATAGAACCCATATATTTTCCCAACTGTGTTTCGTCAAAAAGTAGAGAAATATGCAACTAATTCAAATTACTCTTCAGTATATTAAAAACCCTATGTGAAAGAAACTATTCGTTGTATGAAAACAACTCTGAAGCGGTAATAGTCAACTATCAAAATAGAAACTCGGTTTTAGGGTAACATACTGTAACGAATTTGGGTCCCGATCATTCCGGAGCGTCCTTGAGCCCGTCCAGGTGCGAACTGATGACTCACAAACTTCGAGTAACGACCTTCAGCCGCCGGAAGCGGTGACATCACCGTCTGCTGGGTCATCGTTCCCGAGTGTTCCACAGGGTGACTCATCCACGGATCGCCGGGATTTGCCAGCAACTTCTAAATTCTAGAAAGATTTTGTGTCTGGGTATAAAGTGGACCGACGGACCGAACGTGATTCATTGTGGCCGCAGTAGTCGTATAGTTCATGTCATAAATAAATGTTATAAAATAAATATCGCTCGGTTTACCTAACTATTGTTAGTATTTAGTTATTGTTAATTATTAATTCTGTGTAAATAAATATTTAGTGGACATTTGTCGTAAATAAATTCCGAACCCTAGTTAAAACGTTAAAATCGTTACAATTGGTGTCAGAAGTGAGATATTGTTTAATATAAATAAATAATTAGTGTAAGTGCATCATGGCTACGAAAAAATTGATGGAATTAAAAGTAGACGAGTTAAGAAGGGAGCTAGAAGAACGAGATGAAGATTCTACTGGAAAGAAATCAAACCTGCAGGAACGTCTTCGTGAAATCCTTTTAGGAGATGGTCAAGATCCAGAGACTTTCGTGTTCAATGTCCAGGTTGATGTGCAGCAACTAATGGGAAAATTGGAATCGAAATTGATGGAAAATTCTAGTAGTTTGGAATCTAAATTGCTAGAAAATTCTAGAACTCTGAAAGATGAAATGCTCGAGAATGCTAGAACAATGGAAACTAAATTAGTGGAATGTGTAGAATCGAAATTGATGGAAAATTCTAGTAGTTTGGAGTCTAAATTGCTAGAAAATTCTAGAATCCTGAAGGATGAAATGGTAGAGAATTCTAGAAAATTGAGGGAAGAATTAATGGAAACATCTGGAGCATTAGAATCCAAGGTGCAGGAAACTTGTAGAATATTCGACAGGAAACTTGAAGAATTGGAATGTAAGATGAGAGCTCTAGAAAATGTAGACAAATCTTCTAGTGAGTTTGTAACACCGACGTTTCAAGAATCAAAAGTATTAGTCCCTGGACGTCAAGAGGTACCAACCTACGATGGGAAATCTCCCTTGGAAGAGTATCTAACATTGTTCGAGACGTTGTCCATGGTTTATGGTTGGACTACCAGTGTAAAAGCGTCCATGCTCAGTACATCTCTACGTGGGGATGCTTTGAGGGTGTTACAAACAATACCAAAGGAAGAGAGGCTGAATTTCACACAATTAGTCGCTCGCCTAGAGATGAGATATGGACAGAAACATATGGAACAAGTATATCGTTCTCAACTAAGAAACAGATTTCAAAAACCGAATGAGACCCTCCAGGATTTTGAAGCAGATATCGTGCACTTAGTACGGATCTTTTATCCGAAAGCGGGGGACGATATATGTGAGAGCCTTGCTATAGAACGGTTCATTGATGGGTTGCGAGACGTCAAGACACAGCAAGCTATTAAGCTTGCTAGGCCTAAAACCATTAGAGATGCTCTGACACAAGCTCTCGAATACGAGGCTGTTAAACAGTCAATCAAGGGACAAGCTCGTATTCGAGCAATGGAGAGCGCTGACAATGAAAGTGACAACCATTTCATTGAGGATATTGTCCAGCTGGTTTTGAAGGCACTCGATAGAAGATCCAGTAAGAAGCAGATCCGATGCTGGAATTGTGGTGAGATGGGGCATGTCAAAAGTAAATGTGGCCAGCCCCAAAGAATGCAAAAGCTGGCGGAAAACTAAAGCGGGTTGGTGAGAAGGGGCAGACATCAACCCGTGGTACTGAAGCCCCCGGGACAGTCGTCCAGATAGCAACTGCCGAGGACCATGCTGGAAGTGTCTTCGTGAATGGCAAGATCAACGGGCGAGCATACCGGATGCTACTTGATACTGGAGCTACGAAGACAATAGCGAAGGCTAACATCTTTAAATCCAAGCAAGACGTTGTAGCAACGCAATGGCGACTTCGAACTGCTACAGGCGACTGGGCGAAGGTCCACGGGGAGATGCGCGCCCAGATCACCATTGGAAATGCCACCTTCAAACATCAAATTATAGTGGCGGATATAGAAGAAGACATCATACTTGGAATGGACATCATGAAAAAGCATGGTTTCAAATTAGATCTGCAAGCCGGTGTGTTGGAAGTTGCTAATGAGGAACTGGTGCTTCAAAATAAAAAGGACGTTAGAGTGCGTGTGATTTTGGCAGGAGATGTGACGGTTCCCGTGCGTAGTGAGATGCTGGTAAACGGAAGAACGGACGAAGATGGGTGTATGTGGTCTGGACAAGTGACAATCTTAGAACCAGAATATAGTGATAGAGGAACAGGACCTGGTGTGTTAGTTGCGAAAACTGTTGTTAAGACTAATTCTAAGATACCAGTACGTCTGATGAACATCAACCACTACCCGGTAACTCTCAAGGAAGGTACGGTCTTGGGCTGCTGCTCATCGGTGTCATCCATCGTGCATCCATCCCAGAATATAGAGACTTCTTCTGTTGCACCGTGTGAACAGCTGGATAATTTGATTGCTACTGCAAGTCAAGGGTTGTTGCCGAAACAAAAGGCGAGGGTGAAAGAGCTAATAAAACGATATTCCGACGTCTTCGAATGGAAGAATAGCGCCAAAGGAAGGACTAATAACGTCCAACATAAAATTGATACGGGCGAATCAAAACCTATTCGCCAAGCACCTAGAAGGTTACCTTTGGCCAAATACCAAGAAGCTGAGCAAATCATTAGCGAAATGAAACGAGATGGAGTGATTGAAGAATCCAACAGCCCATGGGCTTCACCTGTGGTATTGGTGAAGAAGAAAGATGGTTCCACTCGATTTTGCGTTGATTATCGACAGTTGAACAATGTTACGAAGAAGGACAGTTACCCGTTACCACGGATTGACGATACCTTGGATACACTTGCGGGATCAAAAATCTTTTCAACTTTGGATTTGAAGAGTGGATATTGGCAAGTGGAAATGGAGAAGAAGGATCGTGAGAAAACTGCATTCACTGTAGGATCAGGGTTATGGCAGTTTACAGTAATGCCTTTTGGCCTATGTAACGCCGCGGCTACGTTTGAACGTTTAATGGAATCCGTATTGAAAGGGTTGTCTTGGAGAACTTGCCTGGTATATCTGGATGATATAATTGTGGTCGGAAAAACGTTCGAAGACCATGTGAAGAATTTGGAGGAAGTTTTCCAAAGGTTGAGGAGTGCCAACCTGAAGTTAAGTCCAAAGAAGTGTAACTTGTTCAGAAAAGAAGTCAATTACTTGGGTCATGTTGTGTCTGGAGGAGGCGTGGCCGCTGATCCAGAGAAGATCAGAGCTGTCAAAGAATGGTGAATACCTAAAGACAAGCATGATGTGAGAAGTTTCCTCGGGCTTTGCACATATTATAGAAGATATGTGATGGGTTTTGCAAACATCGCAAGACCACTAATACGATTGACCGAAGAAAGCAGAAAATTTTACTGGGACCATGATTGTCAAAATGCTTTTGAACAGCTTAAAGAAGCCTTAATAAGTGCTCCAGTGCTGAGCTATCCTTTGCCAGAAGGCAAGTTCATTCTCGATACCGATGCGAGTAACGTTGGCATTGGCGGAGTGTTATCCCAAGAACAAGATGGCCAAGAAAAGGTCATTGGGTATTTTAGTAAGGTGTTGTCGAAGCCAGAAAGAAATTACTGTGTGACCAGAAAGGAGCTGCTAGCAGTGGTCAAAAGTGTCGAGCATTACTACAAGTACCTCTATGGAAGAAGATTCCTCATAAGGACGGACCATGCGGCATTGAAGTGGCTTCTGCAGTTCAAGAATCCAGAAGGACAGGTGGCCAGATGGATTGAGAGACTGCAGGAATATGATTTAGAAATTGAACACAGAGCCGGAACTAGTCATCGCAATGCTGATGCATTATCAAGAAGACCTTGTCCTTTGGAGTGCACCCACTGCAGTCGTGTGGAGGACAAGTGTGGACACGTACTACGAACAACTGTTATAGACGATCAATGGCAGCTTGAAGACCTTGACAAGGATCAAAATAAAGATTCAGAATTAGGCCATGTGATGAAGTGGATAAGTCGTGGTTCCAGACCAACTTGGGAAGAAGTATGTCCGCAGTCAACCAATTTGAAAACGTACTGGGCGCAATGGAAATCAATCAGGATGGATGATGGACTTTTAAAGCGTGTCCTGGAAAATGAAGATGGTACACATCAAAGGTTGCAGCTATTGGTCCCAAGAAGAAGGGTGCCTGAAGTGTTGAAGCAGCTGCATGATGGTGTGTCGGGTGGACACTTGGGCGTCAAGAAAACGCTGGAAAAGGTACGCCAAAGATTCTATTGGGTGAATTGCAAAGAGGACGTGAAAGAATAGTGTCGAAAATGTACCACATGTGCTGCAAGCAATGGACCCCATAAGAAAAGGAAAGCTCCTATGCGCCAGTATAACGTAGGAAGCCCCTTCGAGAGAATAGCGATAGACATATCCGGTCCGTTTCCATTAACAGATGACGGTAACAAATATATCCTGGTGGCCATGGACTACTTCAGTAAATGGGTTGAAGCATATGCACTTCCAAACCAGGAAGCTTCGACAGTCGCTGAAGTATTGGTGAAGGAGTTCATCAGTCGATTTGGGGTGCCCATGGAATTGCATTCCGATCAGGGAAGAAATTTTGAATCTGCCATTTTCCAGAACATGTGTACACTGCTTGGAATACGAAAAACTAGAACAACTGCTTTGCATCCGCAGTCTGACGGAATGGTAGAAAGAATGAACAGGACAGTTGGGAAGTACTTGTCAAAGATTGTTTCTAATCACCAAAGGGACTGGGACCAGTATATCCATCTGTTCTTGCTGGCGTACCGCTCTTCAGTACATGAAACCACTGGACAGACGCCTGCAAATGTTCTTTTTGGAAGAGAAATTCGATTGCCATGTGACCTTAAATTCGGCTGCAAACCTGGCGAGGAAATAGTCGGCGATGATTATGTAAGCAATCTACGCCGAAAGATGGCCGAAATACACAATCAAGTTCGTTCGAACATCCAAGAGGCTAGCAACCGAATGAAGGAAAACTACGACATCAAGGCAGAGGAAGGCGGCTACCAGGATGGAGATTTAGTGTGGCTCTACAATCCCCAACGACGTCAAGGCTATTCCCCAAAGTTGCAGAGATCCTGGGATGGACCGTATGAAGTGATGAAACGCATCAACGACCTTATTTATCGCATAAGGAAGGTTCCAAGTGGGAAGCCAAGGGTGGTGCATTTCAATCGATTAGCTCCATACGCAGGAAGTAGCTCACAAGAGGAGGTCCATAGATGTAGTGTTGAGTCAGGGGATCTAACGTTCGAAGAGTTTATGAAGAAATTCGCGACAGGCAAGAAGGTGAACTACGATGTCATCGAAGAAGTGCAAAAAGACTTGTTCTCGGTGCCAAAAGAATATTCGTTGGCTCACTGTGTGGCTAAGGACTTCAAAATGTCAAGAGGAATTGCTGTGGTCTTCCGAGACAAGTTCGGCAAGATGGAGGAGCTTCGAAAACAACAACCGTATGTGGGAGGTGTCGCGCAGCTGAGACGCCAAGGGCGACTTATCAATTACATGGTTACAAAAGAAGCTTCCCATCATAAGCCTACTTACGAAGCCTTATGGAACTGCCTCCTTGTTCTTCGGGAGGAACTGCTTCTTGAAAACATAACGAAGCTGGCAATCCCAAAGGTAGGCTGTGGAATGGATGGATTGAATTGGAGAGTCATTCGAAGCATGATTGAAGTGATTTTCCAACATGCTGGTATAAGCATCTTGGTCTGTGGCTACAATCCATGGAAGCCGCAAAACAACCAGAAAACAGTGGACTGTCATTTTTACATGGTTTCAAAGTGCAACAAAGGAGCGACCTGTAGATTCCTTCATGACCCCAGCAAAACCATTAGGACGTTTCGGGACGAAACAGTCTTAAGGAAGAGGCAGTGTAACGAATTTGGGTCCCGATCATTCCGGAGCGTCCTTGAGCCCGTCCAGGTGCGAACTGATGACTCACAAACTTCGAGTAACGACCTTCAGCCGCCGGAAGCGGTGACATCACCGTCTGCTGGGTCATCGTTCCCGAGTGTTCCACAGGGTGACTCATCCACGGATCGCCGGGATTTGCCAGCAACTTCTAAATTCTAGAAAGATTTTGTGTCTGGGTATAAAGTGGACCGACGGACCGAACGTGATTCATTGTGGCCGCAGTAGTCGTATAGTTCATGTCATAAATAAATGTTATAAAATAAATATCGCTCGGTTTACCTAACTATTGTTAGTATTTAGTTATTGTTAATTATTAATTCTGTGTAAATAAATATTTAGTGGACATTTGTCGTAAATAAATTCCGAACCCTAGTTAAAACGTTAAAATCGTTACAATACTTTAAAAGTGGTAAGTCAAATATCTAAGTGAAACGCCATGAACTCAGTATATTGATTTCCAGGAAGCTTAAGGTCAGCAAGTAGCTAACTAACGGCTTTCCGACTTTGACCGTTTGCGTAGGACAGGCAAAGAGAGCTAAATAGGACTAAATTTCTAACAATAAGACTTTAATACAAGAAAAACTGGGGCGTTCTTTGCAACGATTAATTATAAACCATGTGATTGTGTTTCCCAAAATATTACAAAGTCAAAATACAGGGTCTCCCGTGACTCGATGTCCATAGCTTACGAGTGTATTTCTTGGATAATTTTAAGTCGAAAGTGCCTTATACATTTTGTCCAAAACTCAATAGTTAAAGAATTATGTGCAATATTAAATCTAACAGTAAATCAATCTGGTAGGCCATGAATTGTTTTGTCATATTGTCTTTGACGTTGTTATTTTAAGATTAGTTTGTTATAGCTACGTTTTCAAATCAAGAAATATACGGTACCCCCCACCCAAGAAAAGCGCCCTTCCGTAATTTCCAAGAATACTTCGATACTCAGCATCACTCCGTTTCGCTAATACAGTGAAATGCTATGAACCAGTTATTTATAAAAAAAAACAAAAAAAAAACTTTTTTGCCGACGACCATAGCTCAAAAGTTGATGTTGTCTTCATTTTCGGAGGACCTATCGTATGAAAACAATCCAAGGCTTCAGGAAGGTTCCTGGCGACCGGAATCGTGTACACATTCAAGCATACATCTCCCGCACAGCACGTTTATGCACCCCCCAATACGGGGGATTCATCTAGTGAGCTGGGATCTTCACCAAAAGATCCGCACCGCCGAAACGGAGATTTGATATAGTGGGTTCATTAGTCGGTTGGCTCGAATTTTAGAGATATTTGACTCAGAGTGGTTTTTGATATGAGAGAATTTCAATACTTCGTACACTTCGTGTCGAAGTAATATGCCGATATTCACTTTATTTGCGGATACTGTGATGGAACTGCAAGAGTCCCAGTGCGGGAATATCAGCTGAGGTTTCCTGATCAAAGGATACCTAATAATAAAGTGTTCGGCAATGTGCATCGCCATTTGACAAAAAAAGGTAATTTTCCTAAAGCTAATGCAGAAAGTCCCGTACAGCAGGAACTTGCCGAAGAAGAAGCTATTCTTAACGTGATCGAAAATAGTCCCTCTACTAGCGTACGAAGAATATTTAATCGTGTTCATGTTAGTCGAATGGTATAACTCTAAGAGAATATCTACATAACAACTTTGCTAACCGGTGGATTGGAAGAGAAGGTCCAGTTATCTGCCCTCCGAGGTCACCAGACCTAACACCTCTCGACTATTATCTTTGGGGACACATGAAAAGTCTGGCGTATTCAAATAAACCACAAATCAGAGATGAGCTAATTCAAAATATTATGGCTGCAGCTGCATCCATACGAAACTACCCAGATACTATTCAGGGAGCTACGTCTTCAATCATTAGAAGAGCAAGCGGGGGGACATTCTGAACCAAAACTTTAATTAAATTTGTGTTAGCAATAAAAAAATCATAATTAATAAAACATTACATTACTTCATGCAACATGCTCTTTACTTTATTTTACACACTCTGTTAAATTTAATATTGCCCATAACCCCTTAACTATTGAATTTTGGACAAAAGTATATAGGGCACTTTCGACTTAAAATTGTCCAAGGAATACGCTCTTAAGCTATCGAGTCACGGGACACTCTGTATATTTAATTACAAATGAATTATAACCATTTCATTCGACCGTTTTACCTATATTTTCTAGGATAATTGCAGATTTTGCTATAACGGCAGAGGCAAGACGAGCTTATTATCCAAAAACCAGGAAGTTATTTTTTTTATAATTTTTGAAATGTTCTAAATTTATCAATTAATTCTCCACTCCACTTTATAGGCCAATTTCCAAAATTGGAAGTTAAACTTTTTAAACTTCGATGTTCTAGTAGTAGTCTATCTACGACTTTGAAGGGTATCTTACCCTGCATATAAATTAGGGACTAATATAGAATAATTGCATTTAAATTATTAATGGTTAGTAAATAAGAGAATGTAATGTCAAATGACAAAACAATTGTACACGATGTAACCACATTAAATTCTCTTACCATAAATAGCGATCACAGACTACTCAAAGCAAAAATCGTCATTCCCACAAGAAGGAAAATTCCGAGATCAAAACATCCTGTCACGTCAGTCATAGATATAGAGAGACTAAAATCAAACTCAACGCAATTCCGGACTATCGTTGAAAGAAATTTTAAAAATAACGAGAGAAATTGGAATGAAAAATCTTTGAATGCAGTAAGTGAAACAATAACATCAATAATTAAAGAGGCTGCCGAAAACGTGGCAAAAAGAAAATCAAACAAAATAGAAAAACTTAGTCAAAACACGAAAATAAAAATAGAAGAAAAGAAGCAATTGTTGAAAGAAGGAAAATATAGAGAATTCAGAGAGGCCTCTAAAGAAACCCGAAAACTGATAAGGAAAGACATGGAGAGATACTATGAAATAGAAGTAGAAAAACTAATCGAAAAGAACAGGGGTATAAAATGTCTTAGAAATCAAGGAAAAAGACAGATCATTTGCTTGAAAGATGAAAATGGTAAGGAAACAAGAAATTTAGAAGACATCCTGAAAATTGCACATCGATTTTATAATAACTTATACGATACCAATATCCATCCTGAAATAACAGACCACATAGGATCGGAAGAAATGCCGGATATCACACCACAAGAACTGGAATACTCCTTAAGTCAAATGAAAAATGGTAAAGCTCCCGGACAGGATTCTGTACTCATTGAAATGATAAAGGAAGGAGGAGACATACTCAAAATTAAACTTTGCGAACTATTCAATAAATGCTTACATGAATGTCAAATCCCAGAAAACTGGAATAATGCGATTATAATATTGCTTCACAAGAAGGGAGATAAAGAAAATCTTGAAAATTATAGACCGATTAGTCTTCTCTCGCAAGTCTACAAGTTGTTCACTAAAATAATAACAAATCGCTTAACCAACAAACTTGATGCTTATCAGCCGGTGGAGCAGGCCGGATTTAGAAGGAATTACAGTACTAGTGAACATCTACTAACTATGAGAGTATTAATAGAAAAGTCCGTGGAATACCATCTAGATATTTGTCTGGCCTTTGTCGATTTTCACAAGGCTTTCGATTCTGTGGAACATTGGTCTATATTTAACGCTCTAAAAAACGCCAGAATAGACAACAGATATATACAGCTACTGGAACATATCTACAGTAATGCCACGTCTACCATAAAACTTCAAGAATATACAGATCACATTATGATTAAAAGAGGCATAAGGCAGGGCGACACCCTGAGCCCCAAGCTTTTCAACCTTGCTCTGGAGGATGTTTTCAGGAAGTTGGAATGGAAGGATAAGGGTATAACGATCAACGGAAGAAGATTAAACCACCTTCGATATGCAGACGATGTTGTTCTCATTGCTCAAACACCTGGGGATCTGCAAAACATGCTTACTGAATTAAATAACGAAACTGCTAATATTGGACTCAATATGAACTTTGCTAAAACTAAGGTGATGTGTAAAGTGGACCCTCATATCAAAATACACAATAAAGATATAGAAAATGTTCAGAACTACACCTATCTTGGACATATTATAACTTTAGGTAAAGAAAATCAGTTAATAGAGATCAACAGAAGAAAACGGTTAGCTTGGGTAGCATTTGGCAAGTTAAGTAACACCTTAAAGAACAAAAATATTCCCATGTTCCTTAGGAGACGACTTTACGATCAATGTGTTCTGCCAGTACTGATGTATGGAGCCGAGACATGGACCATCACAAAACAATCAATGAATAAACTGCGAACTATTCAAAGAGCCATGGAGCGGCAGATGCTCGGCATATCCCTAAAAGACCGAAAGCGAAATACTTGGATCCGCCAAAAAACAAAGATTAAAGACATCGCGGAAGCTGTGGCGGAGCAGAAATGGAACTTTGCGGGACACGTAGCACGGTTCAAAGATGACAGGTGGTCCAGTACTATATTGCGATGGAGACCATATATTGGCAAGAGATCTAGAGGACGTCCCCCATTGCGGTGGACAGATGACTTGAAACGCTCCGGAGGACTGATGTGGATGCGAGAGGCAGAGAATAGAAGAAAGTGGTGGCAAATGAGGGAGGCCTATGTTCAAAGATGGACTGAAAACGGCTAATGAGATGAGATGAGAAATAAGAGAAAAAAACCAAACCAATTTTGTAGTCAATTGCTATGGAATTCTGTTTTTTTTCTAATTTGTGACATTTGGCATTTCCACTCAAAAGATATATTTATTTAAAAGTGTATATAAAATGCATTTAAGACTAATTTAAATCAACATTTGTGTAACGGAGAATCAATAGTTCAATAGTAATAGGTTTTAGATAAGAACGAATAACTTTAATATTACATAGATCCAATGGCTATATTTAATAGCGTCGGTGTAGTGATGCGTTTGACTGGTAATGTCACCGATTTTCTTAGATGAAATCCTGTAATTTTTTCTTTAATAGTTTTATAAATCTAGTCATTTTTTCCAGCAACATATAATTTAGATAATTTTGTCTGAAAATGTTTAATTGCATAACCTACTGGATATACATTATATAATAAAAACTGCTTTCCTTTATACAGCGTATCTTCGAACACATTGTGTATTGTAGAACAACTTTTCCCTTATTTTAAGTTTTGGCTTAATTGTTAATCTTTTTCTTTTGCTGCGTTTGACTGATGAACCATTAGCATTTTCTAAAAAGGAAAATTTGTATTTTTTTATTGTAGTTTAAATACTCATATTTGACAATTTTGCAAGAAAAAATTGAGAGCAATCCCAGGCACCATTTACATGCTTCACACGCAGTAATATGACGTCCACGGTTTTACGTCTCATACAAAATATATTTCATACTGTAGAAATTTGTATTAGAGTATGTACCAGGCTTTGGGTTTTTTTTAGAATCAGTAACATGAAATTTGTCAAAATTGCGCAAAAATTATCGATAAAGTACCATATTTTAAAGTTAAAAAAATCATTTTATGATGATTTGCTATTCTGGTTCTGGATGTAAACATCGTTCAGAAAATGACTCTCATTTAGTTAATAGCAGCCACGCCTATAAAATTACGGCAAAACTGCAACAGCACTACCAACAACTACCCATTAAAGATCAGGCAAAAGATTGCTGAGAAAAGAAGAGCAAGACGAATTTGGCAACAAACACGACACCCTAGTGATAAAAATAAACTAAACACTCTAACTATGCAACTAACAAGACTAATAAAAGAACAGAAGAATGAAACATTCAGCGACTACATTAGCAACTTATCTCCGAGACAATACGATGATTACTCTTTATGGCGAATAACCAAAAAACTGAAGCAACCCATTACTCCTATTCCGCCTATTCGTAAGCCTGATGGCTCTTGGGCCCGCAGCGATGAAGAAAAAGCCAAAGTATTCGGCGAACACCTAGCTACGACTTTCCAACCACACGAATCAACAAAAAATCCAATAGACGACTCTGCAATACTTGAATTCCTTGAAGCGCCACTTCAACTCGACCTGCCCATCAAGCACTGTACACCCAATGAAATACAAAGGGAAATAAAATGCCTAAAAACCCGTAAAACACCAGGCTACGACCTCATCACAGCCGAGTTACTTCAGCAGCTGCCACAGAAAGCATTGGTAGCTATAACACAAATATTTAATGCTATCATACGAACCCAATTTTATCCCATTCAATGGAAATTTGCGGAAGTCATTCTCATAGGAAAACCTGGTAAACCAGCTCAATCACCAGATTCTTATCGACCGATTTCACTACTACCGGTACTTTCTAAGCTATTTGAGCGAACACTATTAAGCAGACTCAGTCTTATTATGGAAGAAAATTACCTAATCCCACAACACCAATTCGGTTTCCGCAGAAGATACTCAATCTTGGAACAAGTGCATAGGGTAGTGGATAGTATAGAGAAAGATTTTGAAGAAAAACGCGTGTGTGCAGCTGTGTTCCTGGACGTAAGTCAGGCATTTGATCGAGTGTGGATTCCAGGCCTACTTTATAAGATCAAAAAAAACCTTCCCTATCAATACTACCTGCTATTTAAGTCGTATCTAGAAAACAGATATTTTCAAGTTAAACTAAACAATAGCCGTTCTCCAATCCACCCTGCTCAAGCTGGCGTACCGCAGGGTAGCGTCCTGGGTCCCACATTATACCAGCTATTTACAGCAGATTTACCTGTTCCTGACAACGTTATGATTGCCACTTTTGCGGACGATACGGCCATACTATCTTCCCACAATGACCCAATCCAAGCAACAACAAATTTACAAAGTACACTAGTGACTCTCGAAAGATGGACAACAACTTGGCGAATCAAAATCAATGAAAATAAATCAACGTCCATAACATTCACCCTTCGGAAAATTGACCCACGTCCAGTAACCTTCAATGGAATTCGTATACCATACAAAGAAGACGTCAAATATCTTGGCATACACCTTGATAATAAACTCACTTGGAAGACACATATAAAAACCAAAAGGAAAGAATTAGATATCCGTGTGAAGAAGATGTACTGGCTTCTTGGACGGAAATCTCAACTAAGTTTGACAAACAAAGTGTTGCTGTATAAAACCGTGATAGTGCCGATATGGACATATGGTATCCAGTTTTGGGGGTGTGCTAAGTCATCCAACATAGAGATTCTCCAACGCTTTCAAAGTAAAACACTTCGTGCAATGGCAAACGCCGAATGGTATATAAATAACAGAATATTACACAATGACCTGAAGATTCCATGGATTAAAGATGTAATTCAAGACTTCAGTAGCAGGTACGAGGCCCGAATTAGTGACCATCCCAGTGCATTAGTGACAGACTTGTTAAATATAGTTAATGTAACAAGACGTTTGAAACGGACAAAGTTTAGTGATCTAACTAATTAAATTAGTAACAGGAGACCACCTTATGGTGTAACTCCCCACATGCCATGTACGTCAGCTCATTTGCTTGTTAGTCTATTAGACTAGTTGTAAATACGCAGTATATAAAAAAAATAAAAAAAAAAAAAAATTTAGTTAATATGACAAAGGATTTAGAGAGGAATAGAATTTGGTTAACATACACTGGGCATTACGGTTGTAAACGACCAAGAATCTGCGAAAAAACATTTTGACAAGAATCAATGGAAACTGGGTAAAATACAAAAAAACTGCTGCTCCAACAATACTGTCACAAATACTAATAATTATGTTGAAATTTCGCCACCAAAACCTGAACCTTATAAAAAAAATATTTTCTTTGTTGACGCACCCTTCTTTTTAAAACATTGTTTATTGTTTATAATATAATATTTATTTTAAATAAATTGAACACCAACGCATAGCAGTTTGAATTTTATAATAAAATTGCCACTCTCTCTCTGGCTAGTTAAAAATGTAATAATTTAATTAAGCTTTATTTTAATAAAGGTATGTTGCTGTTTCTATATTTTATCTAATTGCCACTTATTAAAACCTTTTGCGTCCGCTAGCTACTGAAACTCCATCTGCAGGGTTGGATTTCTACACTGTTGAAATTTTACCATTGCATGGCAAATGCTCGCTTCTGACAAGTGACAGATAACCACAAAATATTTCACCCCAAACGAAGCTGTTCGAAACACACGAAAAATTCGACGTAATTTGACAACAAATTAACCAACAATCAATGAGTTTACCTCAGGTAAATTACAACAATGCTCTCATAATAATCAATGGCTAACCTGGAATTTGTTTTACAAGTGCAAAAAGACTCCAACTCGAATTGGTTTTTTCTCCAAGGAACGCCTCGCTTCCGGCTTCTGCTTCCTGGAAACCTTCCTGCTGCTGCTTCCTGACTCTGGACCGTGAATAAGGCTTCCTCCAGCTGCTGCACCTTGCTTTCTGCTTCCAGCAGCTCGAAATCTGGCAAAATCTCGGCTCCGAAGGCAAACTTTCCTCCAGGTCCAATTTAATCTGGATCTGCACTCCGGAACACTGCCAAATTTGACAATTGCTGGCACCCACACACAGACATACAATAAAACGCACAACTGGGCACAAAATATTTACTTTTATCAACAAATTAATATCAAAATCAGGAAGCCAACCAATATAGCGCTTTCGACTTGGCTCCCGGCCAACAACTCTCTCAAAACAATAACAAGTGGCTTTCTAGGTTACCATAGCAACATGATTTACAATTGTTCATCTGTAAGTGTACATACTTTGATCTTAATTTTAATTGTTTTTGTAAATGTCATTCAGGAGACTCCAACCTCACAATTGGTCGCACTTTTCACTTGAGTTTACTTTCAGTTATTAAACAGTAATTAACAAGCCACTAGTACATTCTTGTATTCTTCAGTAATTCTCAGGTTACTTCTCACATGCTCTTTGCATGATCTGTGCCTTCGTGCACTGCTTTGTAACTTCTTTAGCTGGGTCATCGATTGCTAGAACCTCAATATGAATACAAACGATGCATTAACACTCTGTAAATCTTAGAAAAACACCTTTGCGCTAAAGCGATTTCATGATCGTGTCCTGATGTTACTCAACTAATCTGTCAGTCATCATAAAATTAGCTGCATTTGCCTTATTGAGCACAAAATTTAATACAAGCTGATCACAACCCTGACGATATCGTTTTATACAATCACTAAGCTCTGTTAATTAATTACAGTTATTGCTAATCATGTTTTATTTCATTATAAAGGTTTACTAGTGAATCTTACTGTTGCAATAAATACAATTCGGGCCTATTTGAATCTTTCATTAACATTCGTAAGTTAGCAATGCAACCAGAATTACTGTAAGCATCATACCATTATAATATAAATCTCTGCTATTTCTACATTATAATCATAAAGAATTAAACAAACTTATAAATATAACAAGAAAAACATTATCTATTTAAAAAAATATATAGCAAGTGATGATCGAATTAAATTTTAGCAACCAAAACTCAAAAGTTCAACAAATGTTCCAACAAAGCTTTCTATTTACTGTGGCACAACTAGGTATAATGGTCTAAGGAAGATATGCGTCTTTTCTCTTCCATCTAGTCGCACCTAAGTTTTCTTCTTCAGAACTTAAATTTTCAGTCGGGTAACTTTCTAATTACAGCACAAAATTTGATAAATACATGCTGATTTTAGATGAGATCCAATTAAAAATCAGTTTTTTTATAACTACAAATACTTTCAAAGGATGTGTAACACTTCCATATCACGTAAATGGTTTAGCACCCAAGGCTTTAGTATTCATGCTAGGTGGAATAACTAAAGTAGGTATGTAAGTTTTTTTTAAATTTAATTTCTATATTGCTTTTAGGAGGCATTCCAATCAGATAAAAACAAATATAACCACGCTTTAGCATTGTGCAGGTCCTTAGCAATTGTTACGAGGAAATAAATATGCTTCTAAAATAGTCAATTTTATTATAAATCCATTTAAGTAAAGAAGATAACGTATACTTTTTAGCAAATGGTCGCCATCTATTTAAAAATATTAAATATTGCTTGATCAACAACTTGAAATCCCATCAGATTTTCAAAGAAAATAACATTTCCAAGTAAAATTGTCTATATATTTTGTTCGTTTAGAAGTTATGCTTTGAAAAGTTTTTTAAATTGATTTTCATTGTTTGAATATTCGTTCTGGTTAACTGTTTTTGAATAAAAGTATTTGTTTGATATGAATGAAAATCTGAATTTAACTTTACTAAATCTCTTAGACAATTTAGCAAATTTATAGGTTTTTTTCTGTATATTTATGAAAGGAAAAACGTGCCTTACATTTAACCGATGTAATTCATTCAAGACGGTTGCACTTCTTGTAAATTAGTTTTTGAGTATAACACTTGTAATTTCTTCAGTATTCCATCAGGGGCTATACAGATAACGGTCGAACCATAGCCATGAAAGAAAACTATCTTATTAAAGATCATTTTTAACGTTTGAGAACTCAGCGTGTTACTAATACGATATAGGTACCTAACCAATTTTACTAAGAATGTTTTCATAATGAATGTATACACTTAGTGAGTTATCTAGTGAGATCCCTAAATACCTACAATTTTCGACCAATTCCTAACCTTTTTGGTCTAATTAACTGGGATTATGTATAATGTCTGTCGCGATTATCAAGCATTTCGTTTTGTCCGTATTAAAACTTAATTTATTAAATTTTAACCACTGTTCAGGGTGGAGCTTGTAGTGGACTGTATGAATTTAATTTGGACAGTTGCAGGAATATCTTAGGGGTGCAGGAATTAAAAAGGGGGTGCAAACCAACGGTCTCGTGCGGTCTCACACGAGATGATGTACCAAAAAAAGAACTGGGGCCGTTGGTCAGAGTGACACAGTGAAACAAAACTTCAAACTGTATGTTTATTGACTAGAATATTTTTCTATTTATACATATAAAAATACTGACTTAGCTTACAAAGTTTAATATTTGCCCTAGTTTCAGCTCGCATATGCACTTGCGTAGTCAATTTCATAACAAACAAACTTGCAGAGTGCAGAATTGCAGGCTTTTCACCGGGTCATTCGAGCACTGATGACATTACTGCTGACGCTTTGTTAAGCATTTTCCGTATGCAATATATGTTTGTGAAATATACGCCTAATTAAATTAAAAGGATTAAAATTTATGTTTGGTTCCTAAACATTCTGCCGAGCGACAAAGGGCCGGGATGGTGTGGCTGAGGCTGTCTCTCCATCTTCTTCGTCAGGTGGCAGTGGTTGTAACCTGAAGCTCTCTGACGGGTCTGACTTTGGGCGTGGCTGCGGTTTCCTATTCTTTCTCCAGTACTTCCATAATGTCCAGATGATACAAACTGATACCAAGATACCGATTGTAGTACCAGTGTTCACCATGATGGTATGTTGATGGTGCCACAATAGATATTCCTGATGTAGCTGCAACTCGTCTTCTTCTTCTTGTAGGCGTTGAAAATGATCGGACGGTAGCAACACAGGTTCCTCCATTTGCAGTTGAGGATGGGTGCTCGTATTCTGCAAAGTAGTGTTAATAATTATTTGCATTGGTTTGTTGAACCCAGCTACGACAGGAATAGTAGTGAATAGCTGAGTATGCAAGGTAGTCCGTTTGGTGTATATAGTACAATCTGGGGATATCTGGATTATGCCAACATCTTGAATCTTCACATCTTCTCGATTCCCGCTGCATTGTACTGCTGCTGTTGTGGGTTGATTGGGAATAAACAACCATGTATTCGCTGCGTACAGTTTCTTCCATACCAGTGTCTTAACTGTAAACTGATGGACCAAACATTTGATCTTGTTTAATCGTTGATAGATTTTGTCAATGATGCAATTAGGATTGTCTTCAATACTTCGAACGGCGGATGGCCTACATAGGTAAAGATGTTTTCCTATTGGCTCGATCTCCTTTAACTTGTCCTCTTGGATTTCAAAATAGGTTTGTTCGTTGTAGTTGATAGCTAAAAACTCCATTGGCAAGTTCAGTAATGCGTAGGTTCCATTTCCTTTCTTTACTGGAATAGGAGTTGGTTTTATCAAGTTGTATTCCCGCTTCACAGTTATGTGAAAATAACTGAAGATCTCGATTGATTCATTGTTGAAGCTAACTTCCCTCTTGTGCGTTGGCGTAGTAAGAATCTCTAGGTTTGCTGGAAGATTGACCATTGCATTAGTCATTATTCTGTCAAATTGTGACGATGGAATAAATTGCATGATGTCTGCCCTTTTAAATTTTACATTTAGAAGTTGTTTGTACTTCTCACCCATCTCTTGTAAGTAGTTGGTGGCCATCTGATATGATGTCAACACATGTATGTTTAGCTTGTTGTCGTCCGTCTTCTTGTACCAAGGTTCCATCTCATTGATTGCTAGCAACCCTTCATTGAGTTTTCTTCGAAAATTGTCCAACTTCTGGGATATTCTGGCTTCAGTCTCATTTAGAGTTGCTGCAGTTGACAACATGATCTTCGTCTGACGATTAGATGAATGTATTAATTCTAGTTGATTTTTCTCCAATGATTCGATGTCATGGTAGACTTCATCGTTGACTCCAAACACTGAGGTTAGTAGTTGCCCTAATAATCCTAACTTGGTTCTGACATCTTGACTATAAATGCTTCTCATATTCCAGATGATCTGTCTTTGCTGCTCTCTCAGGTGATGATTTAATTCTTTGCAATGGGATTCTGCAGATAATACCAGTGCCTTGTCGCATTAGGTATTCATTTGTTGGATTGTCTTGTTTATATCTTCTTCATCTACTTGGATGCTGGAGATGTTCACTGCTACTTCGATCCTGAAGTTTCCCCTCGAGAGTTTTGCTTGGCCAAGTTCTTCAATGAATAGGCCAGGTGACGGATACTTTACTGTATACGACCCCTTGGTTGCAGAAATTATGGTGCATAACGTAAGTAAGAGTGTTATAGTTTTTGTTACTGTTGACACTCCACTACCCCTGCTTTGCTTTCTTCTTCCTTCCTCTGCCTCCTGTCTTGGTAACGGAACGAGCTTGGTAATCGGACGCTTGAGAATTGTGTCTCCCTTTGTCTTAACGGTTGCAAATCTGACAATGCCATCTGTACCTGGATGCACTTCTGTCACTCTTGCCATCGATTGGGAGGACTGTTTTCATCCTTCTGTAACACTAGATCTCCCACTTGCAAATTCTCTTCGTCTGAAGTCCATTTCGTTCTGCGTTGTAACCCAGATAGGTATTCCTTAGACCATATTTTCCAAAAGTCGTTTTTCAACCTTTGAAGTAATTTCCACCTTGTCAATTTTCTACGGATGTATGCCGCTGTAGCTTGACTTCCGCCATGTAGCAGTTTTCGATGAACGTCTCTCACTTTGAGTTGGGCTAGATGTCTGTTATGGGGAATGAGAATAGGATGTTTTTCATTATATGGCAACATCGAATTTTGAAGTCGTCCTCCCACTCTATGAATTCCTTCATCATCGATGAATGGTCGTAATGGTGCCAAGGAACTTTTTGTGTGAACCGAGATGTTTTTCTTCAAGGTTTGAATCTCTGTTGCCCAGCTGCGTGCTTGCACTATACGGATGATTTGAATGAGGCAATTGTTGAGTTCTGCTGCCGTAGGGTATTCGGTCGGAAACGGTTGTCTTCTGCATTTTTGAGCAAACCTGTGACAGTATGCAGTGACCCGCAGTAACTTCTGCAGTGACGAATATTTGGACAAGATGTCCAATTCTTCTTTTGATGCGATAAACGCTTGGACTTGGTGAATCTTTTCCTCTTCTGTAGCTGTTATGGGAATAGTTGTTTCCGTCAGTGGCAAAGAATAAAATTTATGTTTGGTTCCTAAACAACCACTTACAAATCAGGTCTAATATTTATGTACCGAGTTACCTCATTCACAGTAGGTATTATTTGATATCACTTATTTTAGTGTATCATCATCATGTTTAGTTTCAACGTATTTATTAATACTCCTATTATTAACTATTTATTTTTGACCGCCTCATCTGTGCACTTTAATGACAGTGATAATCTACAAAACATAAAATAGTTTTAATAGTTCCCAGCCCTCCTAATTTACCTAATTACACCTAATTTATGCAAACGTGTAAATGTAATATGTACAGGATTTTTTTATGTAGCAATTAAATACTTTGAACTCTTGGCAAATATGAACTTTGTTAATCTGACGGGCATCGAACCTGCTGCATTGAAAGTCCGTCCACACTCATAGTATGTGTTTTGGTTCCCCTTGCAATCCTTGTGTCACAACACACGGGCTATTATTTGACGGTAATTACGATATAATACTTAAAAAAATATGAAATTACAGCAATAAGTCCGTACCTACGTTATTGTTTCAACCACTGAAAATATCAATAATCTAAATAGAATTATAGCTAAGGAAATCCACATACTCAAACACACATTCACAGTGTTGAGATAATTTTGTCGACAAGGAACATTATGACTGACTTCACTATGGGTCACTAAATTTAACCTTGTGTTCTACGCTCTTAATACACTTACTCAAGTTTTTATCCACATTTTTAATTTTTAAAAGTTTAACCAGACCCGAAATTGTCCTTGCGACCTTGAATTACGTACTTATTTACGTAATTGTCTTAATTGCAGGTTTTTATAGTAAGTTTGCTAAATTGCATTAACTCAGATGTTAGGGTTGTTGATTATTGTAGACTGTGTAATGGAATATTACAGTTCCAAGCTGCATCGATAATCAATATCAAGGAACTCATGTTCGTAAGTGTTGATTACCAATACTACTATTTTAAAACCTTAAAATCAATTGCAAAACACGCCAAAAAATTGTCTAGAACTAAAATAAGAATTACCTAACAAGTAGATACTTCCTAGCAAATGTTTTTTTCAATATTATTATTTTTAGGAAATTTTCAGATATGTAAAATTGATGATACTGAGTGCAAAATTACTAGATCTACTAAAATATCGAGGAAAAAGACCAATAATGTCATTATTCAAACGCATCAAAAGAAAGAAATAAAACAATTGCTCCAAAAATTAGTCGAAATTTCATGCAGAGTATACAGGGTGACCGCTTTCAAAACCGAACATAGCAAAAGCGTGGTATATCACATCGACATCGTTACTAGAAACGTTTAATTTAATTTAAAAAACAAGACCGCTAGATTTGAACTTTAAATTTAAAAGCCTTAGACATCAATTACGTTAGACATATCCTTTGTTAACTAAAAATTAAAAAGTTGTTATGTTCGATTTTAAAACCCGCCTGTTATGTATTTGTTGTAAGCGATTTTTGATCAAATGAATAGTAAAAGCGGTAGAATCAGCACCTGATTTTTAACTTCCAAAAGGTATTTCTCAAAACTAAAAATGACGTGAAAAATAAATTATGGAATTAATAAATGTCAAATTCTGCTTTTTATCCAAATTCTTTTTCCATGTAATATACCTCACCAATTATTCTAAAATTACTCTGACATCAAAAGATATTCTAAGCAATACCAAACAACTAAAAAAAAATAAGAAAATTATAATAAAATAACAAAAAAAGCTTTGTAATATCAATTGTTACATTTCCACGTTATGAAGTCCATACAGATCCGTGTCGTTCGCGTAATAATTATCACAGTTTTCTTTTCAGCGCATCGCTTGTCATTTTAAGTTGAGTAATAAAAAATTAAAATGTTATTTTGAAATTGTAACATACAAATAGCAGCTAATAATTTTAGCATTCTTACTACGGATACTATTGATATTTTTATCTGCTTTAAGTTAAATGGACGAAGGGTTACGTCTTTATAAAAACTTTTCGACTCAAAATAATATCAAGTCTATACTTAGTAGTCATCTTGATATGATCCAGAGGCACACAAGGGCCTCCGCCATCATATGTACAGTCGTGTGCAAATAAATCTGGGACAATGTTTTTTTCACATGCAGATTCAGTTAAGAATTTGAAGAATATTTCCATGGATTTCCTCTTATCAGAGAGAGTTACGGGTTTCAGTACCTGTTAAAGTTTAATGTAACTCTTTCTGATAGCAGGAAATCCATGGAGATATTCTTCAATTCTTAACTGAATCTGCATGTGAAAAAAACACTGTCTCAGATGCATTTGCACACGACTGTACGTATGGTACGCCCTCGCTACGCAATCAGGCTCAAGAACAAACATTAATAAAAACATCGCGAGCCCAAAGAACGCTATGCACAGCTGCCGGTCCTAAAACCGCGTAAGAAGCTCCCACGGCCCGCTCGAGCGCTAAAACCCCATAAATACATCAAAGCTAAGACGACAGCTAGACAAAAGCGACACCCCGGCCGCCAAACGCGCCCGCCGCCCGGAAGCCGCCGCAACAAGTGCACGGATCGTGATTACACACCGCTAGGCGCTATTGTTTCTGTTAGGAAGCGCGGGAGAGCAAGATTCGAATATGGGGACATGGACGAATCAGACCATTACGCGCCGCAGAAGAAACAAACTCCATAAACGCACATAGGTACACGATCCAACACTACCATAACAAAGGCAGTAAAAGGCTTCCGGAACCTGTCACAAACAGCTAAATATGCCGTCACCACGGAAACATTTACAAGGCCCTCGTAAAGCATCAGGCGCCGGCAAGACTGGGAAAGAACCGAGTTCAGGCCGCGGTCAAAAAGACAATGGAAATACACATCGCACGGGCTAATTAAATTAGAAACACGGGCCCTATTAGGATACACAAAAATCGCGGAAATAGTGCGAAGGCGAGACAACGAACCCGAACACAGAGCAGTTTGCGGAGCGCGGCAGCAGCAAAAGAAAAGCTCGCGCCGCGAGCATATTGATGTTAGTATAGGAAAAGTTTAATCGAGGATAATAATAGTAAATTGCAAGCGGGACAGGCCGAGTAAGGACTCAAAATTCAAGTTGGTTTTAGACCAAAACAATACGCAGGGTTTCGACCCGAGGAAACTTCGCGCCGCGGCGTAGAGAAAAAGAAAAAACTCAAAGCTCGGCCCCGAAGCCAAATAGTTCCATCCAAGAGATTACAAATCTCAAGTTTGTTATTAGACGAGTAAAGGCTCAAAATGCGATTTTTACTGAGACGAAAACGCTGCAGACATTTTTATCAAGATAGCACTTCACGCCGCGGAGATCAGAGCCGAGGATGCAAATCAGATTAAATCTGCAAGCGTCCCCACTGCCGTTCGGCCAATCACAAACAAGGGTGCTGCAGACAAAGCCGGCCAGGCCCTTATAAACCCCGAGGTTTCTTGAGGAGGGCAGGCAGTTCCAGCCAGCAGCTTCAACCACCAGCATCCAGCTCTAGCCGATTCGCCAGCAAGTCAAATACACTTCCACTGACACGCACCCTTGTGCGGACTAGAGGCTAAGTGTCATCGGGACATAGCCGATTCGCCAGCGAGTCCAATACACTTCCACTGACACGCACCCTTGTGCGGACTAGAGGCTAAGTGTCATCGGGACATAGCCGATTCGCCAGCGAGTTCAATGCATTTCCACTGACACGCACCCTTGTGCGGACTAGAGGCTCAGTGTCATCGAGACATAGCCGATTCGCCAGCGAGTCCACTACACTTCCACTGACACGCACCCTTGTGCGGACTAGAGGCTAAGTGTCATCGGGACATAGCCGATTTACCAGCATAGTTCGATACTCTAAGTCTGACACGCACTTTAGTGCGAACTAGAGACTGAGAGTCATTAGACTTCGCGCAGTCACGGGCCGCCCCAGCCACCACCTCAGTCAGCGACATCGAGCTCCGGATCTCAAGACATCCGCTCTGACACGCACCTTCCAGTGCGGACAAGAGATTGGAAAGAGGATGACGTAAGCAGGCCGCCCCAACGCACCTTTCAGTGTTTGATTGTTTTGTTTTGCTTTGTTGTTTCGGTTTCCTTTTGTTAATTGTGTTTGTTTGTCCTTTCTTGCCCTTCTTTAGGTTGGAGGCTTTATTCGACCATCTGTTTGGGCCCACGTCGCCCGCCGCCCCCGAACCAACCAGTCCTCACGGAGCACCCCAGGGACACCGGCCCCGGACGCCCGACCACGCCTCCATCCCCAGCCCTGCAGCGGACTTGCCCCCCGCTCCGACCGACCGTGTCCAACCGCGGAACCCCGTCCCCGGCGACGAAGGCCTCTTCCGCTCCGCATTTCCGGAGTGGGAACTACACCTCCACCCCGAGCCCTTTGAGCGCCACGAGTTCGAGCGGCTGTGGAACGCCGTCCTCCGGAACGCGGCCGCCCCCATACCCTGGGCACTCCGAGAAGTGGACCTGCCCCCACGCCACCGCCCAGGAAGCGAACCCTGGTTTTCTTCCCGGGACCCCAGGCGCCACGCTTCAGCGCTCCTGCGCCCCCTAGCACCCCTGAGCCAGCAGCCCCGGCTCATCCCCGGCAGTCGCCGCGGACAACGCCCTCGGCCGGAAGGACGCCGCCGCTCCGAAACGCGCTGCCGCTCCACGGCACCGCCCCCGCTCCACGGCACCGCCCCCGCGTCGCGAGACGCGCACCGCACCGGATTGGCCCTGCCGCCCAACACCCCGCCCCTCGCAACGCCGACGCCCGTCGCCCCCGCCCAGGAGTCGCCGCCTGCCGCCGTCCGGTTCGAGCAGACCCCGAGCCCGAACGCCGAGCCCTCGGCGCCGCCGCCAGCCTCAGGAACCCCGCCACCCTCGGCGCCCCCTCCCGCCCCGCTACCGGGAGAGCCCGGGACTACCCCCCCCGAAACACCTGCGCCGACAGAGCCATCCAGGCGTCCTCGTCGCCATCTTCTGTATATATGTGTACATATAGAATAATAAATCTAAACCGTTGTAAATAAATTTGTGTCTCTCTCTTTCTCTCTCTCTCTCTCTCTCTCTCTTTCTTGCTCTCACTCTGAGGTCTGCCCCGCCTACCGGGAAAAGCACCGTTGGCCGACTGAGTTACCAGGGCAAAAACAACAGTCGCCGGAAGCCATTTTGCTTAACCCTCGCCCGCCCTCCAACGAGGCCACGGGACTGAGTCGTGATAATTGGCACCCCCGTCTTAAGCGGGGTTGTATGGGATACACCGCACCCAGGCGGCAGAGTCTAAAGAGCGGCAGTAGACCTTGGTTACATATTTGATTTTTTAAAAAGTTCCCCTTTAACGCTGTTGCGGAAGATAAAACGTCGTAACCAATGAGATAAAAACAACGCGTGAGATTAAGCGCAGCCAGGGCCATAATTGGCTTGCGTATTATTATTTTGCTTTGTATGTTTGTTATTTGGAAACTCTCGCAACCGCCATCCTAAATTAGCCTATCCAAATGATGCTTTTCCAAACTAAAAAGTTACAACCAAAGATTCCCGACCACGAAAATTCTTTTGAACCAGGGAATTCATATATCCTTTTAATATAACTTCAAAAATATTGAAATCAAGTAATAGATTCTAGATTTTAAAAAAAGTGAGATTTCAAAAAGTATGTGGTAAAACATATTGCTAGCAGTAATAAATATAGGACGATAAAAAATAAAATTGGTCGCGGGAGCCCATGCAAATTATGACCACTCTCTACATTACACTTTATAAAACTACATTTGAACTAAAATTAACTGAATTATTATTCATGTGACCTTAACAGTCTAATAAGCTACAAATATGCAAACATGTGTAAGATAAACCAAATGTATACATTACATTGATAGATTACATTAAAATAACATGTGAGTAAGTTAAATAAGATGTTCAAAATTAATTTTAAACTCCAAAACAATTTTACAGTTTCATGTCAACAATAAGCATGCTACAGATGAGGTTAATTTTACTGTTTTTAATGGCCCTTACGATCAAGTTTGATTTGATCTCCCAGTACTATTCTTTATTGTGCTGGGAACAATCTGGCATTACGAAAATCGAAACCTGCTACTTAATTCATTTTTACAGCCTCTTCCTGCCCACTATGATAAAGCGTAACTGGCAAATAATCTTGTGAGGCCAGGACTGGCAGGTGTTTTACAAGGCCCATATCAGGTCAAGGTCGACGCTCTCAAGGTGACAATAACGAATAAAGTTCAAAACCTGTGGCTATAATGAAAACGGCCACAATAGAATCACGGAATATCTTAAATTCGGGACGAGAAATACTTCAATCGACGTACTCCAAATTACTTTCGGGCCACGTCAAGAAGTGGATCAGCAAGGCACTTTAATCCGCCAGAATTGACGTAAAAAGAAATTTCTCATTAAATCATCAAAGTTGCATAAGCCGCCAAGATCAGCGAGGGCAAATTCCACCAACCATAAACTACATGCCCGCAAAACCACTGTACAATTTAAAATTACGCCACCGCATTGAACGGAAAGAAAGGGCGCCGCGCCGTTGACAAAGCCCAGTTTATGTCGCATCTCGTGTCGATAAGGCCAATATCCAACCGGCCGGGGAACGCGAGAAATTTAAAATCTGCACTACAGACGCTGGAATAACTTGCGAAGCTTAAAGAGGCGCGTTTTAAACGTAACAACGAATATACGAAAAAAAATTGGCATAATTCTAACCAGCGATTCCGCCTCCTCTCGTTTCGAAATTCGAGATCGAAATTGACATTTTTCGATCTCGAATTGTCGAGGTGAGATTAAGCAAATTCTCGAATATTCGAGACGATGTTAACAAAACTCTCGATCTGAACAGCTTCTCAATAGTATTTTAAAACACACGTTAGGTGTGACACAGGATAATTCGCGATCTCGGTCAGAAATTTGAAATCGAGATTTACATTTCTCAATCTTGAATATATCTAAATAAGTCTGTAAGAAATAAAATAAACAACCACTGCACAATTCTCATAAATCAACACTCAAGATTCAGATGATATTGAATCACAAGCGTGAACGAATGACTGTGCACCTACGTTAGCAAGTGCGTCAGACTATTTGTATGAAAATTGCCGAACTGTCCTTAAATATAATTAGGAGAATCCCAAAACCTTGAAGCGGTTATTTTAGGCTGGATCCACACTATCAAGCTGCTCATGCTTGGATCACTGTTCGCTCTCCGTCCATTCAAATGTTTTCTTCTCCACACTCATCGCGGTGCTCACAATTCCATGACGCTTCAAAATGGTGAGATACTCTTATTTGATCAAATCAATTATTTAAATATTCGGCCAGTGTGAAATCGGTGATGCTTCAGAGCGGACACAATAATTTTGGATAAACTGTCTTTTAATTTTTCCATCCGTTGTTTTTTTATATCATGATAATAAAACAAATATCCAACAAAAGAAATGTAAATACATCTAGGACTGTATATTTGTCATACAAATGACTGACAACAGACTGAAGCAAAGACAAAAAGCCATTCTTGCTATCGGTGTGGGACACGACAAGTCCGCTCTCGCGTTGATGGACCTAAAATTGAGAAGTACCTATATTAGAAATGTGTTCATTGCTAACCATATGTGAATCAACCCTTAAAGTTATGCTAAGACTACATAACACAGCAGATATTTAAAAATCTGAAATAGAAATTCACGAGTTCGAGATCGAGAATTGACATTTGAGCATTCTCGAGTTCTAGATCAAGAATTAACTTTCGAGAATGTTGGAGATCGAGATCAAGAATGGGTAAATTTCGTCTCTTCTCGTCTCGCAGCAACACTAATTTTATTCTAACAAACCTACTATCGATAAAAAGAGAAAAACGAGCTTTTCTCAACGGTAGCATAGGCAGATATGGCATACAGAGTGCTCCAATCTTCTGGAAAAGCTATATTATGCCTTTCCTATTAAAGATGTACAAAAAATCCAGTAATGAACTTATAAAGGGTTTTAGCTCTACATTTTGAAAGTCGACTCATGTGGGAGGGACCATACAAATTCCTATCTTTTTTAAGTGGTACATTTTATATTTTTTAGAATGTCGTGCGAGAATAGTTTAGAACTTGTAATTTTTTCTTAAAGATGGTACTCACAGACCTATCTTTTCAAATCATGGAAACCTTGTTTGTAAGACCGCAGAAAAGAAAACGAAACTGTCTCTAGTTTTTGCTGTGCGATTTTATAATACAAGGTAGATTTTACTATTTTTCATATTTATAGTTTCTAAAGCTCATATTTCTACAAATGGAGCACCCCGTATTTTTGTACACCGTAGATAATAGCAAACACTATACCAAAAGTAAGTACTTTTGAAGATAGTTTCCAATTTACTACTATTTGATCCTTATTTTCGCAAATAAGAATCTTTAATGCGCCATTGGAAATAAGTTCACTACCGTATTTTTGTAAGTCTGTAGTAGTAAAGGCATAATAACGCGTTTCCAGAAGGTTGGGATGTTTAAAATACCGGGTGGCCATAAATATCTGATATCACATTACCTTTGGAATCAACACCGCTTTATTAAAGTGATGAATCCAACTAAACTAAATGTCATTAATGTCATCACAACTAAAATTCCTATCTGTCAAAAATTATTACAGATTGTAATAAGTAATGGAGTTAGAACATTTTTATAATTGAGTCGTGTGCTAAACTGCAGAATCCGGGGCACATTCCCCTCCTCTTATTGCATTTTATTACATTGCATAGGTACCAATACTTATTTTAATCGAAATATAATGCTAACCAACATTTATAAGTAGCTAATTCCATGGCTACCGGGATCTCAGATATTTATGGCCACCCGGTAGAAAGGTTAGTACTAATGCTTTGTAGCGGTACAAAGTTTAGCTACTAAAAGATAATACATTTGAATAATCACAAAAACCTGATAGTTAGGCAACTTAAAGCACTTAAGAGAAATACAGGTTGCACGTTCATCATATTGAATTAAATTAGGTGGCTAGTTAAAATATTTTGATATTAATAATAAAAGAAAAACCACTTCCTGTTTTGAATAAAAAACAGAGCGAGGCTGCATAGCATCACAGAAAAACTAAAACTAAGAGTTGAATCCCAGAATAAACGGATAAACTTTGCAATTGTAAGGCTATAATTGGTATAATTCTACAGTATATTAAGAAATAATAATTTTTTATGAAAATATAATTGATTCATTAGACAGTTTCGCACTAAAAAAACGGTTATTAGTGAACTGGTATGTAAATAAATAGGGTAATTCATACAGATCTAAATACAGAGTGTCTTTGGATTAGCATTTTGGCCTCCTCTCTTATACTTGCTATTTAATAGCAACGAGTCATTATGATACGGTGGAATAGAGTCACCCAGGGTCGCAGCGAAACCTTACTGAAGGGCATAACCGAAAAAGGAGGACCATGTTAGACCTTCGTTAATTCTTAATAAAAAAACCTCACCAGAGAACCACTTCATTGGTTTGGCGATGGGGGGGAAGGGGTTGTTCCAGTTACATAAAGTTCAACTCGACGTGCAAGGCAACAACTGCTGGCATCATGGATTGTGTTTTTTTGTATAAATAGGTTAGTCCTAAAACTTTAGGAATATATATATAAACTGTTCGATTAATTCATAACACAAAATATGTCAAGTACTACCAAACAATGGGCATATGCCGTATTATCAACGGTCAATAATAACATAATAAGAAATTTAATTATCTTCTTGGTGGCCAGGCTAATAAACCAGGTTGTGATTTTGTAAACGTCAAATGAAAGGGGGTCTAATGTTATAATGTAGTCATCTATCAAATAATGGGCATTTCTTATACTTTAGAAATGTGAATTGAGTTAAACGTGAAATCCATTAACAACATTAATTAAAAATATAAATAGGTTAAGAGGGTGTAAAGAGCTTTTTAGATTTATCTGACCTGAAAGTGTTGAATTTCCGTAAAACATAGAAAACCTTCCATAAAACTAAAGGTGGTTTAATCAATATAAGTCAAGTTCATAAGTACTTTCTTTAATTTAATATTTTGGTATAAAGTGAACTATAGAAACTGCCGTACTAAATAACCCTTTATTATATTAAACTCCCACTTGACATTAATATGAAACATGAATTATCCGATTGAATGTACATAGATATCACAGGAAAAAATTAACAATTTAAATAAAATTGTTGGCGCCCAATACTTCTTGTTTAATGAACTAAAACCTTTTTGACAAAGTGAAGTAAACAAAAAAATCGTACATTTATTATACCCATCGCAGCCGAGGATTGAGTTAGTCGCAGTTATGTGATCCTTCTAAGGTAGGTTACAATAATTGGTACAGGTTCAAAAATAATTGTTTTTTAAATTACAATTTAGAAGTATATTTCAATTCTGCTTTAACGTTCGGTTGACTAAGGTGGGGTTAAAAATTATACCAAGCTTACATATTTAGTAATATCTTTATGTTGCATGATTTAACATCCATTAGCGTTCGTCTATTTGTACCTTTTGAAATGTAATATGGCATAGAGTAATTATATCAAAATTATGTAGAAGTATATGAATACTTGTTGAGGTCAACTTTTGCTCCATTTTGGGTATTTGTTACATTATTATGGTGTAATTTCCGTCGCACATCTTTGTTATTTGTCATGTACTGGTGTACCACCACGCTTTTTTAAGTTCTAGCTATTTAATGTAAGTTGTTCCATCAGATAAATAACGAATAATCTAAAAATTGATTTTTTGTATTTTTTAAAGGTAAATATATACAGGCGAATGCGGAGCCAAAAAAAAACTTATTAAAAAAGTATGATAGATCATTAACTACTGGTGAGAACAAAAATAAATTACAAAAATCTCGAAACGTTCAAAATATGACCCGATTACCTATGTAATGAATAAAGTTTTAGGCATCCGAGACACTGCTTTAATACTGTATTGATTTATAAGTCGAAAATCGCGTTTTTTAAATTATTTATTGTTTACTAAGCTAAGTGATAAAAAGTTTGATGGTTGCACTCATTTCACCCAAACTCATATTACGCAAGATCATTACGCTGTAAGCTCTTTTGTTGGCCACACTGTATATCTTCCAACCCTACAACTCACTAACCCAATCTACCATTTTAATATTTTAGTAACTGATAACTGGCGTCTATGAATGTGACAGAAATAACTCAGCTGGAGATGTTGTTCGTGTGAAAGAAGACAGCGCTGACAGTTGTGGCTTCCTCCTAATTAAGCCCGTTTTAATTACGTTGTGATTGGATGCATAAACAATGGAAGCCCGAAAGTGAATACTCAATTAACATAACGCCCATATACTCAATTAATCGAGCTAATTGAACTAGTCTAGTCTGAGTTATTACGTACGGCACTCGGAACTGCTTATCGATTACAATGGACAAGTTAATATCGTTAATTCAATACTATCCTTACACTGTTGTTTGCTTATGTTTATTCCATTAATTAGTTTTCGCCTTACTTCTTGTACAGTCGTGTTCATTAAAGTGTTGTACAGCATTTGTGCTTTGTGAATATAAATTAATTGCACAAAGTTAAAAAGGGTGTTGTATGCACATATACTTTGAAAATGTACATCTTGGTCTACCTACTTAATACTAAAGTGTGAGCCTGTGTTGAGTAATAACACAACCATCAATAAACTTACAATTGTCGCTGTACAACAGATTTTTGAACACGACTGTACGTCTACGAAGGTTAAGTTGTTAAATTAAGTACTTTTTGTCAAAAAATTAAATATAGCCTAATGTTCATAGTTTTAGTGTACGAGTCATTGCACAGTATCTCAGTATTTCTAGAAGTTTCTCCTACAACGCTATAAATTTATAAATTTTGAAAAAACTGTACTTCAGTTGTTTAACGTTTTGCTTATTTTATGGTATCTAGTATTATTTCGAAGTTTGTTTTCATTATTTATTTGTTGTATTAGTATGTCTTTTTTCAATTGAAGAAGTGGCATAATAGCAACTTTGCTTTAGTAAATTGCCAAGCTTTCTCTATTTGATTCCATTATTTTATTTTATACGTATATATAAGTGAGTGAATGAACAGCTAGCTTAGTTAGCCATCTACCGTTCTTTAAGGTATTTTAATGTTGTCCCTACATGGTAACTTTCCACAAATACGCTAAACGAAATTGTGTCATTCCATAGCACTGAATGTAGTTTTCTAGTCAATTCAAGTCGAATATTAACAAACACTTTTACTGTTCTGCTTTGTTTTTATATTTGTACAGAACCGTAGAGGACACAACAAATAGACAAAAGCAATGATTTTCAAAAGCAGATGGTTATAATTGGTACCGCTTTTCTAAATAATCCGGAAGACCACTTGTCTTGTTCATTGAATAATTTGGTTTAAACATTTATTCGACTTATCAAGAGATGCTCTGCAGCATGTTACTGTATAGCAACTTTATGTCTCACCTAATTTTATAAGAAGTGTGATACTCAGCTCTTGATAGCTATTGGATAAACCACCAGGCTGGAATTAAACCACAACGCTTTGCTGCGCGACATAATCGCATTCTTTCTGGTAGTTCGAAAAATGTATACGTTACTACTATGACAGGTTTGATACAAATTTGTAAGAATCTGTCTCTATATATTCATACTGGTCCACCATTGTGGAAAACGCTTAACGTATGTAACAAAAGTTTTGAGAATTTTTTTGAAGCTAGAGAAATATAATTAAACGATGCATTATCAAGTTGGCATTGGAAACAAAAAATCTATGGATATCATAATTTATGATAAGAATATACATTTTGCGATTACATTGATCAAAATGTTTTACCAACATGAAATCTGAGTGACTATTTATCAATTGGTTGGACGAATGCCTAAGCTCGATATTGTCAACATCTTCAGAGACCAAAATGCGTTATAGTTTCAATAATTTATCGAACTATAAGAGAATGCGAACAAGGAATGCCTTGCTTAAATTTGCCTAAAGTCAAGACCTTGAAAGATGTCCGCATGGGTTGTCGACAGAATGGTAAGAAGAGCTAAAGACAGCGTAAAAACATCAATTCGGTGGTTCGGTCGATAGTTTCATGTTTCATACATGATTGTGCATGGAGAATTGCATCGTAATCCTTTAAACTCTCAAAAGACTTAAGTGCCCAAAATACACACGCTGCTAATGAAATAATATTTTGGCCAGACTTGGATTTTTGCCATTATGCGCGAACTATGAGAGATTGACTGAATCATCACAATGTTCCATTTATAGCAAAACATGAGAACCCACCCAATATTCTTCAGGCAAGACATATCAAGGATTTTTGAGTTTTACTAAGCAGAACTGTGTACGACAATGTCTGGGATGCACAAAATAAGGTACAAATTCGTCGCAGAATATTTTAAAAAGTTATAAAATTGATGTAAATTCGGTCCAAGAGCTTATGCAACATGTGATGACAAAATTGCGGGTCATTGAAAATAATGGAACGCTTGCCATTATATAGTGCTGTCATTAATGTTATCTTGAATGTAAGATCAACAGATTCTAAACGTTTTTTGAATAAAATTTAATTTGAATTAAATATACATACTCAAACTTTTTCCCAAAACTTTTGTTACATACGTTAAATAGAAAAGTTGAAAAATATGTCTTGTCCCACACTAATTTTATTTGTTGTTGACTTTGAATTAATATTTTTAAATTATTAGTTAAGTTTTAATTTGAGCTTTGATCTACTCAGGATCAAATAATTATATGAAATTTAATTTTGGTTGCCTGAGAAACTGCTCATCTGAAGTGGCAGATCAACAAGAAGGACGACAGAGTTTTGCCAATTCAAATCTAGAGATCAAAAGTCGATAAATTTAACATTTAAATTTTTTTGAAAGGTAATTGGGTGACTATTCAAATATTAAAATGGTAAGAATTGTAATACATATATAAAAATGACTATAAAACTGTTTTCAATTACAGGTTGTCAAGCAAGCAAAAATAATTATTATTTAATAACTTATAATAGTATGTTACGATACAAAATTGGTAAGTGCATTATATAAATACGTAACGATTCAGTATCATATAATATTTTTGACACGATCGAAAGGTGGTTCTTCAAATTTTGAATTATTTTAGTATGCAGTTTTTACTTACCGCACTTGTGTTATAGAATTTACTTACCGCACCTTTTACGTTATGGAATGTACTTACCGAACGCTATTTTTCTAAGTTCTATGGAAACCCGTCTAGTGGTGTAGAATCAACTTACTTAATCTGTCAACAACATCTGTCTGGTAAGTAAATGGAAAAACAGGATTCAGTGAAAAATACCTTAAACTATAAAATAGAATAGGGGTGGAAATTATAACTAACATTTTAACAATTAAATGTTAAGGTATTTACTATTGATTTGAATAAATTCGGGAATGAGGTCATTAACGCAACTATAATTAGATGAGCTACCGTGTTTTTTATTTCATAATGTTGATATAAGTAAATTTTTTGTAATTATTTTCTGTATGCATTATTATAAAGTTTTCTTCGAAACTAAAATCATGATTATTGTGAAGAATATATTGAGCAAAGTTTGATTTCTTTTCGGGTCTATTATAATGCGTAGGTCTATAGCTTTCTCTAAATATTTTTTTCAAAATTTCTAGTGGTCATACCCTCTTAAACATAAGGTCTACACATTACTCTGTTTCTGTGACGTAACAATTTTCACTCTTTATTTAACAATAAGGAACTGGACGAAACAACAAATTTGAAGTTTTTGGTCAGGTCCGCTTTAAGTATATCTTGTTTTATAATACTGTCAATGTGACATTTGTCCAAAACCACAGTAAAATAACGCGCAGTAACAAGCAAGCGAGCAAGCCTAAAATGTTATTTTACGCGTTAGGGACTTATTCTAAGAGGAGAAACGTCGGATTACATAGGTCAAGAATGTCTTGGTTTGAATAATGTGCTATTTAGAACATCCTATACATTAAATGGTAGGTAAAGTACTTTTTTTTTCTATAATAACTGTCAAAGTGTTACAATGTTGGTAGATATGTGATTAAAACACTAGGAAATTTTTATACCTCGTGTTGGTAGAACTTTTTCAAAATTATGGTTATGTGTCAATTTTGAATGTCAAAGTTTCTTAATTTGAACTCTTAACAAATTTCGTTTTTAACATGGTATCATCATCATCATCATCAATAGAATCGGATAAAAAAATAAAACCAAGATATATTTTAAATGCAAAAATGAAGCAAGCGATATTAAATTATGACATATCTGTCAACATGACAATCATTTTTTTAGTGGAAGAAAAGAACTAAAAATCTATGTACCAACATTATTATTTAACTAGGGACCCTGCAGGACTGCAACTTATCACCTAGAAAGTTGACCTTGAAAATTATTATAGAAAAAAAAATTTCTTTATATGTCAAATTCTTTCTGAAGTCTACTACCTGTGATCTAAATGATCTTTTTGAATTTCACTGTAATATAAAACATACGTTTTAAACGCTATGTTTTGTTATTTCTGACGTCACAGAAAAAGGGTAATGTTTAGACTTTAGTAATTTCTCGTACGTAAACCACAATCTTCAAATCTAACTCTACTAATTATGACACTAAAATCTCCTACTAGTGTCATATCTCCTTGTTTTAGTAATTTTAAAACTTTTTTAATTATTGGTAATGTCTCTTTACCTCTACATCCTGCTATTGCTCCGTTGCTGATCCATATTTGAACGATCTTTACTTTTTCCATGAAGTTTGGAGTTGTACTAACATAAGTGGTTCTTACCAGTGAACTATTTTTCGATTTATTCATTAACTTATTATGATTACTATAATGTTCTCTACCTGAGTACAATAGCATGCCATTGGCTTAAGGGCTACATTTAGAACTTTTGTCAGTATCGTTTGTATTGACATTTACTCGAAATTTGTCAAAAAATACATTTCGAATTCTTGCAAAAATATAGCACACTTCCTCCAGTCCTATTTATCAACAAATAGGTAAGTATCTAATGTGAGACCTATTTACTACTTTATAATATATGAACATCTAACTATTGTAAAATTGATGTTATATTATTTACTTTCGCAGAAAAAAACAATAACATATACACCAGCAACGTGATAATTCAACAGGAAATAGAAAACAATGTAGGTAACTATAAAAATTTAATTACATCAGTAAAATCGGTAGTTGGTTTCTAGCATACTGGCTTTATTTGACAAAAACAAAATACTCCCAACAGAAGTTACAAGCAAAACTAAAGTTGATTTTTAATTTAAGTATACAGCTGTTTTTATATTATTTAATATTCAAAAACTGGATTCAGTAATATTACCGTAAAGGTTTGTTACCTTTTCCATTATTTTTTAGGAGAACATATTCAGCTATTGTTTTTTAAAGAGAAAACTAATTTTTGTAAAAATAATTAGTTTTTGTCAAAAGTACCTTTTAAAATTTATTTAAAATAAACAACGTTTCGCTAAATATATTAGCTTCATCAGAACTTTAAAAATTATTGCAACAGGACATATACATACACGATCATATCTGAAAATTAAAATACATGTTTGTTTTAGATATGTGAAAAAAAAATGTCCACGTTTTATTAGTTACCTTTTTTTATTTTGTGGATTTTTTCTCAATTATATTTAATGTTTACTTATACATGTTTTTGTTTTCTTTAAATTTTCTGTTAAAAGTCCATAATGTCGAACCCCATCCTTGTAATTTTCTTTGTATGCTTTTGTTACTCGTTATTGTGATATCCAGCACCTATTTGACATTGAACTGGATGGACAATTTTCCTTCTGCTTTGATTAAAATAATATTTCTAACCATGTCTATTATATTAACTTTTTAATTTATTTAGTATGCCTCATAGTGGCTCTTGTTCGATTTCCTTTTAATTGTTTGATTTTGGTTTTCGAACTCCTAAAATTTTCCGTTACTTACATATTACTCTTAATAAAGTTTATTTTGTTAATAATTGACAGGTACGCCAGTGTCCTCTTTTGGCGGTTTTTAGAGTTAACAATATATCCTGTAACTTCTAAAATTTACTTATTAAAACATTAATTAGGAAAATAAGACCGTCTGAAAATTTAAATATGATCTATTATTAGCAAGAAAGTAAATCATTTTGTTGATAAATTTATTAGTTTTTTATAATATTGTCGTATGTTTTGATTAGAGTTTGTCAGAACATTTTTTAAATTGTACGATCATACGGCTAATTCGAATATTTTCTAAATTACGACCCCACTTGTATATGGGCTTTTCGTATTATTCCGCCTGAATTTGAGCATATCGAGTTTTATACAAGCATTTAATGGTTTCTAACACACACCGCTGGGTCGTTCGCTTACAGCTATCAGATATGAAAGGCACTCATTTGACGTAGCTTGCTTATATTCGTTGGCACGCTAGGTTAGAAATATCGATTTGTCAATTTGAACAATCAACGGTAATGGGTGCGAGAGAGAGCAAGCTATCATGTACAGCTCGGCTGCCGTCGCTTGCGGGGTTGTTTTGTGCCTTCTTAGTCTGTGTGGGCGAGTACCGTTGTTAGAGTATTATTAGGACTCTCGTCGTATCAAGGCATTTGGCCATGCGTTACGCATCTTGCTGTGTGAGAGTGAATGACCGTTTGAGGGTGTCGATTATCGTAAGCCTTTTAAGTCTTCGATTTGCCGCGGAGTAGCAAACTCCTATATTTCGCGTCGATTAGACGGATTCCTTTGTTGGGAACGCATTAGCAGTGTTAAGTGTTCGCGAAGCTATCGCTCTACTGCTCTGTCTTTTCGTGCAAACTTAGCATTACGTCTCGCATGGATAAATTCCCCATGTGTTCAGCTTCCGCAGCCCTTTGAGTTGTTTGCAGATTCCTTTCCGTTTCGTCACCTGCAGTATCTGGGTACCGTAGCCGTTACAGCAGCTTAGAACATTGGTTGGCGCACAGCCAAACTCCTTATAGGTATCGTTTGTATTGCTTACTAGCAAGATACCCGTTCTTCGTACGGACTACAAATGTTTTTTTTTTAATTCTAAATCTTATATGAACTCTAGTTCCCTCTGACTCAACACGCGAAACGCCTAAACTAAAAAACGCTGCAGAACAATATTGTAGATAAAAGAAAACAGTATTCTTCCGAAAAAAGTTCTCCATAACTCTTTAATGGATCACGTATCCCCTGGAAATGTGTATGTAACTGTCGTTTCCCTTTTATTGTTTGATAAAACTATAGTTTTAGTATTTCGAGTATAAAATTAAAATAATATGCATCTTATTAAATTTTGTATTCATACATTATAGCACGATAACCGTTTCCACCACTTGGGGTGGAATTTCAAAAAGCCTGCTGTTTCATTCTACATTGGACTCACGGCGAAAAAAACAATAACTTTAACTTCTTTTCTAACTCCTTCTTACTTTTACCCTATTTTTACTCCTTTAGGAAAGACATTTCGAAAAAAGTCTGAGCCGCTTATAAAAAGATCTAATCACAGGAGATATGAATGTTTCTATAATTCACCCCTAAACCCAAATTCGCACCTTTAGGAGTGGATTCGTGCATAATCCTAAATTACGTTTTTAGGAACTTCTATAGGTAATCTTTCTAAGTAAAAACCAAATCGATATATTATCGAGCCTTAGAGATATTGAGGAATTCGCGAGAAGACATTTCACGCCTTTTCTTCCCTTTAAAGGAAAAATTTAAAACTCCCTTCCTAGCACTTCCCTACGTAACGAAAGAACTCTTCCTGCCAAACTTCAAGTTCCTGATACCAAGGACTACTACGGCTCTGCGTTGTTGAGGCGGTGCTTTATCTTTTATTCATATACATTGTATCAGAATAATATTTTAAAGAAACTTAAACCTATTTCTAAAAATTTTAAACAGACGTCTCAATACAAAAAAATTGTGTTCTAACTCATCGAACACAAGAGATACAATGGGTTCTATAATTTACCACCAATAAAAATTTGCACCTTTAGGGGTGGATTAGGGTAAAAATACGTTTTCAGCCATAGGAAACCTTTGCAAGTAAATACCAAGTCGATATCTTATTGGGTTTATGAGATATTGAGGAATTCGTGAAAACAGAGTTTATCCCTTTTCATTCCCTTACGGGGTAGAAAATTTCTTTTTATCAAAGCTTATTTTATCGTGAAATAAACCCACAGCGAAAAAAAATTATAATTTTAACCCCCTAATCCTTTCCACTTTACCTTTTTAGGGGTAAAATTTTAAAAAACCCTCAAGCCACTTTTTAAAGGATTTTAAAAACACATCTATATGCTAAAATGAATGCTCTAACTAGGGATGGGCGCGTGACGTGAAAACAGTCGTGTCACGTCGTGTCACGGCGTGTCACGTCGGGAACGTGACTAATATTTGAAAATCGTGACGTGAACGTGAGTGAACGTGAGTGAAAATTTCCAAGGCGTGATTCACGTTTCACGTTAATTTCACGTTAAATATTTAGTAACGAATAAACAACTGCAGGGTGCAACAACTTTTAAATTCATTAAATCACAAAATGGGCCAAACAAGTTACATTATGTGGCTTTATTTTTGGACCCTAATTATAAATCCTTAAAGTTCATACTTTCACATAAAAGAAAAGATTATAATGCAAATAAAACTATAGATGATAATGATGAAATACATAGCAAACGACTCAAAACTGGTACATCAGCATCAGATTCTTATCTTTCTACACTTAGAGATAGCTCTGACGATGACATATGTAATTATGATGATGTCGAAACAGAACTAAATTAGTATGTTAAATTAAAATTCGGAAATGTAGATGACATTTTAGGATTTTGGAAAAACAGTGTAAATACGCCACTGTTCAAAAAACTTGAGAAATTTTAAACATCCCGGCAAGTTCCGCTACAAGCGAAAGAGTATTTTCTACAGCTGGGCGAATTTTAGAAGAGCGCAGAATTCGACTTAACACTAAAAATGTTGATTACATATTATTTTCAAATCAACATTTTAATGTGTAGATGTGTAGATGAACTTATTATTCTAATAAAAGTAATGGTTTGTTTTTTATACTCGGCTAACGCTGAAAATGTTAATTATGTTTTATTATTAAACCAAAAATGTATTGTGTAGATGTGTAGATGAACCTATTTTTAGGAAAGTACCTAATGTTTTCTTTTGTATACTCGACTTAACACTGAAGATGTTGATTACGTTTAATTTTTAAACCAATTTATTGTGTACTTGTGTAGATGAACTTATTATTCTACTAAAAGTAATGTTCTTTTTGTATACTTGCCTTAACGCTGAAAATATTGAGTCTTGTACGTGAAAGTACTTTCAAACCTACGAATTAAAAGTGTTTCCTAGCAACATATACCTTCTGTACTCATACCAATAGGGGAAACGTCAATTCCAATGGCAGCTTTTGGTATTAAAAGTAATATCTTTGAAGACAGCTGCAAAAAATATATTTGCGAGAAATTACTATTTATCCCTTGTCGAAGTTATTGTAGTCAATTTTAATTTTTTCTTTTTATGTCAACTATTCTGATTGCAACATATCACGTAAATTATATCAGGTGCAAAACATATTTTTAGTTCTCTTTAGGGTTTTTTCATTGGTTTTAAATTTGAACATTCGGTTCTATCTGAATTTAAATTTTCAAATAAAATCTGCGTGTCACGTCGTGAGTGGCGTGTCACGCCGTGAACGTGAGTAAACGTGAGCGTGAACGTGCGTGAACGTGACTGTTTAAAGCAAGCGTGAAACGTGCGTGACGTGAGCGAAAATTCACTCACGCGCCCATCTCTAGCTCTAACTCAACAAACACAGGAGATACAAGGGGTTCTATAATTCACCCCGAATGCAGATTTGCACCTTTATGGGGTTGATTAGGGAAAAATCCTAAAATACGTTTTTAGACATTTGTATTGGATACCTACCTATGAAAGCAAACGCCAAGTCGATATCTTATCTGGTCGAAGAGATATTGAGGAATTCGTGAAAACACAATTTACCCTTTTCACCCCCTTGGGGCTAAAATTTCAAAACAATTCTTTCAGCCCATTTTATCCTGAAATAAACCCACAGCAAAAAAATGATTTAACCCCCTACCCTTTTCATTTTACCCTTGTTACCATTTTAGGGGTAAAATTAAAAAAAAACGTTTAATTCCTTTCTAAAAAGTTTAAAAATAGATCTACATGCCAAAAAAGAATGCTCTAACAGATTTGCACCTTTAAGGGTTGATTAGGAAAAAATCCAGAAATGTATTTTTAGACATTTGTATTGCATACCTATGCAAGAAAGCACCAAGTCGATATCTTATCGGGACTAAAAGATATTAAGGAATTCGTGAAAACATAGTTTACCCCTGTTCACCCTCTTAGGGGTAGGATTTCAAAAAATTCCTTCTAACTCATTTTATTTTGAAATGGACCCACAGCGAAACATATCAAAAATGTTAACTCTCTACCCTTTTCCAGTTTTTCCTTTTTCACCCCTTTAGGGTAAAATTTCAAAAAATCCTTAAATCCCTTTTTAGATATTGTAAAAATACATCTATACGCCAAAAAAGAATGCTATAACTCAACAAACACGGGACATATAAAGGGTTCTTTTATTCACCCCTAATTCAGATTAACAGTTAACAGATCCATTTCGTGGATCAGTTAACAGATTCACTTCGTGTATCTGTTAACTGGCCACATCGTTCGTGCGATTTGACGCCATTAGATGATTTTTTTGGGATATGTAAAGTCGCAGGTCTACGCCGATAAACCGGAAACAATTGAGCGTTTGTAAGCCAAAATTCGACGCGTTATTGCCGAAATACAGCCTGATTTACTGCGAAGAGTGTGTGAAAATTGGATCGCCAGATTACTCCATGTACGCGTCAACCGCGGCGGTCACATGCCCGAAATCATATTCAAACAGTAATGCCAAAAAATTATCTTTCAAATAAAGCCAATTTCGTGCATATTAAAAACATTTTTCTGTGTTTTATTTCAATTTAAAGTTCTCCGCCTCTAAAAAAACACCCTTTACTTGATGTATGATGTGAGGTTTTAGATTTTATAATGTGTTAATTAACAGATTGAAAATAATGAAAACACTATTAAATTGTACTTGTTCAAAATCATGAGGAGTTGCTCAGATAAAACAGATATGAAGACCCATTGCTTCAATGGGTAACTAATAAAACCAGAAAAAGATTTTTACACATATCTAAAACTAATACGTATTCTAATTTTCAGATATGATCGTGTATGAATATGTCCTGTTGCAATAATTTTTAAAGTTCTGTTGAAGCTAATATGTTTAGCGAAACATTAACGTTTATTTTAAATAAATTTTAAACTGTGCTCTTGACAAAAACTAATTATTTGTACAAAATTTAGTTTTCTCATTAAAAACCACAATAGCTGAATTTAGTTATTCTAAAAAAAAATAACAAAAAAATTTAAAACCGGTAATATTACTAAAGTTGATGGTAAAATTGTTCAAAGTTAGTCCGTAATTGAATGTAACCCCGGCTTATGCTATTCATATTGATTAAGGTTATTGTAACATTGTAAAAACCTGCAAACAGTGACGTAATACGGTTTAGATGCAGTACTTTCTATGTTAGTACCAAGAATTGCAACTTTTCAGATTCTATAAGTAAACCGTGGACTGTCATAATTTTTTTGCATAGTGATCATGAAAGTCGTCTTTTTATATGGATATATCCGCAAAAATCTCGTGATTACTATGAAAAATCATGATTACTATATTTTACGAAGTAAAAAAAGTAACAATGAAGTATACCTTTAAGGTATTTGGTGTATCTTTATGACCATTCAATACGTGATAAAAAGCATTTTGGCTTAATTGTAACTATAGTTGTTTATGTATCAAGTACATAATGTAGGACTTTATTGAAAGAGTCTATTTTATGCAGAGGTAGCGTAGCGTAACGATAAAGAGGACGACTCAAATAAGGTCTGATTATGTACAAGCTGCATGCAAAGCTTTGTGTTCGAATGCAGTGCAAAAGATTTTCTTTTATCTACAATATCATTTGTAGCATTAGACACATTAGAAAATTCAAGTTGCTATTGAAACATTTGATAGTTTCGAAGTGTGCTTCTAGGTTAATTGCGTTTTCAATGTCAAGAATAACTACCTATTACCGGGAGGTATTAAAGATGAATTCCTTTTCATTAATTGTAAAGTTTTCAGTTCATACGTACAATATTCTTTCCTGATTTGAATAAAATGACATTTATTTTGATAATAACTGTTGAACATTGACAGGCGGCCGTTTTACTTTACTCTATGGACTAAAGTGGCACTTTATGGACGCTAAATAATACTATAATAAAGTGTTTATGGAACAGTCGAACATAAAGCTTAGTTATGTTAAAACACTCAAAAATGTATTGCCCCCCCCCCCCCCCCCCCCATAATTATAGTAGTTCCTGCGCCGCTGGGTACAACGAAGAAAGAAGAAAACACAGCGTTCCACCTACAATGCAAGAAGCTCCAGCAGGTTCATTAGAAACTGTAACTAATGCTATTAATTTTCTAACTACCGGTTCTACAAACCAAGGATATCATTATTAGTCCAGTCGTTGAAGGTAAAAATATACTATTACCTCAGAATTCTTTGAACCTTGACCGATTGACGTGAAATTTGGTGAGTGGTTAGGGGATGGCTCAAGGAGTAAAAGTGACATAGCGCCGATGTGCGCTTTTACCCTGAGAGTGGATGCCACCCCTTCTCGGGGGTGGAAATGTGGTCACTCAAAATAACCCCGGAAATGGATAGAGGAAGAAATTCTAACTAAAAAATATTCACATATAATCTCATAAGAGCATTAATTCTTTCCGGAAATTTTTTTGAGTGCGTTCCAATAACGTCGTATTAATTTACCCGAGCGGGACGCGAGGGCAAATTAGGACGTTGTTGAATGCACGAAGAATAATTTCCGGATATGAATTAATGCTCGAATGGAGATTCGGTAAGAAAATCGTAACGACACAAACCCTAAAAAGAAGTAATGTTGTTAAGTGATTTTGACGTCATTAAGCTATCCTTGTTATCAATTCCACGATTGGGTGTTATTGGTGCATTTAAGCTGAAATTATGCGATGTAAAATTTCTGAAGACGGCCCTGTCTAAAGTTCAACCCTGGATCTTAAAGCTACATTTTAAATATAATTTGGCCCAAACAATGATGCGTTCACGGTCCGTAGAATTCGTCCCGTAAGCGTTCTCTTTTTAAATTCAAAACAAACATAGATATTATTCTTTTCTTGATGAACGTTTCCGTTTCGTATACTAATTGCGTCATGTTTCGCGACTGCTCGGCGTCGTTGTAATTGCAAATTCTTCAAATCCGTATGCAGCTAATCAATTTTGAACAACCCTTCCTTGTTCCACGCACGAAGAAATTAGGCTCTGGGATTACATTTGTTTTGGCAATAGCGCATTATGCTACCCTTGGACATTTCCTGTTATTGCCTTCAACGCCCGAAGTTCGTAAAAGCTGACCTTGTAACTTAATATTTTCGGGATCCGCTGTATAAGCCAGAAATTCCTTCTGGAACGCTTCTTGATGACCAAGCTTTGTGTGAAGGAAATAAAAATTGATAACTCCTTAGGGAATGATGCATTTAAAAGTATTAATTTCGGAGTTCTAAACTCTTTTCCGTCGTATTCTTCAGGCAGAGCCCCATTTGAAATTTCAATCAGTATCCGACACTTACAGAAGTCAGTGTGTAAAGTTTTGCACTCCCCCGGCCTTCGGAAGCCGGGGGGGCTGCGCTGATTTGCGCGAGTGTTTTCTTGTTAAGTTAGTGAGTTCCGCTTAAACCTTTGGAACGACTGTTGACTCCTGCGGAGTATTAAGAAAAACACGCGCGGTGGGCAATTATTTCAGTTAGCGTTGGTAAAAGTAAGCCGATTCGTCTCCTACAGTTTTTTTCTTCCCAGGGGAAGAATTTTGCATTATTTGCAGACCCGATTTGAGACGGCATCTCTAAGCTTGTGATTAACGGTTTCCCGTGCTTTTGTGGGGAAAAACCATTTGCATACTGCATTTTTAAATTACCAACGTTGAGTAAATCGTAATCGAAGTGAGGCCCACCGCGTGTCATCATCGTAGTGCTCTGGTTGCATCTGTGAAAACTCCGATTTCGTTGTGCCATTTCATCCCAGTGCGTTTTGAGTGCCGGTCGGCGTTAAGCCACTGCCAGGTCCGGCTCCAGCCCTTTCTGCACTTCCGCAACGCCTTCCAAGCTTCGCCGAGGACGAGGTTATAGCCGAAACGAACGACGTACTTACAGCTATCAGGTAGGAGCTATGTATTACTCCAATTGTGCCTAATTAATGTGCGACTATAATTGTGTGTGTGTTCTTCAAGAGTTCGTAAAGATTGCGCACGTTATTTAAACGTAAGCCCATGTTTTGCTTTGTTTATTGCCAATCAGGGGCCTCACCCCTGTAAGCTATTTCGTTTTGTCCGTTGTGTAACCATATATTTAGACCATAGGGTAACTTTGCGTGGGATCCCTTTCATGTTCATATAGGATGTGTCTTTTCGTTTTATTAAGTTTAAATTCGCCCCCGAGTGATTTTTATTAATGTAAAGATTTGTGTAAACTTTAATTCCCTAATTAATAAATCCATTAAAGTCAATTTGATTATTTGTTGAGTTCTGGACCCCTTCTGGGTCATCATTTGATCCAGTGTGGCAAAGGCCGAGTGTAATTTGCATTGTAAAGCTGAAAGTACGCCTTTTTGATAAGCAAGCCCCAAGCTCTGGGCTAGTGTTAGTGTTTTTTGTTACTATTTAGTAAGGGTGTGCCTCAAGGTAAGTCGTTGTGTATGGCCACTCTTGGTGTTCTTCCTGAAGACTCGGTGGATGCTTGGACAGCGAGGCGAGGACCTCCTCATAGCTTCGTGAAGTTCTTGCTTTATTCACGTAAGCAACCCCCTTTTTAAAAGCAAGTGGCGTCCTTTTGGCAATTCTTTTAAGCAAGCTTAGGGTAAGTACCCCGTCGGTTTTTCATTTAAGTCTTCGAACCACGCCTTCCCGACTGAGTTAAGTGCGCGTAACCGGAGCAACAAAATCTGCTCCAGCACATTAAGATCTGTTTTCTAGGGAAAACCGGCGAACCCTGTAGTTTGTACCCGATTTTGGACAATAATTTTGATCATTGTCAAACTGATGAATTTATACCGTAACAGTTAAACTGGCTATCCAACGTGTGGCTTTGTTTTCGTCGATAACGCCTTTAGGGCATTGTTTTTGTGTTTCTTTTCTTGTCATACAGCTTCATTTTAGTGTTTGGCATCAACGTCATATAGTTTTTTCCAGTATTTTCCATAAAAAAACTTAACTTTTTAGGACTTTGAAATTTGGAATCGTGTTTTTTTCATATCAGGACGCGTATCCTATATGTTTTCTTTTAGTAAATGAGTTCCTTGCTATCCCTTTGACATACCAAACATTGTTTTTCCCGGGATTTTTCGCGGGATTTTTGTGTTTTTCGTGTTCAAAATTTCAACATTTTCTTTTACGTGCTAAGGCACATTTTGGAGCCATTCTTTTTGGTGCTATTGTTTATTTTAGTATGGATCATTAAGTAAACCGTGTTTTTTAGTCTTTTTCGTGAAAACTCTGAAATTTTTGGAAGGTAGCGAACTTTTTTTGAATTCGTTTATTGTTGATTGTGTTTAGCCTTCAGCTAATTTGAAATTTTATTGTGCTATTCCGAATTTAAGTTGAAGTTAGTACAGTTCATCGACATTGACGCTTTTAGATTACTGATGTTGACTTTTTTTTGTTTGTTGTTATCCTTTGATGTGGTGCCGCGTTGTTGTTTGTTGACGAGTTGGAAATCATGTCGTTTTCTTTATTCTTTATTGGTCCGTTGTTAGGATGTGGTTTTGTGCTGGTGTGTTTGTGAGATCCGCTTTATGCGAATTTTTAATATCTCTCAAACCATCTTAGTTGGATTGGCGTAGTATTTTTTTTGATGGACTCCTATTTTGTTTTTATTTCTATCGTGTATCGCCCAACTTCGTTTGCTGATTTCATCGCGTGCATCAACACTTGTCGTAGTGTCCTGTACACTTTCTGTCGGACGTTTTTCATTTATTGACTTAGTAGTTTACCATGTTGAAGTATGTTGCGATTTAGTCGCCTGTTGTCGTTGTGTTTAAGTAACTTATTTATTGACGATCTGTCGTCACCTACCGAATTTTGTTTTGATGACTTTAGGTTGTCACTTTAGGTGTCTTTGCCCTTTGGATTTTGGGAAAGACTTTTTCGTTGAAGACTTTTGATGGCTTTAGGCCATGCATCGTATTCCTGCCCTTTGGACTTTGGGAGGAGCGATTTCGTTGTTAGCTTTTGAGCTTCGTGTGACGGTCAAGGCCAGGCTGTTCGCACGTTGTGTCTTTAGTGAATTTTAGGTTTGACATTTGTTGGAGACTTTGTTTTTCCGGATTTTCTTTTGGTGTTCGGTGTTGGAGTCATTTTCGGTCTCGCATTTTGCGAATTCATAGACGATTTGGCTTTCGGCATCGTCATCAATTGAGGATTTCGGTGGACTTAGTTTTCTTTTATATTACTCCCGATCATTGACCATTTTTGACAATTTCTGTCACAACCTTTTTGTCCTTTCTTTCCCTGTGGGTGTTCCTGCTGTGGGACTCACACAATGCGCTGATCCCGTGACGCGCAGCGTGCCCTCTTCAGATTAGCCTTTGGGGTTAGATCATGGACTTCTTTTTTTGTTTGTAACTTTTACAAATACTCCCCGAGTTCCCTTGGTCGGTTGGACGGAATTGTGCTCGGGCGTAAGACGTTTCCCGATTTTGACAATCCCGCATTAATGACTTTTCCCGGATTTGACATTTATTATTGAAGTTTACGTAATTTCCACCGGCGTAACCGGTCTTTTATAACTCTTCTCTCTTCGCACTCTTTTGTTTTGACGCTATCCGTCGTAGTGTGGTTGGGATCCTGAGTAGTAACGGCTATCTCAATCCGCACCCTAGGTTAGGCTATTCTTCTAGCAACTTCAGTTGTGCTAAGGATCAATTTAAGAAATTGACCTCTAGTAAGGCGGGTGTTAAGTGATTTTGACGTCATTAAGCTATCCTTGTTATCAATTCCACGATTGGGTGTTATTGGTGCATTTAAGCTGAAATTATGCGATGTAAAATTTCTGAAGACGGCCCTGTCTAAAGTTCAACCCTGGATCTTAAAGCTACATTTTAAATATAATTTGGCCCAAACAATGATGCGTTCACGGTCCGTAGAATTCGTCCCGTAAGCGTTCTCTTTTTAAATTCAAAACAAACATAGATATTGTAATTCTTTTCTTGATGAACGTTTCCGTTTCGTATACTAATTGCGTCATGTTTCGCGACTGCTCGGCGTCGTTGTAATTGCAAATTTTTCAAATCCGTATGCAGCTAATCAATTTTGAACAACCCTTCCTTGTTCCACGCACGAAGAAATTAGGCTCTGGGATTACATTTGTTTTGGCAATAGCGCATTATGCTACCCTTGGACATTTCCTGTTATTGCCTTCAACGCCCGAAGTTCGTAAAAGCTGACCTTGTAACTTAATATTTTCGGGATCCGCTGTATAAGCCAGAAATTCCTTCTGGAACGCTTCTTGATGACCAAGCTTTGTGTGAAGGAAATAAAAATTGATAACTCCTTAGGGAATGATGCATTTAAAAGTATTAATTTCGGAGTTCTAAACTCTTTTCCGTCGTATTCTTCAGGCAGAGCCCCATTTGAAATTTCAATCAGTATCCGACACTTACAGAAGTCAGTGTGTAAAGTTTTGCACTCCCCCGGCCTTCGGAAGCCGGGGGGGCTGCGCTGATTTGCGCGAGTGTTTTCTTGTTAAGTTAGTGAGTTCCGCTTAAACCTTTGGAACGACTGTTGACTCCTGCGGAGTATTAAGAAAAACACGCGCGGTGGGCAATTATTTCAGTTAGCGTTGGTAAAAGTAAGCCGATTCGTCTCCTACAGTTTTTTTCTTCCCAGGGGAAGAATTTTGCATTATTTGCAGACCCGATTTGAGACGGCATCTCTAAGCTTGTGATTAACGGTTTCCCGTGCTTTTGTGGGGAAAAACCATTTGCATACTGCATTTTTAAATTACCAACGTTGAGTAAATCGTAATCGAAGTGAGGCCCACCGCGTGTCATCATCGTAGTGCTCTGGTTGCATCTGTGAAAACTCCGATTTCGTTGTGCCATTTCATCCCAGTGCGTTTTGAGTGCCGGTCGGCGTTAAGCCACTGCCAGGTCCGGCTCCAGCCCTTTCTGCACTTCCGCAACGCCTTCCAAGCTTCGCCGAGGACGAGGTTATAGCCGAAACGAACGACGTACTTACAGCTATCAGGTAGGAGCTATGTATTACTCCAATTGTGCCTAATTAATGTGCGACTATAATTGTGTGTGTGTTCTTCAAGAGTTCGTAAAGATTGCGCACGTTATTTAAACGTAAGCCCATGTTTTGCTTTGTTTATTGCCAATCAGGGGCCTCACCCCTGTAAGCTATTTCGTTTTGTCCGTTGTGTAACCATATATTTAGACCATAGGGTAACTTTGCGTGGGATCCCTTTCATGTTCATATAGGATGTGTCTTTTCGTTTTATTAAGTTTAAATTCGCCCCCGAGTGATTTTTATTAATGTAAAGATTTGTGTAAACTTTAATTCCCTAATTAATAAATCCATTAAAGTCAATTTGATTATTTGTTGAGTTCTGGACCCCTTCTGGGTCATCATTTGATCCAGTGTGGCAAAGGCCGAGTGTAATTTGCATTGTAAAGCTGAAAGTACGCCTTTTTGATAAGCAAGCCCCAAGCTCTGGGCTAGTGTTAGTGTTTTTTGTTACTATTTAGTAAGGGTGTGCCTCAAGGTAAGTCGTTGTGTATGGCCACTCTTGGTGTTCTTCCTGAAGACTCGGTGGATGCTTGGACAGCGAGGCGAGGACCTCCTCATAGCTTCGTGAAGTTCTTGCTTTATTCACGTAAGCAACCCCCTTTTTAAAAGCAAGTGGCGTCCTTTTGGCAATTCTTTTAAGCAAGCTTAGGGTAAGTACCCCGTCGGTTTTTCATTTAAGTCTTCGAACCACGCCTTCCCGACTGAGTTAAGTGCGCGTAACCGGAGCAACAAAATCTGCTCCAGCACATTAAGATCTGTTTTCTAGGGAAAACCGGCGAACCCTGTAGTTTGTACCCGATTTTGGACAATAATTTTGATCATTGTCAAACTGATGAATTTATACCGTAACAGTTAAACTGGCTATCCCAACGTGTGGCTTTGTTTTCGTCGATAACGCCTTTAGGGCATTGTTTTTGTGTTTCTTTTCTTGTCATACAGCTTCATTTTAGTGTTTGGCATCAACGTCATATAGTTTTTTCCAGTATTTTCCATAAAAAAACTTAACTTTTTAGGACTTTGAAATTTGGAATCGTGTTTTTTTCATATCAGGACGCGTATCCTATATGTTTTCTTTTAGTAAATGAGTTCCTTGCTATCCCTTTGACATACCAAACATTGTTTTTCCCGGGATTTTTCGCGGGATTTTTGTGTTTTTTCGTGTTCAAAATTTCAACATTTTCTTTTACGTGCTAAGGCACATTTTGGAGCCATTCTTTTTGGTGCTATTGTTTATTTTAGTATGGATCATTAAGTAAACCGTGTTTTTTAGTCTTTTTCGTGAAAACTCTGAAATTTTTGGAAGGTAGCGAACTTTTTTTGAATTCGTTTATTGTTGATTGTGTTTAGCCTTCAGCTAATTTGAAATTTTATTGTGCTATTCCGAATTTAAGTTGAAGTTAGTACAGTTCATCGACATTGACGCTTTTAGATTACTGATGTTGACTTTTTTTTGTTTGTTGTTATCCTTTGATGTGGTGCCGCGTTGTTGTTTGTTGACGAGTTGGAAATCATGTCGTTTTCTTTATTCTTTATTGGTCCGTTGTTAGGATGTGGTTTTGTGCTGGTGTGTTTGTGAGATCCGCTTTATGCGAATTTTTAATATCTCTCAAACCATCTTAGTTGGATTGGCGTAGTATTTTTTTTGATGGACTCCTATTTTGTTTTTATTTCTATCGTGTATCGCCCAACTTCGTTTGCTGATTTCATCGCGTGCATCAACACTTGTCGTAGTGTCCTGTACACTTTCTGTCGGACGTTTTTCATTTATTGACTTAGTAGTTTACCATGTTGAAGTATGTTGCGATTTAGTCGCCTGTTGTCGTTGTGTTTAAGTAACTTATTTATTGACGATCTGTCGTCACCTACCGAATTTTGTTTTGATGACTTTAGGTTGTCACTTTAGGTGTCTTTGCCCTTTGGATTTTGGGAAAGACTTTTTCGTTGAAGACTTTTGATGGCTTTAGGCCATGCATCGTATTCCTGCCCTTTGGACTTTGGGAGGAGCGATTTCGTTGTTAGCTTTTGAGCTTCGTGTGACGGTCAAGGCCAGGCTGTTCGCACGTTGTGTCTTTAGTGAATTTTAGGTTTGACATTTGTTGGAGACTTTGTTTTTCCGGATTTTCTTTTGGTGTTCGGTGTTGGAGTCATTTTCGGTCTCGCATTTTGCGAATTCATAGACGATTTGGCTTTCGGCATCGTCATCAATTGAGGATTTCGGTGGACTTAGTTTTCTTTTATATTACTCCCGATCATTGACCATTTTTGACAATTTCTGTCACAACCTTTTTGTCCTTTCTTTCCCTGTGGGTGTTCCTGCTGTGGGACTCACACAATGCGCTGATCCCGTGACGCGCAGCGTGCCCTCTTCAGATTAGCCTTTGGGGTTAGATCATGGACTTCTTTTTTTGTTTGTAACTTTTACAAATACTCCCCGAGTTCCCTTGGTCGGTTGGACGGAATTGTGCTCGGGCGTAAGACGTTTCCCGATTTTGACAATCCCGCATTAATGACTTTTCCCGGATTTGACATTTATTATTGAAGTTTACGTAATTTCCACCGGCGTAACCGGTCTTTTATAACTCTTCTCTCTTCGCACTCTTTTGTTTTGACGCTATCCGTCGTAGTGTGGTTGGGATCCTGAGTAGTAACGGCTATCTCAATCCGCACCCTAGGTTAGGCTATTCTTCTAGCAACTTCAGTTGTGCTAAGGATCAATTTAAGAAATTGACCTCTAGTAAGGCGGGTGTTAAGTGATTTTGACGTCATTAAGCTATCCTTGTTATCAATTCCACGATTGGGTGTTATTGGTGCATTTAAGCTGAAATTATGCGATGTAAAATTTCTGAAGACGGCCCTGTCTAAAGTTCAACCCTGGATCTTAAAGCTACATTTTAAATATAATTTGGCCCAAACAATGATGCGTTCACGGTCCGTAGAATTCGTCCCGTAAGCGTTCTCTTTTTAAATTCAAAACAAACATAGATATTATTCTTTTCTTGATGAACGTTTCCGTTTCGTATACTAATTGCGTCATGTTTCGCGACTGCTCGGCGTCGTTGTAATTGCAAATTCTTCAAATCCGTATGCAGCTAATCAATTTTGAACAACCCTTCCTTGTTCCACGCACGAAGAAATTAGGCTCTGGGATTACATTTGTTTTGGCAATAGCGCATTATGCTACCCTTGGACATTTCCTGTTATTGCCTTCAACGCCCGAAGTTCGTAAAAGCTGACCTTGTAACTTAATATTTTCGGGATCCGCTGTATAAGCCAGAAATTCCTTCTGGAACGCTTCTTGATGACCAAGCTTTGTGTGAAGGAAATAAAAATTGATAACTCCTTAGGGAATGATGCATTTAAAAGTATTAATTTCGGAGTTCTAAACTCTTTTCCGTCGTATTCTTCAGGCAGAGCCCCATTTGAAATTTCAATCAGTATCCGACACTTACAGAAGTCAGTGTGTAAAGTTTTGCACTCCCCCGGCCTTCGGAAGCCGGGGGGGCTGCGCTGATTTGCGCGAGTGTTTTCTTGTTAAGTTAGTGAGTTCCGCTTAAACCTTTGGAACGACTGTTGACTCCTGCGGAGTATTAAGAAAAACACGCGCGGTGGGCAATTATTTCAGTTAGCGTTGGTAAAAGTAAGCCGATTCGTCTCCTACAGTTTTTTTCTTCCCAGGGGAAGAATTTTGCATTATTTGCAGACCCGATTTGAGACGGCATCTCTAAGCTTGTGATTAACGGTTTCCCGTGCTTTTGTGGGGAAAAACCATTTGCATACTGCATTTTTAAATTACCAACGTTGAGTAAATCGTAATCGAAGTGAGGCCCACCGCGTGTCATCATCGTAGTGCTCTGGTTGCATCTGTGAAAACTCCGATTTCGTTGTGCCATTTCATCCCAGTGCGTTTTGAGTGCCGGTCGGCGTTAAGCCACTGCCAGGTCCGGCTCCAGCCCTTTCTGCACTTCCGCAACGCCTTCCAAGCTTCGCCGAGGACGAGGTTATAGCCGAAACGAACGACGTACTTACAGCTATCAGGTAGGAGCTATGTATTACTCCAATTGTGCCTAATTAATGTGCGACTATAATTGTGTGTGTGTTCTTCAAGAGTTCGTAAAGATTGCGCACGTTATTTAAACGTAAGCCCATGTTTTGCTTTGTTTATTGCCAATCAGGGGCCTCACCCCTGTAAGCTATTTCGTTTTGTCCGTTGTGTAACCATATATTTAGACCATAGGGTAACTTTGCGTGGGATCCCTTTCATGTTCATATAGGATGTGTCTTTTCGTTTTATTAAGTTTAAATTCGCCCCCGAGTGATTTTTATTAATGTAAAGATTTGTGTAAACTTTAATTCCCTAATTAATAAATCCATTAAAGTCAATTTGATTATTTGTTGAGTTCTGGACCCCTTCTGGGTCATCATTTGATCCAGTGTGGCAAAGGCCGAGTGTAATTTGCATTGTAAAGCTGAAAGTACGCCTTTTTGATAAGCAAGCCCCAAGCTCTGGGCTAGTGTTAGTGTTTTTTGTTACTATTTAGTAAGGGTGTGCCTCAAGGTAAGTCGTTGTGTATGGCCACTCTTGGTGTTCTTCCTGAAGACTCGGTGGATGCTTGGACAGCGAGGCGAGGACCTCCTCATAGCTTCGTGAAGTTCTTGCTTTATTCACGTAAGCAACCCCCTTTTTAAAAGCAAGTGGCGTCCTTTTGGCAATTCTTTTAAGCAAGCTTAGGGTAAGTACCCCGTCGGTTTTTCATTTAAGTCTTCGAACCACGCCTTCCCGACTGAGTTAAGTGCGCGTAACCGGAGCAACAAAATCTGCTCCAGCACATTAAGATCTGTTTTCTAGGGAAAACCGGCGAACCCTGTAGTTTGTACCCGATTTTGGACAATAATTTTGATCATTGTCAAACTGATGAATTTATACCGTAACAATGTCTACCTACAAAAAATTTCCAAGAAATTTTTTTGTTGTCTTGGATATGGCTCGTGAACTAATTTTTCTATTGGTCATTAATGAGTGTCGTACGATTTTCTATATAGTTTTATCAATAGATCGATATTTTTCGAGCTATTCGCGATTGAAAACTTAAATTTTTTGTGATAAAAATGCATGTTTTTGGACGGTTTTTCACGAATAAGTCGAAAACTTCACGTTCTATCAAATAAGTTGCAATAACCAAAAATGAAGCTTAAAAAACAGCAAAGAGATTGGTTGTTTTATGAATGCTCTAGGTCCAAAATAAAAGAAGTTATGGCTCGTTGAAGAAGAGTTTTTTTTGCAACAACTTGGTTTGAAGTAATCAACGTTAATTAACGAAAAACTGATGCATCTTTCGGGAAAAACTTATAGAATATTTTTTGTACTGATTGAAAAGACCTTTAAAATGAGTACTGTTAAAAGTCGATCGCATTATAACTAAGCGAGTTACGATGCAAAAACGGTGGGCCACCCGAATTTTTGAAAAAAAAAATTAGAGTTAAAACCCCAGCCATTCCACGAGAATTGATATTGACCATTATCCCTTTACAAATTACTTTATTTTAGTATTACCTATGTAATCCAAAAGTTTGGGCGGGTTAGAATGCGTAATTTTCGAAAAAAAAATATGATGAAAATGGAAAATGTATTTTTCAATTTCTTAAAAAAATACTTTACCTATTTTGAAAATCCAAAAGTTTTTTGACATGCTCAGACTTTGCATATTCAAAAAGTAGAAGGTTGAAGGGCGCGGGAGGGGTGGTCCGCGTACTATAATGCAAACTTCTATCATTTATATCTGTTATTTTTTTTCCTACAGAAATAAAAAAAAACTAAAATGTTCGTTAAGAAAAAAATCCACATTTTTGTACTATATTATTTTTTACGTTTTTTTCTTTAGTTCTAGTTATGTTCAAAATAGGTAAAGCATTTTTTAAAGAAATTTTAAAAATACATTTTCCATTTTCATTATTTTTTTTCGAAAAATACGCATTCTAACCCGCCCAAACTTTTGGATTACATAAGTAATACTAAAATAAAGTAATTTGTAAAGGGATAATGGTCAATATCAATTCTGGTGGAATGGCTGGGGTTTTTTCGCTCATTTGTTTTCAAAACTTCAAGTGGCCCACCGTTTTTTGCATCGTAACTCGCTTAGTTATAATGCAATCGACTTTTAACAGTGCTCATTTTAAAGTTCTTTTCAATCACTACAAAAAATGTTCTATAAGTTTTTCCCGAAAAATGCATCAGTTTTTCGTTAATTACTGATTGATTACTTCGAACCAAGTTGTTGCAAGAAAAAACTTTTCTTCAACGAGCCATAACTTCTTTTATTTTGGACCTAGAGCATTCATAAAAAAGCAATCTGTTTGCTGTTTTCTAAGCTTACTTTTTGGTTATTACAACTTATTTGATAGAACGCGAAGTTTTCGACTTATTCGCGAAAAACCGTCCCAAAACATGCATTTTTATCACGAAAAATCTAAGTTTTCAATCGGGAATAGCTCGAAAAATATCGATCTATCAAAAATACTATGTAGAACATTTTTTACTTAGAATTTGTCCCTCTATCCATTTCCGGGGTTATTTTGAGTGAACACATTTCCACCCACGAGAAAAGGTGGCATCCACTCTCAGGGTAAAAGCGCACATCGGCGCTATGTCACTTTTGCTCCTTGAGCCATCCACTAACCACTCACCAAATTTTACGTCAATCGGTCAAGGTTCAAAGAATTCGGAAAGGAAAACCTTCAACGACTGAACTATATCCGGGGAATACATAACCTAAAAACTACTGCTGTGACATAGATAATTATGACTTTTATATTCTGATAGCTTATTCTAGGTGTAGAATTAAATGAGATATATATGTACCGACTGTTGTAGCATCTCTAATAGTTTGTTGTTTATGTTATATATTTTTGATACAACTGTAAAAATAAAGAACACGCTATTGATCTTTGTGGTCGATGCGTTATTTAAAAATATTATTGGTTTTTTAGTAACCCATACTTTCGGGGCACTTCACTTTTATTTCATGCAGTAATAATCTAGTATTGTAAGTAGAAACAATTTTAAACATTTGTTAAGAAGAAAAATCCTTTAAAATTGCCTGGTGCAGTAATTCAGTTAGTGGCTATTTAATGATCGTCTAGTAAGTTGTGACTTGAACATTTTAATCATACCTAAGTCGCCAACAGACCAACAGAGTAGGGTTAAAATCATTGGAAAATAAAAACATCTCTATAAATGTTGATAATGAGGTAGTTCAAAGAGTAGATAAAATTACATATCTCGGCGTTGTCATTGATAATAAATTAAAATTTTCGGAACACGCCATGTACATTTCTAAAAAGGTTGCAAAAAAGATTGGTTTTCTAATAAGAATTGGAAAATATTTATCGGTTTCAGCAAAAATTACAATCTACAAAACAATTGTTTTGCCCCATTTTTATTATTGTAGTACAGTCCTTTTTTTAGTCCCCAAGTCAATTATTCAACATTTACAAATATTACAGAATAGGGCGATGCGAGCGATATTGGGATGCAGTAAGTACACACCCAAGTAATGTTAGAGACCTTGCAGTTCCAATCAATTAACTACATAATAAACATGAATGCAATGATCTTCATTTACAAAATTATTAATAAAAAATTGCCTAGTTACTTGTTAAATTTCCTTACAAAAAATAACGATGTTCATGCGTACAACACGAGAAATAATAATAGTTTACGTTCCAATAATGATTTTCAATCAATATTTAATAAAGGAATTCAAATGTTCAACGCTTTACCAAAAGAAGTGAAAGAAGCAACTAGTGTAAACAATTTCAAAATTAGATATAACAAATGGGCATCAAAGCAACAAGTAAATGTACCTGAATAAAAAAATGTAATTTTCGTGTAATATTCAGTGATTTTCGTGTAATTTTATATCTAGTTTCTTTATATATGTATTTTAGTTATTAAACATTGGCATTTGTGTTGTACCTTATATTAGAATATGATCACTTTTAATTTAATATGTAATTATTCTTGTACTGAAATAGCAAAAGCTAAATAAAGAGCCATTATTATTATTATTATCAAGCCTATTAGTGTAACGTAGGCCGTTCTCACAAAAGCTAACCTTGCTGCCTGTATTTAGGGGTAGTTACTAAAAAAATTGTAACGTTACTAAATACGCCCCTTAACCCCAAAATGTTTATCTTGCTTTATTGCAACTATTTATGAGAATATTGCTAAACTCATATCGACTACAAATTCCAAACGAGAGAATGCGAAACGCCAGTCACCCTTCAGGGGATCAATTGGGTTATTTGCCAAATTTCGGTTTTTGCTTCCAGCAGGCAGCGCTGCCAGCCACATGCGAGTTATTTATTTACGCGGACACGCGTCCCGCGCACATGGAAGCCGGCTTTTTGTGAGATCTTATCACTGGGGCGTAATCTGAAACTTTCATGCGTATCCGATTTGAGCCTGGATGAGACACTGCACGGCTAAACCTAGAAAGAGCATTCCGGGCCGCTTCCATGCAGCAAATCGTCTTCAATGGCGCTCTTTCTTCCGCAAAGTACGATAATGTAGCATGCTCGAGTCAAGTCGTCCATAATGGTGCAACACAATGGCCGTTGCTCTTTCCAAGCATGCACTTCATTCAGATGCTCTGTATAATGGGCCCTGTGCCCACAAAGGGCCTCTATGTGCAGGTGATGCAACGGATAATAGAGATTAGTGTGTCCCTGCAGTTTCACATAAAGATTCCCTGTGTAACAACCGCTGCCTGTGCGCATTTAAGGAGCAAGAAGACACTACCGGAGAAATAAAGCCTTCAGGTGCCCGTTTGCTCGTATTTCCGAGGATCCTGCAGGGGGTACAGTTTTATTATTCGACTAAAAGCAGCATTTCTCGCCCCTGAACTCGCCTCATTGCGAATGCATTGCGGGATGAAAAATTCACAGATTAAGTTTCAAAAACGCGAAAAGGAACAAAAACCAATCGCTGCTGCAAAACAATGCGAGCTTGATGCTGAGATATTCCCAACTCCGGAAATATTTCTTCTGAATATCGGAGATGGCGAGGGACTGCGAATTTGCAAAGTTATCGCATGTGCGGAAACTCAGTTTATGAGCTTGCTTATCGGAAGGTTATGAATAACCGCATTTATATACTCCACCTTTCGTATGGGCACAAAGCCTCGTTTTTAGGTCAACTCGATAATGTAGTGTCTGACAGCTTGACTCATTTTTAGTAATTTAGTTCATAGTTTACCACGGTATCTTATTTTGCGTGTATTTTCAAAGCACTAAGGCAAGTTTATTAATCGTAAAAAACTGTTTTCTAGCAATTTTTAATTCATAAACCGTAAGGCTTTTTCAAGAATTGAAGTTTTTTGAACAATTGTGAAAGTGGTACTTTCATATTTGTGAACGGGTGTGGGAGGGGGGCATACAAATAAATCCATTTGGCAAAGAGGTTGAATATTGAAAATTATTCTTTTAAATTAGTTGATCTACCTTAAATAAATAGTTACACATTTATCAATATATTTTTCGTTAAGTGAAAGAAAGTGAGCAACATTAACTGGCAATTTTGTATATAGTTGTCTAACAATGTCTTGTAAAGGACCTCAATTTCATCCTTATTCTTGAAACAACCAAAAGGTATCCAATTAATGTCACATACGAAATCATCATCATAAGAGCTTAAGGTTGAGGAAACTATATGCAACTTGCCAAGGTGGGCTGGAAATCTACAATGGTTAGATTATAATCGAGTTATTGTTGCTGATGATTTTCTAGAGATCTGGTGGTTAGATATTGTTATGTCTTTACTTGCCTAATTCGGCTGTAGCTATCTCAAGTTACGTAAATTTTCCCGGCTGATATTTTTTATTCTCTCTCATTAATAAAATGACTCTATCTCCGAGTGTGGTCTCTACATCCAAAAATTAAATTACTAACTCGCTAATAATTATTTAAAGTTCTTATAAACATTTATTTGTCCGCACTCTGTATGCTACGATATTTAACTGACGGGAATTTCCTAACGTCATATTTCTACCTATCAGGACCTTGACCTTGCCTGGTGTTGAAAATAAAGTAAACAAGCTCCGTGTTCTATTTAATTTTGTTATGTCCACGCAGTAAACGCTGTTGCTATTCGAGAAAAATTCAATGTAACTACACCACGTCACGAAACAAAACACTTCTAGAGACGCCACTACCCTAAGTTAAACGCAAACCGACGCTATTCGAACAGAATCACAAAAAGACTCGGTGTACCTGCAGCCCCGCTGAAGGTCCGACGCGACGATGCTCAAGACAGAATGTCGTAACCGGCCTGCTATTAGCAAGGCAGGAATGTAGACTCGAACAGAACCTGGATATCGGCTTGCACTTGGATAACCTTTTGGATAGCTGGGGGCCCCACTATAGGGCTGCGATGCACCAGACGTACACTTTTCGCCTATGCACCTTGTATACGCACTATAAAACTAACTGGACCTCCGTAAAATCACTTTGAAATACTCTGGCTTGCACCAGACCAAATGATGCCTAGTTCTACCTGTTGCGGAAGGTCAATACAAAGGAAGACTTCCACAAATCACCCGGGCCACACTCTCAATAAAAAAACAACTTTTTGGTAAACTTGGGTACTTAATATCACATAAAAAATCGTTTATTGGGGAGCTTAGCGTAAAATACAACCAACCTCTTCAAGAAGCTACCCCCAATTGTCTGTTTACAGTCTTATTTTGGTTGTATGAAATGCCAAGCCTACTTTGATTTTAATTTGTTTTTATACAAAAATAATGCTATTTGAAACACATCATACTATCAATTAGTTACAAGGGCTGCTATTTTATAACAAATCTGAACTTTAAATTACCACATTTACTGCACATTTTTGCAATTAATATCTGTATTGTTGGTTATGTTATAAATTACTAATAATTATTATTTAAAATATGAGACGACTAAAATGTGATCATAGCAATACATAGTATGTCTACTGGCGACGAGGAATGAATAAGGTAATAGAAGTTATTGGAGCTATGAGCAATTTCTCTCAATTTGGGTTGTTATAGTGGAATCTGGAAGCCAAAAAATTACATTTTCAAAACACCATTACTGGAAAGCTGGTCAATATCTCATTACCTGCAATACCTGTATGACTTCTGGTTCAAATAAATGTGATCTCTATATTTCCTATTGTACTTTTGATATTACATAGGATGCTACAGGTTTTGTGGTTAGTTATAATATTCCTAAAACCATTAAGAACAGATTTTGCGTCAGATACATTCACTTCTTGGTTTAATTTCTTTTAATCCAACCAAGTAAATGCTTTTTTTATGGCTATTGCTTGAGCAGTATATATAGAACAGGTCGGAAGTTGAATTTTGTAACGAGTTAGTTCGTGTCACCTTGGTATTTAATAATCACCTTGCTAGATTAAAGCCAAACTGTATTTATCATATTTTAATAATTAGGTTAAGGCAAATTATGTATCTATAAAACATGCATCGAGTGTTTCGCGCGGTAGATTGTGCGGTACAAACCGGCTGGTCGTAGTCGTTGCCGCTGTTAATAGAATCACTACAAATTGTAAGCGAACGCAGAGGCGCGGGGAGGTACTCTTTCACTAGTACGCGACGAGTGCGCTTTCTCCAAACAAAGGGACGCCACGAGAAGCATTAGAGTGCAACTAGGAGTTTTATGTTGGCCTGCGTTAAGAGCAGCCGACATCGACACCTCGCTATTCTTGAGCCGAAATACAGCTTTGAGAACCTAGAACTACCTTGGAATCAACACCGATGTACCGATAATTTTTCATAGCCGGAAGCCGCTTCAAAGAAGCAGTTAATCTTGGCAATGCACGAGACCATTTGGAGCAACTATAGCGCAAGGTTACTTACTATAAATATTTCTCACGATCGATGCATGATCCAGGAAACCGTGGGAGCAAAATCATAGCAACGAATTATGATGCGATTGCAACCGATTGCGCAATAGCTTCGACGAGCAATTACGCTCCTGAAAACAACGTACGCTCACCTGCTAAATCAGCGCGTCAGTACGAAGAGCTTACATCATCCTGGTGGCATATCGCGAAAGCTTGATTTTAAACGAGTAACGGGAGAGTCAGAACACGTACATTTTTTGTTCGAAATTTAAACATTGTTAGTACTGTTGGTTTTTTGACTTGGCGTTGGCAATTAATACGTCACACCTACACTTGAGAAGTGTATTTAAGCATGTAGATTCAGCATTAAGCTCGAGGACATTTCTTAGCTATTGTTGATAGCGTATCAAACATTTTTATAATACCATTGAGTATTCTTTTTATGTATTTTTATGCATGTATGTTCTTTTCCAGAGTATATGTATTTTCATGTTAACATGTTAGCTTTTACTCCTAGCAGGATTTGCACGTATAATTACAGAATTATAGGTGCAAGCAGCAGGCAAGCCAGAACAAGCTATATTGACAAACCCTTAGCCATACTGTGGTAAGAGCGGGTTTCGTGCTTCTACGACTGGGTTAACTGGGAAACAAAAGGAAATCTAAATTCATAGTAAAGCAGAGTATAGCGCACGGGAAAAAACCACATTACAGGTTATGGTGCCCAACGCTAGGGCTAAATGTACCATTACAATTTTCAGGGATTGGGTATTGCGGAGGATTTAAATTGCACATCCAGCACCGCCGGTTTTGTTTTAGATCTATCGATGTAAAGTGTTATTTTATCGGTATAATCGCTAAGTATGGATTTTAAAAAGATATTACTAATTTGTTGTGATTTTGAGTTTTGCCGGATTAAGATTTCAGGTTTCTTTAACAGAAATTATCAACATTGTAAATAGGCAACTTTTTATTATATTGTGATGGTCTTAGGCCCACGACCCGATTCTGCTTGCAGTACAACTTAAGAAACAAATCGATAAGCACAGAGTTGGGGTGTTTTATAGTTTTAAGACAAATACTAAAACATTTGCACCGAATTCAATCGACATTTAATAAATGACATTTATTTGCTGATCTATAAAGAACATACCTGTAATCCAAACTACATCATACATAAGGTTTGTAGAACATCATAGCGACTTTGGGGTCTGCACCCTACCTCCTATTAGTAACACATTTGAAACCGTTACTTTTTTCACATTTACCCCTCGCATATTACGCATATTGTTTTGAGCATAAGAGTTGAGAGTCTAAATTAATGCCAAGATATTTGTATTCTCCAACAATTGAAATTACATATCCTGAAAGGTTTATTTTATCAGGGGTACGTAACCTATATCTAGTGAATATGGGGCGATGGTCAGTGCGTGATTTCTTGTCCAGGTATCTGGACGCATGATATCCTCTAAGGAATTTTGTACTTCTTCTTCTTCCTATGCATATCCATTACTGAATGTTTGCGACCACATTTTCTATCTTATTCTGGTCTCTTGATGTATGTATTAGGTCTTCCATCGTTCTCAGTCCGGTCCATTGTCTTATATTGCGTAGCCATGACATCTTTTTCCTTTCCCTTCCTCTTTTACCTTCATACCTTCCTTCGATAATTAGTTGTAATAATTGGTACTTTGTGTTACGCGTTATCTGTCCTAGGTACGCTGTTTTTCTTTTCTTAGCTGTCGTTATTAGTTCTCTGTCTTTCTTCATCCTTCTAAGTACATTTTTATTTGTTTCACGTGCCGTCCATGAAATTTTAAGCACTCTGCGGTATATCCACATTTCAAATGCTTCCAATTTGTTTATGGCCACTTTCAAGGTCCATTCCTCTACTCCATATAACAGTATTGACCAGATGTAACACTTAACAAATCTTACTCTGAGGTTCAAATCAAAGTCTGTGTTTGTGAGAACTCTCTTAAATTTCACAAACACGCTTCGGGCCTGTTCTATGTGGTATTTTATGTCTAAATCGAATGTGCAGTCTTCATTGCGCCATGTTCCGAGATATTTGAACTTGTTTACACGCTCAATTGGTTCCCCTCCGTGTGTTAGACTGGAGTTTCTGAAAGTGTCTGATTCACGAGTCACTATCATATATTTTGTATTTTTTTCGTGTTTATTTTAAGGCTCATCCATTAACAGTAGTCTCCTATTACGTTGGCTAGGTGTTTAAGATCATCCATGTTATTAGAGATTAGAACGGTATCGTCCGCATATCTGATGTTATTAATCCACACCCCGTTAACTTTGATGCCCATCTCAATATCTTCAAGTGCTTCCTTGAAATTTGGACTGTTTGGTTCAGATATTGATTTTCAATACATCGGATATCCTTTTGGTCAACATCCATCCGCCTTAGAATTTGCAACAGTTTTTGGTGTTGTAGCCTGTCAAAGGGCTTCTCGAAGTCTATGAAGCGCATGATTACATTTGTTCTCTGGTCATAACAGTTGTGCACAAGTACTTACATTGCAACCAAGGCTTCTCTCGTGCCCATACCTTGTCTAAACCCAAACTGTGAGTCACTAATGGTTTATTCACATTTTCTGATTTTTTTCTGGTGTATGATCTTTAGGAATAGCTATAGGATGTGGCTCACGAGGCTGATAAGCCTATGCTCATCGCATTTCCTTGCATTGTTCTTTTTTGGTAAGGGTATGAAAGTTGATAAAAGCCATTGGGCAGGATATTGGCGAGTTTCATATATTTTATTGAGGAGTTTCTGAAGAACTGCAACGCCTCCGTCGTCTAATAGTTTAATTAATTCTACCGGATCCTCATCAGGTTCCGGTGCTTTATTATTCTTGAGATTGTGGATGTTTGTTTGATTTCAGATTTTGTTTCGGGGGCGGGGGGGGGGGGGAGTAGGCTGATCTTGTGTGTTTTCATTTTCCGTTGTTTCGTCTAAAAATAAATTTTTAATTAATTTTTTCCAGATGATTTTTCGTTCCTCGACGTTACTGCCGATTTCGTTGTGATCATTTGTTATCATGAGGAAAGTCTTATTTCGGTATATTCCAGCAGTTTCTTTAATTTTTTTATGTAGGTTGAAATTGTCATGTAGAATTTGCAGTTTTTCGATCTCTTCACATTCGCTTTTGAACCATTCATTCTTCGCTCTCCTGATCATCGTTCTTATTCGATTATGTATGTTTTTGTATTCCCTTTGATCTGTGTAATTTCTGTATTTTCGTCGTTCATCCATCAGTGAGACGTGAGAGAATCTCGTCCGTCATCCAAGATGTTTTGTGGTTTCTTTTCTGATATCCTATTTTGTTTTCAGCAGTGGTTATTATGACGTTTTCCATTTCCTTCCACATGTTATCCCAGTTTTCTTCTCTCTTCATCAATGGTGCTATTATTGTCTCCATTTTGTGATTAATTTCTGTTCTTACTTCAGTTCTTAGGTCTTCTTGTCGAAGTGGCTCGTAGAATATTTTTCTTGGATTGCTGGTTCTTTTGTGTCTTGCCATTCTAGTTTTAAAACATGCCAAGAGTAATACATGGTCTGATGGTACGTCTGCTTCGGGATAGGTGCTTGCTCTCGTAATGGAAGTCCCAAATCGGTTGTTAATGAGTATGAAGTCTATTTGATTTCGGACTTTATTGTTTGGTTTGTCTGCTGGGGACTTCCACGTATATAGTTTACTGCGTAAACACAAATGTCATCCGCATGTGTATACATGTTATAAAGTCTCCAAGCATAGCATGCGTACTTGCTGAAAATAGGTTGAAAAGAATTGGGCTTGCAATGAATTAAGTGTGTCTGATAAAGGGTTCCAGGTAGTATAACCCACAAGGTTGGGCGATATAAGTGAGAGATCAATCACTGAAGATCGTTCATTAGGTCTAGAAACCTTAGTTGGTCGACGATCGTTTAAAAGAGTACAGTTAACGTTGTTTAGTGCATCGACTAAAACCTTTTCTTGTGAGCGATCCTTCATAGAGCCCCATCTACTATAATGTCCATTAAAATCGTCATCTACAATAATACCACCCTTCAGTTAAGATAGTAGTTTTTTCCAATCTGGTGTTGTCACTTTTATTTTAGGGATTTGTATAATATATCGCGCGCCAGCGTGGCTCTGATGGTTAGAGCATCGGACTGCGGCGCGGAAGTCTGGAGTTCAAATCCCAGATCGATGCCTGGCGGGCGGCCTACCCAGTCGCTTTAAATAATTGGGAACCTGCGTTCGAAAGAACAAGGGGTAATAATGCGGCTGTCTAATGCGTGGTGCTCACCACATCACCACGTGTCATGAATTTGACACGCGACAGCCGGGTGTGAGAGCGAGGATACGGAAGCTCTAACCTTCCGCCTTGCAGGCCAAGCTCCTACATGGGGTGTTAGTGCCTCACCATTATTATAATATTTGTATAATACCAATAGTTTGAGTTGTTGAAGTTATAATGCCTGTAGCCTGGATTATATTTTTTATTAATTTTCATTTCTGAAAATGGTAAGGTTTCAGGTCCTAGGATGGCAATATTCTCGTAGCCATCACGTTTATTATAAAATCCTTTAACTTCGAAATATTTGTTTTGTGAAAGCCAGATTTCACTAAGAAGTGTGGCGTTAATTGTGTTTGTTTATAGTAATCTATAGTCGCCGCTACTGGAAGCTAGTTATAATTTTTGCTCCCCTTTGAAATATCATACAGTAATCAATACATTAAATAATTGTATATGCATGATGTGGATACCAGCCCATATAGGAAATCATGGAAACAAGCAACCCGCAAAAAAAAGTTGATTGGTCAAATTTGACATTAGTAGATCTGAAAAGCATCATGGAAACCTTATACAGACACGGGATGTGCGAATTTGGCGGCCCTAGTGAATTTGGGGGTTTCAAAATTGGAAAACCGTTATAATTATCAGCAAAACTTAAAAATTAATAGTTGTGTGAAATTCGCCGTTTGGAGACTTTCTACTGGTCAATTGTACATTCTAAGAGAATTCCGGATATGGGAATTTTGCGACCCATGTGGATTTGGAGGTTGCAAAATGGGAAAAACGTTATAATTATCAAGAAAACCTTAAAATCAATATTAGTGTAAAATTTGCTGTTTAGAGACTTTGTACGGGCCGATTGTATTTTTTAAGAGAATTCTGGATGTGGGAATTTTTTGTCCCAAGTGAATTTGAGGGTTGCAAAATGGGAAAAACGTTATAATTATCAGGAAAACCTTAAAATCAATATTAGTGAAAAATTTGCTGTTTAGAGACTTTGTACGGGCCGATTGTATTTTTTAAGAGAATTCTGGATGTGGGAATTTTTTGTCCCAAGTGAATTTGAGGGTTGCAAAATGGGAAAAACGTTATAATTATCAGGAAAACCTTAAAATCAATATTAGTGTAAAATTTGCTGTTTGGAGACTTTCTATGGGTCGATGTATTTTTTAAGAGAATTCTGGATGTGGGAATTTTGCGGCCCAGGTGGATTTGGGGGTTGCAAAATAGGGAAAACGTTATAATTATCAGAAAAACCTTAAAATCAATATTTGTGTGAAATTCGCTATTTGGAGGCTTTATACGAGCCGATTGTATTTTTTAAAAGAATTCTCGATGTGGGAATTTTGCGTCCCAGGTGGATTTAAAGGCCGCAAAATGGGGAAAATCTTATAATCATCAGGAAAACCTTGAAATCAATATTTGTGTGAATTTCGCTGTTTGAAGACTTTCTACTGGTCGGTTATATTTTTTAAGAGAGTTTGGGATGCGGTTGTGAGGGCGAATTACCTTAGTTTATCATTTTTTATCTAATTGCAAATTAATATTAAAGTGTACAAGATGCTGAAAAGGTTCCAAACTGTAGTACGTCTTTTTATTCAAGCTACCCGAATCTAAAATACTAAGGTATTAGGTATTTACTTAAATTTCATAATAAATACAACTAGGTGAATCGATATCTGCATATGCACTCACACACGAACAGTGGAGTATTTTCCCAAAAGCTCAAGAAGCCCGAGCTTTTGGAGCAAAAACTGCAAAAAGCGCCAAAATGAAATACATAAGGACAAAAAATTGCAACACCAACTTGAAATTATAATGTATGTAGCAGTATATAAAATCTCTGTTAAAAGTCCGCTCGTCCCGCGGACATACTCTATTTTTGCATTTAACGCTACTCCCACAAATTAAGTTAACAATGCGTTCGCTGCACAGGTACGGCTCTACGCATTTTTGGTGTGCGATCATACACTGCCTGTTTCGCCTAAAATTAGCACAGCAAAGAGTTTCTGGATTCTTCTAACTCTCACTAAGTAAAATGTGGGTGCAATATTTTTAGTAGCGTCTGGCGACAACCATGGTTAATACGGCACTGCACACGAATGTCTATTATCGAAACTTGTTGAATCTATGTTCAAAACTTTCATATTTAAGTTTGATAATCTAACCTATAAAACTTAGGAATAATACGCGTGGACCACAAAAATGTCGTTTCTACTAAAGTGTCTTAAAATTAAGTGGTTTTCAAAAACTTCTAAAAATCAATTAAGATCTATACCATAAACCTGGTTGAAAACAACATAGTTAAAAAACAACTCTTCAGGAACTAAGTACTCTGCTAGTTAATTAAGCAAAATATTATTTTATGATGTGTATTTCAACTAAAAATGAATACTCAGCAGCTCCTCACAGAATTCTTAAGTAACGATGCTCATTTTTTAATATAAAGACAATTAACTGTATAATTATTTCAAACCTCTGCATATAATTTATTATGAACAACCAGGAAACTGCTGAGATAGCGTAGCTAATGCAGCAATCTAATTAGTTGCGCTTTTTACCAGCGTGTCCATTCAAGAACTTGTAGTTAATCGAATCATCATCCAAAACATTCTAATCCATTCTGCTCGAGATAACCAATTAAAATGTTATGTTAATTATACACCAATAACGAATGCACACTGGTTATCGCAACTATCTGATTTTATAGCGTTTTTTAGTACCCATCAGGTGAGATAAACAGTCAGTCAACTCTTGTTGCGGAAGTCTCGTGTTGTGATTACATATCGGTCTAGTTTTTTCTGGTAATCATAGTTCCAGCACGATGGCACCTCTAAAAATCCCGTAGATTGATTACTAGTAGTTGTTTAGAGTTGTGGCGTCTAGCACTGGTTTAAAATTTTTGTTATAAAATTGTTGGATTGCTTGTATTACTTTATAAAAATTAGTAGTGGCAAGAAATAATTCAGAAAACCGTAAAGAACCCATTTGCTTGACGAATACTAGATAATAAATAAAACGTAGTATTTAATGTTGCTTTTCATTACGAATCAAAATGGAATGCTTATTCTACGAGTATAGATTGCTTAATTATTTTACTAGTAGTACAGGTGAATATTTTGAACAAATGAAAATATATGTTATCAATATTAATTTGCATATAGACCGCAACCCTAAAAATTTAAAAAGACTGACTTTGCTGCAATTCTGCTTGTTTTAAAAATCGTCCATTCACAAAAGTTTCGTCGTTAATTGAATAAGTAAATACATTAACTTGCATTGGTAACGTTGAAGCTCATATTTTCAACTGTTTCTTGATGATACTCAAGATTCAATTGCTTTATTAAATTAATGTTGCTGTGACCTATGCTTTTTATTAGCTGCCGTTCTCCAACGTCAGCTTTTATCTTTTTCGATACCGAACCTAATCCAGAATCTGATCAAATAACTATATATTTATATTTTGTTTCTTTCACCACAATTTTTACTCATTTGCCAATTTTGTTAGTTATAACAGGCGTACCAGGCGTATTTTTGTAGAAACTACTAAATTCATTCAAACTGCACAATCGTATAGGTATCAGAAACATTTTATAATGTAACGCTACGTTTATTAAGCTTTCCATTGAAGACCAAAAATTCAACGCTGCCTTTATTTATGCTCCTTAGTCTAAGTTACTTTAAATGATAATTGCCATTGATTTGTTAGCTAACTCAGTTGTCAATGCACAAGACCAGTTTCTTACTTTAGTGAAGCTACGATTGTCAACATGCCCTGGGCCTGCCTCGTTTCCACATATAGTTCTGAAAACATACACTCCAACCACACTAGAAATAAAAGCCAGGTTGTTTACATAATATGTACTCCATATGAAAATATACATACATACATACATATAAATTAAATATACGACGATAATACACAAATGCTTTCCGATGATAATAATAAACGGTAAAGTGGAACCAAACCGCTAAGTGCTAAAGGCTATGTTCTACACGCATTTACAACATGTACAGAGTACAAAGAATAAAATATTGAGTATTAATCTAACAAGACAGTCTGGAAAATGTGTTCCCAACACCCCGCTTAGTTCACTTTAATTTGATACATCTTAAAACGGCACAGCATGTATCTAGCCCCTACCCACTTATTGGCGTAAGTTTAACCACTACAGATTACTCGACGACGCATGCTAGGCCTTGTTGAACGGTGATTCAATATTGCGCCATCGCTCCAAACGTGATAGCAGCTAGCCCTGAACACGGACTTGATTAAATACAATAGTTTTACATATACTAAAGTATTTTCAAAATTGTTGCTTGCAAAAACCAAGATCAGACCCGTTTAATGGTGTCACTGCAGTAGCCTTCTGCGAAGAATTATACGGTCCTCGGTGTTGTTTTCAAGTTTGGTTTACGCACTCGAAGCTGTATCTCAGCTTGAAAAAAAAACAAAGCGGTGACTGCTCTTGAAGCACGCCACCGCGTAAGCTCACAATTTCACTTCAAGGGTTCACGCGTCGGCCCTACCTCATAGACCTACAAAGTGTCGCAACCTGCACGCGCCTGTCTCCTTCTCGCGCAAAATTCGCATCCGGTGTGCCTTCAGCTGGGCGCGCGAACGCACTTGGCGTGCTTTTCAAATACAAAAAATTATTAAAAATTGTATTTAGTATTACTGAACTTACTACATGTTCGTGTTTGAGCCATCATGTCTCGATTTGAAGATTATTTTATCCTGGACTGAAAATTGATGAAGAGGTTGGTATTTACAAATTGCCTATATTTGTCAATTTTCTTGGTGGTAAATGTCATTATCTAAATACATTCTATTAGGCAAATCTGTAGGACCTTTCTTATCTCTTATAAACTGCCAAAAATGTTTGGAAAGTTAAACTTTATTCCACTTTTAAATTGTACTCAATTAGACAAGTTTCAGAAAATAGTTTAGATATTGCTAAATACTAAATAATCACTTAGTGAATTAGTCTGTTTATACTTTTTATGGGCAAGTTTTTTCTGAATTACAAGAGTTTTAAATTCATTTAAAAACCAATTAGGAAATTTACGGGGTTTACAACGCTTTAATGGGACAAATAGATCAATGATATTATAAAGAACAGAATAAAAATTATCCACAATAATTATATGCATATCTTAGGCTATAAAAATATTATCCCAGTTAACTGAGATGAGATAATCATTTATAGAAAAGTAGTTCGCATTTTTAAAATCATGATAATAAAAATCATATTTCGTTAAATCACAAGATTCGTCCACTGTTATTGTACAAGTTAAAACAGGTGTAAGCAATCGACAGGAAGCAGTATATCTTCAGCATGCGATACTTCAATACAATTCATATCTAAATAGTTACCATCTGAATTGGTAAAAGAATTGTGTTGTTTCATATTCACAAGCGCCATAGTTGCGGATAATGCGTAACCAACTTGAGTCACTTCACCAGAGATTCGTTTAACACCCAAGTCGTTATTAAACCACTTAATTTTAGGAAAGTTAAAATCTACAATTAAAACGAATTCACAATTGGGATAATCACATCTTAACTGCCACAAAATAATTCATAAATTTCTAGTTTCGAATTCAGAGGAATATACGTGTTCACTATAATTGTTGAATTTTTCCCTACTGAAATTGATAGGTATAGATATAGTTTCAATGACAAGCAGGTCGATTTTTCTTGAAGAAAGATACTTCTTAACGGCAATTATCACACCACCTCCACGATTACAGAATGTTATATACAGAATATATTGTGTTTCAGATACTTTTGCTGTAGTGGAAATGGTATAAATGTATAATAATAATATGAGTTTATTTATTTCAATGAAATACATACATACATAAATGAAATACATAAATTAAATACATAAATGTACAGTATAAGCCTATTGTTGAACATTACTGAGGTATTCCTTTAACATTCTTTTAAAACTATTTATATTATTAGCCTGTTTTATACTGATCGGTAGTGTATTGTAATCGTTAAATCCCTTATAAAATAACGAATTCATAGTTTGTGTTAAATTCTGTTTTGTGATATATAGTTTTGTTTGTGAAATATAGTTATTAAGGTATCCCGGCAATAAGTTGTTATTAATTTTATATACAAAAGTTAACATATTAAATCTTAGATGAGTTGCAATGGGCCACCAACATAACGCATTTAACATAAACTCAATTGGTGTGTACCTATTGCATCTCAAAATAATCCGCATACCTTTATCCTGCAATATTTGTAATTTAGAAAGTTCACATTTACCAAGAAAATATAAAAGAGTAGGACAGTACTCAAAATGTGGCCTAATAATTGTATTGTATACCGTGATTTTAGAATATATCGACAACTGACTAGATGGCCTAGAATAGAAGAACATTTTCTTCGAAATTTTATTTTGAATATATTCAAAGTGCCTACTAAGAGTTAGATGGTTGTCGATAATAAAACCCAAATATTTAATTTCTTCCACAACTAGAATATCTTCTCCATAAATCTGAACTTTTACACGATTTTTGTCAACCTTTTTATAATTCGATTTTGTGCAAATTATCATAGCCTTCGTTTTGGCAGTGTTTAGTTTTAGTTTATTTGTACTTAAACACTTGGTAATTTTTTCCAGTTCCACATTAATCTTGTCAATAGCGTCATTCAAATTTTCATATCATACCGCTAGTAACGTATCGTCTGCGAATAGGTTAATGAATTGACAATTACAACTTTTTACAATATCACTTATGTAAATAATGAACAACAATGGCTCCAATACACTACCATGAGGAACACCATGGTTTGTTACAATTTGGCTAGAGAAAGTTTCATTAATCTTGGTAACCTGATACCTATTTTCTAAGTACCTTATAAACCATTTCAAGACATTACCACCAATACCATAGGACTTAATCTTATGAATTAAAATATTCCTATCGATTGTTTCAAACGCTCGCTTTAGGTCCAAAAAAATAGCGACAGTATATAGATTGTTATCAATTGCTTTCTTCCATTGAGAAATAGTAAGCTGAAGCGCACTTTCACAAGAATGATTAGACCTAAAGTCAGATTGATTAGCTATAAATAAATTATTTCGGTTAAAATATGATAGAATTTGTTCATATACAGATTTTTCAAGCATTTTTTCTAAATATGGCAAGGTATTAATTGGTCTAAAATTAAGCGCTTCTGCAGTGTTATTAATTTTTGGGATCGGTGTAACGTGGTTGGTTTTTAACTTATCTGGCACGATACCAGTTTGTAGGGACGCATTAATTAAATTAACCCATACATATCCAACCACTTCCATAGAACTTTTCGTCACTTTACCATTTAAAAGTTCATGTGAATTAGATGTATTCTTCATTCCTCTAGGTATTTCTTTAAGTTTTGGGATATGATTTGAAGCAACATGTAGTGTAGCACAATTAACAGGAAAAATTAATATTTCGTAAACTAAATGTTAAACTAAAATTATTTTTATGAAAAAAGCTAGAAAAAACGTATACAATAAATACGAACGGCTTCAACCAGCATATTAAGGTTTTAATAGTATATTATAATACAAGTGTATAAGTACGCCTTTAAAGCACTTGCGACGAGATTAAGAGCACGACGCAAAGCGGAGTGCCCTTAACGTCGCTAGTGTTTTAATGGCACTTATACACGTGTATCACACCCTATTTTTTCTACGATTGTAACAGAAATATAAAAACTTAGTTCGGTGACACTTTTTTCGTCACATTTTGTTAAATATTCTAGGTTATGTTGACATTCAAATTTACGGCAAAGCGTGTTTTATATACTTAGTATTAAAATACGCCACCAATGGCAACGTGCAAAAAAGACGTAATTCGGGTGCTAACATTAAGAGTGCTACAAAAGTCACTTTTGACACTAGAAACTGTGCAAAAAGTTGTCATTTTAACACGATCGTAGAAGATATATATTGTTTGCTATTCTCAACTATTCTTACAGTACATTTGACAACCTTTAACGTAATTGTGTATGTTAGGTTGCCTTCGGTCCTGTTTTTGTTTTACAATAAGGCATGCGGGTTGCCTATATAGTTTGTGGAAAGCCTTGCATTCACAATTGGCATTCTTCTTTTTTTAAATTCCAAGTAAATAACTTCAAGAAAGAGCTATTTTTCTCGTTCCTATTTCGGAAATTTTGAGTTTTAGCGTTACTACGGATGCAGTAAGACGCATTTTTGGGGTTTCTTGTAAAAAATCGTCAACAATCACGTGCAAATTTTCTATACTGATTTGGCCAATTTTTGCATCTAGGTAACTGATTGAATTCGGATTTAACACTATTTTGGAAGTATATCTACCTTTTAGGCACGAAAACAGTTTATAGCTTGACTTACACAAGGTTTGCCTTATTATTTTTTCGCAAAACCTTTGCTTGTGTAAGGAAATTGTCCACGTTTAAATAAAAAATTACTATGAACATTGTATGGAAATGCACAGTGGGCCAAAAACCCGATACAAAATTAAAATACTCGTATTTTCAATACTAATTAGTCAATTCAAATATTTCTTCGAAAAACGAAATGCTTGCATTTTGGAGACTAAAAATATATCTTATTTGAAATAATACAACGTTTCAATTCGAATTTATTTTAATTTAATAAAAATCATGCAAAACGGGAGTTTTTAATAAAGTCTCGTCGCTTTAATGTAAAATTAAATCTGCAACAAAATTAGTAGACAATGACTTTTGTTTTATTTGTTTGGTCAATGTCAGTTTGTATCTGTCATTTTAGTTTTAATTGTTGCTTTAATCGAAGTCCTGAAGAAAATGGTATGCTTAACTAAAGGCGCAAATTTTCCACAAAATAGAATTTTTTGTATAACTTTGTTTAACCACGCACAACTTTAAATTAGCATTGTCACTTTATAGTAAAGGTGCTTCACTTCCATCTATAAGCATTGAGCTTTTCGATGACAATTATAATAGTCATTTGAAAATATTAATGACGCTATAAAATCTGTACCGCTTTTTTAGCCCGCTATGTATAATAAAGCCACATAAATTTTCTGATCCTTTCCCCATAATATAAAAAAGGTACATGCTAATTGCAATAATTTAGTTGCGCGCGGGAATTCTTTTCTGGTCATAACAGTAATTAAGAATTATAATTAAAAGGTTGAGGGCACTTGATTGGCAAACGTCCAATATTAATATTTGGATTAGTCATTTTTGACTTTAAATTTTTCTTTAAAAACAAATCTAGATCTAGTACAGTATATCGAACCTCATATTTTGTTTTCATGATATTAAGGACGTTTTTCTACGACCGTTACTAAAAATAGGCCTTTTAATACTAGCTTGTTTCACTAAAAATTACGTTTTATAAATCAGTGTGTACTTTTAGCACATGTGTTAAAAGTAAACAGAGGGTGTTAAATTGAGAATTTTAAACCAGAAGTGAGGATATAAAGTTATTCCAGTTACTTCTTTCGTTAGAGGTAAAGTGTTTTTTAAATAATTAAAGCATTATGCAATGAATAAAGTAAAATCTGTACTATTATAATTACCTTTGATAACTTACTTTGACAGCTACCGACTGCAGAAACAGTTACCTACGCCGTCACGACCATCTCTTTACTATGACATAAATTATAACTGTCATAAATGCAAACCTTTGTTAAATCGACATTTATGAATTAATAACAGTAAATTTAAGGCCGTAGAAAAAATATTGTGTGCAAACTCGTGCATAAACATCCACTTTTAGCACTTGTTGCACAAATATATATTATAAAACACTTACGGCCGGTCTTATAAAGACGACTAATCTGAGGTTAACTTTAATTCGTTGTTAAAACAGACAAAAGCACATCAAAACCTTAGTGCTTATGACATTTTATTCATTAGTAAACAAATTTTGATTACTTTTGTTTATTTTAACAACGAATAGAAGTTAACCTCAGATTAATGGTCTTTATAAGACTGGCTGACAATCGTGCAAATTTAACTAAGCTAACAATTGCTGGTTTGTGTTACATCAGTAGCTGCGATTTCTACACTTGTTTATTCATGGCCTATGCACAAAACGTTTTTCGCTGCAGGGTTTCTACAGCTTTATAAATTAATCTCGAGAGCCGGAATAATGCACTTGACAGAAAAATCTTAGAGGAGCAGCATTCCTATATTATGGTGGAAAATTTAAAAATTGATGCGATATTGCATAGTTGATGAAATTAAGCTCTAAAACATATAATCAATTTCCGTGGAAAACATGTTTATATTCGAGCAGGTCGCGCTTCATAACAAGTTTGACATCTCTGGATGTTTTTGGCTGACCTGATATGGATCTGAGAGTGAAAAACAAGCCTCAACCAGAACGTAAACGAATACCTTACGCAGTTCATCCCGATTCCATTATATGGAAGATATCAACTTACCGAGACTCAGTCAAGGACTCTCGGAGCGCTGCGATTCAATCCGGCCCAAAATATAATAGACACAATGGCTGCGGAATAAAAACCGTCCGATAAAGATAAAATAGCTAACAAACGTGCGCCAAATTTGTCCTTACTTTTGAGTGCAGAGCTACCCCTGAGGAGCTGCGTGCACGTGCGCGCTTCCTTCAGGGCGAAGTCGGAGGGCGAGTTCTGACGTGCGCCCAAAATAGCATCAAAAGGCAGCGTAAAGTTATACCTTGTACAAAGGTTTCGGGGCGGCCTGTTTTTCTTACAAATAAAGTAGAATATAACGACGTGCTTACCTAGGGTGAAAAAAGAACATGTGTTTGCCTTGTGTTACCGACGCGAATGGCATTGTGAGGATTCGAGTTCGTCCTTTCGAATCCGAGGACCTCGGATTACGTTATTTCTACGACCCGTAAAATAGTTAATGACGGACAGGAATTTTAATGACGCGAAGTGATCGGGCGTGATAATTCAAAGGCAAACAGAATCGAGGCAGGTTGTGTCTATGTAAATTTCTGACGCCAACCGGAAGATCCAGAGCCGAATTAACGAAATTTGTCGCCCTAGAGTGCCTAGACCGTAGATAGATAGCAAAATATTTCCATAGATTCAAATCTATACTAAGATTGTTAAATTTTAGTTCAATCAAGAAAAGCTGTCCATGACCATAATCGAGAATACGTATATCGTATGGGGAAGTGTATATTAGTTTATCGGTTTCAGGATATTAAGCCTTTGTTTACATATACAAAAGTAGGCTGGTAACTAGGTCATAACTTATCTGTAAGGTTAAAGAATATTACCCTACATGGCAACCATAACCATATAGCAACCGATAAACTATTGAACAAATCACGGATGTTATGAATCATAACATTCCTAGATATGTTAATAGCTATAACTTGTAACAGGGTAACAACTACAATTATTATTGAGACGCATACTATGGGAGATATTTTTTTTCAGTTGGAAAGTTTGTTAATTTCCAATATTGTGCATAGACTACAAACAAACAAACAATATCTAGACAACATGTAGTTCGCAAAATTAGCATTATAAAGCATATGGGTGGTAGCTTCTAAAATTTGGAAGATTCGCATTCTAAGCACATCAAAATATTTTATTTCATTGTGGATCCATAATCTTGTTTATTGGTCATTGATAGCGGGCGTAATATGACTTTATGATCCGAGGGCCTATAAATTTGCTAAGCATTACAAACACCAATGTAGTATACCAACGCCAAAAATCTGCATAGAAACCATATCATACAAAAAATTCTCAACGCTAGCACAGCGATGATGCAGTAGTATGTGTCCAAAACACTGAATCTTTTAATTTTGTTTATTTTGAGAACCAAAATATAATAAAACGTTGTTGTAGCACGTGCATAATCATTATATGTCTCGGGAAATTGAAAGCTGTCCGCTTCGCGTCCCGATTTATACATTCCCTCGAGCTATAATATATGCCCTTGATACATAAATAACTATTATTAAATTTTTAGTAACTCGCCAAATATATTTACACAAATGCGAATTGCTGAAGTACAGAAATAGACAATTTTTCCAAATATAATCAAAGCAAGGTGCTTTGTTGTTATTCGTAGGAAAGAAATGCACCTTAAAGGAAATGATAGACAGAAAAGTGTTTTCCCACGGCCACATACCAAGTAGTCAAGTAGCCACGAAAAATTACAATATCATTCGCCCGGTCGTTATCATAACGAACGCCATTTTAACCTAGAAACTACTAAAAACATGTCATTTTGACCTAAAAATTACGGACAATCTATTGATTAGCTGTGGTCACAATAGAGCTGCCATTCATTAAATTGCAAAAATGTGTATTTTTTGTGGTCGTGGGAAAAATAGCGTATAAACTCGCTCTAAAGTGTATCGTACCCTCGTATTTTAAGTCACTCGGCTCGGCTCGGCTACGCTTCGCCTCGTTTCTCAAATATACTTGCACAATATACGCCACTTTCGTAGCTTGTTATGTAATATACTTTAACCACCGACGTGATTATTCAACAAAATGGACTAAAATTTGAAAAATGCCATTAAATTGGTTCATGAATTATCAAAAATGTTGTCAATTATATTCCCAAATGAAGGGTGGCTATTGTGAAGACTATACGTGTAATAATAGTTGTTGTTATTATTAGTGAGTGGGAGAAGAGATTAAAATTAGCAATGAAAGGTAACAATTTGCCAAGTAACTAGAATACAGTACATTAGATCTATGAAAGGTGGGTAGAACGTAAAGGTTCAAGGTAATTTCAATTCCCCCACCTGGGGCGGGCTGCTGTAAAAACCTTGCGTCCTTCTACAGCCATTAACGGGAATTATAAGATGGGCGAGAGAAAGGAGGGGTGGCGAATGGAAAAAGGCTAGGAAAGGTGGAGAAGTACTGCTCCGGCATTCGCCTCAGGGAAGGTACTCTGTTGACTCAGCAAAACCACCTAAAAATCTGAATCAGAGCAGACGGTCGCGGGAATCGAACCCAGGACTTCCCGAATGCTAAGTAGGCGTGCTAACCACTAAACTACAGAGCACGGTAGCTATCAAATGTGAATTTCCGATTGTATTTAAACATCCGCATATTTTGGCAGGTCGAAGTGCAAATAACACTATCCACTGTTTGGGTTACTAGATTAGATTAGTTTAGTGGAGGCTAGAATTTTAATGGTAGAACCAACCATGGAACGTAAAATGCATTTTCCACCCACTCACAGACAAAAACAGATTCCGATATCCATAAATATGTCGCCTATGAACTGGCAAAAGTGCCTGATTTTTCTTCAGCTCTTACAATTTAAAATCAAGAAAATCAAAGAAAAATTTTAATAACATTCACATTTGTGTACGAATATAGTACAGTCGCTCATAAATATTTTAATATTACCTTCATCGCAAAAAGTTCGTGCCGGCGGAATTGTAAGACTGAGACAATTGAAACGCGAGATGTATGCGGCGGATGGAGGACCGATGCCGACTACCCGCCGTTAATCGAAAATTTTGAGTTTATTTACATTCAATTCAATACTTCGTCTAAAATTTGAGTAAAAATTATGACTTATACTTCAACGCCTTCTAAACATATGTGGTCAGGTTTTTTAAAGGATAAACATTTTCGATTTATATGTGGTGTAAAGACAGAAGTGGTTCATCTCTATTTAGATTTTATCCCTTTTTTCAAAAATGGCGCCTTTTTGTCCATTCCAATTTTTGACTACTTCGGGATTCTGAATCACTACCATATAAGCTTTGATTCAGGATAAGTTTCGTCTTGTAACCACGAGTCCCACACAAAACTTAAAATATTTGGGGGTGAGCACTTTACTATTAAATATTTCAGCATTACGTGTGGAGTTTTTTATCACACACCTACGTGCTAAATTTGTAAGCAAGCATCAGTAACCAGACACTCAACACGTTCTATCGCAAACCAGGGTAGCGGGCACTGCTTAACCCTAAGGAAACGCGGCTCACAATGAATCTACAAACTGTCGAAAAGCTGAGGAGTCGCTTCGAGCTAGCACCAATGCGACATAAAAACAAGCAGCGCTGATCCTACAGTTCATATTCATGAAATATAAATTACTCGTCCTTTGTTTAGGCTTTAAAATGAAAAGAATCATGAGAAATACGTATAAAAAAATGTTTCTTTCGAAATAAAAAATCTTGAATGACTAGTTTGTTATGGTAGAGCCATGGCTCCTTAGCTGCTAATAGCGAGGCGCCACTTGATCAGTTTCCAATTTCAGAGTTGTTCCAACTTCATATTGCATTGTCTCTACCAATTAAAGACATGATTTGGCCGCAATATATGCGCATTTGGATACCGTCATAATACGCGAACCGAAAATGGTAACTTCGAATCTGACCTGATGGTCCCTCTACGCAGTATGAAAACAAGAAGATCTTATATTTAATTTTCCACTATATTTCAGACATCCCAATTTGTTCGAAATGTAGTTTGAATTGGCATTATTCGAAAAGCGGCCATGGTAAAGGCGCGGGCGTATCAAAAGGTATGCAGGTGGAATGGTTGCAAAAGGTACGGGTATAACCCGCATCGAAGCTCGTTTAGAAGAATTAAAGCAATGTAGGGGCGTTAAAACTTTTTTATGTATCTGAAGCCACATAACTGAAATCGATAAGGACATTCTTAATTAACTGCCTACATTCAAACGAATTATGCAGATACAAGAAGTGAGATAAATAAACATAATGTAGTAATAAAGAAAAAAAGTAGTTCGAAGGAAAAACAGCTAGATACGACCGTTATGACTCAATCTCGTAATAATGTAAAAGATAAAGAGCAAAATACATATTATCCATGAAGTTGGAACACAAAAATTAAAACAAATATTATATCTTGCGTAACTTCAATAACTGCCGTTCTTCCTATACCAGAATGTGCTACGATAAATGGTTTCTGCTACTGCTTCGGCGACAGTATAAAAAAATCGTTTTTGTAAAAATTGTCAATATTGTAAACGTACCATGTAAAATGTATAGGCAAAAGTCGAGCAATCTACCTCTGTCAATAATTGTAGCAATTGTGCTAGTACGTGTGTGTTTGTTCTTTTATTTTTAAAGCAATTTTAAAATTTTATGTCCTACCAGTACATTAATTGAAATTAATGACTCTATTTTAAGGTATCTTAGATACAGAATAACGCTCCAGGGCAATTATTTTCTTCATAAGAACACTAGGGTTATTATGAAAAATTAACAGTATTTATTTCCATGGATACAACTGTATTATGCACCACTGTCACAATGAAAATTAATGACAGCTCAGCTAATGTCACAAATCTAACTTAGATCAGCTAACTAGATCAATCTTAAATACTGTATCATAGTAATTATATGAATTAAATATGAATATGAATTAGGTAAGAAAATTGGTAGGACATAAAACCTTGAAGGCACCACGGGCATTATGAGCTAAGAGCCCGCGATTGTTGTACACACCTCGGGCCAAAGGCCCTCGGTTAGTACACTAACAATCTTGGGCTCTTATTTTACTCATAATGCCCTTGGTACCTTAATAACTATAATATAATGTAGGCCTGTATTGCCTTATTGATAATATCTCATTTTTGTGAAATAACCGCAGCTCTGTGAACATAGATTTTAAAAAATTATTGCATTAAATGCTTCACGGTGAACTGGGTGACCATCATTTCTGAATTGGTTTAATATATTACTTCATATCTACTGCAATGAACACTTTTTAAGCCTCTAAAATTATAATAGCCACTAATAACATTTTAAGCATTTCATATATCATTTTAGAAAGTATTCTATAAAAATGCTAGTTTAATTTTTGCATATTGTATGAATAACATTGACTTTGAGCTAATAATTTGTAAAAACGGAATTAAAAATAGTATTAGTCTTGATTGAAACATAAAATGTAATCAGAGCATGCTTAGAAATAATAATAATAATGTAATATGGATATAAACAAAAAAGGGTGGGAAGCGAAGCCAAGCTGTGAGATGCCTTATTTTGGATTCACCACAAATAATCCATTTAAAGGAGAATAAATACCCATTTTTCCCAATTCAGTGTTTTATAATTAGTGCAGTGTCTTTTGGGTAGGCTGTAGAAGCGTTGCTTTGATTCGTTGCACCCCTACGGGAGATTTAATAGGTGTTGGTCGTGTGATAGCTGATTTTCCTGTGGCAGTCTTTGGGGCTGTTGCGAGGTTAGCCCTGGAAGCGGAAAGGCGACAGCAACATTCGTGCTAAGTAGTGCGAAGCAAAGACGGAGTTGTAAGCAGTTTTGGAGTGGTGCAAGCTGCAACTGGCGTTCGAAGAGGTATCTGGCTTGTTACAGTAGGCCAACGAAGAGAACGACAGGCACATAGCAGTCGTGGGACGCCAACTTGTTTTGATAATAAATTGTGAGGTTAGAGCTTCATGTTTGTAAAGTTGTTGCCAGCAGTTGAAATAACTAATTTTGTAGCGGTCCCATTGGATAAATAAGCGGCAGCTAAAGCGATTAACTTTTAAAATCACAAAAAGCACTTAATAATAATCATAATAGCAAATGTATTGCATATAATTATACATGCAATCATTTGCTAGGTTGTAGAAAACCCGACCCTTTCAGTTGATAGAGTCATTTATTTAAATAAAAATTTAATAATAATAATATATTATCATATGCACACACGACACTACATAAGCAAGACCAATTTCCAAGGAGTTTTGAAATATTTAATTTGAAAGTATTGGTAAGCAAACGTGTACAATTTTTGGACAACCACCAATATAATACCGAGTCCAGTAAAGTAATATGAAATTGGAAATAAACTGTTGATAATAAGAGGTCTAGGAAGATGTAATTGATTTTATCTGAATAAATAAGTAAAGGAGTGAAACAAGAAGTCTCTCTCAGTCCTCAATCTTTTATATTAACTATGTGCGAAATATTGTTTTGTTATAATGTGAAAATCGAGAAAAAAACATAAGAAAGAGAAGAGTAGAATACGTACAGATACAACATCTAGAAAAAAATATAACGAACTCAAAAGGCGTGAGTGGCTCTAAAGTCTAGAACACAGGCGGATCACATTTTACTGAGGTTTAATATAAAACAAGAAATAGAATGGAATAGAGAAAATAGAAAAAAGAAAGAACATACAGTAGAAAACTTACATCTAGAAGAGCAGATATAAACAACAACTTGAAGAAACACAAGAAAGGTAAAACCTACAAACAAAATAGAGAGTAAAGGGAATATATATAAAATACGATAAATACAACCAGAAATTCAAATAAAAAGAAAGGATGGTTTAATGGGCATTGCGTAAATACGAGTATTAAGAGACCGAAATAAAGCCAAGGAAGAGTATCTCAGAAAGAACACATAGAGTATAGCAGAAGAGCATACCAGGAAAAAGTAAGAATAGCGAAACAAGCGCGCAAAAACTTTAAGTAAAGCTTTTGCTCATCTTAGTGATTAGGATAGCATTGCAATATACAGGGTGTTTCAAAACAAATGCGAAAAACTTCAGGGGCTGATTCCTTGTTCAAAATAAAGGATAGTTTATTATATAAACATTGGGTCAAAAGTCAACCATTAGGGAGATATCGCACTGCAAATATGGCGGAAAAATAATGTTTTTATTTGTTATCTTAAAAACGAAAAGAGGTAGAACAATAAAATTTTATGGAATTATTACTATTATAAAAACACACTTTTTGCATATTTCTCAACTTTTTTAAAAAGAGTAGAGGGGATTGAATTAGACTAGCGCTAACATTCTTCTTAACTAAATGTAACAAAAACTTACTCAATGACATGAAAAAATACCAATTGTTAGCCTGGTTTATTTAGAAACTTTTTTGTCTCTTGCAATTTTTTTATAAAACTTACCCTTTCCAAATAAAAAAATAAAACGTAAAGCATTGCATGTCGAGAAAAAGAAATTTATTTTAGAAAAATAATCTAGTTGGCTGTTATCACTTTTTAAGACGTTTCTTATTGTTGTTTTATTTGACATTGCTCACTTAGTTTGAATACAAAATACGACTAATTTAATCAAAAATTTATTATCTGATCATTTAATTATTCAGTAATAAGAGTGCAGTGCGATATCTCCCTAATGGTTGACTTTTGACCCAATGTTTATATAATAAACTATCCTTTATTTTGAACAAGGAATCAGCCCCTTAAGTTTTTCGCATTTGTTTTGAAACACCCTGTATAACCGATTTGTACATCTCGGTTTAGCAATGCGAAATAGAAGATATTTCAAAAAGAAGGAGAGTTATATGAAATTTGTATATATAAAAGTTGCAGTAACGCAGATTGTGCACATTAGCAAAATATTGTTTATTATGCAGGGTGACTCAAAAAAATGTGGCGTTTAAACTATTTAAAAAACGCAAGTTTGATTAGCCACACTTCTTTGGGCTACCTTATACAATGGCAAACATTTTAATAATGTACACCACCGTTGTATCTACAACTTATATATGAACAAATATCACATAACTCTCATAATTTCAGATATATCTTCTATGTTTACAATTAATTAAGGGCGCCCTCATAATTTTTAAACGCGCGTCAATGTATTTCGTGGATTTAAAGTGTTTATGCTTGTTGTTTGCTTTTGTTTGCGGACTCAAGAGTGAATGCCGATGAAACCAGTTTCGAAGCGGAGTTTCTACGATTGCTGAGGAATTACAAGCAAAAAGAAGCTTTGAAATAGCTGCCGGTGAGCTGTACAGAGGTGCTGAAGTTCTGCAGATATTGTCGTTTGGTGATTTAAAGCCAATGCGCCATAGACCAGGCAACCGCATCAACGAGTAATGCAGTAGCAAAGATATTGCATGGTCGAGCTGCAGGAGTTTAGGACTAGATTGTGCAACTGGCATTCATTAGTTGCCATGGCAGGTGGCTGATTTATACGTTAATTAGCAACACAAGAGTCACTATCGAGATTGGATTAAAGTAAATTATATCGCGTCAAGAGCCGCAAACGCGTTCTTTCTTGTGTTCAGTGCGCACTGCGCCTGCGAATTTACGAAGGACGTTGTCACTACAAAAGTGGCGTTTGAAACAGCTGTCTGCGAGTGATTTAGTTGTAGGGTTTTATGCGCACAGCGCTTGAACAAATTGTGTTTAATATAAATGCGTACTAAAAGCAGTTATTTCTATGTAAATGGACAGTATTGTCTATGCATAAATGCATAATAGGAACAGTTTTTAGGTGCCTGATTTAACATTATTGTGCGTATACATGCGGGATAGAAATGGCTATTCGCTTCATGTTCTAGCTTGTAGCACTAGCATTATTTAGCTTTGTTTCTTTAACGGGCAATGTATATTTCTTGTTTATTAATGTGTAAACAAATTGGCTTTTATTTAAGTAAATTTTTGGAGATAGCCTTTTCAGCACTGCACGATTAGGGGTTAATTGCTAGATTGATCTACACAGTGGCTTTCCTTATCCACAACTGTGGTAAATAAAGTAAGATAGCTCTCATTGCTATTCAGTTAGCAGGAAAAAAAGGAAGGCAAAGTAATTACTAAGAACGTAGCGAGTAGACGACGCCATGTTACAGAAGATGGAGAAATTGGCATGAAACTGTAGAAGAAATATTTCGAGGAGATGCTGAATAAAAGAGAAAGAAACAAAAATAGAAAAAGAAAACTCCAATAATTACCAGAAAGAAAGAGGTGAAGGACCAAAAAAATTACATCATAACGATTAGCGTTTCTTTGTAATCTTGATATTAGACTGTTGCTTAATATGAAAAGTACTATTAGACTCTAAAGATTCACACAAAATTCAATAAAAGACAAAAACTCCGAACAATTTATTTCACCTGAAATTCAATTTTAATTTTAATTCTCCTTTTCGCCAAGGAGTTCAAATTGATTAAACAACTAATATATGAATAGTTAATATAACCACCATAATTTATTTTAAACGCTATACATTTCAAGAACCTGTGTTGCACAGTTTCTATGAGATCCTTATGGCACTCGTAGAATAGACACCAAACTACCGATGCATATTCTAAAGTGGATCTAATTAGTGCGCAATAAATTGTTTTCGGAGCAGTTACAATTAAATCTTTTGTTTTGCGTATAGTGAAACCTAGCAATTTAAGTGATTTCAAACAAACTTTTAGAAATGTGGTTGGCGAAAGTCAACTTCCCAGATCTTTAATTGCAGATACCTACTACTTTATAATATCCTGCTGTTCATTGAGTAATCAAATACTATTTAATTCTGAGAACGATTAAAAAACATGGAAAAAATTACTCCAACCTAAATCCATTAAATTATTCTTACAGCAATTTTAAATGTTATTAATATTATTTTGAAAGATTAAACAGTCTTCAACACGAGATATTACCTTATATAATTTTAGATGATCGGCAAATAAACTAATTTTAACGGCGTGAATATTATCGACGATATCTTTAATATATAAATTAAACAACAAAGGACCACAGTGACTCGTCTGTGGAACACCAGAGTGAACCTCTATTGTACCATGTGTTCAAAAAGCAATAAATTACATAAGGGTTGGCCATAGAAAATAAAATTAATGTCGACGGCAATCTTTAGAATTTTCAATCACGATATCTGAGTATAATATAAATTTACAAGGACAATAACAGTGATGACAGTTAATGAATCCTAAAGCTTGCTGTTAACATTACTTTTATATTCCATGGCCAGCCCTTACGTAATTTCTTTTTGAACACACCGTATTAGAAACATAGACTTTGAAATAAGATGTAAGGCCTTTTTCTATTTTGCCGTTGACAGCTCAGATTCGCCTTGTGAACACATTCCTATTTTTTTCTTTAAGTTTATTACTAACTCAATGGAATTTTGGGAAGTAGAGCTCTATAGTTTTCAAGAGAAATGCGAGGTCGAAATTTTAAAGTAGCTGAAATCTCCTCCCTGCTTCTCGGCAAGCTAAGTCGACAGTTCCGTTTTGTCGGGCCGGTAAGGACCTGAATACCCATGTCTTATTTCAAGATTATCGAGGGTTAAGAGGCATTCACAGATTTTCTGAAGCCGATGTCTTAGTATTTTTTACAAGGTGAGTACCGTACAATTTTAATTTTCCACTAAACACATCTTAAGGTAAGCGAACTCTTTTCATTTGATTTAGTGTTGTTAATTACGCGATTTGCGTTTAGGCCCGTTAGAAAAAGTTGAGGCAGATGAGGAATCCCTATGAACCGCTAAACCGTTTCCAGGCTTCCGCATCTTTCTCCAACTGTACCGCTTGCGTTTGTCATACCTGAAAATTATCGTTGCATTCTTGTGAGGAGATGGTGTTGCTGCTTCCCAAGTACCAGATGGCCGCAGCTGTATTTAAAAATGTTTAAATGGAATTAAGAGTTGTGGGTAAGATAGTACCAAGAGAATTTTCCTTTCTAGCGCCTAAGGCAGCCAGAGAAAGATATTTAGACATTATTTACTTGTGTTTTATACTTATTAATTTTTCGAAGTTCTATCGACAGACTTACGTTATATTTCTCAGATTAAAGATTAGCTGTCTTACCAACGCCTGACCGGTTGCAATCAGATACGATGGATGTTTGCTGACACCTCCGCGTAACTGTATTATTATCATAAACCTTGATACTATTATATCGAATGATAAAAAAACTGATCCTCAGCAGGCTGTGGAAATTCAAACGTATGAATAATATGTTGGTGGCACTGTAAGTCTATGTCAAATTCGAGGTTAGCAGGTTAGGTTTTGTGTCAGCTTTAACACAGACTGACGCAAAATCTAACCTGCTAACCTCGAATTTGACATAGACATACAATGCCATCAACATATTATTCACACGTTTGAATTCCCACAGCATGCTGAGGATCAGTTTTGTTTAAATCTCTCGATACTTACGAGCCTAATTTCAATAATTTGCTTTCATATTAAATTTTAATCGTTGTATTACTTTGATGCCCAACGTAACTCTTGCTTATTTTATTAGTATGCAACACCGGGTCGTTTTTGTATTCATCAACCTAGTTTAACCTTTCTGCCCTGTCCATGCGGATTATATGGCTTCACGGCATAAAACCGAGAAATGGCATATACAAGATGAGCATATTAAAAAAAAACATTGTTGTTTATTTTTTCCTTAACTGAGAAATAGATTAACGTAATAATTTTCACATATATCTGAGGCTTTACCCTTGACGAAAATGAGATCCAGCAGGTACAAGGTAAACGTTGTAAGGGACAAAAAGGAGCGTTGTGTTTAATACAGGTGTATCGCAGACATGCGAAGGATCTTGTGTGGCCGCGTAAAATGGTCGGGCAACTGCCAAGCGTTAAAATCCCATTTGCAGACGCTGAAGCTCAAATCCCACCGCCGGTAATGTTCTCTTTATTTAAAAATTGATGTTATTTGCATTACATTGTGTTTTAGTGTTATTCGGAACATTAAGATATTTTCACCTCTAGTTTTATTTAATTTTTTTAAATTTTTAGTGTCACAACGTCCACTTGCAAGGGAAGTTCCGAGTGAAGCCTTTTACAGATGTTTAGAGCATCGGTTAGGGTACACGGTAAGTGAGTTGTAGTAATACGACTAGTTCGACTGTTTTTTGTTGTCGTAATTGACGACTGATGTCTTTTTGTATTTTGCTTTATTTTATTTCATTTATTAATATTAAAAATTATTGCATGTCCCTACCCATGGAAACAATCACCGTGGGTTGGGTACGCCTTTTGCTGAAAAGTGGTACAAAGAAGAGTAGAAAGTGCCTAGAAGATACAGAACTGGAAGCTCAGGAATAATAAAAACGTTGAAAGTAAAATTATTAAAGCAGAAAAGTAAAGAACGAAAACTGAGAGATGATGAGGACACATGCTAAGGATAGAAGGTGGTACAAATATGAGGAAGACATGAAAAGCAAGAGATCTAAGCACACAAACAAGGGGAACGCCAAGAAATATGCAGGATAAGATAATGACGTCGAAACTAAAAGTAAGAGGCACGACATGGCAACAGGAAAAAGCATCAGAAACGATAGCTCAGTTGCTATATATCATCACGAGACAAAATGGTCCTAAACGATGCAGCCACTTTGTTTTTTTATCGTTTTCATAACATTGATGAGTATCTTAAAAAGGCAATAAGGTCGCGAACAACCAGCTGTACAACCGGTAAGACCGAGAAAATAAATAAAGCATACGACAAGTAAGTTATACCAAGTGTAAACAGAAAGAAACATAAAAGAAATGCAATAAGCACTTGGAGGAAGTCACGCCAGCCGATTATGCAGGATAGCAGCTTGAAGTGGGAACATGCCAACGGAAGTGCCAGTTAACGAATATGTTTGGGCTAACACTGTAACGTTTCACCCAGCGGGAAAGCATTTTTCTGAATTAAAATTAATTCGCGCGTTCTCCCCTAGCGTTCTACGTTACGTTACGAGTTTGAATTTTTGGCCCGCGCGGCCAACTACGTCATCGAGAGATCCCCACTCCACGTATGCGCTGCTCCCCCACTTAGAATGTCCGAAGTGGTTGCTAGATGCACGAAGCACGAAGAGGGGCCCATAAAAGCTGCTTCACGACCGTTCCACGAGGCATTCATTCGCTTTCATTTCCGAGATTTCACCCAGATAACTCCCGGAGATTTCCCCGTTCCCGTTTCCCTAAACCCTGATCCTCTCCGACCGTTAAGAAGAATTTTCCCTTTACATTTTGGAATCCTGCGTCCTAAGTGTTTCCTGTAGCTAAGTTGAACCGACGACTCTAATACTGGAGGCCGTGTTTCTAGCTAAACCCGAACAACTCCTCCCTCTGAAATAAAACCAGCTCCTGGAAGCGACGATCTCCATGGAGAACCGCTTCGCTGGCATACCCGGTCCATATTATAACCTGGATTCAGCCTAAATTTATAGCCCAAACTCCGTTGACAGATTGTTGTAACAAATTTCCTGGAAGACGTGTTCGAAGCGATGACTTGTTCGCAAAGCCGTTTCATACATCTATTTTGTAATAATGAAATCAGTCAAATAGCGTAAATATTTCCGACCTGGCCGTATTAGATTTCATATTATTAATTTTAAAGGCCGTTTAAGTTTGCTTTTAATATTTGTTGACTACAGAGATTTACTCACCGTTCAAACAAGTCCCCACCGCATCTCCGGAGGGCAAGCACCGTGACGACGTTTTCCTGACGTCCGCTCAAGACACGAAGCAGAGCCCCAGATGGAATTTACCGTCGACCCAAGTCACCGGGCACTTGCTAAACTTCCCGCACGACCTGGTGTCGTAAGTCATAAATCCTGACATAGCCCGAGTGGTGTAGCTTGAACAAATGTTGGTCCCGGCGGTCATGCAACATCATGACAGTCGTTAGTGGGGTTGGAAGTCCTCATAACTGCACAGCGACGCCTATAATTGGCCTAACGGCTGTTGGCTGAGTTCGAATTAAATAAATAAATAAATAAATAGCCGAATTAACCTATATTTGCAGTTACACGTGCCTTTGACACCGACCCCGAGATTCAAGCTTGAAAGTTGGCACCGCTGGGAACAAATTTCGATGGACCGACTTCCTGACCAGTGGCGTCTCGTCGATTTTTCCAAGACTCGAACTGTCAGGCCATCAACGCACGGATGCAAGACGGGTTGCCGGGACTCTAGGTGTTCGCAACAGGACCTCCCGTATAATTGCTCAATTTATTGTAAAATACATTTTATTTTGTTCTAATGAATAATGCTTATGTTTGTAATAATAATAATAATAATAATAATAAATGCTTTTATTAGATCGCTTTCATACAAAAAAAAGATAGAACAAAAATCTGCGTATAAACATATTATTATCATGCGATCTAAAAGGTACGCAATCAGGTGGAAGGCCGCAAATGGCCCACCTCTGGTCTTCCTTGCGAACCTTTGGGGATTCTAACAAAAAAAACATAATTAAGCGTTGCAAACTATGATTGAAAAAAAAATGATAAGCAAAATGTTAGACAAAATATCATTGCTGATCGAGTAAATAGTGTTTCAGTTGTTTTTTGAATTTGTTTACAGTGAGTTCCCTTAACTGCAATGGGAGAGAGTTATATACCTTCGAAATGTTGTAACTGTATGATCTCTTATAAGTTGCTGTCCGGTGTTTTGGAATCGTGATTTGATTAGCTCTGCGAATATTTATTTTATGAATATTAGATCTAAAAATTATTCTTTTATATAAATATAATGGTAATTTAGTTTTGATTATTTTATGATACAAACACATAGAATGAAACAACCGCCTGTTTTGCATATTTAGCCACCCTAACTCCTTTAATTTATGACTTACGCCATATCGTCGACTTATCCCAAAGATAAATCTTAGACAGCAATTTTGAATTCGTTGCAATTTTTTAATGCAAACACTGTCCAAGCATGATCCATAAACAGTGCTACAAAAACTTGCTTTAGACAAAACTAAAGATTCGCATAACATAATTTTCAGCGACATGTTTAAATACTGTCTATTGGAGTAGAGAAGCTTTAAGTTGCAAAATGCATTTTTCACGATCTTTGCTGTCTGCTGCTTAAATCTTAATTCAAAATCGAGATCAAGTCCCAAATTTCTTGCACAGTCGACGATTGTAAGCGGTACGTTGTTAATATTAATATTAATTGCCACACCCCCAGCCAGGACTTCGGTTCTAGCTTTCGTACGGCCAAACAGCATCATACAAGATTTACATGAATTTATATTTAAAGAATGATCTTCAGAAGCTTTAACCAATGTATTCAAATCTTGGTTGATATTTTCTATAGATTGCAATAATTGATCAGTGTTGAACGAGTAATACAGCTGGGTATCGTCTGCATACAGGTGATAATTTACAAATTTTAATTTCTTGTATAGCCTAGAAGTATATATGGTATATAACAGCGGTCCTAAAATTGAGCCTTGTGGTACTCCTTTAGTAAAGACATTACACTATAATTAAACTGTCTAAAATTATCCTAGTGTTTGTTTGCTGGTCTCAAAATGTATATCTGACTGAACCAAATTAACTCCGACTAAGAGAGCTACCCGATGGTGATTAATTAATTCATTAACCCTTATTAGCAGAAGGGCAGTGTTACAACACTTCCGAAGAATCAATAATTTAAAGTTTGATACTTAAAACATAAATAAGGGTGTGTGCATGTAACGGGTGTTCATAAACAGTCGTCATCCCAGTTGCTTTGAAAAACAAAATTTTATGTCTTTGATTAATTCGTGCAACACAATGAACCGTCATTGAGTACTGTCATAGCGCATTTTTTCTCAATTTTAATAGACATACGTTTCTGAAGTCAAAACCTACTGGGATGACGACTGTTTATGAACACCCGTTATAAATTAAATGGAGAACATGACCACGGCTTTGAACAAAGTTGTGGCTCTAGAACTTAGAATACACATGTGGAAGAATTGACAGTGTGTAAATTTGTCTATAACATTACGAAATGCTAAGATTGAATAGGAAGATGACAATGAAACTCGATTTGAACTGTAGCTAGAAAATATTGTGTTAGTTTTAAGAAGAATTTATGCTGTAGCTATGTAATCAGTTATTTGAAGTTCTATAAATGTCATATAAATTTTAGAAATGTTAAATTAGGTGGTTGCTATGAGAAAAGATGATAACCAAGTCAGTTGCTTAACAAAAGTTGTAATTTTATGTAAAAGCAGTGTATTTCCTAATGTAAGAGAAAGTGCACGTTTTTAATGTACAATATGCTCCTAAAAATTAATTTAAATATTTCTCTGTTATTAGTATTGTGTTGTTTCCCTTCTAAGTTACAACAATTTACACCGGTTTGACATGTTTAATGCAGAATGTATATGGCAGGTTGTGTACTTGTGTGCTGTCTTATGGCTAATACTGCCCTGGAAATGGCTGCTAACGAATCTAGCAGTAGGGCTGAGTGGAGCACTAAAAGTCGCTTTCGAGTCACTTTCTGGCAACGTGTGGTCTGGCAGTTGTGTCGCTACAAAATAAACCGTCTCTCAGCGGGAATAACAAGCAAGAAAATCAGGAAACAAGAAAATTAACAAAATTAAAACCAAGTTGCGCTCTCTCCGGCTAACTCGAGCATTTAAATAATTTAAATTAGTCAAATTTATTTCTTGATTTCTCACAAGTCAATTCCGCGGCAAGGCTCCCGCGAGACCTCATTATCTTTTTAATTAACAACGGGCTTTAACCTATTTTTAATTAATACCAACCACATGGCTTCAAAAGTTACCAGAGTTCAGCTGTCTGCCCGTCTTCGGATGGGATGACGGGCTGCGCATTTCACGCCATGCTTCGCTACGTGTTACACTTTAATTGAAATGATAAAGTGTCATAGAAATGTTACGATAACAATGTTAATTCTGGACCCAAGTTTTGCAATTCCCGGCTCCTGAAATTCGCTTTATTAACGCGCCTCACCGTGTTATTCGTTTTATATGCGAAAATGATTCTTGGAATTTATGATGTGTTCTGAAGAGTCGTCGACAACGGAACAACATTTACATGATCAGTTTGGATTTTTTTTTTCAATTAATATAGTTTTCGCAACTGGGGGAGAACTACATAGATAAGAGGCCAGATTTTAAACTAATCTAAGGAGGTATAAGGAAAATAAACTATATATTTTACTTAAGTTATACAAGTGGCAGTAGCAAGTGGAAGTTTCTTAAATTTTTATTTTATTCACTCACAAAATTAGAGAATCTTGAAGATCAAAATACAGTCGGACTTCTCTACGTCGAAAAAAATGTTCTATGTGAAGATCGCATTTTATCTTAAAAATTGTTTTAGATGTAGAATTTTTCTAAAACTCGATATAAAATTTTAATGAAGTTTTAACGCCCGTAAATTTTCTTTGTCGGAATGTTTCTGTTGTGTCAAATAGAATTGATGATGCTTTGGATATTTTTATAACCAGAATATTCTTAGAAATTTGATTAAATATAGATGACTATATTTTATATTTATAATTCACCCAAGTACCAACAAGAGTTTGTTACACTATAAACAAGATTTGACGACAATACCGTTGGGAGGCAACGATAGTAAGGCCCCCCATCGTCAGTAGCCTTAGACTAGGATATTTTCTAAGTGAATGGAAACATGCCCACATACTTCTCTTTTATAAATGAGGCAAAGATATACATAGACCAGAAAGTTATCGACCCATAAGTTTATTATCATCACTCTCCAAACTACTTGAAAGAGTTATACGCGAGCGGTTTCAAAAAATATTGAATGAGCGTAATATAATACCTCATCACCAAATGAGATTAAAAAAAAATTCGACAACGCACCAGTTACTAAGAATTAACGAATCAATTGAAATAGGCTTCGAGAATAAGAAATACACTATGGTAGCCTGCATTGACCTTCAAAATGCCTTCGACAAGGTTTGGCATCTAGGACTGCGATATAAAATAATAAAACTGGGAATCCCTAATTACCTTATCAATATAATCTCGTCATTCTTAAAATACATGACATTCTCAGTGAGGGTGCATGCCACTACTTCCAATAGAAGGCCAATTACAGCGGGAGTACCGCAAGGTAGTATATTGGGACCTATCTTATTCAACACTTACTTGCACGACTTTCAAACTACCAACAACACTACCTTGGCTATGTTTGCGGATGATACCGCTGTCCTATCTCAAAGCGCAAATCTTCAAACGGCGGTTAATCACCTTCAAAGTGCTTCAGACGAGATGTCCAAATGGTTTGAAAATTGGATTTTATGTGAATAAAATATTAAGTGAGTGTTACGCCAGACTTGGTATGTTATACCCCGAGCATCACACCTGCGTCTTGAGTGCATAACGTTAATCTACTAGACAATACTGAGACCCATCTTGACCTACTCGTGCCCAGTATGGAGAAACACATCAAACACACATCTCAAAAAACTTCAAATATTGAAAAATAAAGTTATTCGTATAGCAGTGAATGCGCCGTGGTTCGTGCAGAATGAACAATTACACAAAGAACTTAATTTACCGTTAATCTTAGACCACATAAATAAACAGTGTACTAAACGATTAAGTAATTGATATTTAATTTAGAATAGTTAAAATTGTTAATGGAGATAATTATATCAATTATTATAAGAAAAGCATGATTTTTATACAAAATATAACAGCAATGAAAACTTTAGCATTATTAATAAAAGACAATTATAGTTACTTAAATAATTTGAAACAAAAACTTATGACAATGCAAGACTGTTTTAACAATTTTCCTAATAAAACTCTTATCATAAATTTTCTAGCAACTAAAATAAAACAGAACTTAAACCTGAAAAACATAATACATACAAGGCTTAATAAAAAAATCAACTTACTAATAAACAATAATCACAAACTTTCGAAAAAATTCAAAATTTAATTTCTCAAAAAGATCTTAATGTAAATAATTTTAAAAACACTAACGAATTTATCTACAATATGACTAGGTAACGTAAACATTCCAGAAAATGTTAAAAATATTTTAAAATAAGGGCCAAAATTTAACCATTACAATCCAAAAAACAAACTTCCAATTGAAAATATAATTTCTAATGTAGAAAATGGCATCTTTACTTTACCACCTAATCAACAAAATTCTATACGTACCAATATCATTAATATCTTAAATAATTTCAAAAATAATAAAAACAAACGTCAAAATTTTACTGTTCAACAATTACAATACAACAATGAGTTAACCGAGAATATAAATGAAACAAAAACTTTTTTAAAAAACAATAATGACCTAATAATAACTTCTGCAGATAAAACTCAAAAAACAGTAATCATGACTAAAACCGATTACCATCTGACATAATAATTTTCATTGCTTGCTTGACGCCACTTTGAGAGCGAACCCGTGGGCCAAATTGGCTGATTTTGCTGTCAATCGACTCAGGGCCACGCAAGTAAGCCAGTAGTAGGGTTTTCAAATTTTTATAAGTGACTTTTTTTATGTGGATTTTCTAACCTCAAAATTAACTCGACACACAAAATGGATCACTCTTGTACAAATTGCATTAAATGAATTATTTCGCGCCCAATTTGGGTGCAGAACGCTAGTAATAAAGTGAATGATTTGTTAAGAGATGAGAACACTTACAAACATGAAATTCAAGACCCTACATTAACCATTCAAAATAAAAATAACAAATTAGTTAAAAACCTACTTGAAAAGAATTATATAGATAATCTCCCTTACAAAAACTTAATCTCACATAATGGTCTTCCACCAAAAATTTATGGGCTACCTAAACTTCATAAAGATAATATTCCTTTAAGACCGATTGTAGCTTCATATATGAGCCCAACTTACAAACTTTCTAAATATTTGCCTAAAATTCTATCCAATGTTACTTCACTTAACAAATTCAGCATTCAAGACTTTTGGAAATTCAAAGAACAGTACAAAACTTAAGGAAAACCATACACTTTTTTCACTTGACGTTGTTTCATTATACACCAACATTCCAATTAACCTTGCCTTAAATATCATTAAAAATTATTGGAACAGAATTAAAAAACACACTAATATCCCCTTAGATGATTTTATTCAATTGGTTGATTTTGTTTTAAATACAACATATTTTACATAGAATAAAAATTTTTACACTCAAACTTTGGGTTGTGCAATGGGCTCACCCATATCTTCTCTATCGCTAATCTGGTATTAGAGGATATTGAAACAACAATTCTTAAACATAACTCCGATTATTCTCTTTATTTAAGATATGTAGATGACATCTTAATGGCTACTGACCCAGTAAACAAACTATTATTTCTTCACCTCTTTTTAATAATGTACACCCTAGACTTAAATTCACACTTGAAAACGAAAATAATAATGCTTCAATAAACTTTTTAGATTTAACTTTACTCCGACAAACTAATGGAAATATCCTAACAACTTGGTTTCGTAACGACATTAAAACTAACAGATATTTAAATTTCAACTCCAGCACTACCGATAAATATAAAAAAGTGTCATAAACACTTTAGTTGACAGAGCTATAAAATTATCCTCCAAACAATTCCACAAAAAAAAATTTGAAATCATCACATACATTTTAACTGTAAACGATTACCCTACTAGTTTTATCAATAAACAAATTAAAAGCCGTATTTATAGTATTAATAACAACAACAAACTTAACCATTCAATAATTTTGCAACCTAATTGTTTTGGCAATGATTTCAATATAACTGATTGACTCAAAATAAATACAAATCTATAAATTATATTCCTAGACTATCTAAAAAAAATAAAAAATATAATATTAATACTGCTTTTAAAAACTATAACAAAATGTTTTTTACCAATTTGACTGAAATTAATATGCGATCCAATCTTGTCTATCAAATTAATTGCAACAATTGTACATCCACATACATTGGACAGACTAAACAATTACTAAAAAACAGAATTAACCCACATATACATTCAATAAAAATCAATAATGTATTCCTGGTTTAACTGATCACGCCACAGAAAATCACCACAAATTTAACTTCAATACACCAAAAATTTTACATACAGAGAATAACTTAAGGAAACGGTTGGTTTTGGAAATGATTGAAATACAAAGAAGCCCTACTGCTATAAATTATAAAACAGATATTGAAAACTTAAGCTCTATTTATCATAACTTAGTTAATTAATATTAAATTATTACAAATAAATTATTTTTCTCACAATTTCTGTTCTGCTATTATATATAAAAATAAAAATAATTTCTAACTTTGCTTGACTTTGAAAATTTATTTTAAATAAATACGACCCTCTACATGTCAAATAACAGATTCAAATTTTACACTCTGCGCATTACTGATAACAAATAAGGAATAACCTTATATTCTCATATTTACGTTGTATGCCTTCACTACGTACTTGTTCATTTCGTAAATTTTAATTATGGAATATGATAATATTCGTTGTATTGTCCGTTTTTAAAATGCAGTAACTATAAATGCCGTAATATAATTGTTTTGACTTCCATAATACAAGTAAGTACGCAAGTAAAGGTTAATTTTATGTGCTCGCTTATTTAAATTTGGATTTTTCCTATTTCAGCCTTGCAATTTTCGACTTTTTATAATGTAACTTAAGTACTGAAGAAGCTAATACTATTAGCGAAACGTCTACTCATTAAATTATACATATATTACGACAAATTGATTTTTATTCATACTACATAAAAATCATGCTTTTCTTATAATAATTAATATAATTATCTCCTTTAACAATTTTAAACAGTGTACTAAATTTTTCGATACGATTAACGAGTGTCCTAGTGCAGTGACGTTTAATCTAGGACAAAAAGACAAACAACAAAGATTAAAAATAAGACCCCACAAGACTTATTACGATAAATACTCAACCTGTATTCACAAGAATTAGATACATGTATTAAGTTTAACGTACAATGTAAGATACGATTATTTCAATAATCCTCACTATGTTAGTTTTAGTTAAGTGCAACAGACAACCGAATCATGTATAGCATATTAATTGCCGAGTCGATTTCATTAAATTAAAAAAAAAAGTAGCTGGCTCGCGGGAGAGTGTGGTTCACATTACTTGTGAAGCTCGGTCCTGTTTTAGATTAGTACAAAATGTGATGAAATGCCATAGCGCCACCTTGAAATTCAACCCGAAGCTGTACGGGTCTACGGCCGAAGCAGTGGGTCTAGTGCAAAATACTCGCGTAGAGGCTTAACTGCTTATCAACTAAAGATCCAATTGCTTTAGTTTTTCAATTTAATAAAAAGTTGAAGTTATTCGAGACTAACTGTCCAGCAAAACCCTAGCTGTTATATACATGATTAGGATATACATTAAGCTGTAATAATTTACCCATCTTTTGTGAACGTTACTGGGACGTATCGAGATAGGTAAGTAATTAGGTAAGTAGCAATTCATATGTACGTATGCCTCCAATGCTTTACAACTTTTGATCGGCTCACAAACCCAGGCAAACTCGAAGTGAGATTTGTAATCGTTTGTCGGATGAAAGGAATGATTCTTACAGTTATTAAACAGAAATTAAATAAAGCCAGTTGCTGTCTTGGACAAAGACAGCATCCATTTAAGTATCAGTCGAAACAAACTAAAGTTACCGTTGAGGTTTTTACCTCACACAATAATAATCTTCGAAACACCAAATGGTATCAATGGATTAAATAAGAGAAAATACCAGAAGTAATGTTCAAGTATCAAGGCTTTAATAAGATAAATAGCGAAGAGTGAATAAGAGTTCAGGCAGATACAATTATAACATTTAGATATCAACGGTTAAATACAAAGTACATATTGAATATAACCTTGGCTAATAGGTTACAGAAAATTGACATTACCAATAGCAGTAGGTTTGTATATTTAAAGTCGCCCAGACGTTGATTTCAAAATTCACATAATCAAGATGATAACGGCATCTTGGGGATTTTTTGCGAGCTATATGTTGGTGTTATTTGTTTGTTTAAAAACCTCACACATGCTGATTTACAGCGCTTTGAATTCTAGCTAATTCACCAAAAACAACACAGGTCCACATCGGTTCAATTAAAAACAGCATAATATGTCCAGCACATATGATACTTTTGTTGGAAACAAAATTTATAAGTTCATAATTCTGTATTTTAGTAAAGAACTTAGTTTTGTTAATAATTTATATTTTATCATCTCTTCAGTTATTAAACTTTATTTAGTTGCAGTGCATTTCAAAAAAATAAACGAGTTTATTGCAAAGAAAAAGTTTTTTTCCGTGAAAAAAGCGTCCAACGGTTTTAATTTTTTAATTTTTGCTTAACAAATTGACACAGTGGTTTGCCACATATTACTATTAAAGACTTACTATATTTTACAAAAAAGATTTGGAAACTATAAGTTTAACGGTTACTAAGATAAATAGTTTTTATCGATTTTCTCAAAACATCATTTTGGGAAATAATGTTGTTTTTGAAATCAGCGTTTCAATTATTAATATATATTTATCAGCTGCACCGTTTTCGTAAGGTTCAAAAAAATGTACAATTTAAATAATTAAATGATTAATATGAGTTGCTTACAAAAAGATCGTGAAATAAATGGTATCCGGTGATTATGTAGGCAAAAAAGAATTAACTAAAGGGGCGTTAAAATTGAACAACTAAATTACGCTAACCGAGTTACAGCCTTATTAGGCGTTTATGAATAAGCTAAACTCTAGCGTACATTACGTTACGCAACGCTTATCGCAGAGGCTTCTCGAGAAAGAAGCGCATCTATCCTTAAATAACCTTATGGCTTCATAAAAGCAACCATTTTTACTATCTTAACGATAAAAAACATCTTTATATTCAATCTTAAGGTGGCCAAAATAATTAAATCGATAAGCAGGTCAGTTACAAATCGTCAAGAATGCTAAAAGCATAAACAACTAATGAAATGATAAATCAAGTTATAAACATTTAGAATGCATTAATTGGACTTTATTAAACTTATCTAACGTATGCGTTTCTGAAGCTCTGAATTTAAAGCAAACGCACAGAGTGTCTGCCGTGATTTTTTGTGTTGCTGATAGTTACAGAGCGAGCGCTATAGAGATCTGATGACTGTTGCGGTCGTAAAAGCTGGTCTAGACGTCGTACTGGAATACGGTAGTGGAAAAATCCTGACCTGCGTTTGCTACGTGGTAACGTGGTATCACCCCCTATAGCGGCTACTACGGCATCGTGCGACGTCCTAGGGCATCATCTTTGTTGTCCACGGAACAACTGCAGGACCTATCAGAAATCACCCAACAATAATTGTTTTATTAACAAGAAGCGAGCCCGAAACCGCTCATAGATGAGGAGGCCTATAGAAAGACTCCCCCTCTTCTTAAACCACATAAAATATTGATTTTATGGTATTTCTAACTTATTGAAAAATATTATGAAACAATTTACTGCGTAAGTAATTATTATGTTTCTTTGTAGTCCTTCTGGACATGTTGGGAACAATGACGAGGTGTTTGTCTCTACTTCCTGTTTTGTATTAACGACTATACAATTTAAACGACTCTTGTAAATGTCATCAATTTAATTTTATTAGAATAGAAAAGTTCAAAGGATCTATATTTCCTATTATTTTGCATTTAGCACATTTACACAGTATGAAGAAAAACTACACAAATAAAAAGCTCTATGGCAAAAATATTTAAAGAAAATATATTCAAATGTTACATTTATTGTATCTTGCCAGTTTGACTTTGATAAGGTTAGATCCCTGATAACGTGAAGCCCCCGTATTAGAAATAGCTTCCCTCTTTCTTCTTCGTGCTACTTTTCGAGTTTGTCATAAGCACTTGCATATTTCTCCTTTGACCTGTAATAATTATAGAACTGTTAACGCAGCCAATGCATCTACGTATAGAGGAAGATTTAGATATATCAAATATTTAATTTTATTTATTTTTCGTCGTCTAAACTTAATCATCATCGTTTGCATTACAACCCTGACTGGGTCTCGGACTCCTCAAGAATTTTCTGTCATGTACAGTCGTGTGCAAATAAATCTGGGACAGTATTTTTTTCACATGCAGCTTCAGTTAAGAATTGAAGAATATCTCCATGGATTTCCTGCTATCAGAAAGAGTTACATTAAACTTTAACAGGTACTGAAACCCGTAACTCTCTCTGATAAGAGTAATTCCATGGAAATATTCTTCAAATTCTTAACTGAATCTGCATGTGAAAAAAACACTGTCCCAGATTTATTTGCACACGACTGTATCTCTATATTGAACTGTAGACTTCCAGATTGTCACTCCTGCTCTTCTTAGATCTTTTTATACTCTGTCTACCAGTTATGATTCAGATCTTCCTTTTCCTCGATTTTCATCAGGCTCTACCCTTAGTGCATGCTTTGTGGGTCTTTCCATTCTCATCAGTCATCAGTAATCTCTGCATCGTAATATTCTTAGTTTTATCATTTTTACTTCATCAGCATCATACATTTAAAATAGTTCGAGGTTATATATTTCCCTCCATGCTCGGTTTTCTTAAACAACGCCGAATACTCTTCTTAACACTTTTCTCTTGAAGATTCCCAGAAGGTTTTCATTTGCTATGATTAGGGTTCATGTTTCGGAGATATGTGTTTGTATTAATGTATTGTACATATATTACACATTAGGACTTTGTGGTCAAATTCTGTGACTTTACCTGTTCTTCAACTCCATAGTGCCATCGCTTGGTATCTTAGTATCCTTCGTTTTCTTCACTTCTCAAAATGAAAATTTTAATTAAAATTTAAATTTTCTGAAGCTTTAAAATGGCGGAGAATTACTATGACATTACAATGATTAAAAATCTGGTGTGATACACTCACACAACTTCCTTTTACAGTGATCTTCTAATTAGCCAAAAATTTGATTTTAAATTTTTAAGCATTTGTCAAATATTTTGAAAAATTACAAATTCTACAAAAACGGTACAAAATAGAGCGTTAGTTGAAAAGACACATTTTCTCAAAACTTTTAAGCTGAATTAAAAAATGTAATAATATACCGGGTGCTCTATTTAAAATAGGAGTTAATAAAAAAACAGAAGAAACCCATTTTAGAAGTATTCAACTAGAAAATCACCTATCTCACATCAATACACATTAAAAATGTAATAAAAATTTGAAGTTTGAAAAAAATCGTTAGAGCTGTTTTTGAAAAAATCGAAAAAAAACTGAGAAATCACAAGAGTAAACACTTACTTCCGGTTATGGGATTTTCTAAAAAAGCTTGCTGTCTCATCTACATAGTACACGAAACTTATATATGAAGTTTCAACGCCATACCTCTTTTAGTTTTTGAGATATTCTGTTCACAGACCGTCACACAGACAGACACACGCACAGGCAGACAGACAGACAGACGAATGAACAAAAACATGTTTTTTGGGTTCAGGGGTCTCTAAAACGTGAAGATCTGTTGAAAACTCAATTTCGAATTTTTGGGGTGAATCCAATACTTCCTTTATAGTAAAAGGAGGTAAAAATACCTGCTTCAATCTCTTTTTACTTCCTTTTACAATAAAGGAAGTATTGGATTCACCCCAAAAATTCTAAATTGAGTTTTCAACAGATCTTCACGTTTTAGAGTCCCCTGAACCGAAAAAATATGTTTTTGTTTATTGGTCTGTCTGTGTGTGTGTCTGTGTGTCTACCTGTGAACAGAATATCTCAAAAACGAAAAAAGGTGTGGAGTTGAAACTTCATATATAAGTTTCGTGTACTCTGTAGATGAGACAGCAAGCTTTTTAAGAAAATATCATAACCGGAAGTAGGTGTTTACTCTTGTGATTTCTCAGTTTTTTCGATTTTTTCAAAAACGGCTTGAACGATTTTTTTAAACTTTACATTTTTAATGTGTATTGATGTGAGATAAGTAATTTTCTAGTTGAATACTTCTAAAACGGGTTTCTTTTGTTTATTTTTCTATTCTCTTAACTACTATTTTCAATAAAAGACTCGGTATATTATTACATTTTTGAATTCAGCTTAAAATTTTAGAGAAAACTCGTCTCTTTAACTGACGCTCTATTTTGCACGGTTTTTGTGGAATTTGTATTTTTTGAGAATTTTTGACAAATGCTTAAAAATTTAAAATAAAATTTTTGGGTAATTATAAGATCACTGTAAAAGGAAGTTGTGTGAGTGTATCACACCAGATTTTTTTAAACTGTAGTAATATTTTTGTGTAAGTGTCTTTTTCATACCAGGATGGTGCGGAAAAAATCACTTTTTCTTACCTGCTGCACCAGTAGTATTATTACTTTTCTATTATTTCAACAGATTTATATCAAGTTTTCTGTAACACAGAAGGTATTTCTAAAAATATGCAGACCTTTCCAGCCAACTGAGATGCTTGAGGCTTTTTAGAAATTCATCACCCTGGCCTAAAGGGAACTTTACATGCAAGCCCTAAGACTTAATAAAAAAGCGTTTTAAAGCTCCTGCAACCTGCACTTGGAAGTAGAAAAGATACGTTTTAGCATCAGTCCTGCAGTTAATGCAAAGCAGAAAGTTTGGTGCACGTCAGCTCCTGTGCTCCAGCTCGCTCCAGGAGGAGCTCCTTTGTCCCGTTTGGCTTCGAGCAGACGTGCAAGGTTCCCAGCCGCATTAGATGCACTCGCCCAGGAATTATTTGGCGGATTTGAATCCACTTTACGGATTAAACTGGAACCGCTTTAACTACGCTTTGTCAAACATGGATACTGCTGCTGAACATATTTTTGTGTCAATTTTCGTGATTGCAGAAACAGGAAGACTTACATATTTCTGCCGGGCAAACATTCAAATGTAACAGGATTTTTGGTGTTTGTTATTCATTTAGATTTCGTGGACGGAAACATGCAATTTGCTAAGCACATACTAAGTTACGGCGCTTCGTGCTGAATGGAAATTGAGTACTGGAAATGAGCATAAAAAGAGGATGCTGCCGTTACGTTTTGTTGGTTTTCTTATAATGAAATATGAAGCTTATTACTCTATAAATCATTGAGCAAAAAAATTCAAATTATTTAAAAACGCTAATTTTTCACCTTCTCGGGTACCTACACCAGAAATAAATATGTAAATTAAAAAAGTTCGTTAATGTATCGCGAATTATAAATTATAATTGTTTGAATTCGTTATATGATTAAAATAAGTTTTCAAGATAACGCTTTCTTTTCTTTTTAAAATATAGATTACATATGTTTATTACAAAATTGGAAAAAGATATCAAATGTAGCTTGTAGCACAAAAACCATTTTTACATTTTCAGCTTCGAGATCATTCCCTTTCATTGATTATATGTCTTTTATGAACATATCTGGAAATACCACATCAAAAGGTGTTTTTTGAGTTATCAATACTTATTCTACGCATTTATTTATCATTTTTAAAATTAAGGAAACGCCTTTCATAAAGTTATAGATTACATCATATCATGTATCTAATTTTGTACCTAGTTTTACTTATTTTTCTCAATACGTATGGATAGAAATAAAAGAGGTTTTAATATTCCGTTCGTTGAGTTTCGTCCGTTTGAAAATTGCATTTGGCGGGCACAGAAAGAAGTGGGTTTCATTGTCTTTAGCTGTCACAACAAATTCAGATGCTGGTGACAAATCGCTAGTTGGCTAGATGTAACCGAGGAAAGCGATTGCGTGTGGTGTGTTATCTGTTCCGTGAATAAACCCGTTTGGGAAGCCCCTTGTTGTGCCGATTTTGACAAATTGACCAGTGTCTGATATATTCAGCTTCAATACTAATTAGCTACTAATTTGTAATCCTAAATCCCGTCTCGTTTCGGTTTCGTATCATTTCATATCTACATCCGGTCGGATACAATAAAAAAAACACTTTACATGGTCCGCTAACTATGTCTTCGCAACGAATCTCTAAAGTAATGCTCAACGCTATTGTTTCGCAACTATCTTGCGTCATTCTGGGCAAGCATTTCTTTGTCAGCGCGTGTTGAATCCGCGCCTGTTCCAGCCTTAAAATTATTCGTTTTAGATCCATTTACAAGCCCGCCTTTATCGCTCAACTCTTGGTGGTTTTAGAGCCATCAATTGCTGGTCAGGCTCTCAGCTCAGCTCTAGAGACCGCCGCCTTTGCTTTTCGCGTCTACTAGTAATCAAGTATGAACTGCAATCTAAGTTCAATGTGGTTTTATTATTTCGTATTGCATTTGTCTTGTAATAGAGTTCTCAAATTTACTATGATTTGATTTTATAAAGTGTAGTGTAGTTCTACGTATTTTGAAGGCACGTAAGGTATTTCAGGGATCACGAAACGTTCCAAATTTGGGAGTTGAGCACAGTACCCATACTTCCCATCTCCGAGAAGATTTTCTTGTTGCAACCTTCAAGTCTATAACTGGCATCTAACGTACCAGATGCAGTCCTAAAATGACAATAATTGATTATCGTATCTTCCAAGATACAATTATTTTGACTATCGCGATCAAGTTCTCTTAGAGCACACAGAGAATGAAAAATTACAATTTACTTAGAAAACGAACCAGAACTATTCCGTATAGTCCGCCATTTTAGTTGTTTGGCGATCTATTTTTTCTTTATATTAGATACAATTTTTAACATTTGCTAAATCAGTTTATATGGATAACTGAGTTTTCACATTTGTGACAGAAGGTACATATTTGATGGCACACTAGTTTAGTTCGTTTACAGAAGCTTAAAATAAGAAGAAGCTGTGAAGGTCGCCAATACGTTTTTAATACAACGAATAGGTTCACGTAATGAAATATGAGGAAATGAACAAAAAAAATAACGGCAAATGACGCCTAAATAGGCCAATATAAAGTTCTAGCGGGCTTGAAAAGCCCCTGTCGAGAGCAATACTGCTTTGTAAAAGAATTGGGTAAAATTTGATGTTATTTACAACTAGCAGCAATCAAACTTGGCTGGAGGGCTGAAAATACTTACTTTGCGTAAATAGTTATAAGGAACCCACACTGGCATACACAGTCTCAATAGACACACAAATTTAGTAAATACTTGTGACAGTGTGCTTTTAAATAAACTATCTCAAGTTATTAAAGCTACAAGTATAATCAGGTTATATACACAAGTCAGTTCGAAATCTATATCATTTGATCAGTCAGACACTACCCAAGGAGTCAAAATCAAAAAGGGATTAACACTGTTTTAGATTTACATCGAAGCATTACTTGAAATTTGGAGAATGTTGCGCTACTACTGGCGACGATATACTGGTCACCATTTACTTCGTTGATAAGCAGGTAATAATGATCGAAGATACTGAAGGTATATATGAAGAATTTAAAAAAATGAGTTTAACGATCAACACTTCAAAAACAGAATGTAGCTGGTAGTAAGAAGATATTTAAAGTTAAATATAGATACAACGAAGAAGTATAAGTATAGTTAGACGTAAAAATACCAGACTATGGAAGAAGTGATGAATAGATCAAACGCCGAATCGCTCAGGGTATAGCGGTTACAAAACAACTAAATAAGGTATTGTGGAATAAATCAATAACAACGAAAACAAGAATTATAATGCATAAAACGATCTCAGCAAGGATAAGTACTTACCGGTATAACTCTGGATGATAGGTACCTTAAATAAAAGAAATAAGTCCGAGATAACAGTTATGGAGGGTATGGACTATTGGAAACGATGCATCAGGGTTACAAGACGGGACAGGGTACGGAATAGTGTTAGAAAAGAGCACAGTGTTACAGTCCAAAATCTACACTATTATTCTTTTTCAGTTTGACGTTCAGCGCGCGCTGTTGTGGTCGTTGGACCCGTATTTTTTTGCAACGCTCAATTCCTTCTAATCAATTTATTGCTTAGTCTTCGGGTCCGCTGACTGGGTCTTTTATTTCCGATGTTTGCAGGTTTTTGTGTTCTAAGCGCGTCCTTTTGACCCGTGTCTAGCTCCCGACTGCCGTCTTGCAAAACGAACGTACATAAAATTCCGTTACACCATTTGTTCTTAATTTATGGATTTTCTATTATAGTGGTTGTTGGGTTTAGTATACCCTATGTCCATTCCCAAAGTTCGTTCGTTCGTTCGTTTAAATTGGATAATTCAACGCATAATGAAAGACTCGTCTCTCCATCGCATTTGTTACAGATTTATTTCTTTGCGTAGTGTAAGAAGTATTTGAGATCCAACTATCGGGGTCTCTAAAATTAAAGCTGCTAGTTCTGTTGCTAAATTGCGTAACCATTGCTGAGGTTTTCATCGTAAGTTTGGGAACTTATTTAGCCGAATGTTTGCCGCTGACGCCGTCTGTATTCTGGTATACTCCTACGACATTCTTAGGCTAGGAGAATCTATGCACATTGTCCAAGGTAAACACAAACCTGTGGTTATTGTTCAATCGGAAGCTCGATCCTGCTTAAACGGTTACTCCATTCTTGCCTGTGCTAATTTTAAGCTAAATATTTGCCTAACGTGGTAATATTTTAATAACCCCTTGTGTTTGGCTGTACGGCGTCACTGTGTGCTTGTAGTTGTTGATTGATTGATTGATTAAAAGCAGGGATTTAGATGGGTTAGTAGTGAGCCCAGTTTTGCACTTCGACTCTGTGGTCTTTTGTGCCCCCCTGACCCTATTAAAATAGATCTGCACCTTCAACGAGTTGTAGGAGGTGTTTTACGAGGTGCTCGTGTGTGAAAGCTGCTCCGTGTGGAGTTCCCCCGAAAAGTTGCTGTCTTTTGCGGAGTAACGCTGGACAGTCGAAGATTATGTGTGAGGCTGTCTCCTCCTCTTCCTGACATAATCTACAGAGTATATCCCCTCTGTATATGCCTATTTTGTGTAGGTGTTTTCTCAGGTGGCAGTGTCCTGTGACTAGTCCTACCAGCCGTCTGATCTGAGTTCGTCCTAGATGGAGTACATCAGTTGTTAGTCTGCGAGAAGGCGTTCTAATTATTTCCTTCCCCAGTGTTTGTCCCTGTGTGGCATCCCAGCGAGAAGCGTGTTGTCTAGCGGTCCATTTTTCTATCGCTGGCGCTGTTCGGATGCTTTGTTTGGGTATACCAAATACAGGTTCTGGGCCTATAAATGGGGTAGATGCATCAGCTTTTGCGAGGGCGTCTGCCGCTTCGTTTCCCTCTATCCCTGTGTGCCCTGGCACCCAAATGAGCTGAACAGTGTTCTTTTCTGATAGGAGTGTCAGGTGACTTAAGCATTCTCTTGTTAGCACAGAGCTTACATGAGGTGATTCAAGCGCTTTCAGTGCTGCTTGACTGTCAGAAAGTATGCTTATGCGTTGTTGGGAATACCCGCGTTTTGCATTTTCCTGGACGCATTGCATTATAGCAAAGATTTCAGCTTGAAAGACTGTGGCTTTGGTCCCAAGAGATACACTAATGTCCTCTTTTGGTCTTACGCCATGTATTCCAGCACCCGTGCCCTCTGCTGTTCGGGATCCATCTGTGTACCAGACTAGCCCATTTGGCAGGTGGGTTGAGGTTTCTTGGGTCCAGTCATTGCGATCGTACCTCACAGTGAAAGGTTTGTCAAAGGAATACTCTGGAAGGCTGTAGTCTGAGCCCATTTTTAAGATGGGGTTACCTTCGCCCACTTCCTGTATCCGTTTGTGTCCGCACCGTTCCTGGTTGGTGTTCCAGTTTCCGGTGGTTTTCATTCTGTATGCTCCAATCTGGGCTTTCCCTTTTAGATATATGTCTAGAGGTGTTAGTCCCAAGAGAGCTTCCATAGATGCTGTTGGAGTGCTATTCATAACTCCACAGATGCACAAACAAGCCAGTCTCTGTATCCTGGATAGTTTTTTAATTGCTGTTTTTTGTTCTACCTTTGGCCACCATACCAAGGTGCCATAGGATATCACGGGTCTGACTACTGTTATGTAGTACCAATGAACCATCATTGGTTTCAGTCCCCATGTTTTACCAAACATGCGTCTACCCATCATGAGGGCCACTTTTGCTTTGTTTGCTATTTTATCTAGGTGTGCATTCCAGTGTAGTTGTTCACTTATCAATCTGTTATTCAATTATTGAAGGATTTATTTGCAACCTAAGCATTTTTGAAACATTTATACCCTCTTACTTCTTAGACGAGTTCTTGTAATTTAGATGATCTTTCGCATTCAAACACTTTCATAACATTAACTTTTCGAAGCTCCTGTAATTAACTTGTAGCATTTGAACTAGTTAACATAGATCATTTTTCAATTCTGAGCTATACACTGTCATGTCCACGTTGACATTTTTAACACTACTTGCAATATGTATTGCAGCTTCCTAGAAAAACGCTTTTCAATATGCTGTTTGTAATTATTATTATCGCATAATCAACTTTCCTTTGTACACATTCGTGTGTTAGGGTAGTTTCTTTATACATTGCAGTTACATATCCCTTTTTTAGAAAACATGTACTTTGGCTGATGCTTGTTCGTCTTCCCATAAATAAAAACCGTTTTCTCTAGAGCTGGATTTAACTGTTATGCGTATCACTGCTTCCAATGTAATTATATTCACAGTATCTTTGGTTTTATGTATGACTAATGCAAATTATTTATGCATAAAACTTTGTGGGTCTGTTTCAGGTCGGCTACGAAAATTTTAATAAGTTTAAGAGTTGTCGTAAGCTAATGAACATGCCAGTTATATTGAAAGATTCTATGGCACCCCCGAGCTATGTTAACACCCTTTAATAATTTAGAAGAAAACCGCACACCGCCTTCACTGCAACTGGTTAACCTTATGATGTGTTTATATAGCTTGAACGTTTGTTTAGTACGATATAAACCCTGTTTTTTGTATTTGGGTCTACTTGTTGAGGACTTGAGTCTAATTGTTATCTTGGTAGTGGCAATAGATATGGATACACTAAATGCGGTAGAGGCCAAGCGGTTGCGATGTCATGTGTTTACTTGAATTGCTTGGTTAATCGAGAATGATATTGATGTTGCGTTATAGGTAACTGTTTTAGAACCATCGTGAAGGTGAAACGTGTTTAGATCAGGTCCTGAACTAGATGCTTTTTTTCAAACAAACATGCCCGAAAAGTAAATGCTTTTTAGCTGTATTTAAAGTAGATAAACTGAGTAATGCTTGGATCGCATATTGGAGGTAACAATAGTAATGGAATTTACATAAAAGACCTTTTAGTGAAACAAAAGCATCGCAGTCATAGGCTAAAGACCTACGACCAGTCTTTCGAGTACAGCTGGAAGCAGTTTTTCCTATGTAATGTAAGTTTGTGCGGTGGTGGCAGTTTTTGCTATGTAATGTAAGTTTGTGCGGTGGTGTTTCCATACTTAAAGCAGCAGAAATTGGGCATCTTTATATCGCCATATAGGTGCAAGGCTTTGCAACCCTAAAAATTCCAAACATAAACAAAGGTGAATAAATTCAAGTTTTAAAGGCAAACATTTTGTTTGCTTAATTCTTAAGGCAGTTATATAATAACACTTTGTGACGTTAGCGCCGGCCGAAATCCGTATTTTTACGCATTGAAATGCGTTCGAATTTGACCGCCGCCAGAACTTCGTTACATTAATCAGGTGAAAGCATCTTCAAGGCGCGAGGGCCGAGATAACGCGAAGAAACAATCATTCTGCGCTGACATCGGGCAGCCGTCTTTCAGCGCATCCCCGCCAGAACCCCAGCAGATTGAGTAGGATGGGTAAGACGTATAAGAGAGGTATCGTACGTGAGGAGAAGGACTTGCGTCCAGCGATCCGAACCAGCCTCCGGCTTTGGGCCCCCTGGGGCCCAAGCCATGGTCCTACCCGCAACACTTATTTTCCTGTAACCTGCTCTACCCAGAAACAATCCGAATCCGGACCATAGCTTAGACGTGGCTCGCTGATTATAAGCGCCTGTTGAGTTATAGAACTTTTACCCCTTCGAAGCCGTTCCTGACCATACCTTAAACGTGGCCCGCTGATTGTAAGCGCCTGTTGAGTTATAGAACTTTTACTTCTTCGAAGCCGTTCCCGACCATTGCTCAGACGTGGCTCGCTGATTGTAAGCGCCTGTTGGGTTATGATTCCTCTGAAATCGCTTCCCAAAAACTCCCTCATAATTAACTAAAAAGCGAGACCCCAGGTCCATAACCAGAATTCATAAACTTAGCTCAATTGTGAGGTTATTTGCACGCTACGGGACCCCTCAGATTAACTTACTTGAAAAGGGTCAGAGCTTTACTCACCTAGAGGAATCTTGTTTTGTAGACATCCTAAGCCCGTCCGCAGTGCCCTAATTTACGACAGATAAACTTCCCGTGATCCAAGCCGTAAATTTTGAGGTTAACATTGCACTTGAAGAAATTCGATACACTGTCATTTTACTTATTACATGAGTTTTTGTGGGCACTGCAGCATAGCTTTGGCGAGACGGACTTACATCAAGTTCAATAACAGCACCCCTGAATAAACTAATTCTTAACCTTTTTATTGTGCAAGTTGATTATAAATTAATTTAACCTAGTTTATCTGTGTTTCTAGTTTAGGCCCATAGAGGACGCCCTCGCCAACTACGATCTTCCTCGTTTTGTGAGCAAGCCAGCACGATCGGAAAAGTAACGTGGGTTGCCTAACCTAGGAGGCGCTCAACGACCCGTAGACGATCCGAAATTAACTTTTATTGTAAAATGCACCAAAATACATGAAATATTTTATGTATTATAATGTAAATAGGTACCTATATAAAATAAACGTCTTTATGTTATGTGTACTTGATTATATACTTGAGAGAGTAAATCGGACCCTGGCATCTGAGCTGCCCGTTAGCAAAAGCCTTAATATAACATTAACAGTGGTGATTATTCCAAGTCTGAAAAGAATAAGCTATAATAAGTAAGTTGGTACCGTTACAACTTGAATAAAATAGTGGCTTATTTTATGCGAACCCACAAGCGTAGACAAGACAAGCACTCTAGATAATTGTTTTCGATTACTAAAGAACCCATTTACGCAAAAAGAATAGGTCAAGGGGCCATTAACTGAAAAATTAAAATTTTCATAAAATTTTAAAACTTGCATTTATTGGTTTATTTGAAGAGAAACCTATTCAACAGATTTATAAAACTTAACAAAATAAAATTAATTAACCGCTTAGACAAAATTTATAAGAGTGAATTGTATCAAAATGAGGCAGTATATAACATAAATAAATTGGTGACAAATGTTGCAATATGTTACTCTTATTTTAAAAATATTGAATAAAGTAGTTACAAACCCAGATTATCATGTAAAATAAATTGTCTCGTCAAAGCATTTTTACTTTTTAGCATCAGTGAAGCTTTTTGTATTGTGCAGATTAATTGTCCAAACACATTTTCTATACTTTCTAACAGTGCAAGCAGTGAAATAAAATACTGATCCATTAAATAACAGTATTTTTTAATTAGTGCAAACTGAAAGTTTTGTAACACTTTTCCAATAAGCGCAGAGCTCATATTCAGCATCATATGGTAACCATTAGGCGGTGGTGGAAGACGCTCGAACTTGACATATTATCCACACGATTATATTACACAATTTATGTCCGAACGAGAGCAAGTACGCACGTATTCGATTACCTGCGACAATTATAACAAAGCCATAAGTTTGAAAGACAATATCTAACAAAAATGAAAACCCGTCATATAACTCAAACGACGCCAGCGACGTGAATAATTCAAACGAGGTGGGCTGAATGCCTACCTACACTTTGTAGATGACTGTATTTAAGCCGCCCACATTCAAGGCATTCATGCAAAAAAGTGTAACTTGAGCCCCAATAATTTTCTAATTTAAATTTAAATATCATGCCCCCATTCCGGCAAGAATACACAGCCGCCGTCCTTGTTAATCACAAGAAGGGCCCCCATGAAACCTTATACGCCGCTGCCTAACCTTTGCAAACCCTTCAGGAGCAGACAATTGATTCGTCTTTATTCCAATCATGGGAAAATCGCTCCGTCTTCCTGTGTCGAGGGTGATTCGAAACTAAATAAAAAGTGGCAATGGAAAGGGCGCTGGATGACTATAAACCGATTTATTTGCTAAAACATTGGATGCTGGTGCTGCTGCTCCCGTTGCACGTTTTATTGAGTTTTTGATGAAATCAAATCTTTAAACATGATTGCAGAACAATGTTTCTCCTCTAATTTCTGCAATTACTAGAATTTTTTGAAAAATATTTTAAATTAGTGCAATAAATTTGAATTTGTATAGGGTTTTGGACAAATTAGAATGGAAAAAGTTGGCGATGATTAATTAGCAACTAACCGTCAGCGCATAAGTGTGGGAAAAGGAAAGGGTGTAAATTCGCATCTAATTTCTACAATTCCTAAACCGCTTATTATATACTGAGGGGTATTACAACATGATACGAAGGGAGAACTATCTAAGGAATTATATAACTACACTCAACCTACATTACCGAAAAAGAAATTTCTTTCAGAGTAATTTTGAAATAGCTTTTAATTTCAGTCTTGGATAGTGACTGCACTTTTAATTATTGCCGTCCACAAAAACTTCTAGAAATTTTACCAAGAAATTAGTGTCTATGGACATGCCTCGACACTAATTTTTTAAACTTGTATGTTGTGTGTTGAATAAAAATAAATTAATTTATCGCCAACGTTGAAACTAATTTAAAAAACAAAGCTGTTCTTTACGACCTTCTTTAGCTTTCAATATTTGAAAAAATTGTTAAAAAAAATATATGAAATGAAGTGTCTCACTTTTTCCATTTTCTGCGGTTTTTATCATGCAATACTTTTTCTGATTTTAACAATATTTTACAGTATTATTGTGACACATTTTTGTTCAAACGCAAGTTAGAGCTAACGGTATGGATTCCATTCCCATGTAATTCAGTAATTTAGAAAAGTAGAATAATTTAAAAATATCTTGCAGTTCCACAAATACAATACCTTATATTCAGACGTTCTTAAGTAATAAAATTTTCCAAAAAATTACTCTGCAGTTTGAGATTGCCGAAGTGCCAAATATACCAACTGACTCTTAAGTAAAGGTTGTGTCAAAACTGGTAAATACTTTTCATTAAAAGCAAACGTCAGTGTAACGTAAGTTCGGTTTACTATGATAACAGGTACGCACGAGGGACGGGGGACATTAAAATATCTCTGACCTGTACCCTATGTTGGCCACGGTAGCCATGAGGTTGAAGGACTCTCTCGCAAAGTTTAATCAAGGGGGCTGCAGGTCGGCTGAATAAGTTCGGTAAAATGCAGAGGTAGAGGTTTTTTGCCAGTGTGTTAGGTATGACCGGTGAAGCGAAATATATCAAGAAAGGCTACATCGGTACTTCGGTAGATTCAAGATGACTACCATTTGTAGGTTGATTAAGAATAGTAAAAGAATTCATTACGATCACTCAAATTTTATTTGGAAAATCACATAAATAATTACTAGAGAGTCTAGATCTTGAAAAACTAACTTGAAGGCCTGAAGTAAATCCAGTAACATGTCAAATAACGTGCAAGAGGTCTGAAATGGTTCCTTACTGAGATGTCATGCGGCTAAAAGATTAGTTACTCCTTAAATACCGGTAGATGCAGGTTTAAACAGTCAGATTACAGTAAATTACAAATCACATAAATGCTGAACTCATTTATAAGAAATTTTTCAGAACTGCTTAACTTATAAAACGTGTAAGAAAAGAACTCCAAAAGTGCTCCCTACGGCACGAGAAGTAACCTCAAGAACAAATTTTTCAAACTGGGAACAGAAAATAGCCCCACCTATAAAATCGCCGTTTCCAAAGAAGAAGATACTAATTATAAACCGAAATTTACCAAAACTATATGCCGAAAGATACTCATAGTTCTAAAAATTGAAGAAGAAACGTAGTCAACTCAATATATGCAATAATTGTCAAAACTTGCGAAGATAATGTAGAATCAAAACACAAGAAGTTTGAGACTATTCTCAGACGTAAAATATTCCACTTAATGCTTAAACTAAGTGCTCTAAAAATCCAAAACATAACAAAAGGAATGTAAATAGCAAAGCAGCCCACAGAACAAAAACAAATCTTACCCTGAAACTAATGAATCCAGGCACCAGAAAACTCATGGAGAAACGACAAGAATCTAATCAACCCAAAGAAAAAATATCCACCTTTAGCATCCCCACCAACCAACCCTAAGATTTTAATGTTGGCGAAATTTTACTAATTGTTACTTTGATAATTTCTCAAGTTAAATGCAAGTTTAGTTTTGGTCCATTAAATGCACCAGGATAAGCTCAGATGCCCAAGGTCCGTTCACTCAAATGACTAAACACAGGATTAACAAATATAAAAATACGAGTAAGTTGTATATTGTGTTTAAATAATAACAAAACGAGACTTAATTAGGATAAAAATGCTATCTACACAAATATTATGAAAGAATCATTCTTTCTGGTAACTGGATCTGCGTTAAATGCTTCTAAATGGTCTGCAACCCTATGTGCACGTCTTCTCTCTGGACGGTGGTCCATAGTTCCAACTCGCAGCGGCCTGATCATCGTTTCTAAAACAGATTATATCCGATGTCCGTGCCGGGGCCAAGATAGCGGTTTTACGTTTTGCTATCTGGAAAAAACTCTGAAACTAAGTAAATACATGGCGGGTAGTTTTGTCTGGTCTAGAATTAAACCGGACAGTATCGATAAATCTCTGGAGGTTAAATTTGAATCGTCCAGAGCGATGAACACTAGAAATTTTACCTTCGCCACCATTCCAACAATTGCAAGCCGTGTTAGCCGCGAGCACTGGAGGACGCCGGCGCGGCGACTTTACTAGAGTGCCGTGCTACGGTAGGTGCGTGGGACGTGCATTTGGTCACGCTGTTAGACGGAAAATTTCTCGTGTACAAGTAAGCTGGGATCTATGTTTAGTATAGAAGTTGGAGATCGATAGAGCAGGTGTCGCTTCGGCCCGTATCGGATATCAGGGGGGAGAGGTGGATATACTAAGTAGGTCCAGTGTCGCGTCGGTCCATACTAAAGATACGGGTGCAGATAGATTTACTAATTAGGACTGGTGTCGCGTCGGTCCGTACTAGGTATCAGGATTTAGGTGAGTATCAAGGACAGGCCTAGTCCGGGGCCAATGTACGTGCTCTGAAGATGTAAGCGTTGATTGTAACAGTTTTAGCGCCATTCAACTTTTTAGCATAGTATGTTCTTTAGATAAATTTGGTGCAGGCCCTAACGTTACAAGATACTATGGACCTATGGACAACTGTAGTGCCCAACCTACCACGCAAAATAAAATACCTTAAATTGGCAGCAACTGAATTCCTAATATTAAGTAAAATGTCAAACGTTGAAACATCTACAAAGCTATTCTTTTAGTGTTTTATTAATTGTAGTTTCATAATCCGAGTTTGTAATGAAGCTTATTTTCCAAATATCAATTACAGTAAAGACAAAAGATATTAATATTAAGTTAGATTATGATCTGTAAATAAAAACCGAGGCTAACTTGTAAGTGTTTTAAAATATGGAAGTATGTAATGATAACTAATTTTTGAAAGTTGGCATTTACCAACAAAATTTTAAATAAATTTAATTTTCTAACAACTGTATTATTGTACAGTATAATCCAAAAATTTCGTCACAAATGGGAAAAGCTGTTATTAATAGTTACTACAAAATACTATACCTATAGAAAGTTAATGGATATTTCGCAACATAAATGCTCGTTAAAAATAGAAGCTGATTTCTGGAGACTTGCTTGACATACAAAACCGAGTAAAATAGTTGGAGCCGGTTCAAAAGTAAATTTATTTTTTAAAACAACGCAAAACTCTACAAGGGAAAGATAGCGAGAATGCAAAATGAAATCGGAGCGTCTTATAACCAAAATTGTACTCTATATTCTTTTGGATAACTGATATTTTGTTGAATTATAGGAAGTAGGGCAAAGGCGAAAGACCGCAGTCATGACGGACGAGTTTTGAAGAAGCTAAAAGTCACAAGAGGATGGGGTGCTTATGTTTTCACTAATGATAATTGTACAGTTTAAACTGTTTGGTTTTAGTAGTATCGATAATAGAACCTCAGACTTCCATACATTGTTTGATGTCTCCAATTCGCACGTGTCTGCAACTGAGCCTCTTAAAGTGCGTTTCCAAAGCTTGTAGTATGTATTTATTACTTTTAGTTACTTTCCGTACTTCAGCACCAGAGCTTGTAATGCTTTCCACAATTGTCTTATAAATGGTATTTTTAGTTTTTTTTTTACCAAACAGAGTTCAATTGTTTGATCACTCGTCCTCCTTGGTTAGTTTTATTATTCACATATTTGTTGCTATTTTCCTTTTCAGTCAAAGTAACTCCCAAGCATTTTAATTTGTTAGTGTTCTTTATTATCGCTGATCATATATCTAGATTAGGGATGGGCGCGTGATGTGAAAACAATCGGGTCACGCCGGGTCACGGTGGGTCCCTTTGTGAACGTGAATAATATTTGAAAATCGGGACGTGAACGTGAGTGAAAATTGCCAAGGCGTTATTCACGCTTCACGTTAATTTCACGTTAAATATTTAGTAACGAATAAAATACTGCCGGGTGCCCCGCTCTCCTGCTGCCAGACATGTGGAAGATCTAACGCTGGTCCTCCTCCATAGTTGTACTTCTGTGTGGCAGCCTACAGCGACGGAGCTTCGCACTTGTGTTGTGTTGTGAATGTTGTGTCTACAGTCAATCGCGTGTCTGCGACTATAGGCGACCAAGTAGAACTTACTTTTAGTTCCTCTGACGTAAAAGTACTTTTAAACCTAGGAATTAAAAGTGTTGCCTAACAACATATACTTTCTTGTACTCGTATCAGTAAGGGAAACGTCAATTCCAATGAGAGATTTTGGTATTAAAAGTAATGTCTTTGAATACGGTTGGAAGAAACGTTTTTACGAGAAATCAGTATTTATCCCTTGTTGTAAGCTATTGTAGTAAGTTTTAATTTACTTCTTTTTGTGTTTTCTATTCTGATTGCAACATATCACGTAAATTATTTCACGTGCAAAACATATTTTATTTTAGAGCTTTTAGTTTTGTTGCGGGTCCTTTATTGGTTTTAAATTTGAACATTCTGTTTTATCTTAATTTAAATTTTTAAATAAAAAGCTGCGGATCACGTCGTGAGTGGTGGGTCGCGCGTACATTTGGTACGCACTGTATGATAGGAGTTTGTGAAAGTTACTTACCAATGAAATTCGTGAGAAACGCAAAGTTTTCAGGTTTTTGAAAATTGTACAGAACCCTTAACGTGTAGAGATTAAATGTATGGAGACAAAAAAGTTTCCCCTTCACAAGAGCTTTCAAACAAAAGAAAGAAAATCGAAATCGGACCATCAGGAGCTGAGATACAAAAAAAATTAGTGCGCCAATACGGCGCCATCTGTAATGACCGCTATTTTGGTGTTCTACACGGATTTTTATGTGGCTCCCTATCCGGAAAGTTACCTTTTGGCATCAACTATTACCACAGAAAGTGGCACATTCCAATCAAAAAGTGCAGCTTTTTTGGTGTACCCAACGTACTATTTATAAACTTTAATGATTACAAGATGCTCTGCTAAAACAGTTTTTACTTAAATACTTAGTAATTGCTAAAATTCATACAAAATAGTTTAGTTGGATATGCATATAACTTAAATACTGACTGAAACTTTAACTTTTCCATAATTCTCAATCAGAAAGAGTTCATCCACATCTCTTATAATTAAGGAGTTCTGCGGAAACAATGTGTTTCCTCTGCGATCGTATTAAATGTTCTGGAAAGCCGTTCGCCACATTAAGCGTTCAAAAACGAACACAGCTGCTCTGGTAACAGGACTTTTTTGTTAAAACCGTAACTGAAATGACACTTTACATATTAATAGTTTCCTTAATGTTTGTAAATTGGTCTAGTAATAGCTAGCATCGTGTTGCCTCAAATAATAGTTAACGGTTTTATAGCTACATGTTCGAAAAATATATTATAATACAAAGAAAAGTTGAATATCGTATATCTTCCACATCTTCCAATGTTGGGCGCTATTAAGAACAATATTCACCCCAAAAGTTAGGGGTAATTACAATATTTGTGAATTAAACAATCTAAATTGTTTTATCCAATATTTCCTAGCTGGAAGGCTATTGCCAGATCGATTTTAGACCTGTAAAGTGGACCATAACCCACTAGTCAAGTAATAATCATAACCTACTGGTGTCATAAAAACCATGTCACCCAGTACCGCATTGTTGGTAGCACTGTAAAGCTATGTAAAATTCGAGATTTGCGGGTTAAGTTTTGCGTCAGCCTGTGTCAAATAACAGAGAAAACTTAATCTACTAATCTCGAATTTGACATAGACTGATAGTACACTTCAGTACTGCCAAACGTATAATATGAATCACAGGCGACTCTAATTATAGATGTATTTGTTCTCTCGGTACTCTCCAATTTGTCATTATTACTTTTCACGGCTGTTAATACAAAATGTATGTTAGATATTTATTCAGTTGTTGGTAAAATCTTTGTATGGCACAATTGTGCAGTTATCACTGGTATCTTAAATCACTATATACTGTAATAGCTCTACAGTGCTGCGCCTAATTTCTTTGCTGTACACTTCCTTACGGTGCTATTTAGTTTAACTCATCTAGTTAAATCAAAGATTATATATATACGCTTGTATGACATTATTTTTGTTTAGATAAATCAATGTAAAATATATGCAATTCTGTTAAATTTTTTATTTTAGTTTATTTGCCTTTTGCTCTGTGAGAACAAAGACTCTTAACTCAGTTTAGGTTCATGCATTGACAATAGTGATAGTTGATTAGTACAATGAAATTATATAGAAATCTTATGACATTTATCTAACTGTCAAAGTCAAATAATTCATGAAAGTGAAATGTCAACCAAATGACATCTGTTACACCTATTGTTATTTCATATATCTATTAAAGTATGTAGCTCCTTCGAATATGTAATGCATTCACTGTTAAGAACTTATTAATGTTTTATTTACATATACCTGTCACAAATTCCACTTAATACGTCAGCTCAATGCTCCGCTCCAGTTCTCGTATAAGCTGCCTCCACTGCACCGTCAGAACTGCTAAGTAGATAAACTCATTTCAATCTTCATGACTGTAGCTGTATCTATTTGATTCCATTTGTAGTTTCATAAATGTTTCCAACTCTGCTACTGAATGACTTGATCTACAGCTGCGGTAAAAGCTCCGACCAACCAAAACTGCTGAGATGTCCTACAAACTGAAGATCAGCTCTCCTATTTAACACCAAATAATCACTCCTTTGCAGGTCTGATCCAATTCAACTGCAGCTGCATATGCTGATCGCTTCCTGTGTAGTTCCAATTCAGACACAACTACTGCAAACAATCCCAGTCTACCGAAATGGCACTTTTTGTACACTAGCTATCCAAAAATTGCTCTCCCTCTTAATACAATCCCATTATTACAGGACAATTTACATGTTACACAAGAACACTGATGCTACCCAAGTCAAATTCAAACCAGCTACAGAAATCCAGTCCAAACGCTCATACACATGCAGTATGCACCCAATTTCAGCTTAATTGTAGATGTATTCACTTGACAGCAAGTCATATGAAGTTCCAAATTAAAAAGGATACCTAATATTGATTTACATATAGTTTATCCGGTTTGCGGAAAGTTCGTTCCCCACATTTCTGCGAAAACGTATTTTTTTAGAAAAAAATAATTTATGCCAAAGTAATCAACATTTTTCCAAATTTCATAAAAGTGCGTTTTCTGCTCACCGAGTACTATGCTTTCTGAAAATTTCAACATTATATAAGTTTGTTCTTTAAAGTTAAGAACAATTGAAAAATCGGTCATTTTTAGCGATAACTGTTTTTCTAATGACTCGATTTTGACCATCAACAGCTTAATTTATTTGTTTTTTAAACTACTGTAGCCTATTTTTTTGAAAAGATTCATTGCTTTTTGCTATTTTATATGCAAAAAACCGTTTTTTCAACACTTTGACCGCAATTTTGAATCACTGCTCCACTGATTCAGCTGTTACTTTGTAGCTCATTCAATTCTACGTGATTTGTTCTATAAAACTACATGTTCACTTTTCAGGTAGTATTTTTGTCAAAAAACGAGGTATTTTCAACAATTTGACTGGCCTATAAAGACATGCAATTAATACGAGGATAACAGAAAGAAAAACTCATCGTACCTGAATCAAATTATCAGCTTTCAAACATAATCGTCGTGGCGTAATTAGCACGAAGAAAAATCCTCGCAAGCAAATGGCTTGTTTGAGGTACGAAAACATAATGCCTCCGCGTGCGGACAATCGAAGCGAGGACCGCTGCAAGCTGGGCCTTAGAGATAAGCCAGCGAATGTTTGTGAGGCTTTCCAGAATCGGTACGAAGTGAGCGAACTAATAAATTAAAATAATTCGAAATACAATTTAATTATTATTCGAAAACAATATACAGATTAGTCCTGAAGTAATAGGTATATGGAGAAAACATTCGAGCGAAACCGAAAAATGGTTTCAACTATTTGGTCCATGTTCAAATATAAGTTTGAACATGTAGCGTTCGGAGTCCGCTCGCTTTACAATTTAAATACTATGCCAGCTCGCGCTTTGCGAATTAGTGAACTGAATTTTAGGTCACTTTGCACCTCGGGCTGGCGGAGTTTCTGCAGCGGACTGTCGGAATTATTTATTAAAAGGATGCTTTCACGGGCTATTAGACAGGGATCCAGGTCGAGTTTTTGAGCGGCAAGATCTTCCATTGCGCTGGAGGATTAATGGAACCAGGTGAGTTAGGATTACTTCTGCAGTTTTACCAACATAGGCAAATGGTGGATTATGATCAGGTAAGGATAGCTGAAGCAGTTCGACTTTTCCGTTAGGAGCTGGGAATCGAACTTGTTTCTGGATGCTGAGGATTCTCCTTTTAGACTCCTTCAAGACGGCGGACCTGGTGGGGTTTCAAACATACTAATTAAATGCTAGCCGGAGAGTAGGGATGCGTGGATATGGGCCAAGCGGCGAAGCTTGCGCAACTGGTTGGCTTCGCACTTGCCTGACACTGTCTTATCAACAGGATCTCTTCGGAATTCCCCAGTTTTTATTATCATCCGCGTTGCACCAAATGTTTGCCTGATACGAGTTTGTACGGCCAGATTGCTTTTAACAAATTGATAACGGTTTTAAACATATATTTAAAGAACTATATTGCTAGCGGCTATGAGTTGGGGCGTCACGAAGGAAGTGAGACAGACAACCAACTCTTCAATGTATATGGTGAGCTGTGCGCAAGCGCGTCGGCGTCGTCCGCGCGGTGGGGAAGCAATGAAGTTTAAAATGCGCTTCTAAAGGCGGAGTTTGAATTCTCAGGCATCCGCACTAGACGCTTTATACTCAGAGTGAGACTAAGTCGGCCTCGTAATGTTTTCGGCCGTTTCCAGGCCCTACTAGCAATATATGTATAATACATATATTTTTTAAACGTATTTGTAGGAGCTATCGTCACACACTAGCATGCGGGCTGCGTATTATAATTTGAATTTTTCATAATTTATTTCGTAGAAAATAAATTACAATGTGTTTATAAACAGAAATATGTACTATTTGAAGGAAATTTTGCAAAATAATAGGAAAATAATTCACCTTTCAGACCACTTTGAATAATATCCTAATTTCTTTTATGAGTTGTGGATTCACGTTGAAGGAGCCGGCTTAATACAAAAATTATAGAATGTCTTGAAAAGAGAAAAATAGTGGATATTTGAAGAAAGTTTGTTTTAGAACTCGATAGAGAAGAACACGAAAACTTAAGAACTGAAAATAATTGCATATAATATCAAGAGAAGAAGTATTCGATTAAAACAATTCCAAACGGAAAATTAACAGGGCAGAATAAATTGACATTAAATGATAAAATATGGGGAGAGTAAGATGATAAACTGACTAGTAGAATAATTATATGAAGCGATATGAAACCCCGCAAGCAACAATGGGACCAACATGCTATGCCTGTGTAAAAAAGGTATCAAGATTTCCGATACTATTATTTATTGCTTAAAAATTCACCAATACTTTTACATGCAGCCTATTTTAGAGATACTTTCAGAGAAAGCCAAAATGCATTAAGGTAAATTGGTCACAAAATGTATGTGGAACAAATACTTAACAATAAAATCGCCCAACCAACAGTTTTCAGAAAGAAATCCAGGGTTTTTCTGTTTACTAAATCATCCCTTGGATATGTAATAAGTGTGTAGTCGAACGTATTAGATTATGTTGGTAATGAGCAGTGGGATAATTATGTAAGACATGGAGAAACAGTAATCTTTTCAGAGTGGGAGCCTAAAAACTGTATAAATGCTTCAGACATAGAACCTACTGTTATTAAAATGTAGAATATAGTTATAGCGAAGATAATGATAAAGATGAAATTTGATGGAATTACTGTTTTTTAGATTACTAATTATGTACATGTCAATTATTGTTAATTCAATTATAAAATTTTGCTAGTAGAGTATTCTTTCTAAAAACTAAAAATTCACTTTGATAGCTTTGTAGCGTAACCAGTGGGTGTTCGAAGTCAATTGTGTGTGTGTTGCATCTAAGAAAATTTTCTAGACGTCAAATTAACTTGTATACATCGCACCTCTAGCATAGAGTAACAAACGTCGTTCTCCACGCCACTACTATCAAAGCCTTTCATATACACTGTCCAGTGGACTGCAGTTTCTTCAAACAACGGGCATTCCATATCGCCACAGCATAGAAAGACCCAACTAATAGGGTTATAAGAGCAAGAATCACGCTTCCTGCAAAATCGAAAGGGTTCAGCTATGTAGCTGAACCGCCCAGGGGCAAGTGAAAAGATTCCGATGTTCGTATATATAATTCTTTATATTTATGTACTCTACATATTAACGTCTTTGTATTACATGTATGTACGTATGTGTTCGTATTGTTTTGTTTTCTCAAATAAATAAAAGGGATGTTATTTTTATCCACATCGGTTATGCTTTATTAAATCTACACTTACACAACAAAACTTCCTTAGTTTTCATAAAAGCGTCTAATAAATGAGTTATAAATACATTACACCCAAATCGTTCTAAATAACATTAGATTCCATCAAACATTGAAATTACGACATTTTATATAATGATTCATAACTATATCAGAAAACTTTATAAAATAGAATACACATGTAAAGGGTAGTTAAAAGGTTACATTCTTTTGTTTTATGGCTTAGTGTATTTCCAAAGCTATAATAACTACTACTATGTTTTTTTCCGACGAAAGCTCATTTTACTTACTTGTGGTTTTGCTGGGATTCGAACCTGGGTACCGACGCACGCTAGTCCAGTACTCTATCCACTCGGCCAACATATAGCATGCTAGTAGTAGCATTGAAGACCAATCAGTTAATGCGGCAAATTAGCTTCGTGAGAGTTTCGTTAAGACTTCCTGAAATGTCGAATGTGCTTCAATATTGCTTTCCAATAGCAACTATTGTCACTAAATATGTCCTGAATATATTTTCACTGAATATTTATATTGCACACTTTCTTCGAAAATGCATTTTCGCAGTAAAGAATGTACTCCTTGTGTAGTTTATTTAATTTTGTTCGTAAACCCATTTTAACATTCCTAGTTCCTATGTCATAGAGGACGAGGCGAATCTTTTGCGCGAACATGATTTACACAAATCTTGCATGTTCAAGGGGCAGGTGTATGCAATGACGGATCAGGTAAAAAATCTCTCTTTCCTGCTTTAGTTTTTATATTTACACCAACAAAAATTGCTAATATGTGGACTTTATAATTACACACGAACAAACTTTTTTTGCGTAAGCTTTAATACCGCCCCCCCCCCGGCCCATGGAACCGCTTTACCATTAAATTAGGGGAGGACGTCACTTGAACTAGCATGCCGTAGCTAAGTGAAAACCGGAAAGCCAAGGCCGGGAGTCGAACCCTATTCCAAGCGCTCGAATTTTCACTGTGGCCTCTACTGCAAGCGGCGCGGCGGGACCGCTCCCCACAAACAAACCTTTTAAATTCGTACGGTTTATATAAGTTGCATGATTTATTTTATTTACATTTCCTACTCCAAGCTACGAACCGAATCTTCTAGTTTGCATGGCTAGCGTTGTATCGATTATTCAAAATGGCACACCTGATTTATCATAACACTAGGCGGACTAGATTCCGAATTTATTGCTATTATAAAGCCTTCATTCGCAAGCTGCTGTTTTCATGAGAGATCATTGCTTTGATAAAGCTTCAGGTCACAATCTCTATAGTGACTAATCGAATCGACTTCGAACTCAAAGCTTTATCGAAACTAAAGCTCCTCAGTCCTCTATAAAGTTAGTACATTTACCTCCCGAAGGTATTAAAGAAGCTATTAACAAGACTATGTCTTACTTTCGCTCACAAGCTCTGCGGCAACTCTATAGGAGCAATAGCTACGCAAAATCGAAAAATTTTACCTTACCGAAAGAAAATTGTTAGTTGGGAGACTGACAGACTGACAGACTTTAAGGACAGACAAAGCGTTGAGGCTTTGACAATAATTATATCAAGAAACAAGATACTGGAAAATTTTAGTCATCAGGTAATTTTAAGTTTTAAAATTGGAAAAGGAATAAAAGAAAGACATAGGTTGAGAAATTTTTTTATTGTGATCGTAGGAACTGGTAATCAGCTATGAAACCATTAGGATCATTTTGGACGAGGGTTTGGGGAAAAATAAAGGGTGTGCCAAATTCATCCCACACTACTTGGCTCCTGAGCAAAAAGCGCCTAGATTGAACATCTCTCGCAACTTCATTGCAACGACCAACAGTGACCAATATGTTCTGAGTATAAATTGTTACCGGTGACAAGTCGTGCTGCATTCCATGCAAAGCAAGTGATAACGCATAGAATGGCGATCGAAGACGTCTCCCAGACCAAAGAAATTTTACCTACAAAAATAAAAGGTGAAAACCATGATGATCAGTGATCACCTTCTTCGAATGTCAAGACATCATTCATAAAGAATTTGGCTTCCGGCTAGTACTCCAACGGTTTGATGAAGTGCTTACTAAAGTGCAACTGTATTTTGGAAACCTCCGGCAAGTGAAATCTTTTTGACGATAATGTCCCTGTGCGTTATGAGTTGTGAATTTCTGTCAGGGGGGAAAAGTGTTGCATTCTTGGACCATCGCCGGATGTGTCTCCAGCGGACTTTATGCTGTTACCTTACCTCAAATTGACCCTAAAGGGAAAGCGCTTTGACTACGTGAAGGACACTCAACGAAATGTTACCGTCGAACCGAAGCCACTTAATTGCGACAAGTTTAATCTGGCTTCCGGAACTTATATCGTCGATGTCAACGGTGCGTAGAAGCCGAGGGAGATTACTTCGAATGGCGTAAGGAGCACTTTTCCCTATAGATACGACACCTGTGCTGCATATAGTCGATCTTATTGATATAGCTTGAAAAAGGAGAAAGTTTTTACCTGCAGTAACTATGCTATAGCAATATACCAAAAGTCGTAATAATGTTTCAAGTATTCAATTTAAAAATTACATCCTAGCAATAACTGAGTGGAATTTCGAATTAAATATTATGTAATACAAATTAAGCCTATGATAATAATATTTCTAACACCAGGAAGTGTTTTCAAAAGATTGTTTCGTTTTCTCAATTACCACTTCTACCAACTTCATCCTCAGTTCCCGTTTAGCCACAAAAAATCATGAATTAATTAACTTTTTGTTAAGATCCTTTGACAAAAACCTATTGTAGTGCACGCTTTAGACAAAGCCCCTTTTATTCCCTTATAAAATTTTCACAGACTCCAAGACAGTTATTGGCAATTAGATCGTTCCACATTTTGCAGGATGTCACTTAACATGAAAATTAGCATTAAGCTAATGCGGTCCGCCTCGGAGCCGATTAAGAATTTACAAGACGCTGGCCCACGCCTAATTCGCCTCATTAAAAAAACTAGCTGAAACCCGCGGCATATGCCGCATTTAAAATGTAGCACGAATTTTATAACTTTGGTTCCACTAAAGAAAGTTTTAAAAGCACGCTAGAGATTGGCAGTAAGAAAAAGTTCAAAAAAATATATTTTCAAATGGAAAGTCTCTAGAAAGGAAACGCTCGCCTCTGGAAGACGTCCTAATTAATACGACGTTGTTGGTACGCAGTCAAAAAAAATCCGGAAAGAATTAATGCTCTTATGAGATTATACAGCGTGTCCAACAAATGGCGGATTAACTCTACGGTGCGTTACTGAGGGATGCCTAATGAACCCAACCCTGGAGAAATATGAAAAAAAATCCCGGGGCCGTATTTTTCGAAATATTTCGAAATTAATAAAAATAAATCTGGCAACATTGATACTGCAACAATTTCTGAATCAAAAATGTATCCATAGTAAGTTGTTAATATGTTGGTGACACTGTAAGTCTATGTCAAATTCGAGGTTAGTAGGTTAGGTTTTGCGTCAGTATGTGTCAAAACTGACACAAAACCTAACCTACTAACCTCGAATTTGACATAGACTTACAGTGCCACCAAGATATTATTCATATAGGCCATTCAGTAAACACCACGGCCTCCTGGATTAGTACGTGACTGACGTCTCTACGCGGCCCGCTGCATTTTTAGTTCAAGGCGTTTTTTCTGGTTTGTAGAGGCGCTACAGTACGTTGCGCTTGTGCCTTTGGTTGCATACGTCCACGGCCTCCTGGATTAATATTAATCTAGAAAGTCTGGCTTACGTTACAGATAATTTATCAAAAACCCAACAGATAGCGCCAAAGTACGTTGGCCTCAGAATCACAAAAATTATGCAAATGTGGCGGGCCGCGTAGAAACGTCAATCTCGCACTAATCCAGGAGGCCGTGGTAAACACAAAAACATATAAATTTTTCTGAAGTTGGCATATACATAAAATTTGTCTGCTAGGGATTCTGTATTTTGTTTTGCAAAGGTTTCCATACCTGCATAAAGGTGACTTTGAATTTAAAAATGACAATTAATAAATATCATTAATTCAGTGTCAAAGTACATACTATTCTGGAAATTCTTGCCTGAACTTTTATAAAATGTAATAAAAATACTTATTAATAAATGCTACATCAATAGTATCCAACACAGTATTTGTTTAACATCCTTAAAAGTAGTTGTGACAGATGCTAATTAAATGTCACACTCTTAACCTATTTGTTTTAGTAACTTTTTGTAAGTACATTCCTACACAAAAGATGCATTTTGGAAGTACACTCATGAAATTTTAGAAATCAAAGGCCACTTTGTGTTTTTATGTTTAGTGAACAGACTATACAACAAATATTTCAATGCCAAGCTTGATTTCGAATATTTATTGTACAAAGCCTGTTTGCCATATTTAGTTATTGACAAACTCAACACGAAATCAGTTTTCTAAAATACTTAAATATTGAAAACAATTTAGTTAAAATCTCAAGAGTATTAAAAAAAACAGTTATTTTAATAAGTCCCAGATATATTTGACACTATAATTATCCACTTTTATTGCGATATATTGGTAAATGTTATAATCTTTACAACTCAATTTATACTTCCTATAATGTTATATTTGCCTAAACAGATATCAAAAAATTCAAATATTGTTACACTACTTTATTTTCAATATAAGATTGATAGTAAATCCAGTGATTGAGTCACCGCCCTGGGCTGAAGTGGTTTAGAATTTTGTCTTGCCATCTTGCTTTCGGTCGTACTCGTGGTCTCTATTGAATAAAGATAGTAATTAATAACAAGTACAACAAATTGCTACAAATTTTAACATAAGTTATTACTTCTAAAGAAAAAATGGTCATTGTATTTACAGTAGTTTCTGATGATATTGTTTGTATTGGTAGAATAACAATTCAAAGGCTGCTAAATATTGCAGCATAATAATTCTGATTTACAGTAATGCTTAGTTACGAAAATACCTATTTCTTGTTGTTCTGATACCGGTCAGGAAAAAACTGTATATACACAGCATGAGAGAACGCCATTTTTTCTTCTGTGTATTTGTAGTCCTCGGGCTTCACCCTTTGGTTTCAAACTCAGACTTTAGGAAAACTTGTGCCCTTCTCTTCCTTGTTGGAACGTACTATCCATTAATGTTGCCATTGGTGACGGTAAAAAAGTAAAATTTTTAATACGTTTTATAACTAATCAAAATCTGATGGATTATACCTAAGAATTCCACATTCTTAGGTATAATCCACAATACCACATCTCGCCTGAAAATTACATCACATCTTCATAAAATATATCAAATTAAAACAATTAGAATACACTATTTAAGATTTTTCTAATTTGTATTGGAGACAGTTTTTAAATAAGTTTTGTACAGTTACAGAAGACGGTTCTATAGGGTGATGGTTGGCATCTTTGGCTACAGAACTAAAATCATGAGTTCAGATCGATGTTTCTATAATAAAGAAATGAACACTCTCTGAAATGGAAGATTCTAAATATTTAGTTTTGTGTTGAAATTCAATCCAGTCTATACTTACAGCATCTACTCTTTCTCGACAGCTTATACCTTTTATATTTATAAGTATGTATATAATCGAGTAGAATCATCAGCATGACTGATGCTTTGCAAATTAATGAAAAGCAGTCATTATTGTTCGATATTACTGTAAATCGTGTATACACGGACTTATCTAAAAATAAAATCGAAATTGTTTTAGAGGATGCATATTTAAACTCAATCCAATCTATTACATTGTGAAAAGATGGAAGAGTAATGTAAAAAAATCAAAATTGTTTTAGAAGATGCATATTTAAACTCAATCCAATCTATTACATTGTGAAAAGATGGAAGAGTAATGTAAAAAAATCAAAATTGTTTTAGAGGATGCATATTTAAACTCAATCCAATCTATTACATTGTGAAAAGATGGAAGAGTAATGTAAAAAAATCGAAATTGTTTTAGAGGATGCATATTTAAACTCAATCAAATCTATTACATTGTGAAAAGAGTAATGTAAAAAATCAAAATTGTTTTAGAGGATGCATATTTAAACTCAATCAAATCTATTACATTGTGAAAAGATGGAAGAGGAATGTAAAAAAATCGAAATTGTTTTAGAGGATGCATATTTAAACTCAATCCAATCTATTACATTATAAAAAGATGGAAAAGTTATGTAAAAAAATCAAAATTGTTTTAAAGGATGCATATTTAAACTCAATCCAATCTATTACATTGTGAAAAGATGGAAGAGTAATGTAAAAAAATCAAAATTGTTTTATAGGATGCATATTTAAACTCAATCCAATCTATTACATTGTGAAAAGATGGAAGAGTAATGTAAAAAAATCAAAATTGTTTTAAAAGATGCATATTTAAACTCAATCCAATCTATTACATTGTGAAAAGATGCAAGAGTAATGTAAAAACATCAAAATTGTTTTAGAGAATGCATATTTAAACTCAATCCAATCTATTACATTGTGAAAAGATGGAAAAGTAATGTAAAAAAATCAAAATTGTTTTAGAGGATGCATATTTAAACTCAATCCAATCTATTACATTATAAAAAGATGGAAGAGTTATGTAAAAAAATCGAAATTGTTTTAGAGGCATATTTAAACTCAATCCAATATTAGATTATAAAAAGATGGAAGAGTTATGTAAAAAAATCAAAATTGTTTTAGAGGATGCATATTTAAACTCAATCCAATCTATTACATTGTGAAAATATGGAAGAGTAATGTAAAAAAAACAAATTTGTTTTAGAGGATGCATATTTAAACTCAATCCAATCTATTAAATTGTGAAAAGATGGAAGAGTAATGTAAAAAAATCGAAATTGTTTTAGAGGATGCATATTTAAACTCAATCCAATCTATTACATCGTGAATAGATGGAATGTTATGTGAAAAAACCAAAGTTGTTTTGAGAATGCTTGGCCAGTTCTGTTTGAACTCAGGATTCTAGTTCTGTAAGTAGCCAGAGATGCTAATCATCACGACATAGAGTCTTCCTTTAAAACTATACAAATCTTATATAAAAACTGTCTTCAATACAAATTATAAAAATATGAAATAGTGTATTTCAGTCTTCTTCTACCACTTAATATAGGACAGTGGCCTGTTTTAACCACAAAGTGGTTCTATGAGCCCTCTTTGCCCTTAGGCCGGGTAGGTGGCTAGCCTTGCCCGTCGAAAGTGAAGAAGAGTTCCCTTATTAGGGGTTAACGACTACCACAGATGTTAGCATGGTAGCCAGAGAGCGTACGATTTTTAAAATCTGTCTATAGTTTGCGCCGGTAATAGAACCCGGGCCGCCCACCTGAAGGCGAGCATTTGCTCGCTGAGCCATCCGCTCATGATTAATTTCTTCTTCCTCTTATTATAGGCCAATGGCCTATTTTAACCACAAAGTGGTTCTATGAGCCCTCTTTGCCCTTAGGCCGGGTAGGTGGCTAGCCTTGCCCGTCGAAAATGAGGAAGAGTTCCCTTGTTTTAGGGGTTAACGACTACCACAGGTGTTAGCGTGGTAGCCGGGGAGCGTACGATTTTTAAAATCCGTCTATAGTATCTGCCGGGATCGAACCCAGGCCGGCCCCCTAAGAGGCGAGCATTTGCTCGCTGGGCCATCCGCTCATAATTAATTTCTTCTTCCTCTTATTATAGGCCAGTGGCCTGTTTTAACCACATAGTGGTTCTATGAGCCCTCTTTGCCCTTAGGCCGGGTAGGTGGCTAGCCTTGCCCGTCGAAAATGAGGAAGAGTTCCCTTGTTTTAGGGGTTAACGACTACCACAGGTGTTAGCGTGGTAGCCGTTCAGTCGTTCTAATTAATATATTTTATGACAATATGATGTAATTTTGAGGCAAAATGGTGCTCCCACCTGAAATTTTTAGGTGAAAGCACTATGATTTTGACCAGTTATGAAAAGTATCAAAAAGTCACTTTTTTTAATGTCACCAAAGGCAATGTGAAAAAATAATACATTATAAGGAAGAGAAGAGCATAATTTTTCCCAAAATTAAGTTTGCAGCTCAAGGGCGAAGCCGAGCACTACAAATACACAGAGGAAAAAATGGTGTTCTGCCCTGCCGTGTGAATACAATTTTTTCAAGGGCCAGGATCAGAACCGTAAAAAACATATTTTTGTAACTAAAACATTACTGTAAATCAAAATTATGCTGTAATATTTAGCAGTCTTTGAACTGTGTCATTTTACGAATACCATGACAACAGACATTTTAATTTTGTTTCATATTGTCCTTTGATAGTCCAGTTACATTAGGATACGGCTGCCAAAAAATCCAAGTAAGCTGAATTTTTTCATACACCCTTATTTTGACATTACAAATAATGTCTCAGAAGTCCCCATCGATATCGCGCTTACGTTTTGAGTTATTCAAGGTCAAAGTTCACAAAAATAAGTTTTTCGCAAATATCTCGTTTTCTATGGGTCGTATGACTTTTCTAGTTATTACAAAAAATGAAGGCTAGGAAATTCTCTACAAAAAAAATTATACAGGTTTTTTGAGTACAACTGACCATTCAGTAAATAACACACTGTTAAGTTTTGCAGACGGGTTTTACTTCTTTTTACGATAACGGAAGTATTGGATTCACCCCAAAAATTCTAAATTGAGTTTTCAACAGATCCTCACGTTTTAGAGTCCCCTGAACCCAAAAAACGTGTTTTTGTTCATTGGTCTGTCTGGCTGTGTGTGTGTGTCTGTCTGTGAACAGAATATCTCAACAACAAAAAGAGGTATGGTATTGAAACTTCATATATAAGTTTTGTGTACTATCTAAATGTGACAGCAAGCTTTTGAAGAAAATCGTATAACCGGAAGTATGATGTTTACTCTTGTGTTTCAAAAACGGCTCGAACGATTTTTTTAAAACTTTACATTTTTATTACATTTTTAATGTGTATTGATTGAGATGAGTGATTTTCAAGTAGAATTTTAGAGGTATTCAACTGAAAAATCACTAATCTCACATCAATACACATTAAAAATGTAATAAAAATATAGTTTGAAAAAAATAGAACCGTTTTTGAAACAAGAGTAAACATCATACTTCCAGTTATGCGATTTTCTTCAAAAGGCTTACTGTCCCATTTAGATAGTAGGTACACAAAACTTATATATGAAGTTTCAACGCCGTACCTCTTTCCGTTTTTGAGTTATTCTGTTCACAGGCAGACAGACCGATGGATGGACGGACACACAGACCAATGAGCAAAAACACGTTTTTTGGGTTCAGGGGACTCTAAAACGTGAGGATCTGTTGAAAACTCAATTTAGAATTTTTGGGGTGAATCCAATACTTCCTTTATTGTAAAAGGAAGTAAAACCCGTCTGCAAAACTTAACACTGTGTTATTTACTGAACGGTTAATTGCACTCAAAAAACCTGTATAATCTTTTTTGTAGAGAATTTCTTAGCCTTCATTTTTTGTAATAACTAAAAAAGTCATACGACCCATAGAAAGCGAGATATTTGCAAAAAACTTATTTCTGCGACTTTTGACCTTGAATAACTCAAAACGCAAGCGCGATATCGATGGGGACTTTTGAGACATTGTTTGTAATGTCAAAATAAAGGTGTATGCAAAATTTCAGCTCACTTGGATTTTTTCGCCAAATGCTGCGGTTTTCCGTCTAATGTAACTGGACTATGAGAGAAAATGTGTTCTTTCTCTGACAATTTTTGTAACCTAAAATATGATTCTCCTCACGGTTGGGAATGAGAGTGTTACACGAGTAATGTCATCAGAAAATATTATAAATACTACGACTACAGCAATAGTAACATAAAATGAATAACTTCCCTTGGTGATTCCATGTTACTCAGGCTTTTGCAACATTTGTTCACCCTGGACCCAAGTGCTTTTGGATTTTCTCTTGCCAACTTGTTTTTGGTCGTCCTCTTCCTCTCTTGTGCAGATTTGAGTTTGGTTGATATGCATATCCTCGCACTACTAAAACAATAATAATTAAATAATTTTGCATATATGCTGGGAAAATGGCGTATCAACTCTCCTTTGTCTGTTTAAAATTATTTCTGGTCCTATACATTCCTTGAAAAATGTAATTAATTTTGGTAACATAGTCCCCTCCCGTATCTCTTTATTTCATTTAATCTCTTCCACAAATAAGTTGTTATCGCCGGAATTTGTGATCGCCAACTGTTCTTGTATCTTAAAACAAAAGCAATTAAAACTTGTAAAGAAACTGTGACAGTAAGTACCTGAAAAAACTAATTGTGATTCTGCATCAAATGTATTTTTCCCTCTTTATTGTTATTAGTAAATTGGGAGTACGTGTTTCTGTGAAAGAAAACATTAGAAGGTTTCATCTTCATCATTGAACGAGTAACATACGTGTCAGCAAAGGTATTTTCTCAATGATGCTGTTAAAAAGAATTTCCACGTCCTTTCTTGTAAATCGTGTCTGTGTACCCCTTCTCGAAACAGTTGCTCTATTGTTCTTTCTCCTTCTACGTCCTGGATTACATTTATCCCTTTTCGGAGTTACCATCTTGTTTTAAAGAATTTCTTTGTAAACAATATTTTTTGTATGCCGTTCACCACCTTTTATTGCTACTTTCAATCCGTTCATAGTTTTTACTCGAGAAAAAGCAACATATAATTGCCCATGTGAAAATACAGGAGTATTTAGATACAAACCAACTTTAGTGAACGTTTGCCCCTGACTTTTATTTATTGTCATTGCAAAAGAAAGTCTAATAGGAAATTGTTTACGCTTCAATACAAATGGCAAATTGGTATCAGATGGGCATAAAGTGATACGTGGAATCAGTACATACTTTCCTTTGTTTGCCCCACATGCAACTGAGCATCCAAGAATATACCTGCCCATATGTTGTACAATTAACCTAGTCCCATTGCATAATCCCATTCTTTATATCTAAATTTCTCAACAGCATAACAATTGCACCAATTTTTAACCGCAGTTCGTGAGGGGGGCATACCCGATGGTGTCAATGAGTGTAAAAACTCTGTGGGAAACTGGATCACTTCTGATTCTTCACACTCAGCTTCATCAATGCTCATGTAAATTTGTTCTTCTCCCGTAAGTAATTTGAGTACTTTGTTGTTAATGTCGAGCGAGTCAATGTTTTTCGGCGTCAAAATCACTTTGTCACAAAGACTATCTGCATTGTCTGGAAGAATCTCTTTACCATATACGTCCTCAATTAAATTGCCAGTACTAATACACTGCTGCGGTATTAGAATTTTTTCATCTTTAATCAGTTTGTGTTTTACCATCACCTATAATAATAAATTTGTAAACGTAAACAGATTTACTTTTGGCGCCTAACATAAAATACATAATTGTTTTTAATTTAAAAATAATTTCAAATTTAAAAAAGCCTAGGTATTTATTTTCCTTTGTTTAATAATTATTCATGCCACCTGTAGTAAAATAACAACTTACCTATATCTAAAAGTAATGTTGACCACATGTCTTCTCCTGCTGCCCTCATATTTGTTATTAGCTTTATGACTTTAAAATGTGCCCATAATGACGATTTCTTTAAACATGCATCAATACAATCTGACCTTGTTCCACGATAGACAACAGGAAGTACTTGGCGAAAGTCGCCACCCAAAATCATCAATTTTCCTCCAAAAACTTCATTATTACCCATAATGTCCTTGAGCAAAATGTTTACAGCTTCTAACGCATATTTTGGTGCCATCGGAGCTTCATCCCAAATAATAACTGTACTACTTTGTAATATGCTTGCTGCGGGAGTGTTCATTTTCATTGTAGAAAGAAATGACGTTTTGTTAATTGGTACAGGAAGTTTAAATCGATTGTGAACTGTACGTCCATCAAAAAGTAATGTAGCGGCAATACCAGACCAGGCTACATTTAAAACAGCTACACCTCTACCTTTACATATGTGATTTACCTATAGTTGTATATAAATACGTTTTGCCTGATCCCCCTGGTCCATCGATAAAAATACATTTTGCTGATCGTGATGATTGTTCTAAGAGATGGACTATTTCATCACAGGCAGCTTTTTGACTGGGATTCAGGGTTCTGTACATACTTTCCCCTTCAGCTTGGTGGTTTTGAGAATTGTCAACGACGGCAATGTGTGGCTGAATTTGTGGAAGTGGTATAAAATCCGAAAGTTTTCGACCACAAACTTTCATTGAATCATCGATGGCATAGTAAGCGGTAGCCTCTGATTCTTCTATAGACAAACTTCTGCGGAAATCTTCAGATAATGCAGCTTTAAATTCTTGCCACAATTGTAAAGCATTTGATACGTTGCAAAATAAAAGTAATGTTGCAAATACATTCCTCAGTTGTGATGGAAGCTGAAAATTTACAACTTCAGCTAAACATCGTGCATATTCTCGATCATCAAGTAATAAACCGGCTTCTTTGGCAGCTTCAAGGAATGTATCGTGAACTTGGCCATTAATGGTTTTCAAATCATCAAATGATGTAGCTCCTTTTACGTGTAGTAACAATAATCGCATATGGTATCTTTCAACATCCTGGGGCCCAACAGTATACATTCTACCGATTTCCTTAGCAAATCGTTTGCGTCTATTCCAGGTGGTGGTAGCTTTATTGAAAACAAAATGTTCTGGAATTTCCCGGTAATACAAAGTACGCGAATCAATCATATTATCTTCAGGTTGGTAACCATTTTGGAATATTTCTTCACATAATTTATTTAACTTAAACCATGCTGTCAGAGTGGAATTTTTTGAATGCGCTCGATCTACTGCATCTTGAACATTACCCTCAACAAAGCATATATTTTGATGATTAGGAAGGTGTACAGCAAGACGATAAATGGTGTGCGAGCGATTTTGCATATCGAATCCAAAAATTCTCCACGATGCCTCTGGAGCGCTTACATAGCGTGCGTCTAAATGTGCAGTTATTTCATCATAATGAATTTCACTGCTTGTTCCCCCACCTTCTTCGCTTGTTTGCTTTAATTTTAAAGCAGCACGATCATGCCCCTTATAAACATATTTATACAGATATTTTACACTTTTTACACTGGAGCAGACTTCAACGTTTATGTGAGCATTATATTTTAAGGATAGATACCGATTATAAGGAACAATCCATCTGTTATCAATTATGTGGTCTTTTATCTAAAAACAAATGAAACTAATGTCACAACATAAAGCATAAATTTTACTATAATGCTACAGACATTTTGTGTCAAAAGAATTTCAATTCCCCATACAAAAAGTTAATATTCTCTGTGATTATGGATTGACCGCTACCTACTGATTATTATACCAGCTATATTGGCATTATGTTGCAATTATTGGTAACAGCAGAATTTGACAATATATGATGCCGATATAAATCATAATTATGATATTATCATAATTTAAACATTTTGTGGTTATCGTAAGTCCTGTTTCTTTTGTATATACATGGTGTTCAAAGTTAATTGTGCACTATTGCTAAGTTTAATAACATTTATTAAATCCAACCCCACTTAAAGCATCAATGGATCAACATCGGATTGCTAAGTTTGTTATTATTGGAGCTACAATTTCGATTACAGTAGTAAATTTGTAAGACATATAATAACCACAAAATGTTTACATTGTGATGTGAGCACTCCATGTTTGACACACAAATTAATGAAAGCAATGCAATATAATTATCTGTAGCCTAATAAGCCTAAAAAAATTCCTACAAACCTAATGAAATTGAATGTAAGAGGTAGTAAATACTATTCACATAAATATTAATATACCTGCAAAGTATTTCCATTGGCACGTCTCTTATACTGAGGATAACCATCCACTTCAATTTTGGTTTCTTCACAAACACTTTTTGGATATCCCTTTGTGCATACACCATCTTGCATACATGGAGAAGCAGGATTTAAAGTACCACAAGGGCCATGGACCATGCACTTCTTGACTATCTCAAACAGTCGCTTATCTTCAAATGGGTTTGGAATCTCAGCTGTTACAATTCTATCTACGTCTTCTGCAGTTCGTAACTTGTCGTCTACTAAAATGTAATTTTTGTAATTATTCAAAGTTTTGAAGATTATCTTTATAAATACCTGCAAGAATTAAAAGCATGTGACAATGTGGTAATCCCCTCTTTTGAAATTCTGTTACACAAACATAAGCAAGTACACGTCCAAGAAGATGATTGTGTAGTATTTTTTGTTTGAGCCGGTCAAGTTTCAATTTAAATACGCGTGCAACTATATCGGGTCTATCAGATGCAGTTTCATTTGGTGCTAATTGTGTTTGTATTTCGGACCACATTGGATTGCATGTGAAAGTTAAAAAAATGTCGGGTTTACCATACTTTGCTACTATTGCCATAGCATCTTGGTAACCTTGATGCATTGCACGAGGGCCACCAGCATAGGAAGATGGTAGTATTACACGTCGACCAACTTTAGCATTTTGATTTGCTGCCGCATTGCCAATGTAGTCCATCAACGTTTGATAGGTGTCTGCACGTAACTCCTTTTGATGAGTTCTTTCATAATTCAACCGATTCTGTTCCAGTTTCACATATGAATCAACAACATATTGTTGAAACAGTTTTCCTGAATGGTGAATTGCCGAAAACCTTTCCCGAACTGCTAATCGATATGAGTAATACTCTTTTTGCGTAACTCGAGTCCTTTTTCTAAGAGATCCCTGCTTGCAGAGGTCTAAATGCCATCCGAAATCACCTCCAGGAAATAATAGAGGGTACGTCAATGGATCACAACTTTTATCCAAGTAAGAAACTTGTCGAAGACCACCCCCCCTTGCAAAAACTGTAAAACTGCGTGTCAACGGTACCTCACCATCTTCACCTACGAATACAGCAGCAATTTCATTAGCAGCAGTTGGTGCATTATATCGCCTTTGGTCCATTGTTTTTGATACATCAAAAAACATTCTGACTGATGGAGTTGATCTATTTTCTAGGAGAGCTAGTCTTTCTTCTTCCTCGATTACTTCTTTCATCATACGCAATGAAGCAACGTATGGATTTATATTAGATAAAATATCACCTAACTGACACATTATTGATGCAATGCAACCAGAATTTGTTGAATTACTTAACCTTTCAGTAGTCGCCATTTCAGAATCTAATATATATATTTGCCCGTATGCAGGTTTATTACCGACATCAGGGTACAACGGACCAACTCTGTGGTATATTTGACCATGTATTTTAAAACAGTATGGACCATTTCCACGAGGAGCAACTATATTTGCACCCATTGATGCCATAGCCAAACTGCTGTTGTAATTCCTAATGTACTTGCGAAAATTGTTTGAGCGAGAATCAGTTCCATTCAAAAGATGTTCCAGTTGTTTGGGATATAACTGCAGGTCTGGGAGCTTCACATTGCCAAAATTACAGCAGTCGTTGAATTCTTCCCTGCGACGACCCCTTACCTCTGCTGCAAAATGTAAGGCCCCGCAATGCTTGCACTGTACGTCCATGAAACCAAGTGTATCTTCTGCCAGATCCTGCAATAGCTCACAATCTTCAAAATGACGCTATAATAAAAGAAACAAATTGTTGCATTAAGTAATTATTGTTGGTGTAGTTAATCGTTGATCAACATACCTGAAAATCAGTCGGCTGTGAAGGGTTAACATCCATGAAAGCAAGTGTATCTTCTGGCAGATCCTGCAATAGCTCACGGTTTTGTGTATTTCTTACGTAATCTTCAAAATGTCGCTATAATAGAAGAAACAAAACAAAAAATAAATAACAACTGTTCATGTAATTCATCGTTAATCAGCCGGCTGTGAAGGGTTTACTTCTTCAGAATCATTGAATGTCAGAACCTGAGAAGTACAACGCAAATAATTTACAATTAACTCGTCAAAACAAATGTGGTGTGATACACTGACACAACTTCCGTTTACAGTAATCTTATAATTAGCCAAACATGTTTGTTAGCTATTTTCTGAGGTTAGGTTAAAGAATTTATCTGAAGGTATTTAGGGCCGGTATTACAATCATAGTTTAAACCACACAGTAGAGTTTAAACTGTAGATTAGCTACCAATAGCGTATTACAATCTTAAGTAAATTTAAACCAAGCTAGGGTATCGTTTAAACCATTAATACTAAAGTTTAATGCTTATGTGTGCAGTAAAACAGCGATGTCGTAACCTCACATCATCATTAAAAGTGTTTATTTTTGTGGAAATTTATATTTATTTGATATGGATAATATATTTTAGATATTTGATGATCTCTTAGAGTCCTCTCAACATAAGATAGGGACAGGCACGTCACAGTTCGGCTGCGCGGATTTTTGTTACGTCACGCGCCTCAAGAATTGGCAGTGGCGTACACGGATACAAGTGAACTCATCGCGTATCCTATCAACTACTAAACCCCCTGGTAACAGGACGCGTATTTAAAAACGTGCCGTTGCTAAGTAACCATTGCCCATCGGGATAATCGCCAAACCACTGCGCACCCTGGCAATGATGACGTGCCTGTCCCTATCTTAGGTTGGGCGGACTCTAACTGATGATGAAGATGTAATAAGTTTTTCATTTTACTTCTCTGAAAACACCTTGTTTTCATCTGTTTTTGCAATGACGTAAATGTGGCTTTTTCAGAACTTTTCCCGATGTCCGCTTTTTTTCCGTGCCCTAAATTAATAAGAAATAAATCGTTGCTATTGAAATGTTAATCATGTTTGGTACTGTTTTTACGATGTATTATTATTACTTTGAAAATACCTTTCCTACGTTGTTTTTAGATAAGTATAATAAAAAATATCGTTCATTATAATCATTATACACCCAGAAATGGATTTTTCCAGACTCGTAATGAAATATACTACGTATTATTGAAATGTCTCGTAGACCAAAAGTATTTCGTGTAATAGAATTCATTTGGAAATGTGGGATGATATGGAATTTATAGACAGATTTAGGCTATCGAAAGCCACAATTTTATTAGTAATAGATACTATCCTATAGGTAGACCAACCTAACTGTGAGGGTTTGTGTCGTTACGATTTTCTTACCGAATCTGCATTCGAGCATTAATTCATATCCGGAAATTATTTTTTACTTTTCGTGCATTTCAACAACGTCCAAATTAATATGAAAAAATTTCCAGAAAGAATTAATGCTCTTATGAGATTATATGTGATTATACCATTCATAATGCACAAAATCCCTATTCAGGCCACGTATTAATAAGTGAAAACACTGTGGTGTTATCGTTTTGGTGTTTTCAATTTTGAGCTGTCAGCTGTCAATGTCATGCCATTTCCAACAAATTTTTTAGGATACGCATTAATTGTATATTGTATGTTAAGAGCTGAAAGTGCATTCTTGCCGCTTGCGCATGAATATTGCTGGTTGAGACGAAGTCGAAAGCAGCAATCATGCAAAAGCGGCAAGCGCACTTTTAGCTCGGAACATACATACTATTTTTTCGATGACTGAGCATATTATTAAAGGAAAATGTCAGATTTCATTTTATAGCAAAAATTAAATGACAATCAAGTTAACATTACTCGCGCAGTCTATGACATGTGACGCGATTATTTCAACAAATGATGGGCATTTTCAAGGAAACATTCGAACGTGGCTACCTATTTTGTTCACACGGAAACCCAAAACGCTCGGCGAGCAGCAAAGTGATGAAAACGCACGCTCAGCGGCAAATGTCAACTTTCTGTTGTCAAATGACAGTGAGAAAAATCTAATTTCGATGTCAGTCGTCGAAAAATACATTTTTAGTGTAATTCCCTTATTGATATTCATGGTATAATTTAATCAAATACTCACTCGACGACTTTAAGAATTATCAAATACTTTTGCTTACAAACTCAACGGATTGCTTTGTAGAAACACCACTCGCCCTTCGGCTCGTGATGTTTCTAAGCAACCCGTTTCGTGAGAAAGCAGAAGTATTTTTGATAATTCAGTCGCCTCGTGGTATTATTACTGACAATAAATTAATAAAATAAAATCTCATATACTTCCGCATATAGAATTTGACAGCAAAATAAACGCGAAATTAGTTATTTGGCAATTAGTGCTACCAACTTTGCAAATGTTTTACAATTAACTCGTCAAAAAAAATCTGGTGTGATACACTGACACAACTTCCGTTTACAGAGATCTTATAATTAGCCAAACATGTTTGTTAGCTATTTTCTGAGGCTAGGTTTAGAGTATCACATTAATCACGAATGTCGCTGCACGAAACTTTGTATTGCAAGACGTACTAACAAAAACTTTTGCTTTTAATTACTATGTTTCTGAATTAAATTCCCCATAAATCAAAGCTACATTTAGTTAATTTTTGCCTGTTTTACGAAAACCAAAATGGAGACACACTGTTTTACAATCATAACGAATTTTTAAAATTATTTTACTAAATAACTGTAGATGTGCATAGTAATTAATTAATTTTATTATCTACACTTTTTCACTGAATTTCGTCAACATGGTGCCTGATAAATAGTCCTCGTTCTTAAACTCCTAGAATTTTCCTTTTGATCTTTAATTAAAACACCAGATAATCATTTCTTTTTAGCAGTCGCCTCTTTGTGTTTTCTTAATCAACGATTTTAATACATAAGTAAGGAGGAAAATGATATTTTCACCGTAAAAACTGTCTTTTTATAAATATGCAAGATTTTAACGTGTTGTTTTTTTAACCTGTTTATATATGTAGACTGAAGAAGGCACTAAGTGCTGAAATATATTTCTACCTCACAATTTTGACCAGTTCTTTCACCGCAGGAAGGCGTTTCAACTGTAAATAGCTGCTAATTCGTCCTTAACATGTTTTAACATTAACCTCAGCCAGCTGCTATGTATTAATTATTAATCAGGAAGTTAAACAATGCTAATAAAATGCAGGTTATGTTTTCATTTCGCGTCATGCTCTGCAGTTTAGTTTGATTACGATACTTCTGCACATTTTTACACGCATATTTACCAGAAAATGTAGAACAACTTCTAAATAATGTACAGTCGTATGCAAATAAATCTGGGACAATGGTTTTTTCATATGTAGGTTGAATTGAGAATAGAAGAATATCTCCATGGATTTTCTGCTACCAGAAAGACCTACATTTTCATTTACGTGTCAAAATTTAAAGTAACTCTTTCTGATAGCAGGAAATCCATGGAGATATGCTTCAAATCTTAACTCAATTTACATATAAAAAAAACCATTGTCCCAGATTTATTTGCACACGACTCTACATGAAAAGTCAGCGCAAAATGTAGCAGTCAATTTTCTGTATGAAACAATGCTTAATATTTTTTTTATAAAATGCGTAAAATGTAGCGTCGTGTCATAGAGGCTTTACATACAAATGTTTACAAACCTCGGCAGTAGATGTTGATGGCAGGGGTTCGAAACGTGCAAAAACATTTGCAGGATTAGAAGATCTAAGAATAGTAGGTGTTGTATTCGTTTCAAATAACGCACCTGTAAAATATTATGTGATTAACAAACAACAATATTTTATGACTATTCGTTATTACCTGAAGAACAACTCACATGTTTAGAAACCTCGGCCGTAGATGTTGATGGTAGGGGTTCGAACCCTGCAGAAACATTTGCAGGATTAGACGATCTAAGAAAAGAAGGTGTTGCATTCGTATCAAATAACGCACCTGTAAAATATGATGTGATTAACAATCGACATAAAGCACCTAAAATTATTTTGTATTAAACGATAAATCGATGGTCAATTTGCTAATTGTTTATTATGGTAAACGATATATAACAGTATTGAATATGTACAAACCTGAATTTAAATCACCAAACAATGTTGGAATTGCTGTTTTCTTCAGGCGATTTTTAAGCAGACTGGAGAACATTGATTCTTCAAAATGTGCGCTACACAGTCTATAATCGTACCAATTTATACAGGAAGTTTCTTTGGATTCTTCCAACCCGCAGTTTTTAATCCAGATTAAACATCTTAAAAAATAGCCTTTTTTAGTGTTTCCGGGATTTATATACGTGCATACATAAATAAATATACAAAGGTACTATATAATAACGCTCCAATATAACAACTTACCTTCGCCAGTCTTTTGGGAACCGAAAATAGCAAACTTCTGCATTTACGATTGCACTTTTATTGCACAAAGGCGATGCACACGTCTTGTACCCACCGTAACAATATTCTGCCATCACAAACGTAAACGACAAACGACGAGGGAAGTTTTGCGTAAAGCCTTTTACAGTTTAATAACGCAAACAAATTGCACGTAAACGAGAAAGCAGCTAATGGCGTCAACAACAATGATGATGTCACAGCCTCCTTGTGCGTGTAGTAACAGTGTTGTCAGACGTTCTCAAAATATTGTACAATAATTAACGGAAAACAACATAACACTAAACACTATGTTTGTAGTATTAATGTTTATTTATAATACACTTCTGCGAAAAAATTTTCTCTTGCTTTACTTGCAGTTTCCAGTTTCTTAGTATTAAATGAGGATACTGTATTATTAAGTGAGGATACTGTACGAAATAAATAAGACGTATTTTGTCTGCCAATTCCGCTTTGCCTGGCTGATCTGCTAATTTATTTTTGACAGTTTCGTCTAATCTAATAAATGAGGATGAAAATGTACCAGAAATATTTTAAAAAATATACTTTTGCAGTAACGGTTTCAGAATGTACCAGATTCGTAGAATTGTACCAGGTCTGGCAACGCTGCTAATATCAAGACAACGCCCACAATTACCTCCAACCTCGAATTGTGGTCACGTGATGCACGACGCCTTTTCTTCCTAGAGGTAGTAAAGTCCACTTGCAAAAAGTTTATAACCATATTTTTGTACAAAGCTCCGAATTTAGGTTATTTGCAGATTTAATATTTATGTGTACATAGTACAAACATTCCTGTGTAATGTAAAAAATGTGTGTAGGCCCTAACAAGAGCATTAATTGTTCTCTCCTTCCATATTACTGGCTCTTAGAAAATATCAAGACCACGCCCCCAATACCTATGCTCATAGACCAGGAGTTGATTTATTTGACCTTGGGACGTGTTCTGCTTTATTATAGAGTTATGATGATTAAGGGTCCAATTTTGCACATTGAGGCGCCAGAGCGAGCAGGCCCGAATCGATCATCATCACGCATTCGCTCGCCGACAACTTTGTAAGAAGAGCAACAGATTGGCACTTTATAGGATTTGTGCCTCCTGCGATGAAATCATAATCCCAGGCCCTGTCTCAAACGCTGGATGTTACGCAAGAGGAGCCTTTCGGAATTAGAGTGCTCAGCTAAAGATGTTTTAACCGGAGCCACATGGTGGGAACCCTGCGGGCAACAACTACTAAAAGTGTTTTGAATTAATGAGAAAAATGGCTGTTTCAATTTAAGCTGGCACATAAACTGCATCTACAGGAAGTACACGGTCACGGAGAATTTACAGCAATAGAAATTATGAGCTATATTTAAGTGCCGGGGAGTCGGAGTTTGCAACTCCGCATTGTGGTGGAAATAGAACGCTGAGGACCTCGAGCAAACGAATAAAAGTTGAACACAAAGTTAAGTGGAGGGTGGCTTTGCATCGTTTAACTCGTGATATATTGCGCACGTGCAATTTCTTTTGCTTGATAGAGTTTTACATGTAACGCTTGCAAACCGGGACAGAAAGAGGGAAACAGGTGCACGTGAAATAACTTCATTGATATTTATGAGTACATTCTACACATTGAGACACATGACCCATTTAGGAAAAATAAAGGGTGTGTTACCTAACATGAAAACCTAAAAGAATAGGTCGTAGGCTATTTATTATTTACTATTAGATGACGTTGAAATTCAGTTAGTGAGGTATGAGCAGTGCTTCTTTTTTCCGAGTGTCATTAAAATGTATTCCTAAATACAAAAGGACATGTGGACTGGTAAAGGTGATTCTTACCGATGCTGATGATGCTATCCCTCTACTTATTTTATATTAATGAGTGGGTATTGTGTGCATATTTGCCATAAGCGTTTTGGAGAGAACAATTACACGAGTATCAAACGAACAAATAGTATATGGGAAATGTACAATCATAAGGCTTTGACTTGATAAGAGCGCACGTAATCGATTGAGCATAGTAAAAAGCATTAAATGAAAAAACCTAACTTAGCATTCGAACAATTAAAGTGATGTCGAAATGGCATTGCCGATCGTAGCGCTATTGACAGCACAAGTTCCTCGCATAACCCCTAGAAAGCAGACTTTAAAATTTAAAAAAAAAACATACAAAGTGAAAGAAATTTGGTATACAATGGATGGTTGTATACCGTTGAGCAGCTAAAAACACGATGTAATTAAATTAGTAAACAACTTATGGTTGCAAACGCAATTCAATAAGCTATATATTTTGATCATAATGGAAAGTGTGAAATGCTACACCAGATTCACGGAGATTGGAACCAATTAAAAAGCTGACCTAAATAGCTACGACACGTGCTGGATAATCCAGGACGACCTATCAAGACGGACTCGCGATTACAAGTTTTCCGACTTTTTCCAGCACCGAATTTGGAATCTAACAGGCTGTTAGAGCAGCGAACAGAAAAAGAGAGAAAAAGAGAAAAAACCCTGAAGATGAGTTCCGTACTAAGTGTTAGACCACGTAAAAACAAAGATAACCAAATTATACCTGAGACTGTGGGCGGCTGTACGGCATTTTACTACCAGTATACTATCAAATCTTGAAGCACTCAGATGGGTACAGTAATTTACTAGACTAAACCTATTTCAGATCATCGGCGGTTTCTGGGGATGAAATCAAAGGACACTAAAAACCAATACGGCAACGTGAAATATACGACGATGTTCATAGTTGTCAAACTTACGTCAACGGCAGGCATAAACAAGTAATACTTACGTATTATAACATATTTGTTGACCCTTTCAGTCAGAACATTTCTTCTTCACGGAGAAAGATATTTTAGGGTAGAATGTGATAATAGTTACTGGATAAAGCTGCACTTATATACATTTTGTAATTCACGAATATCCTAGTAGGGATGAATTCTAGCGTCCACATGACTAGGAAAATAATGTGTTTTATAACAGATGCGGTCTAGGGCTCGAATTATCGGCTAATTTATATCAAAAGAGATAGCTTTCAACCGTGGTAGCGCCATAGTGAAATAAATAAATAGTAATAATAAGTGATAAGTTTGAAAAAAAATAAAAATTGCAGCTAAGCAAGCATCGCGGGGAATTTCAACTTAATCATCTTCGACGGAAAGAAGATCAGTAGGTTAGTATATTGAGCTCGTATAGGTTTTGCGTACAACAAGCAGCATTTGCATGTCCAGCAAAGGCTATGTACATTATGTACAGGGTAAGTACATATTGTAATACCCCAAAGGTGTTTTTGAGATGTTCGCAAGGTTTCGTGACATCATCGCGGCACCAAAGTTAACAGTTAGGGTATTTCCCCACAGATTGCGTGATAAATTTCCATATGTCGTGCCGCATCGTCCAAGGCCCATGGCGCAATACAAATTGAGCCTAATTCGAACGCTACGTCGCAGTTCTTATGTCTCTAGTCCGGGTATCTGAATACTTACAGGAATTGATTGTAGCTTCAGCAATAAGCGGTCTCTACAGCTGTGTCCATCGTTATCATCACCATTGGCTCGACAGCCCATGTTGAGGTTGGCCTCCTCTAGAATTTTCCTCCACCGTGCGCGGTCTCTGGTTTTCGTTTTCCAATTTGGTACTTTTTACTTTCGTGCGACTTGGTCGCCCTCATCTCAGTCTGGCTCTGCCCTGCTTCCTCTTTCCAACTGAGTTGGTTGTGTATCGTTTCAATGCACCAGTCCTGCATAAGGTTCGCATGTTCCAGGTACAAATTCTCAGATCGTTGTCCTTATTTCATTTGCCGTGTCGTTGCCATTCGTTGACTCTGGGCCGAGGCAGGTTTTGAAGTTTTGTAACAGGTTTATTTTTATAGAGTTGTTAACCCCATTCCCCAACCCTCCTCCTTTATCTGGGACTGGAACCAGAAAGGTGTGACAATACAACCGTCACATCCTGGCGAAATATTTAAGGGAAATGATTGTAGCTTCAGCGATAAGCGGTTGCTACAGCTGTGTTAGAATCGCGCTTACGAATTTGAATTTCACCGGGTTTTTATGCATGCAATCGCATACATGACTTTTGATGCATTTTACTGTTCGCGCTATATTTTAATATTGTTTTATGTATGTGTGAATGTAAATGTGAGTAGCCCCAAGCTATATCGCTTGTATTTTACATTTGTATTTAGGGATGGCCAATCATGGTAAGTATTAATCCGATTTTCTTTTGTTTTCTTTGTTTTTATATGTGTTTTAAGGTCAATATATTTGTGTAAACAAATTGCCTTTTCTTGTGCAAATGTTTAGAAACATTCGCGGACGACACAGCTATCCTATAGACACATGAAGATCCAGCTATGGCGTCACAGCAGCTTCAAAACTACTTAAACCTCTTAGAGGACTGGCTGAACCAATAGAGAATTAAAGTTAATGAAAGTAAGTCCACAACACTGTAGAAATACCACGCGCTACCGAAACTCGATACCTGGGACTACACCTGGACAGAAAGCTAACTTGGAAAACACATATTACAAAGAAAAGGAAACAAATGGACCTCAAAATTAAAAAAATGGATTGGCTAATCGGTAGAAGATCTCCACTTTCCCTCGATAACAAACGGTTTCTCTATAAGGTAATAATTAAGCCCATATGCACCTACGGACTAGAACTATGGGGATGCTCCAGCATGTCCAACCTAAACATCATACAGAGATTCCAATCTAAGGTACTCAGACAGATTGCAAATGCTCCGTGGTATGTCAACAACCAAACTTTACATACGGACTTAGATATGCCAATTGTAAAAGAAGAAATCTACCAACGGGCAGTGAAATACCATGACCGTTTGTTAGCACATCCAAATCCATCAGTTCAACCTCTACTAGAAGAACCAGCCTTCAAAAGACTTAACAAGTAATGGCCCCGCGACCTGCTCAACCACTAACGTCTCCAGGGTAACACCAACAGGTTAAATCCCTCAAAAATGTTTTTGCATCTGTGGAGGGTTGATCAAGCCGCTTTTTAGACCTATTAAAGTTTGATCGAAAGAAATTATCCTCAAAAGTATGCCTCGAATTTGAAAGAGTGCTTTAACAGTCATCATTATAATCTCAAATATTTCTACCAACCTCAGTCGTAAATGGAGTGTCCAAAATAGATTTAGCTGGAACACGTTTCTCTTCCATATCGTTTTGATGCTCTAGTAATAAGTTCACAATAGCTATGTCAATTTCCAGTATATAATTTTGTATACATTTGTATTTCCAGAGTGTTCTACCTGTAGGTTTGCACATTCTAAAAATGTGTGAAGTACCTTTACCAGAATATACTTTGAAACATAAGTAAGCTGATACTGTTAATCTTCTTCAGGGAGTTGTATGATATTTTTAATGTCACACAATAGTAACAATTTTGCCATATACTGATATCAGTTCAACCATTGAATTTTACCTTTTTTGTAGATTTAAATTGATTATTAAGGTTATTTCCATCTGCGCCCACACCGTCTTGATCATGCACAATTCCATCTTCACTATTTTGTTCATAAGGGCAGCTGATAAGGTGTCGATAATTTTCCTGTAATAAAAACGGTGTGCAAGGTAAGCTAACAACTGCAAGTTTGCAATTTAAAACTTTAAGCAATTTTGTCTGTAAGCGTAGAGGGTTAACTTCTAAAATTTGCTGGGCGAAAATCGCACAGGCTACTCTTTCTAGCAATACATGAATGTAGCTACTACTATAGTAAAGCAAACATGATTTTATTTGTTTCAATCAGTGTAGCAAAAGCAAACATAAGAACTGCACTGACTCTCCGCGATATGTTGACGACATTATTGCGCTAAATAAATTTGCATACAACTTTTGCAATAAAGCACCTCCACCCAGTGTCTCCCAGTTCACAACAAAAATCATTGTTGCCATTTTTCAGGACTGTGAGGGGATATTCCTCATTGATTTCAAGGAGTTTAATACTTCTGTTAATGGCCCCTATTATGCATCATAACTTAATAAGTTGCGAAACTGTATTAATGAAAAGCGACGTGGAAAACTAACATACCGTTAGTGTATCACAAACTGCCATTCGAGAATGGGGCTTTTAACAAGCGAATCATTCCCCCTACAGTTTCGATATGACTCGGAGCGACTATTATTTCTTCGCGTGTTTAAAAAAAGACCTTCTTGGACGGCGTTTTTGTGATGGCAATGAGGCTGTGATGGATCATTTTAATAGCAAATCAGAAGAATATTTTGATAAAAACATAGTTTGTTAATTAAGCGTTGTACACGTGTATTGCAGTTAAAAGTAATTACTTGCATTAGTAAAACCTCCCTTTTGTGGCTGTTCTCTTTCTAACTTAGGCCGAGAATGATGAAGCTTACGTCGTATATAGTACGCACTGACTATAGCGTAAATGGGTTTTATTCACTTCCATCTACAGTTACTTTTTTCCAGATTTTCACGTAAATTTCCTTCTATCCACTCAAATCCTAGTAGGTTAGGTTTGCCCCACATTCCGAAGTAATTTGAAATTTATTCGTCCAAACAACTTGTTGTAACTGCTTTATTAAAAAAATGTTTAATCAGATACTTTACAGTCTGATTTCACTGTTTCACCTCCTTTGAGGATGATGATCATGAGCTACAACTTTATAAGATTCTGTCTTATGTTCCGATCATTTACCGAATGTACTATACTGTAACGGAGTATCTGATTTAACAAGTTCTCTTCCCCATACAAGTACCTAATCTATGTAACCTTTTAACGCAAGAGAAACATAATTTCTTGTTAGTGACGACATCCCTCTTCTTAACATTAAAAATGAGGAACGTTTTTACGTATCTATAATGCAATTTTCAGTTTTTCACAATGCGCAGACGGATTTCTTTCTTGTGAACTATCTGTCTTGAGGAGTAATAAAGACGGGTCTGTATTTTATTGTATTTGGTAGTTTACTTACTCCCTTAACCACTGCATCTCGAGACAGGCATTTCTTCTACAATGTTTATACTGGTTTGTATTGCATCTGTAGTGCCGCGCCTTCTTCGATTTGGCCAACAACCAGCTCTCCCTCACGCCTGTATCACCGTGAACTGTAATGGATGGCTCTACCGTACTCACATCAGTGAATTTCAAAACTGACCAAGATTAACACTCAGTCGGAGAAAAATTACGAGCAAAATTCGAATCATGTCTATTACACCTCATTATTCAAGAACAAATATTGGAATTTTATAAGCGTATGTATTTGCGCCCTATTGAATTCTGCATGACATAGATATTTATCATTCGAATTGCTTTTAAATTGGGACGAAGTTAGAACCGCCCTCATATAATATATATAATTTACGTTTTTCCATTGTTGTGTTTATTTAGGGCGCCCTACCGGTGGTTCCAGATCTGCTTCGGACCAGCTAAATCTTAAATCGGCAGGTGAAGCCTAATTGCCGGTATTTCGAAGCTCGGAGGTCAGATAAAAACATAAAACCACCCTCTAATATCTGTAACAATTGAAGTAGGCACAGCGGCGTCTCTTCAGGCACGTTCAAGCCGATCTCCAGCTGTGGTGAGATTTTATTTTTTAGTTCTTTTTGTAGGGTCTAATTTCGTGGTAATTAAGTCTGCTTCAATGCCTAATACTACCAAGCCTCTGGCTCTCAGTCATCAAACTCATATGGATTGCGGTTGCCTTGCGATCTACCCCTGTTCTCAGATTTCATCGTAGCAAATGGCTTTTGCGGCGTGAGTCCCAGATGAGAGCAGTTTGGCGGCAGCTTGGATTTTCTTCGGCTACAGCAATCACCTATCCGCTTCAGGGCCATATTCAACAATTCCATGAAGAGGCTGGCAAAACCATAATATCACTATGATAGTGCTTCCAACTACGTTTCGTGAGTATATGCATTGATTTTCAACTTGCTTGCTTTATTTATCGGTAAGGGGCTATTGCCTAAAAATAAATAGTTCTAGAAAGGCCTTCGATTATCAAACTGTACGCGATGAATACTAACTTGTTTGCAACGCTTGAAGCGTTAGAATTTCATCAGTTAGGGTGGCTAATGTTTTGTATATACCTAATACTTATTTCCACGAACGTCTTTGGACAACCAGCTTATTGTAGTTTCCATTTTAAAAGTTTGTAAGCCTGGGTTCGAGAGCTTCTTTATGAGCGCAGCCGTTAATGTTGCTGACGTTCGAAATTTTAATCTGGTGTTTACAATGTGTTTCAAATTTTAATAATTCATATTTGTGTGTTATGATTTGGATGACTCCAACTCATTTATTTGTTACTTTGCAATTCTGGGCCTTACTGAGTCTCCAGCTTTAATTATAATGTTAATTGCAATACAGTTGATGATATTCAATTATATTAACTGTTGCTGGTTTATAGCTTATTTGTACTATACTACTGTTTCTTTTAAAATGTAGGTTGAAGTAAGAGACTTACAAGGTAGGTGGTGATTTGATCGGTAGCTAGATTTGTTTTTGTTGTGTTTAACGACTAGCGCCCATTTTGTGTCAATTTATGAGTTTGTATTTAACTGTAACGACCGCTGTCCAGTCCTTACTCACACCATTTTTTCTTTCGAGAGTCAGAGCTAGCTAGGGTTGTACCTACCCTTCGTTTAAGCGTAGTACATGGTATTACTGCACATCACCTCATAGGATTTGTAAAACTGCCAACTGCACTTGAAATATTTTTTTTAAGTAACACTGTTCCTTTCCTTCTTGAAGATGTTTCGCTGACTGTTCGTCAAAATATCATTTCGTAACATGGAGCCCCAGCACATTATAACCGTTAAATATCAATTTTTCTAAAAGAACATTATGAAAGCAGATGGATCGGTGAAGGGTCGGTTTCTTGGCTAGGAAGATTTCTGGATATGATGATTATGGATTATCACCATCTTAACAGTTATGAATTGAAAAACGCATTTATCTCTTAGAGAGGGTTGGTATGTGAAACAATTTCCACTATAAGAAACCATTCGCCCATTCTCCAAATGCGGTAACAAATTGCCAAGAATTTACTGTACGGTTAAAAGCGTGGGATAAATAGCCGTAATTATAACACCGTCACAACTTACATTTACACCCATTTTATCGTCCCGAGGGATAAACACGAAGGCGTTGCTTATCAGTCTAAATTAAGTAAATAATGCAGACGACAGCGGGTTGTAGGAGATATTTCGGTATGCCGAAGCATTCGAACGATTTAAAATTTTATTTCGCGTAAAAGAGGCGCCGTCGTGCTCCCGACATAAAATAAACTGCTCCATAAAACTACCGCAAAAAGTTCTTATGTAAGTGAAAAAGACCTCCGCTGCTCGGCCCATGCCAGAGCGAGACAGGTGCAGAAGTTACTTGGCCACTTCCGGAATTAAAATGCATTCAATTTTGAGTTTTACGGTTAAAATTTATTTGTGCGAGTTGCCAAACTACCGCAGTTTGTTTTATACGGATAGTTCAGACTGCGATTCAGGATGTTATGCACTTTTTATCTTTTCGGTTATCGGAAATTCATTGCATTATTAGCAAGTAGGAAATCTGAAAAAAGTACTGATTTAATGACGAGTTTGTGATTTTTATGATTTATTGCGTATTATCAAACATAATTTTTTATCTACGCTGTTTATCTGGTTAAGTCTGCGTTTCCCCAATATGGGGGCATTTTGAACACTATTGTCACTGCTTTTCCTCAGTGTGCACTCCGGATGTATTTTTGGATCTTAAGTTAGCAATTTGGTATCATTTGTTTAAATATTATTCAGATTTTTAAATGTGACGCTGGTGATTTGCTTGTGTCTTTATGATCTAATGTGCGCATCTTATTTATCTTATTTAATTTACGAAGTGCTACTCAATCCAAATTTCGATCGTTACATACAATTCTGAAGGGTTCCAACCATTTACTGTTTAACAATATTGTAATGTATAGAAGCCTGAAATGCATATCTACTACTACAAATTTAGCAATTTTGACCATGCTTTAGACACACCGTTAATATATACAAGGTGAGTCATAATTACGCAGAACTTTGACAGGCTAGGAAGCGGTCGCAATCGAACGGTTACGATCTCCCACAATCGGCTGGTTAGAACAGCTCACAATTTATTGCAAAAAAAAATCAACATGGTATCTATGTTGCTTTTCGTATAATCCGTTAATTTCTGAACACCGAAATATCATTTTTAATTATCTCGGACATATTCTTTTAAAATACAGACGAACATCTGACAAAGCCGTACGGCATCCAGCGTCCGTAAAGGGTCATTCTTCTAGCGTGAACACATCTAACCTCAAAATGTTCTAGTGTTTTAGTTTTTATAATATGCAAGTCACAGTTTGAAATTGAAATGTTACCACGTACTTATACAGTTTAGGGCGTATTGAGTATCGTTCAGTGCAGTTTGCACTGAACTACGCAAGCGCCAACCATCGTCCACTATCGTCCAGTAACAAAATTTTCCTGAAATCGTCAAGAAAGCGTGCCATGTCAAGACTCAGTTTGATCTTGAAGGTGTCACTTTGCAAGACTAATCACTTTTGAGATTTTGAAAGACTAGTCATTTCTACTTTACGTTACCTAGGTGACCGGTCAAATTCATTCTTTTTAAATCATTCGAAATCGTTTTGGAATTTTTCGTTTTAAAACGTTTGCAATGTAAAAGGTCCAGTGAAAGAGTAACGTGTATTTTAGTGAAACGTGAATCTACCAAATAGGTTTCCGAATTGTCGCTGAATACTCCGCTCAGGTATCATAAATATTCTGCATCAAATGTGAAAGTAAAACATTTACAATTTCACACACGGAATGCCATCTAGCTTTTTTGGAAATGTATTTCTGGGAACAGACAATAATGGTAGAGGGTGACCAAATCGCTAAACTACAGGATAAATCCATATTAATAATCGACAATGAACCATATCATTCAATTCAGTTGGACGAAATACTTATACTTTCTTGTTCTAGGAGCTAAATAGACCAATGATTAAGCTGATTAAGCACAGTGTAAACATTTGAAGTCAAAGTAAAAAGATACAACTTTAAGATTTGACAACACCATTTCGAAACTGCGAAAAGAAATTATTCGTTATTAATAAAAGTTTGAAGAAATCATGATCATGTAGTTCTTACATGATCTTCACACCGTTGTCAATCTAACTCTATTGAACTGCATAGAGTTATTGCAAGAACTTCTATTCGTAAAAAACATAAATTTACAGCCTCATACAGAAACCACCTTAAAACCATGCAAATAAATTATAAGTAAGAAATACCTTTACGATTAAAGTAATAAATATTAAGTTGTATAGTCTAGTAATGTAGCAATCTTATTTTATTTCTAACAGAAACTAGTATTAACAAATACTACACTTAACATCTACATACGATATTGCTTTGTTGAAAAATACATATGGTAGCATAATTTTTGTTGCTGGGTCAATTCAATTGTTGAACAGTTTATATGGATACTTATCGATAGATTGTTACATTTCGATATTTATCGATAGCTTGGCATATATCGATAGATCGATTAATATCGATGTTAAATCTGAAAAAAGTTAATAAATATCGATATTTAAAAAAGGAGATATGAAAAAATCCTTTGAACTGGGCTCTCGAGACCTTTTCATACCTTTGTTTCATGTATTACTATCGCAATAAAAATGCTTGTATAAAAACTCCTTTATCCGATAAAAATCGCACTCCTATGTATTTACCTGCGAAACAAATATATTTTTTTCGTACTATGTTAGAAGAAACAAATTATATATCAGCTATAATGTACACTGACATATATTGAGATGGTATGCTCTGTATGCAGTGAGAAATATTGAACAAAGTCAATTAAAGCACAGAGTTGGAATGTTTTATTTAATTTAAGTTATTAAATGCATTAGTAATGAGATGCAAGAAGCATTGTTCAAACTAATTTGAACATGGGATTTTAGTGAATAATGTGAAATAAACTGTAATCCAGTAAATGCAAAAGTTCAAGCAATTAGCCTATAAAAACTGCATAACTTGCGCCAGATAAGATATGGGTCAAGTTTCCGTGTCGTGATAACAATTAAATGTAAGCGACACACGCCGCAAGCAGCAGTTCCGTGTTTACAAACAGACGTTGCACTTTTAATATATCGTATGTCGAAATTACAACGATGCAATTCTGCATGCTAGTGGGTCAAAATAACAAACTCTAGCATTCAGAATTACGTTAATTTAAACATATATGATTGTGATTTCAATATTAGGCCATAAAAACATGGCATACATTTTCTGTATATATACGCTGTAATAGGACTAAGACTTCAATATACGTGTAACCACGAATGTGTATTCATTAATGGGGACGAATATAGGCTACAAATTTTCGTAAAGAGTTGGCATGGCCTGGCCTTCTCACCCTATCTCTGAACAACAAATAAACTCCATCTCCTACCAAATAAAACTAAACTGGTTTTAAAACAAACATAAAAGGTGCTAAGTTCCAATTAATTTGGGCCACATCTTTTACAAGCATGTAACGCAGGGGGTCATTTTAAGCCGGATCTGCGCAGAAACCTGCACCCCTAAAATCTGGAGCAGTCAGCGACCGTGTGTTAACAGACTTGCACGCATTTTAAACTTACGCATTTTATTAGTTACTAAATTTATTATATTGTTTTGATTCATTGTTCAGTAAGTGTGGTGTTTTATTTGTTGTTTAATACGTGATTTAAGAGTCAGCGAGGCGCTATACTCTGGCAGCCCAAACGTGGAGTCGAAAATTTAATTAATTAGTGTACGAGCAGCTTTTAAATCCAGTAAGAACAATAAACTGTATTGTGTGTATGTAGAAATATTCAAAACATTGAACAGTGAACTGAATACGTGAGTTAAAGTGTGGAAAAAACAGAAAATTAGGAGTTTTCTGTACAAGTTATCAGCGATCACCAAAGCGTCGCTTCGCAATGTTCAACATCTGCTAACGATATTGGACCCCAAGTCGGCATTTCTTTGGTTTTCGTTTCAACCACGGTGATTAATGACTACTGGCCATTGTTGACCTGCATCCCAAAACACAGCGAAAAGCAAGAAACCTCGCACCACAGTTGGTTTGTACAGATACAAAATCAAGTATTTGCAACTTCGAGGTAAGCCTTATTCTTTTGCTGCGGTGCGTATTTAAATTTCTGCAGCCGCTTTAATTAGTGTGCGAAAACAGAAGGAAAGACATTCGACAACGGCGTCGCTTCGGGTCTTTAAATAAAAGACATTTCGAAAACGGCGTCGGACCGCGTCTCAAAGATCTGTTCTCTCCCGCGTCGCGGAAACAAAGACACTTGCTATCGTTTTGTGGTTTCTCGGCTATAAGAAATTCATCGCACGCATTTTTTGCCGCGAAAGCGTCGTCAAAGCCAGAGGCTATTAAAACAGAGCGCGGATTCAAAAATTGAACAAGCACCTGATCTGGAAACAATAGCAATGGCTTCCACAAGCCCCTCGGTAATTCAGATGTCTACAGATCAACTACAGCAATTGCTCAGTGGAATACAAACTCAGACCAATGAACAATTGCGCCAAATTCAACAAGAGTTTCAGCAAATCCTGCAATCGCAACCTGCTAGGCCAGAACTTTCAACTAGCACAACAAAAGGGAGTTTCGCGAAATGCACATCGCAGTTTGCGGGGAACAAGGGTGAAGACATTGCCGCGTTTCTTGACTCTGTTAATACATATCGCGAGTGTCTAAACGTGTCGGATGAAAACGCGGTGCGTGGCTTGTCAATGCTGCTTGCAGGTCCTGCTGGAACTTGGTGGCAAGGAATCAAATCTTCGGTGACAAATTGGACAGATGCTGAAACAGCAATGAGAAATTCTTTCGCGCCGCGAAAACCCGCGTATCAAATATATCGCGAATTGTTTGCAAATGAGCAGGACGACAAAACATCGACTGATATTTTCGTCAGTAATGCGAGGGCTATGTTTTCTCACTTAGAAAATGCACCGAGTGAGGCAATTCAAATTGATATGCTACTTGGTCTTCTACATCGCCGAATTCGGAAGCGGATTTTGCGAACAAACGTTAAGACTTACGATGACCTGCTTAAACTTGCGCGCGAAGCTGAACAAGCCTTACAGGAAATTCAGCAAAGTGAATTTCCACGGTTTCCGCAACCAAGTGCGTCAAAACCTAGGAAAGAGCGCCCGCGATGCGATTATTGTCGCAATTTCGGACATTCGTTTGACGATTGCAAAATTCGTGAACGCAAACATCTAAGAGAGGATCAACAAGAAATAATAACTCTACCTGCGCAGCAGGCAGTTAAATGCTACGGGTGTGGAGCCATCGGTAAAGTGCGTGCCAATTGCCCAAACTGCAATCCAGAGCAACAACGTAGAATAAGTGCCAATTCCGCTACCATGTTGAATTTCACAACTATTATGGAAGCGCGCGTCATTACAAATCAGTGCACTAAACCTCTACTGTCAATTAAATTGCTCGATCGGGAAGGAATCGCCTATGCAGACTCAGGTGCTCAAGCCAGCATTGCAGGAAGACGGGTGTATGATTATTTAAAATCGGTTAATCATCCTTTCTCGCCATCACGAGTTACGATCGCCTATGCGGATGGAATTGCCAGAGAAGAGGATATATTGATAGCTCAGGTGCAATTGGAAGTTGCAGGTAAATCTATACCAACAGATCTTATGATTCTGCCTAAGTTGGAAAATAATCGTACCCTGTTAGGCGTGGACTTCCTGAAAAACGCTGGGATTGTCATCAACTTCGGCCAGTACACCTGGAGCTTTGCAGATGATCCAAAGAAGAAGTTCGAATTCGCGGAGAACATCATTGTGCTAGAGGAAGGGGGGTCAACGTCGCCCCAAGTTGTGGTCGAAGAAGAGAACTCGAAGCAAGAAATCGTAGATTCTGTTTCAAGTGTCCCTGAAACACCACGTGCGATCGTTGATCTAAAATCGAAAACCGAACTTCAGCTGCGTGAAGATGAACTAGTTAATCTGGCATCTGATGAGAGGACCCGACTCAAGCAGCTACACTTTAAGTATAAAAGTACCTTTAATCAAGGGGGGGGGGGGGAGGCAACCCCTTTTGCAGAACATGGCATGAATTCAGACACACTATCTGAAGCAGGTGAGACCAATGAGCATGCCCAACACCTACGGAAGCGACAAGCTGACAAGGCACGGAGAGATTCTCCGCCATTCGAAGCAGGAGATTTGGTGCTGGTCAAGTCGCATCTACTCTGCAATGCAGCCAAAGGAACTACTTCAAAACAGGGACCACGTCGTGATGGGCCACATGTCATAATTAAAGTCGTTAGTCCAACCACCTACGAGATTGCCCATCGTGCGAATCAAGACGTTTCCTTAGGAAAATACCATGCATCAGATCTAACACCATACCACCTAAGAAATAAGGACATTCCTGAACCCGTGGTACCCCTTAGGAAAAGGGGTCGTCCTAGGAAGCTGAAAAAACAAAAAAATCCTGGACACAAAGCCGTGACTTCTGTTTGATCCAGAGGGGGGGACTGTAACGCAGGGGGTCATTTTAAGCCGGATCTGCACAGAAACCTGCACCCCTAAAATCTGGGGCAGTCAGCGACCGTGTGTTAACAGACTTGGACGCATTTTAAACTTACGCATTTTATTAGTTACCAAATTTATTATATTGTTTTGATTCATCCGTTATTATATGATTGTTCAGTAAGTGTGGTGTTTTATTTGTTGTTTAATACGTGATTTAAGAGTCAGCGAGGCGCTATAAGCATAATTATAGAGATAAGGCAAGCATAGTCAAGGCAGATTTCAGATGGTTTGAATTTGAATTTTGAGGAAAGCAATATGATAGGTTTGAGTGTATTTAAAGCCAGACCAAATAAAATTAAATAACACAAAAGGTTGGTTATGTGCATGCTGAAGAAGCGTAGAGTTATTAATAAAAGTACGGGCCAGTCAAAAGCAAGCAAACTGAAAGATAAATGAAATCGAAGCAAGAGAAAATAGAAATTGCAAACAGCAAGAGAGCACCAGGGCAACTGAATTGAAGAACAAACAATGACGTGTGTAAAATTGAACTCAAATCGAGTGCATTTTAAAAATAAGTATTATAGCAGAGTAGTGATTATAAAAGCGTTGTGTATGACGAGCAAGAACAATGTTTAGATATAAGAAAGAAATATAATTTTTATATTTAATCAATTTTTAGATTTTAGAAAAATGTTATCAAATTTTATTCCGTTTATGTTAAATTATAGCTGGAGTTTCCGATCATCGATACCGTTCCAGTTGAGTTGTAGAAGCCAGGGGTCTCCACTACAACAGGTCAGAGGGGTTTGCACGAGCATACCGGAACTACATTTGCTGCCAGGGAACCGACTGCAAGCAGATAAAACGATCGGCGTCACCCCACTTCGGCCAGAATTACAAAAAGTAGGAGTGGCATGTTTCTGAGTGTTTGAGAGCTGGAAAAGCTAGTAAACTCCAAGAATAGACATTATGGAAGAAATTAATCGCATCTCCGAGAATCCAGTACTGTCCCAGTTTAAATAATTTGCATGGCGTCAGTAGCAATTGCGATTTTTGCTAGAATTTAATGCACACACAGGAAGCCAAGAACAAAAGACAACTAGCTTCATTTGACGTCACGGCTAAAACAAAATCGAGTCAGTTGCTGCTACGAGGGATTTTAATTCAATTTACCTGACGTTTCCTCACAGAATTTTACTGTTAAATATTTAAATTAACGCTGTTGCACTGACGACGTTGTGTGTCAAGTGGTGAAATTATGAATAATCGGAGCTTGTAGATCGAATGTACTAAAATCACGCATGTCAGCTATTCTGAGACAAATTTTCTAAAACAACAATAATTTCAAAAACTCGGATCTGAACCCACCTGAGAGGAGTTTTGTGCTTTGCTGGATCTAGCCTAAATTATTATTGCAGTTCAATAAAATATAGAAAGGGGCAATTAACCATTTTATTTGAAAAGTAATAAATACATTTCATTTTAATTAGCCTAAAATACTGACAGGCAAGATTAGCACAATAAAAATACCCTGAACATTGTGGTGATTTGCCATAATTTAATTTATTTAATTTTATTCCATAAATAATACCAAAAGGGTCATCGCAATTATAAGGCGCCGCAATGTGAAGCATTTGCAATATATACCTTCTATACACTAGTATAATTAATTATCGATATATTATTCGTGTTTATCGAACTATTGGTTTTTATCGCGATTTATCGATATTAATCGATATATCCATATTTCGATATATTAATGTTTTGATATATGGATATGTATCGATATTTCGATATATCAACATGTATCCATATTTCGAAATATCATTATTTCGCAGTTATCGATAATCGACACCAAAATTTCAATATCGCTCAGCCCTACGCTTCAGGCTTTTTCAAAATGCGGCTCTGCCATGTGATAAAATTTAGAACATGGTACAACACTATGCTAAAAATTATGAGAGCTATTTCGTTCGAAAATATACCGCCCTTATTAGAAAAATTGCATGGCACTGGCAAGCAGGATTCAGGTTCTTAGAAATAACCAACTAAATCTTCATGGAAATCGTAATAAGCCAAAACGGTTCGATTTACCTTGACTACTTGACGGCAAACATATCGTAAGCACAAAATTTATGTCTGTTTCGTTCAGAACATTGATCATTTTCTTCTAAAAACTAGATACCTGTTTTAGGTAGCTCATAATATTCATTAGCTAAAGACACAGAAACCATTTAGTTTATTTCTATAGAATTAATTGCATAAAATTTGGGGGATTAGTTATTGTTTTGGACCACACCACATCCCAAATAAACCTCGTTTAGCAGACTTCAAACCGGGCAGTGAGTAACAGCTTATTTTAAGCAGCCGTGGAGAAGCAAAAACTCTAGCATAAACAAGCCGGTAAAAGCCTTTCAAGTCTAATTACAAAGAATATAAGGATTGACAATTATATATTCTTGCTTATCCGATCACTCAACGAAGCCAGCACTTTAGGATCAACACGCTGCTGAAATTCCCGCCCGCTGACGTTAAAAGATTCGAAAACACGGCAGCTCTGAAAGGTTCTTTCTCTGGGCCAGATATAGACCATCCGAGCTTCCGAAATCCACAAAAATTAAATACCGTAGTGTCATAAGAGTTTCGAGGGCACATTTTTCTTCAGCTCGCCGCAGGCAGGTTAAAATGTCACTTTGGGACCCGATGTGCGTCCGGGCCACATGTTTCAAACGTTACCATCCGCAACACTTGACTCGAAATATCTTAAGAGTGTTTAGGCTATTTAGAAATGCTTTTAGGCCGATGCAGGCCCGGCAGATAAAAATTTCGAGTGCAGCTCTGCGTTTTATCGGGCAAGGGAAGCCGCCAAGAAATTAAGATACTGGGGGCAAGTTTAACACCCCGTACATGTGTGTTAAGTCGGCGGTGTGCTAAGTGGTATAAAAGTGTTACAGGATGTTGCATTTTTTGTTTAACCCTTAACGCCCTTAACTTATACAGAATATCCAGATGTACGAAATACTCCAATATTAGCACCTACTACTAAATTATGAGCGAGTTGTGTGCATTTTATACTTGTCTTTATTGTTAACTAAAAGAAAACTGAAGCAAGTAGCACCTTTGGGAACAGATTAATTAATTAATAGAAGCTATTATGTATTATACTATGTAAATTACCATATACCACAAATAAAATATGTCCAAAACCACCTATACAGTGTGTCTATAGTTCGAGTGCTTTACAAGCAACTTCACAATTGTCTGGGTTAATCTTTTCAAGTGCAGTTCGGGTGATTTAAACAAAATGTTTAATCATTATTTATATTATTATAAATTTTAAAATGCTTAAATTTAGAAATGTTAAATATATGTCAACTGAAAATAACTTACAATATTATATTAATATAACATGTGAGCAAACGAAAATGAAATCAACTTGGTTTTGAAAATTTAAACATTATATTGGATATGGACTATTATAATAACTGTCATATTTAACTTAAAAACATCAGAAGTAATAGACCACATGACTTAATTTTTTCAAAGCCAACCTTGATTTCGTTTTCATTTGCTCACATAATGACGACTAATACGTAAAAATTACTATACCTGAAATGCGAAATGTGATATTATTCCAAAACCTGCCCTGCAGATTAAGATTGTCGACATGTGTAGCAAATATACCGGCTGATTTGTAAGCACTTCCAGGTCAAATTGTAAATCCCAAACAACAAAAAAATGCAAAATAATTAAACAAGCAGAATTTATTTATATTCAAAACAAACTCAGAATTCAGATAAACAAGTTAGCTCCTAATTATTATTATGTAAACAAATATAACAGATTCAATGCATCAAAATTATACGAAGGTTGACTTTAAGCACATAATTATGACTATTCGATTAAATGCGCTCGGTATCTGTTAGGCGAAGTATAGGGTCCTAGTTGAAATAAGCGTAAAGTTATATACGAAAGGCACAATTACAACAAAATGAACTGAAAATCGGTTAACACTAAAACGCCTTACATGTGCATAATCAAATCAATGACAATTAAAGGCCGAATTGCAGGACGAAACATGCAATATAGGCAATAATAATAATAATGGTGAGGCACTAACACCCCATGAAGGAGCTTGGTCTGCAATAAGAGCATTAAAATAGAATTGCTCAATTTTAAATTTCTAAATTAGGAAAAATAAAATAATTGCTGTAAATAACTAATAGTTTGTTACAGTTTTATCTTGTACAATTTGTTTTTAAACATGATTTTTACCGCTATTTAAACACTCATTAACTTAGAATTCGCATAATTAACCAAATAGTGTTCCAAGTTAGTAGTGATAGAATTAGTTCACTTTTCACTTCAAGTTTGCTTTAATCATGAGAAAGATCGCTCAGCATGGCAAGATTTAATTGGAGCATACTTGAAGATCGAGTAGTTGAAAATATTAAATAGTAAATTTTTAAAAGACCTACATAGCCGAGGTTTTTGATTAGAACTTCTAAAAGTGTATTATCTACTATTTTAGCAACTGAACCAGACGAAGTCTTAGCGATCTTTTTACATTTTCAATAATTTCTATTGAAGAGTAAGAGGTAAACCAATTTTTTCAAGCTTTTCAATACCTTTAACCAGTATTTCAAGATGTACCTTAATGCAGATTAGTTCATTTTTTATGGTGTTGTTTCTAGTGTAATGTTGAGCTCTTTTAATAGCTTGAAAAGTCTCATTGTCAGAGGTCATCACAACCTGTAAAATTTATTAAAACGTGCAATTGTTTTATAGAGATAGTAGTCAAGTACTTACAGGTTTTATACTGAAAGATGCTTTCAGAAACACTTCCTTTACATTTGCATCAAGTCCATTAACAATATCATAGTTGCTCCTAATTTTCTCACGACCAATATTCAAGCTTTCAAGTCATTTTTAGCAGTCTTTACAAATAACCGAAAGTCATATTACCTAAGATCGCGTCCTTAATGATAACGGTACAACTTATCACACCAAAAGCGCAAAATATTTACTAGTTAGAAATTATAGTGAATTGAAGTAGACAGCATATAGCATATGCTACGAACTACGTACATTAATTCGTTTAAGTTTAAGTTGGAACCATATGGAAAAAAAATATTATTGGTTTTAGGAAAAAAAGGTATTCTTGATAAAAAGTTCTGCATGGTCCAAAACTTAAAATGCAACTGTCAGATATCAATTTTTTCAAGCGGTATACGAGGTTTGTCAAAAAATATGAATTTTGCTCAAGAGTAAAGTACGTTTATTTTTGACAAAAACGAAAATTTTCATCGACAAAGTTGACTAGAATTGAAAATTACATTAAAATGTGCAATTACACGGATCTATCATAAAAAATCAGATTTTCTTATTTTTTTACTAGCTTTGATTCACACATGCACACATTGATTCTAAATATTTGAAAACGTTATAAATTACATTTAGTTTTGAAACATTATCTCTCTTATCTACTTTAAACATGAAAATTTTCGATTTTGTCAAAAATAAACGTACTTTACTCTTGAGAAAAATTCATATTTTTTGACAATCCTCGTATACGGTTTGAAAAAAATGATATCTGACGGTTGCATTTTAAGTTTTGGACCATGCAAATTTTTTTATCAAGAATACCTTTTTTTCCTAACCCAATAATAACAAAATTTTCCATATGGTTTCAACTTAAGTAGACACACTGTATATGCAAGGGATTGTGCGAAGCACGGTCTGAACGCAGCTGCTTGAACGTCTGTTATCAACTTTAAGCACAAACAAAGGGGGCTGGAGAAATGATACTTTAATTGCTTACGATCCCAAGTTGCAATCAAAACACCAAATTGTCTCACTCGGGCACTGCCCAGGCGAGTCACTATCAATCGCAAATCAGGGGGGTCGCCTGCCAACTGCAGTCGAAGACGGCGTGAGTTCTAAAGATGGAAAGATTGGCGCCACCGATTTATGATAACAAAAATAAGGAAGCCTTAACCCCTTGATTTAGCGATTGTTAGATTTCGCTCCAGCTAAATCGGAACACTGAGAAATTACTAGAAATGCGCAAAACCGGAGTCAAACAATCAAGTGTAATTAAATATGACAAGTTCGTTTTATTCACTCATAAGGTTGGGCACACACATAAAAGATACACATAGGTAAAAAGTTTCAGGCCGGCATATGCATTGTAACTGCCCCAAGGATCCTTGTTCACAAAAATAGGGTGGCCAAATTAAAACACCAGATTATAAAATTAACGGAAATTCCTGCGGCTCCCGGATAGTGACGTTATTGTAAAATAGTAAAATTACAGCGGGCGTCCGCCTCAGGAATTTCCATACTGTTGTACATATAATAAATAAATCAATATTACAATCCGCAGCAAAAGTAGAACTGCGGCGAGGGGAAGCCTCTTACTTTACACATTAAAAAAAATACGCCATCAAGTGATGCGTCCAGACCATTATCTACATATCTCGCGCCAGTTTTACGCGCTAATCTTACTTTAAAAGCCAAAATACTTTAGACAGTCCTTCGTCGATTGAGCCGTACAACAGAAGCACAAATTAATAGGGCAGTAATGTTACCTTAGGCTGAATTGAAGTTATCTTCGCGCGAACAGCATTGCAGGAACGGGCTTCTGGGGACGAGCAGTTCGCCAGGTAAGCGCGTCGAGATACGTTATCGCAGAACGCAGCGGCCACAAGGCGGGATTTCCAAGTCTTAAAGGAGGCCCATCACGAGGTAATCGAGATATAACTGGGGTCCAGAACGTGATGTTCAAGTCGTGGTATTCGCCTATTTGGGGCCAAGTCCGAGATGTATGAGCGTACTTGGGGCCCAGCACGAGGTGGGGAAATAAGTTTCCCCAAATGGTTCGCTCAGAAATTTTGACGTCAAAAAAGGTCTGCACCTAGCAGAATCTCAAAATTCACATACGGAGAAATGTCGAGACGCGTACAAATCCCCTAACTGAAGGGTAAGAAGTGCCTAGACAACCATAAGCACCTTCTCCAGAATGGCGACGTCGACTAGCGCCAAAACTTCCGCGACCTTATTCGATCGAATGCCGGAACAAGATGACCCAATTTCGCATCGCGAGCGCTCAACAATGAGCCAAGGCTGTGTATCAAGAATGTGCAGTGCCCAAACGCAATTCGAAAAGCATCGAACATACAATAAATCGGAAATTATTGGTAACCAAAATCTCGAAAATACAGTAAGGCGAAAATTGACGGTAACACGTCTACGTGCGGCCGTAAGAAATCAGTACAAAATATCTGACTTTATACTGTCGAAGGCTGGAAGCTCCTCAAATACAGATTGCAAGTAGTGGCTGCCCGAGCCTAGAATAAATATCATCGGGCAAATGTTGCAGAGCTTTTCCCCAACGTTCAATGTGTAAACGATCAAACAAAAAGAACAAAAACTAAGCTCCATTAATGTGTGAACTTGTTGCAGTTATTTCGACCTTAGCTTCTGTTTTTGGGTTTACTTGCTAATGTTAGCCCTAGCAATCTAACTCACAGTGGTTTCCCTTAAAAGCAATTTATTGGCTATGCAGATTTAAAGGATATTGGTGTTTTTGTGCCACGGGGTTATGTTGGCACTTGGATGTGTATGTTTAACTTGAATTCTTGCGTTTTCCTTCTTCGCGCTATTTTGATTTTGTTAAGCTCCTTCTGAAAGTGTTATGTCACGGATGAGCAACCTTTTTTACACCGGGCCAGCTACAAATTTAAAAATGTTATGCGGGACGCATGTAAGAAACTTATGACAATACAAACACTGTATGATAATACAAACACTGTATGATGAACCCAAATAATCTCTTTATCAAGAAAATAAACCTAATATAAAAATTACAGAAATAAAACACTCATTAATAGAAATATTATTTAAAAAAACGGCGAAAGATATATGTGGCAAAAGATTATTTAATGAAATATAGAGTACAATGAGGCACTGTAGGAATTTTAAAAAGTCAAAATGTAAAATCTGTGAAGGGCCGCACAAGAAACTGTGGCGAGCCGCGGGTTGCTCATCCCCATGTTATGTGGTCTAATTAGCCCGGGAGCTCGATACTTTACCTAATAAATGAAATATTATTTTGACATGTTTGAGGTTGATAGTTTGAATTCAAGTGCAGTAGGCAGTGACACTTGTATCACTTGTACGAATTTATTTGGCAGTTCATTTTCATAGCTTAGTTTACTTGAACAAATCTGCACGTGATATCTCGTATCGCATAGCTTTTCAGACGTTTTCTCTTGGGTCCTCGCGTATTAAATAATCTGCCTCACGAAGTTGCGCGTTTGGTTGCTTAGCCGCTTAGTAACTTAGTAACACTGCTTTGGATGATAAGTAAACCGAGATTAGGTAAAAACATTTTATGAAAGTCGTCAAAGATTTTGCGTCTGACCAATTATGGGGATTTGTAATTTAGTGAAGAAGTCTTTTTCGTTACATTTCGCTTTTTTTATACTCAATTAGTAGGATGAAATTTGAGAAAATACACTGCAAGGTGGATCTATTGGAAATAAGTAAAGTAAGTCCGGTCGTTCAATAATTTTAGACAATTTTATATTAAACATGTTCATCCCATTTTTAGATGTCTGTTGATAAGTTTGCACCTCCTGATTATGCTACATAGGACTGGAGAGAGAACGGTGAGCCTATTTACACCAGAAGTGAGCTCTCTAAAGGCACTAGTGGCGATTTGTCGTTTCAGGGATTATTTTCCCCTTTGGATTATGGAAATGGTTTCTTTTGTTTATATTTATGGATTTGATTGGGTCCTTAGATTTAGTTTGATGAATTTTCGAGACTTTTGTTTGTGAATTGCATAAACTGGAGTCTCTAGTATATGAATAGACGATATTAATTTTCTTGTATGCCGGATTTACCAGTTACTAATGTATTGTTGATCTATATGTGTATTTATACGTACCTTAAGCTTTATTTATTTGTACGTTAAACCTACATTTGAAACTAGATATTACATACGCTATGCTGTGAGTGCGACGTGTATGTACACGGTTCGCCCCAATTACCTTGTTATTAGATATTATAGTGTCAATATTTTATTTCGGTACGAAATGATGATTACTATTATGTCTTTTGCTTCCTATAACAGATTATAGCTTATCAAAGAGCTCGCGTCTGATAAATAAGATATCTCCCTTCAATGTAAGTTGCGATTGCCGTATTACCAGGGAATCTCCCGTTTTTGTTTTTATATTTTAGTAAAATAAATTTTCTCCAGAGTAGCGTAGCTGGCCCGTTGAACGAATTTGGTTACGGGAGGGTTTTAAGTATTTACAGCTTGCTATCCGGCTTATACTGACGTGTTCTAAGATTATCGGTAGATTATTCCATTGCTATTCTATATTAGAGCGCTCAGCGGTGTTGAATTCAAACACTGAAGGTAAATTGCAGGTTGCATTGAGGGTTAACGGCTTAAAATAAATCCAGGAAAATGTCAAACGACTTGAAAACAGGTCAATAAACAATTTTCTATCGGAAATATCATGCGACGAAAAGGTAACTGGCTTCCCAAAATACCATTCTATCCTCAATTAACTAGATATGTTGGTGGGAATCACAAAACTCTTTCACAAAATTTTAATGTGCTTTCAAACGATTTTAGAAGATAAGTTCACTTCTAATACGTGTAACAGATTGAAGAATTAATTTTCGAAAATGCGAACATGAAATAGCTGTCCCTAAAATTAAATCTTAAAATTTTCAAAAGCAAAAAAAAATTCAATCGTAAATAAAAAATTACCACAGCTACTTACATAAAGATTTTCATCAATTCTTAAAATTGTAGGAGAACCGTAGGTAATCCAACGCCCAACATACTTAATTGTCCAAATTGCAGTTATAATATAAAAACAGAAATCTGCAACCCAATTTAGGTGTAAGGAAAGAAAATCAGTTAGAACAAAATCAAAAATACTACGTTAAGATTGGGCACCAAGTCGTGTCTTTGGGTTGGGTAAAAAAGGGGAAACTGTAACGAAACCGGCGTAGACCCCTAACACAAGACAATATCTCTACGATCATGCTTTCTAATATCGAATCTCAAACACGAAGCCGAACGCCCAACCTCACTGCTCAAATAGAGTGTACTTTCAAACCCCAGTCGGAAAGGGAACATTTTGTCGTTCTAAGGGTCAATCTAAGGGTCGAGAGTTCAATCCCCGATCCCGGTGAGGTTTTTAAAAATTAAAAAAATGCTGATAAAAGCCTCTACAGAATGCCATCATTCGGAAGTGATGTAAAGCCGTGGGTCCCATGTTACTACGATGTGTAGCATGTAAAAGATCTCTTGTTAGGGTTGGAACGCTGGAACTCCTTAGTCTCGGCAAAATTCTAAGTAGGACTAAGGTACCTGGTACTCTGCATGCCTAGACCTTGTTCACGGGGTTGCCAAAAAGAGCCTATGAAGGCCTACTTGCTAGAAATGAGTCTCCCCGAAAATACTACTACTACCCTAGCAGCACCAAATATACATATGATATTTCTGTAATGTAGATGTGATATCATTTGTCACTAAAATAATGTGGGATATAATGGATATTAGCATGATATTTTAAAATGGGATATGAGCAATATATCAAAGATATATGCAAACAACATCTCTAGGATATTTAAAAATGTTTACATTTAACTGAGATTTCCAAAATATTAGGAGGATATTATAAAATTAGATGTAGCGGGTATTGGATTCCGATTAATAACGGATATCTGCTGTATATTTCGAACTGAGTTGGTTGTGTTATATATTGCAAATATTAGAATGATATCACTGGTAGATTTACAAACAAATGTATTTATACAAGATACAAGCAATATTTATAGGATAATTAATAAAGGGTTAAAAACAATATTTAATTAGGATGTTTACTGTATATAGCTGATTTATTAAAAAACTATGTAGATATAACATCCCTTTACTGGGATATATTATAACTGTATATTACAACTTTTATAATCAAGATGTTATTAACTTTCAGAATATTAATTAAACAGTGCCGTGATAATTTGATACATCCTGTGTATTATTATACAGGGATGCAGTATACAGGGTATAAATTAGTTGTGGAGCAAACTACACGTGGCAATGTTAGTCATAAAATTCTGAGTAAAAAATCTTAATACTAAAATGTTTAATTGGTCTTCATGAGCCCTCACGAGAGGCAAATAAAAAACATGATACATTTTCTGTTTTAAATATGTGGAAACTATCGTCAAGCAAAGTTGTTGAAAATGTAAAATTATGGTCGCATGCAAAATTTAAGAAATATTGGCTTACTTTTATGAAACTGTGTACTAGATGAAGTAGAGGTACCTACGTTTGCGGTAAAACGGTTTCATAAAAGTAGCCCGATATTTCTGAAATTTTGTATGGGGCCATAATTTTATATTTTGAACAACTTTTCTTAAAGATACTTTCACATATTTAAAACAGAAAAGGTACTTTACCCTAAAAAAATCATGTTTTTTATCTACCGCTCGTGAAGGCTCATGAAGACCAATTCAACATTTTAGTATTAATATTTCTTGACTCAGAATTTTATGACTAACATCACCACGTGTACTTTACTCCACAATTAATTTACACCCTGTATAGAATATACATGAGCATTTATATCGGTGGAATCTGCATTAGTGTACACGAACCTTTCGTATCTGATTATTTTTAAGATTTAAAGAAATTATGTGACACTACCATATTTTTTCGTTGGATTTTTGCCCTAGGATTCGTCGGGAATATCTTCCAAGAAAACCCTTTCAACGTCCCATGATTAATTAAAGCAAACTGAAGGTGTAATTTAGTAAAACCTGTAAAACTGTAATTAAATTTTGAATTATTTTCATAACACTCCAGACAACCGTACTACAAAATGATGGTAGTGTAAAAGAGTAAGAATTTTCAAAAAACAAAAGGACCGTTTAGTAAATAGCTCAGGAATGTGAAAATTTGTTAGTCACTAACGACGTCTTATGGCTGTAATTCTTGCAATCATGCTAGAAGAATTTGCCTGATTGATGATGATGCTTTTAAAAGCTTATAGCTAATTAACATGACTTATAGGACACATTTCCAACTTTGGGGATACCCGGCGATCCCAAATATTTTACTTCAACAACAGTAATAACATTTTGATTTGAATGCAAAAAATCTTACAATACTTATATTTTATGCAAATTAAGAATTTCTAAAAATATGCAGAATCTACAAAACTTAAATATATGTGGATATTTATTGTATAATACATTGATAAGTAATTAAGTGATACCCATCTTAAGTTTGATAATGTATCACCTGTCACTTAATTACGTACTTTAATATAAATCTCTCTATTGTTTTCAATTTAGGATGCTTATTGCGTAGTTCGCAAGTGAACAGGTTAAGTTAATAATGCGTGGGAACGTAAATCGTAGTTTTGCGTTAATTTGTTGTTTACAATAATTTTTGTTTTAAATAATTATGTGTTGTTATAATTAAGGACTTGACCGTGCAGTATTTGATAAAGCCATTAATTCTAATGGCCCATTTTTGCTTAATCATTATTTAAGGCGAAGATCTATTTATTATATTTGCTGACTTTTACTGTTTCTTTTACCTTCAAATGTTAATCGAGTTGTTTGTCATAGGCGTACCATTAGATTTTCATAGATAAAAATAAGAAATGCAAATATTTGATTAATGAGAAATGTTTTCGAGTTTCTAAATAATAATAAATATTTTATCACTTTATACATGTATATGCTACCTACACGCAATAATACGTTTCTAAAACAAAACTTTGAATGCGAAAATCATAACAATTGAAAAGTGCATTAAAAAAATATTTAACAGAATAGACATATAGCGAATACGAAATTTGTTCCCGTTTAAAAAGCACCCAGTTACAGAGTATAAGAGAGAAAGCTACCTGCTGCTATTGTAAGCAGCTTAAAACAGGTACTTAGTTCTTAGAAATAGCAACTTCCTTACGAGTTTCTCATAATGGAGGGTGAATTTCTTTCTAGTGTTCAGTTTGGTTTCAGATTTTGTGTTGCAACTACAAATTTTTGTGGAAGTGCTCAAAAAGTGATTTTGTGTTTAAGAAAACCAGTAGAGGTAAGTTTAATTGTTAAAAGTATTAATTACTCTATTACCCCAACCATGTCGTCTAAATATAAGAAAGCAACAAGTCACTTTATAAAACGAATTATTGCACCGAAAGTTGAAGTTGTTCAGATTTCTACAAATGCTACAGTAGTATTAATTCGAACTATTGATCAACAAGATTCTGCTATAAATTTAAGCACAATTATTAATGATAGACTGCAAACATAAAAATTAAGTACATGCATATTAGTATTCAAATTTACTTATTTTTTGTTTTAAGAACTTTACAGTTATATTTCTTTTTTGTGTTTCAGACTCAGCTATTATACCTAGTAGTTGGTGAAACAACACACAAGTCGATCTACTTGCAAATGGGAAACCTGTTAACAGCAGAAGCGGCAACATTTTATTCTGGCCTGGAGAAAAAGAAAAAGTTGCCCTTTTGAAGTCCGGAAGATCTGAACTGTTGGAATTATTCCACCTTTTGGAGGCATTAAGCCAGAAAATTTTAAATTTATGTTTATTGGAACTTTTTTGTTGCTTATCCCAAAAATTATTTTCACCTCTTAGAAAAACACCCAGACGTTCTTGTAATTATAACGATTTGCAGTTCTTTGTATAAAAAACGTGATTTTTAGGACAGATTGATGTGACCTTCACATAAGACACTATGGCGCACTTATTCAAACATAAATAAATATAAAATCTTAAATGAGTAGTACAATTGTCCGCTAAGCGTTGAGTCAGAGTGTCACTCCTAAGAAAGCATTTCCGGAACTATATTTTCTCTTTCTTTTCCTGCATAATCAGTACCTACACCCATTTTTCGTCGGTAATTTGGAAACAGTCCATAGTTAGTGGCACCCGAAACAAAGCCTATTTGATTTTATAATTAAATTTTGCCACTGCTGCTTAGACAACATTAACTTTTCCCATTTCTGTAATGAATTTCCATTGCTTGTTTTTGTAAATATTATATTATAGTAACACAATGCTTGGTGTATGTGGGAAAATTGTAAAATGAGCCAAGTAAACTTCAAATTAATGCATATTATGTATTTTTTCAGATGCTAGTGGCAAAGATACCCCACTACTACTGAGGTGGAAATCCGAAAATCCGTAGCTCTATATCTAGCAAATTCCAAAGTTAGAACGCTAAGGCAAACTACAATGTAATATATATGTGTACAAAAATTCAATAAATGTTGTTGACAATTAGTGTAACAATTTTAATGAAGAATATAATGTTATTATATTACTTATACCTACATAATATGTTATATAAAAATCAAATAGCATTAACGCCAGTTTTTTAATATCAACTGAACAGCACCTAATAAAAAACATATAGTTAATAGTGCAAAGAGACATAAGCAGGATATTTAACAAAGCATGTTGTATCGATATTCAGTTTCAGACAAATCAAATAAATCAAAGTAATAACTATTGGCTATCGAGCGATTCTTTTTATCTAGCTCACTACTGGGATATTTTGATAATGATGAGAAATGAAAACGTTGGTTGTATTAGAAAAAAGTTGCATAACTTATGGCCTTTTCAAAATCCGTCTATGCTTTTTTAATTTTTCACTAGTTTATGAAATATTGAAAATTGGGTTTTTTGTTTTCTTCAAACATTTAAAAAACATGTTGTATAAGAACACGATTCAGAGAATAAAATGTATAGCCTCACACATACTCTTAAAATATTGGAATATTTGAAGAAACAAAAATTGATTTTCAGTTGTTTTTCAAGATATTTCAAGAAGTATCCAGCAAATTACAAATCAGTAAACGGCATCTGAAAAAGCCTAAATTATGCAACTTGTCTAATTTAACCAATCTTATTTCTCTTACTGTTATCAATTTCCCAATAGCGAGCGAGATGAATAAAATTGCACGGGACACTCAGTTTAGATGGTTTGGCAATATACGGTGTACATCCTATTATAAATAAATTACCGATATTTGTAAGATATATATAGGAGATCTAGGCGACTGGCATCTAGAGAATATTCCTTGCTAATATTGTGTATACACATTTTAAAAATATTAAGCGGATAACAGTGAGATATATTCAGAAGATGTGCGCGGTTAATATCTAGAGCATATTGGTTGCCAATATAGTGCGCATATTTGCATGATATCTCCAGCAGATGTACGCGACCTATATCTGGCGAATACCGATTGCTAATATAGTGAATACATCCTTTAAAAATATCTGAGGGATATTTGTAAGATATATTCAGCAGATATCTGCGGCTAACATCTAGGTAAGATCGGCAACAGATATACTATTGATGTATTTTTATATATATGGCCATTATTTAAAAGTGTGACATTAATTATCCCATAGACATTACTAACTAATATCCTTGGTATATAGTGTGCTGCTAGGGTAGCCAAAAATTGTCAAAAATTCCAAAAATTAGAAATTCTACCCGAACCGTACAAAATTGACTATTAGTTCAAGAGACAAATTTTCTCTAAAATTTTAAGCGAAAGTCAAAAATGTAATAATATACCGGGTGTTCTATTTAAAGTAGGAGTTAATAAAAGAAACCAAAGAAACCCATTTTAGATGTATTCAACTGGAAAATCATCTGTCTCACATCAATACACATTGAAAATGTAACAAAAATGTAAAGCTTGAAAAAACTCATTAGAGCCGTTTTTGAAAAAATCTTAAGAAAACTGAAAAATTACAAGTGTAAACACCATACTTTCGGTTATGCGATTTTCTTCAAAAGGTTGCTGTTGCATCTAGTAGATAGTACACAAAACTTATATATGAAGTTTTAACGCCATACCTCTTTTCGTTTTTGAGATATTCTGCTCACACACAGACAGACACACAAACACACAGACTGACAGACAGACCAATGAACAAAACCACGATTTTTGGGTTCAGGGGACTCGAAAACGTGAAGATCTGTTGAAAACTCAATTTCGAATTTTTGGGGTGAATCCAATACTTCCTTTATTGTCAAAGGAAGTAAAAAAGCAAAGTATATCTCCTTTCTTGGCACATAGTAAGGTAAAAATTAAACTAACCGCTTAAAGATAGACACATCTTACGAGCACCATGAAAAGGAGAAGAACAAGCTTTTAACTAATCTCAAAGAAATGTGAATATACTTTCCGCTCATAAAGAAAAGTATCTGATGGAAATGCTTAGAAATAGTTCCTTCTACAAATTATATATGTGGTGTGCCACTTATATAGGCTTCTTCATTAAGTGGACTGTGCAATCAAGTCACTGCATGCTCAGACATGTTTAAAGGGGCACATGTTTGATAATTATTATGAAGGGGCACATGTTTGATAATTATTATGAATGTAGAGGTATAAAACGTGTTAACCATTTCAGAAACTATGGTTATGTACACATTTACATGCAATAGTCTGCAAATTTAGCAAACTTTAGGCAGTCTGACAGCCTAACCAGCTTCCAATGTCTGAATCTGCATCTTTATATTCCTTCGCCAGTTTTTTAATCCTTTCATCACCACGTCTGAGCTACGTGAAATCTGCATTCCATATTCCTGATGGTCACATAGGCCGCTACTTTAAAATCTACCGCAATTTTTTGCAGGGTTACTCTCTAAAGTCAATTTACGATACGTGATCAAACCAAAAGTGCCTCCAGCTAGCTACAGTGGGACACGGACGCGGTTCCATTTTGATAGTTGAGTATTTCTCCCTGAATAAATCAATTCAAGAGGGACATAGAAAGTAGGTCATTATTATTTGTCGGGTGCCATTACTTAATACATATAGAAACGACCTCGACGACGGGAGGTGTCGTTAATGTTGGTGCAGCTGCTGATTTAATCTGGCCTCCACCTGTTAATATTTAATTCGCTAATAAAATCACATGCATGCAGTGATACAGAATACAGGCAAGCACAGTACATAGATAATAACGTTGAACACCCAAGGGTACTAACTTAATGTATCAACTATATCGATTTGAATGCCAACCAAGCTTGTAGTTTGAAGAATAGTAGTTCAGAGGGCTGCAGCTCCCTGGAGGTACTTTCTTTAGACCTGAAGCACAACCAACTAACCAGATATGGACGCCGGAACGACAGAGGCTCAAGAATTTGACCTGGGACAAGTAGTGAGGCTAAAAATGTATTGTTGTTTGTACAAGTAATACGACCACACCCGCTCGTTGAAGTTCGGCGGCTATCAGCCCGCGATGGCGAGACCGACCAACATATTTCAGCAGCTCAAAGTTTATTACCAATCTGCTTAAGATCGATTATTCACATACAATAACACTAATAAACTCCATTGAATTCGCACAGTTTATAATGCATACATCAGGAGCGCCTGAATTCGTGCACTCAGCTTTGTTGCTGCACGATGCTTCTCTATCTGGTTAATTCCGTCTTCCAATTTCACGAAACAATAAACGTAAAACGTAGAACGACCTCTTGCCAAGCAGTCGGTCTTCTCTAGGTGCTATGCAGGATTGAGGGAAAGAAATGGCGCATTTGCAAGCCGCGACCGCTAGCGGAACTAAAATATCGCCGCTTCCATCGATAATGGACACGATAATCCCGCAGTACTTTAAATTTTAAATATCCCAACAGCAGCTAGAACCGTCCTCCAACTTGAATACATTTTAGGTGGATTTGTTGAAATGGTTCTAACTATGTTGTGTGTTGCGTATTAGATATTAGACAAAAGTCAAAGGAATGCAGTGATTATTTTCGGTCACATGAATTGTAAACAATTTATTGACCAACATATTTGGTACCGTAATTGAGTATACCAGCAACATATACAATTTCGCTACTGCAGAAACTTCAAGTTGCTATCACATGACAAAACCACAATGTTCTCGCCGTTGACCAATATTAACCTTCTTCTTTTCTGATTTTTAGATCTAATAAATATAAAATAACATGCACGTCTGAAATATTCTTCGGTAGTGGTGGTAGTATGAACTTTGAGCTTTATACACAATATTTCTTTTATTATAAATCTCTTTATTGTTTGGTTGTCAAACAGATGTTCTACAGCGTCTTCTTTGCACTATTTGATATTGCTTGCTGCTGCAGAATCTGACTTTCAATCAGTATGTGATGACCTACTTTTTATAAGGGCTTAGCCAACGTCAACGTAAAGTTTGAATTTGTATTTTCTTACACAGCTCCACGTCACACTAGTTTAAGTAGTGGGATAGCAATCAACTTTAGAATTTTCCAAAACCAACAGATTTCGACCCCATTTACTAATTATACTTTCCATGCAACTTCGATAAAACCAAACTGATAACTGAATGTGAATATATTCTTTTATTTTGAATTTGCGAAGACGCAAGATGATCTGCTAATTAGTTGGCGTTTATGACTTCACTCTGTTAAGAATTACATTAAAAAGTCATTCGTAAATATTATGTACGTAATAAGTTGTTCGGCTGCTATTTGTACCGAGGGAAAAAGTGTCATTAGTCTAAGGCCACCCTTGCCGTTTCCCAAATTAAAATCGCGAAGAGAATGGTGCTCTGTTCAGTTGAGAAATTTAAAAAAAAACGGAAATATTATTATTACACACTACACCGACTTTCTAATTTGAAATTTGTATGTGCATGTTTTGACTTACATACATAGTTTTTCTAAATGTAGTTCTAAATCAGTAATTGCTATCACTGAAACAATAGGTTTTATGATTTGTAATGCAGGATAATCTATCTCCTGTTTAAACGCATTACTAAAATTGGTACTTCAATAAACTCTTAACATTACAATTTAATAAATGTTAAGACAAAAAATCCCGTACATCTAAGTTGTTAATTTATAATACGTAAAACTATTACTATCGAACGGACGGACCCCCATGCTAAAATCTATGTTCTTTTTTATTAATGCAAATAAATGTTGATTTTTAGATTGAGCTTTACTTCATCATACAAGAAAATCTATTTCTAGGTCAAAGCATTCATGTGATTTAAAAGATGTAATGTTAAACGTCATCATCGTTGCTTCTAAGCACGTATTAAATACATATTTGGAAATGTAATCTTTGTAAGTCGATATCCAAAACAGAATAAGCGGCGCCTAAAAACAAAAGCTGTTCTCAACAGGACATCGCTCGAAGACAGAATTTTCAAGCATCGATTAAAATATAGCTTTTCACGGATATTAATTACTGTTTAGATTTTCTTTATAGAATATTAAATTTCTTTCTAAATAAATCAGCGCGGAAGCTGACTTGACATTTATTTATTCTAGATTAAAACGTTTACAAAGCAGGGAGTTTGGAATTCATTACGCTCAAACTGACAGTTGACAAACATGGGGACAAAGTTTCAGGAAAACTGGGTTGCGGCTTCCAATCCTTCACAAAATCTGAGGGAAATATTCGAAATCCCATTTACAATATTAAAAAATTGTTTCAACATATTTTAGGTACTGAAATTGATAATCGAAGAGTACGTATAATAAGAAGAAGGTAATAATTAAAATGAGATGAAATTAGTATCTTTTTGAATAATCTCTTCTTTACCTTGCAAAATACATAACTATGGCGAAAAAATTGAAGGACTTTTCAATGTGGCTAAAGACTGACTTCGAAAAATGGATTTATGAACCGTGTCGCAGCTGTCCTTCGCAACATCTCAGTTTGCACCGAAAGGCAATAACTACTTCATTTGCAAAATATTTATCAAACTGATGCTCATTGAAAATTTTACAGTGTACTAAGCTAATTGCATTAACAGTTTTCAGTGAAACATTGGTTAGTTATACTTAGAAACGTCGTACCTACATAGCAAATTAGAACTGAGGTATCAAAACTAATTTGAAAAATACTGATTACATTTCAAAGAAATTAATTGCTTATATAAAATAAATGTTTCTTAAGTTAAGTTATTCAAAAACCTCAAAGTATACGACGTTTGTGCGGTAAATACTAGACCAATAACAATATTTTCCCAACTGGTTCTGCTGTTGTAATAAAAGTTGTCGTGGAGATATTTGGTCAACTGTGATACTCTGTGGCGTAAGATATTAAACCATTATACACATTTCAGAATTCTTCACAATGCATGTTGAGGCAGCGAATTTGTATCAAATTCAAAACAATTCTGTGTGTAGGCAGTGAAGATACAAACCACGCCTTTTCATACAAAACAACAGAAGAAGAAAGGCAAATGAAAGCGTCTCAGAGTACTTTCCATAAGTTCCAGATGGTGAACAAGAAGTACTACCGGTAGTTTTGTGAATTTTGGTGAAGCAATGAAGAGAAAGTGACTTCTTCTCTGGAAATGTGATGACTGGCAGCTTCACCAAGGCGGGAGCGTTGCTCACGCTACTAGTCTTATCCAACATTTTTGGTCAAAGAACCCATTACACAAATTCGCCGACCTTTGTATGTCACTGGTATAGCTATTCCCAACCGTTCTTTAAGGAAATAAGCTTTGAGCATGTGGAGGGGATTAAAGAGAACGACACGAGTCAGCTAAAAGCGACTCCAACATTTGTGTAAAAAATTATTTCGAGAAGTGGAAAATGCGTACATTCTTTGTAGCACATCGGATGATTACCGAACAATCCTCGTATTTCAACATGTATTTGAAATAGCTATTTCAAGTGGCTTTGGTCAGTTGGAGCAATACTGGGACTTGAATAAGCATAACCACAACATTAATTTATTTGGGTTTTCCTCAAACACTAGATCTTTAACTATTAAAGACTTATTGGGTCGATTTCAAAATATACCCTAAAAGTACCTATGTCATTATGCATAAGAAACTATACAGGGTGTAGAAATGCTTTACGCACCATAGGGATTTCAATGGTAATTTTTTCATATGACAATATTTGCTTCCCTAATTATTTTAGAGCAAACTTGTACATAAGTTTTTTGTGGATCAAACAATTCTGCATACACTTATGCCATCATTTTTTGTCATTTTACGTCAGATAACCTAATAACGAAAGAAACTAGAATTGTCTTTTTTTAAAAATCAGTGCAAATTGTGATATGGTGGTATGCTGGAAGCAGATCAGGTGCAATAAGTGCCATGGTTGCCGCTACATTTGACAGATTCAAACAATTAAACAGCAAACTAATTTGTTGATGCTTTGAGATGCTTCAATAATTTCAAGGCACCACGGATTTGTCTAAAAATGGTAATTTCTTTAAATTTTTGGTTTTCTCTACAAAAAACTTCCATGCAAGTTTGCTCTAAAATAATTAGGGAAGCCAATATTTTCATATAACAAAATTACCATTGAAATCCCTATGGTGCGTAAAGCATTTCTACACCCTGTATATAATGTGCGAATTAATGTATGTTGATCATTGTAATTTCTATATTAACAATTTAATTTTACACATTGAAAGGATATGTAAATAGTTTTTTCAAATTACCTACTTTGTTAACTATATTTCTCATTAAATCTAAATATCACAACACTATGAGAGGGCCCACCAGCTAGACGACATGCAGTTCTTTAAATGATGCTATTATCAAATATAATCAGCACCATCAAGTCTTTAATTACAACAAATGTACTCAGATAGGTCGAGAACTTATAAACTCAAATAATCGCAGCAGGCAATAGCACAATGTCAGAAATGCAAAAGATGGCGGCAGTAACGAAATCAGACAATAAATGACATAAACAGTGCATTGAATTTAAAACGAAAACCCTGCATATAATAGCCAGTACAACAGGTTCTAAAGGCGTTACTTAAGCGAAAGGTGCACCACTAATTAACATTTTACACTAGTAACTGACACAATTAAGTACGCAATTAAAGATCAAACAATTTAAATATAAATTACAGACCGAGAGCAGCTTTAATGTCTCTACATTAATACACCTGAATCTCGCAGTAGGAATATCATTTCCCCAATTTAAAATCGGCAACGCAGTTCGTTAGATCGTAATTACTTATTGGTTTCTGTAGTGTTTGGTTAAATGGCCTCCAAACGGGCTCTCACATCTATGCTGCAGCAGATTAAGGGTACTTGCAGAGATCATCCACAGATCACTCAGACAATATGGCCCAAAATCAAATGATTCTTCCAAAACGGAGGGCACGCATGTCTGTTCAAGTTAGACAGAATCCTCGAAGTTTTAAAACCTTCCGGGTAAAGCTAGAAAAGGGCGGACGCAATCAGCTAATTGTACTATACTACCAAAATCGAAATTGAAGTAACCACTCACCCTGAATTACATGTTTTTCAGGGGAACGACAATTTCATACTTCATGCTAATTCAAGGCCATCGCTAAAATAATTATACCATTAAATCGAATATTAGTGTATACAATTTCTTTCTACATGATATTTTACGATATAGATAAGATGGTTCCTTTTCACTAGTAATTTTGTGATAATAACAAGCAGTTAAAGGTTTCCTTCCATTGTCCATATTTAGCCAATGAATATCAAATAATTTATGAGAAATGTGATCGAATTTTCTGATTTCATAGATCAACATCATTCAGGAATTTTAAACACGGTTGATTTGCTGTGAGGTATTTAATGTTATACACATATGCAAAGAAAGGTCTACTCGATTTATTCTGTAACCATATGATTAGGATTGCACTATAATTGGTGAATAGCAACGCCACCATAAGGGTTCGGCATGCATGCGAGAAATATTTTTATAGCTCTGCAACTCTGCGCAGTCGAATGGCTCGACCACGAAGAGAATCGCAACAAGATCCCGACATGTACAAGGCTGCAGGCGGTTGACCACGCAACAAGGACACAAGACGAGCTGATCCGTGGTTCGGTGAGAAAGCTACCTCAACAAACTTTTCTCCAGTCTGATTACTCGGGATCGTAAGAGCGAGAGATCTTCGGAAGTGGTAATTTTGCACATGATAGCTAGCCGATTGTCACTTTCTACATTTATTGCCTTCAGCACTATCATGCCGATGATTATATTTTTGTCATTACATATAAAATAGCAAATTTCATTCTTGTCTTTCCATTAGGGTCTTGTCATGTCCATCTTCTCTTCTTAAGCTTTTTGAAGTACATATTCATTAGATAGGTATATGTTGTTTTCGTTGGCATAATTTACTAGTACTTCTCCCCTGTCATTTGATTTTCCTAGTCCGAATGGTCCTACTTCGTGTTCATTTGGAACTTCGTGTATTCCCATTTTTGCGTTAAAGTCCCCCATCATTGTTGACCATTGTGTTTTGCTGTTTTCCATTACTTCATTGACTTTTTCATAGAATTTTTCTATTTCCTTTTCTTTATAGGTTGATGCAGAGGTATTGTAATGGTCTTAGGTCCCAAGACTCGACTCTGTTTGCGGTACAGTTTAAGAAACAAGTCAATAAGCACAGAGTTAGGGTGTTTTATGTAACTGCAATACTAAGCTTAAATTTCAATCAGTAAATGCATTGGAAGAGAGATGCCTGTATTAATAAATGAATTGAGTAAGGAACGCAAAGGGCAAAGCTTGTATTTCACAGGGTTGAAGTCGAAGTTCAAATTAATTAAATATTAGGTTTGTGCAGAATGAATAGCCAGAATAAAATAATAATGTCGCAAAGAGCAAATTAGGAGGCTGGCAGAAAGTCAAGAAATAGCAATTGGAAAATCAGGCAGCAAGACATAATAAAGCAAAGGAAAAGCAGACAGCAAGACATAAAAAAAACAAGTGAAAAGCAGACAGATGGAAATCAAAAAGCATTTATGAAAGAAGTGAATCAGAGCAATTACGCGAGTGAATCAGAGCAGAGCAAATAATAAAACGTGTGGTGGCGCAAAGAGACATTTTAACAATTAAAAATGTGGACAATATTTTAGGTATAAGTAATTTGTAAATTTAATTATTTGTAAGTAAACTTATTTCAAAATGTATTTAATTTGAACATGGTTAATTTCTGTTTGTATTGGTAACCATAGTGATAGATTAGTTTTTGTTTATAACGGACAAGGAGAGAACAAATGAATTAATTTAGAAGCTTAACATGTAATTTTGTGCTCCACTTCAACGAAAGTTTTTATACATTAAAATTAAATATTTCGAGCAAAAAAATTTGTCATTGTGTTCACCAAGTGTTAAGGTTTACTTGGGAACGTTTGTGGCGATTTCCCCAACAATAAAATTAATTATCACCGAGAGCATCTCCGAGACTTCCGGTAGCCGTCACCTCAGGATTTCGAAGTTATTCCAGCCGAAAATAGGATCCAGGGCCAGGGCTTTCTACTGCGACGCATCAGGCAGGAGTGCAGAACACAGACCACCAGCAAAAACACCGGGGGAAACCATTCCAGAGGAAGATATCAGCTGGGGCCCCTTTCCGAACATTGAAGCGAACACCTCAAATATTAAGGTACTGTTTTAACCTAAAAATATTAGTGTGAGCATCCAGAAATTTGTGTGAATGCGAGACCAAACCTTGCTTATCAAGATACAAGCATATCCTAGCATCCAGCGAAGGTGAAATTCAAATTGGAAGCACAAGCTTGAGGCTAGGCGGAAATAAAACAATTGCGAGAATCGGACGGCGTCTCTTCTGACGTCACATACAAATTAGTGCCTGGACCAAATGATAATAATACCCGCCAAAGATCTACGATTTAAATAAATACCCCTTCGAATGTTCAGAAATGTTGATTTTAAAGTCAACAACGCTTGCCGCACAATACGAACCATTTTTTGTTTTTGACAGCATTGCATACATTAGCGACTGCGTATTTGGACCTAATTCGGGTGCACAGTGGCGCACCAGTTTAGGTAAAAATTTTACAAATTATTAGGCATTCGCCCCTGGGAATAGAGTTAATTTTTCTACCGAGCTAGCGTTACGATAATAAATTGCAGATAAATAAAATACGAAAAGGGCATAATACTATTTATGTGGGTCAAGTAAATTAAATATACAAAACAGCAATTATTTCAACCAGTCTAATCCTTACATTAAATTTAAAAAGCCATATCAATTAAATAGCAAACTCAAAGTGAAGCTTTCAAACCATAGCAGTATATACCTGAACAGTTATGCATTTGTTTATTTTATTTATTCAGATATCTATTGAGATACCGCTTTCTGATATGGCTTTGTACTGAGTAACTTTCTCTGCTTTTTTTTTGTTAATAAATAATCCCACTCCACTTCCTTCTTATAATCGTTTCCTTTATAGAACAGCATATGGCCGTTGCATACATTAATTCGAGCAACATTTAGACTTGTTACGTGTAGTAACGGACGTTTTCCATAGAACATACTAAAAACCCGTAAATTCACTAAAGATGGCAGTCTAATTGGGGAAAGGTAAATGGCAGTCGGCCAATAAAATCTAAAGTAATACAGAGTTTAAGACCACTGTTGAAGACACGATTTGATTTAATTCTATAGAAGATTATATGAGCCTATGATAATAAGAGACTTGTATGGGCAAGTGCTCATAAGTTTACACCAGCTGACAACTTTTTGCTGAAGTAGCTGAAGTATAAATTTTATTGTTTATGTTCAGGTATTCTCAGATTTACAGAAACTAATTAGAAGAAAATGGCCAAGGAAATGTCTTTATGATTATTTTTTTCGTAGCGATCTCAACCAATCAGAAGGCTGGATTTAGTTAAGTTATCTTGTATAATTTCGATTATACAAAATCGATTATACTAGAGTAACTTCACTAGGTGACGCAATTCATAACTTTTGTCAACTTGATGTTTTTTTTCACGGAGATGACTTTCAGCTAGGTTAATACAAACAAATCGAGCTGCCAATAAAATATTTTTTGCACTACTAGTCTGAGAACGCACCGTTATTGGCCTATTTTTAGGTAGTGAAGTTGATTTTCTCCACCAAGGGAGAGAAAGTAAAATAAACAATTTTCACCGTGGTAACTAATGAATTGCTAAGTTACCAAATCTGACTATTTTAATTTTGACGTTTTAAAGAGCTGTACTGTCAGGTTGACAGTTAAAATATTTTCGAAATTTGTTGGGAATTTAGGTATTAAGCCGTTTGGTAGTGCAAAAAATAGTATATACACCACGGTAGAGAATCGTCTTATAACCTTCGCGCTCAGGTTATAATACTGCGCTTCGCTACCTTGATGTATAATATACTATTTTGCACTACTAGTCTCAGAACACATCGTTATTGGCCTATTTTTAGGTCGTGAAGTTGATTTTCTCCACCAAGGGAGAGAAAGTAAAATAAACAATTTTCACCGTGGTAACTAATAAATTGCTAAGTTACCAAATATGACTATTTTAATTTTGACGTTTTAAAGAGCTGTATTGTCAGGTTGACAGTTAAAATATTTTCGAAATTTGTTGGGAATTTAGGTATTAAGCCGTTTGGTAGTGCAAAAAATAGGATATACACCACGGTAGCGAATCGTCTTATAACCTTCGCGCTTTCGATACTTCGCGCTGCGCGCTCAGTATCTAATATGCGCTCAGGTTATAATGCTGCGCTTCGCTACCTTGATGTATAATATACTATATTTGATCCCCGAATATTAAAATTTACTCAAAAAATAATCAAATCGAATCGTGTCAGTTTGACAGAATATCCCTCCCGCTGACGCGGTCGGACTATTTAACCTGTCAAACTGACACTCTTTTATTATTGTACAACAAGTTATCGACATATAACCCGATTATATCGAAGTACTTATAGTATTACTTCTGATTATATTCTAAAACACTTTACAATTGTCTTCCAGGGGGCTTTGTAGTTTTCCTAAAAAAACAAAAAGGCTTAGATATCAGTGATTTCCGACAATAGAGTAATAATAGATAAAGCTTTCCATGAGTTTTTCCAAGCTTAAAAGTGTTGGAAAAGTAAAGCGAGGGCGGGGGTAGTTAAACTAAAGCGACTTCCAACCTTCCCCTGTTTATTACTAGAGAAAACAAAAGCTGACAATACTTGAAAAACTAGGTATAGGGAAAATCGATTTATTTTTAATCTTGTACACTTTATCTGCAGATGTAAGCTCACAATTTCTCATAATTTCCCTAATTAGCAAATATGAATTCCCGTCAGTGCATTACAGCTGTTCGCATCGAATGAAGGTAAAATCATAACGCATGCAGAACGTTCATTATTGCATTAGCTATTTAGAGCCCCTTTACTAAATAATTAATGCAAGACGAATGTAACGCGGGTGTATACTCAAACGTAGTAAATTATTTAACTCGCACGCCTATTGTTAGCCTCCATTCTGTTGCAAATTTCTTAGACCTAGACGGAGCGTCTCGAGTATCTGCATGCAAATGTACACTTTACCACGTAAATCAAGTTTTAGCACTTTGCAGCAGCTCCCAGGCATGCTTCATTATGGACAGCAACCTATTTGGCGAGCCCATCGCTAATACGTTTATTTTAAACTTCACAGCTGAGAAAAACGTAAAACACAGCTTTAACGGCTTGTCTCTTACATAACTTTATGAAAGTACAAGCTTTGCTGTCTTTGCATATTATTATAATTTCTAAGTTCTTAATAGCATCTTGTATTCGTAATAGAGTCAAGACAAATAGCAGCAAATTGCTTTTGAAAACTCATCTTCTGTATGCAGTGACTGAAATGGCATTCTATGGGTGTTTTCATTGCCAGTTTTTATGACACGAATTGAAAACCTTTAATCCTTCTTAAATTGTAAGAGGGGCAATTGAGCTTACATTTAAACTAATAGGTAATACTCAAACTAGACATACAAATTAACTTTGACTTTGACTTATATCAGGTAGGGCGCGTGCATAAATTATAGTTCTTTAATCTCAATTTTAAACTTAAATTTGACATTTAACTATGGCATGTTGATAATACAGACCTTCACTTTATTTATTAGACGCATTTTCAACCTCACTTCAGCGAAACACTTTACTGTATTTGAGCAATAATTTACAAGTAAGTAGTAGATTTGTATAGCTTCCTACGAATACTAACTTGCATTGCATTTCTGTAGGTTCCTTCTGAATTACATGCTCCGCCAGACTACACTGCAGGTGATCTTTGACGATAACTGCACAGCTGGAACGATGGTTGTCCTCGTTGAAGCTGCACTTTCTTCACGCTCATCACAGCCCGATAACCTTGTAGTCTATAAATCTCCTGTAAGCAAACTCGCCGCTCCAAGCGCAGAAACGAAACACCAGCTCCTGCGTGGTATTCTCAAGGTGCTGCATTTGAAGGTGCCTCAAAGATACATCCGTGCTTAGAAACCGCCGTTGGGTGACCACTGTGCGTCGGATGCTTTTCTAGTGTATCACGAAGATTATATTTTCTGAATTTATTTATCGTTTTTGACTTTTGTACAGTTGCAGCCCTTATGCCACGCATGTATTCGCTCAATAAATCGACAAATTAACACTGTTACTGGGAAAATTGAATTTATTTGTCTCCAATTTATAAAGTACAAGCGTTTTTATTTCCTTTTGAGATGTCTTTTTTCATATTCTGATCTTTTCAGCAACCTACTTATATTTGTAACAAACTATCTCCAAGGCCACCAACGCATGAATACAAACATAATAAATCGCATTACCTAATTTACATACTTGATCAATATTATATACATAATTTTCTTAATTTGGTCGACTTGCAATTTACAATCTACTTCTATGAACAATATTAAGTAAATATTATACACGTAGTAGACTTGTAAAGGAACCATTCACTGATGTTTTTCCTTATTGAATATAATTTCTTCCTTATATTTGTGATCTTGGGGTGAGGTTTTACATAGTATTCTTGCAATGGGACAGCTACTGTATAATAATTGCTCTGTTAAGTCATTTACATGGTTTGTTACGTGGTCTTTGCAATTTGTAGCACTGCGCTGGACCGCGTCCGTGATTAATGAAATCTTCAGGTCACTACGAAGCATCTGATTACTGACGTTTAGTGCATCTTCATAACTGGAGTCCGTAGGCCCATAGAGGTTTCAGTATTAGCTTCGTATAATAGCAGTTTGTTACTTAAAGAGAGTTCAACTTTTCGAGCAACAAGCTAGTGCATTTTGTCGAAACTTGAGGCCAGTCTATCTATATCTTCTGGTCAAAGATGGATCCAAGATATATTGTTTCTCATTTTGTAGATATACGTACGCCATTAATTGTTACAGGTGGGCAAGTGCTGTGGTAAATGTAACTCGGATTGATGTTATTTGATTAACCTTATCCATCGATTCCATTCAGTGAGGAGATCCAGATGGGTTTGCAGGTTTTCAAGTGCCACTATTGGGTTTTCGCTTATAGCTAATACAGCTATATTATCAGTGAATGAGACAGTTGTAGTGTTATTATTTGTTCGGGGTACTATGTCAGTAGTGTATATTAAGAATAGGAATTGTCCAAGTAATCTATCTTGGAAACACTTAATTCGTTAAGATAGAAGTTGCATTGGTAGTTATTGTATCGTACTGTAAAGTTTTCCTCAGTTAGGAAAAATTTTAAAAGGAGATAGATATGGTTGTATATTATATTTTGAAAAGAAAACTTGGATACCACAGTTTATCAAATGCTTGAAAAATATCAATAAATACTGCATTACATCATTAACCAGTGAAAGGTGACTCAAATATAAGCAAATTGTCCAACTTCTTTAATTTTTAAAATATTGTTATTTCTTGCTTGTAATTAGGAATTCCAAGTTTGAACTATGAGAATACGAGCTATTATGGCGGAATCTTTCTAATGACTGCAGTAGGTTTAGTATTATACTCTTTTAATTTATTTTTGGAAGAACTGTACTCATATATGCTGTAAAATGCGCCAAAGACATGATAAACAACCCTTCTTTAGACAAACCATAACAAATAAAACCGTGAAAATTACTGCAACCACAATAGAAACATATAGCAAATAAGAAAGGCAGAGAATGTGCCTACAGAATAGTAGTTACAAATCTACCAACCGAATCTATCAAAAAAGAGCTAGAACATGCAGAACATAAAGTTTATAAAATAACTAACGTCAAGCACAGACTCAGCAGAGAGCCTTTTTTCAATATTTTTCATTAACTTAAATCTTAAAATAATACAAGGAAAAAGAAATCATGTGCAACATCAAAATCAGTATAGAACCTCCCAGAAGAAAACCGTGATATAATTTAATGCATGAGGTGCCAAGCCTACGGCCGTTTCAAAAAGTATTGCACTCAACCTTTTAATTGTGTTAAATGTGGCGAACAGCATGATTGGAAAGTATGTAAGAAACCCAAAAGCATTGCAGAACCATGTGCGAGATGTGGAGAAGACCACCCTGCAAACTACAAATGCGACGGGGCATTACACCACGATTACATTTTCCCATAGTGTTGAGTGGTCAATACCTTACCGCGAGGCACTACACATCTACATTATTTTCACCAAATGTAGTATTTGCAACTAAGAGATGGCGGCTAATATGTAGAGCTTTGCACCAGCAATTAGAAGAATGGTGATCCAAATTTTATTCTAAAAGTGGTGGTGAATTTATTAGAGATCTAGAAATACTATTGGCAATTATCATTTTACAGTCGCTTAAAGATCCATTTTCCACCATACGGTTTGTCTTTTAGTAGTAAACAAATTTAATTTTAAAAATGACAGTAAACCCGCAGCTATCTCAAAATAACGCACTATTATAAAAAGACCTCGACATTTAAATGTATTTAAATTAACTTCACAAAGGCATCGGTGTTAAAGTTGTACAAATGTGATTACCTGAAACTATGACGCTGAGCGTCTTAAGATGATTGCAGAATAGCAAAAGCGTCTCGTTAACTAATTACAATTCTACCTAATACAAAAAACTACATATTATGCGCAACAGCTGGTTTTTTTGCTATTTCGACTAGTATTTCCATCGCAAGCTCGGCAGATAAACTGGCAAGCTGCGCCACATAAAGTATAGCTTTTCCTATTAATAATATAGATGCGAAGATGACAGAAAAAATAGCTCTTCAGAATAAAACAGCTCACCCAAGAAAAATCTTTAAGAATTTTCTATGACCATACTTCAATGCAACATTAATATTCAAAACATTGAACAAGCTTTAACCTAAAGAAGAGACAATGGCAAATGACAATTCACTTAAATATAATACGTATAATGTAAAGCGAAAGCGGATGGGTGAGTTAGCAATATGTTTGAGCCGCAGGCTCCATAACTGGCTTCGATTCCCGGCGATTACACAGGGATTTTAAAAATCCTACACTCTCCGGCTACCAGGATAACACCTCTGGTAGTCGTTCACACCTTAATATGAGAAATTTTTCTCACTTTTGGCCCGCAAGGCTAGTAACCTACTTGGCTTACGAGTAAAGAGGGTTAAATACGAACCACTGGATTATAATAAGAGGAAGAGAAATAACGTAAAGCAAAACACAAACTATAAAGATAACGAAGTTAAAAAGATAAGTAAGATTAAGGAAGTTTAAAATAAAACGATTATAGAAGTGGACGAAACGCTATAAAATTGTGTTAAGTGAATTTATTATACCAATGTAATTGGGAATAATTTGGGATTATAGCAGAGAAAACCGCAATGGATATGGCCCTGGGCCCCTTCTAGGGGCACAATTTCATCGATTTAAAATTTCCATTGTATTGTAATGGCAGATTGACTTCGACTCTTTACTTTGTAACGTTTCGCCCAGCGCGAACGCGATTTTGGAATTAAAAATTAATTCGCCCATTCTCCCATGGCTTGTAGCACTTTAGCCGCGCGAACAGCGATAAGTGACGTAACTGCGGCGAGACGCAGGTATACCGCCGCGCATTCAAAACAAGAATCCCTTACTCCAAGAAACCGGATTGAGTCGCTGATTACGCCAACTCGGGCTATATAAAGAAAAATCAAAGCCGTCGTAAAACAGAATTTTCCAGAACCTTACTCCTAACCTAATTCTACTCAGGAGGGTCTGTAGACTCTTCGAGGGATTCCTGTCCGTGAACCTGCACCTAGACCAGTCTCAGGAGGGCTGCTACAGGTTCATCAAAAACGTCCCTGTCCGTTCAGCTACACCTAGCCTAAATCTACTCAGGAGGGTCTGTAGACTCTTCGAGCTAGTTCCTGTCCGTGAACCTAGACCCGTCTTCAGGAGGGCTGCTACAAGCTCATCGAAGACGTCCCTGTCCGTCAAGCTACATACCTAGATCTGTCTTCAGGAGGGCCACTGCAGGCTCTTCGAAGACGTGCCCGTCCCCTCAGCCGAAACACCGGAACATATGGTATTAATACCAATAATTGCGACCTTAACGGCATAGCACAATTGCAGCTCAAAGTTCGCACTGTAAAGTCCAGCTTGTATCTAGCTGCCGCAGAAGACCGTGTCGCAACGAACCGGCGTTCACAATTTCGCACGTTTTAATTTTTGAGCCATTCTACGGCGATCGCCTCCAGCGAAGCCCGGCTTTAATTCAATCACAAAAGCGCTTGCCTGGACTTCCAACGTCTCCTGTAGATAACGGCAAATGTAAACAAGGTAGCTCCGCCACGACCATTGAAGATCCTGCACATTCTGCACACGTGGGAAATCCGAGAGCTTAAACAACACCAGGTATAAATTTTATTAATTGTAATCCTGCCTACATTTTGCCCGCTTGAAAGATAATAAATCAAAGTTCGTTTATGCACTACCGCCATATTGGCGATCTCCGCTAAAACTCTCATATCTTTGTTAATAGGTCAAATAAGCGTACGGGACACAAGAACTACTTTATACTGAGGCTGCTCCGAAAGTCGCTGACACCACCTGAACTCCGCCGACCGAGACGTAGACCAAAGAGTTCCTGATTTAATTGGTTTATAAACATTGTTACATTTTATTTTACCATCATGAATACAATTTAACTCTATGTATTACTAGTTTAACAAATTATACGCTTATATATATTCTGTGTACTTTCTTTGGGTTACTAAACTTGAGTGTATTAATGATACCTTTGGCAAATTGAGCTGCCTGGAGCCAGTATCAGCCTAGCAGATTGTAGTAAACACATTAATCATTTAAATTAAATTAAACTAGCCAGTACCGGCTACAACTTAGTTTATCAGGCGACAGGAAGTCGGGGCTAGTCATTCAGCATTTCGTTCCCCAAAGGATCAAATATTAAATCACGTGGTTACAAGCCCATTCGGGGAAATTTGTTATCACAGGTGCGACTATGTAAAATCGAAACACCGATTCCTTTGCTTCTCAAGTTTCCACGGACCGCTAACACGCGAAAAAAAGGTATTCAGAAGGATATTAATCTGCGCACGTGTTATTTTTCAGACAAAGCGCCGAGTTTGCTTTTAAGGTATAAGAAAAATACGTTGGGAGTTTGCTAATCTACGAGTAGCTGGAATCCGTGCAGGGCTCCACCAATCTTACGTTGTTAATCAACAGGATCTTTTGAAAAGCAACAATGGAAATTCAACCATCTGATATTCCATACTTTTCTTTCGAGTCGAAATTCGACGAAGCACAAGTTGACGCGTAATTTCCCGCGTAGGGGTAATGATCATGCTACGGGTTAAAGTTATGTGCCAATGGCTGCGAATTTCCCTATTGGAAAAGGTACCGGTGTAAGCGGATTCCAGGATATTCCATTGTGCCAAAGTATATTAGGGGAGGAGCGTTTGACGAAACGTCCTATGAATCTTACCCATACCAGTTTTCATCTTCAGGATTTGACACCACTTTTCTGATTGGAAATCATCCCTGGCTCGTTGATGCTCAACTTCATGTTAGTACAGATTTCTCTCGTCTTGATCTCTGCAAGCTACAAGAGGTGTTTCGGCTACTGGCAGTGCGAAACGGAAACTAGCGGTGTATGTCAAACCAAGAATCAGACAAGCAGGCTCCAGTATCCTAGGTAGGTACTGTGTGTAATAATTAATTGCTACTACAGTTTAAAGTGTTTTGCGATCAGTTAAATAAATAGTGGCGCTTATAAAAACATTGAATAACGCCGTGATTTATCAACAAACTTTGGTTTGCAGCTCAGATAAGGTACATATACATAAATGTTTTGACAAGAGTCAATAGCTACTTCTTTTTAGCAATATGTGAATCCCTATGACGTCATATAGGAGTAGGTATAAGTGTGGTTTGTTGTATATATTTAAAATCAATATAGATAGGTTAAATTAACCTCTGCCCTTTATTGTTCTTGCATGCGACGTTCCTTACTTTGTATATTTTTGTGAAGGGTTTTAGCAACCTACAAAATAAATGCAGAACGGAAGAGTCCTGGAGACACCAAGCTGGACCTTCGTAAATCGCTGTGAATACAAGGAAAAATTGTTTCTCCATTTCAGGCTTCAACGGATCGGCTCGTAGGAAGATTTTTCAACGCTGTGGCGCTCTTTTTAACATCATTAACTAATCTACCAAGACTGTTACGGTATTAAAACAACTTTACGACACCCACCCAAGGTGAGCATCGCACCACGGAATCAGTCCTGGAAAACTGGCACACTTGCCCTGAGATTTGCTAGAAACAGGCTAAAGGGCCACGGCTGGAACGCTCAGGGAGTCGGGCGTGAGTCACACGATACGTTCTGGGCAAGCGTGTTGAGGCTATATATGGTACGTCAAAATTATGAGGGCGCCACCAAGCCTGTCTTAACTCGAATAACCGGGCCTGGGCGGTTAAATGGGAGCGAAGCATTCAAGACACTCCGTCGATAAGAATTCTCATGAGCTGCAAGCTCAAATAACAATTTCGTACTGGAATGGTACTATTGGGACTCTTTGGCCGAGACTGCGCAATCACTGGACCTACCTGCACGCTCTGATCTCTCACGTCTCGCCGTACACCAATCTTTACACTGTAAAAGGCGCTATCTGAAACAAAGCATGCACAGGTCGAATAGGAATAATACGTCCCTTAACTAAATATGCGTCTATTGATCGCTAATTACATCTGGGCAGCAAATCGTGCCGCCAAGCTTATGTTACTGCTTACGTTAAGCACCAGCTGATGGACGCGCTATGCTAATGAACAACACGCTATGGGTGGCCGGCCGCAGTGGGCTCGACCCTTTACATATTAGAGTACAGTTTAGAAATACGCGCTCCGGAAAAAGGGCGCGTTAGTGCGCGATAACAGACGCCGACCTGCGGTTAACACCTAGGAAGCAAAGCACAAAGCCCTCGCAAACATAAACAAAAAGCTCGAACAGATTAGGGCGCGCCAGGCTCAGCACGGCGAGGCGTTAATTCTATTTAGGTATTAATCGGTACAATATAGCGAAGCTCGCGCACCTAACGTTACTGAATTAAAAATTAGCACAAACGTAACACCAAATCATAGACGCAGAGTTCTTTAGCTATTCAGGCGATGAAACGCGAAACTCGCGCACATGAACTTACTAGCAGGCTACCAAAGTAGCGTCTTGCAGCATGGTGGCCTCAAACCGGCATTAAAAGCCGCGACAAGCAAGCAAGGGGCATGCATCCGCCCACATAAAGTTGAGCACAAAGCACCAACGCTCGCACAAGTGACAGTTACTATGTGTAAATGGTTGCAATTACAAATACCTTAGTCCGCAGACGGTCCATGAGAGTGGCGTGCAGTCAGTTGGTAGAAGGCGGCAGTCTGTGGCAGCTCAATCGCCAAAACACGGCATTAGGGGTAAACGGGCTGGAATCCGCCAAGATGGGGGCGTTAGGACGCTCTCCTGAGAGCACACTACAGCGGCAAAGAGGCCTACTTCGTCCTGCCTAGAAAGATCCTCGAAACAGCGAGTTGCAAAGGGAAAGCCCCCTTTCTCACCAACGCAGAACTGGCCCCAAGAAGCCCTTCACACACCTACGCCTTGGCGTAGAGACGTGCCACTCACACAACCACACGCGACCTCTTAAAGGATGGCATATTCGACAACATTCGCTGAAACAGCACGAGACGGGAAAAACAGGCTGGCGTCCCCGCAAATAGCGGGAACGCCGCGAAACGGCACACTCTGCGACTTCTTCGATCAACGGCCTGACTTGAACTCCTCAAGCAAGCCGTGTTATGGCCCCTGCAGTGGCGTGAGCCAAACGGCCTTGCCACGTGACTCTCGGCAGCCAATGGCGATGCGCTCCATAAAACAAATTAATTCCGGTATCAAAGACAGCCAATGGCGAAGCGCCTCAACGGAGTGATTTCTAGAAGTTTCGGAATTCTTGCGAGCGATAACACCCGGCTGCCAAAGTAGCAGCAAAGGGGTGCTCCAACTGACGAGAAATACTGCCTTTGGGGCCAAATATGTGCAAAATCATTATTATAGAATTAGGCGATGAAGCCAAATAAGTAACTAAAAGGGTTTAGCATACGGGCACGCTGCCCTAAAGCCTAGGTGGCTACTTAAAATACCAAAATGACCTGAATCAAATGTGCGGAAGATGAGATTGTACTTGTGCGCAAAAATTGAAAATGGTTTTAACATAGCAACAAGTTGCCCTAAAGGCGTGCAATGCAATTAAGCATCTACAACAGCAAAATGACTTAACAAGACATTGCCCTAACTTAACGCTCATCGAGTCGACGAGCAGCTGGAAAAACTCCTGTTATAGGAACATTTGTAACGTAGTTACGGCATATATTTTGCTTGTGTATTACCGACTTGTTTAATTTACAGTTCAAAACACTGGCACTAGGGCACTGGGAGTTCCCAGTTGGGCGAAAAGTTACAAATCTGCTTATATAACAGACCATCCGTCGCCCAGGTAGCAGAATGTGTTGCAGTCAATACCCTGATGCCCCTTTGTAGCCGGGTAAATCCGAATTTGGTATACTTTTCTTTGGTTCCTTGACGCCTAAGGCTGGCCAGACTTGTGGAATTTCAAACGTGTATTATTTTTCCTAATCAAATTGTCGCTTTAGAATACGCGGGAGTGCTGACTTTCACTAGTGATTTGGTGAAGAGCTGATCTTCGGCCAACTTTGTCGTGTTAATTTCTCTTCAAGATAACAACTTCTACTTCGCCAATTTGTCGTAAGTGCAAAAGAATGGTATCAAAAGATACAACAAGGTGTATGATTATAGCTAAAACCCCAGTAAGATGCAAACAAAAAATAAAAGAAAGTATGACTGAATAAGTTTCAGTTCCTTGGGAGTAGAAATATCGAGGGGGAAAGAAACCTAACCAAAGAAGTCCAAAAACAAACATTCAAAGAAGCGAGAGTATCGGGATACTTACGAGATGTAATCTGGAAAAACAAATACATGAGCACAGATAATAAAGTGTGAATATACGAGTATAACGGTGTTATTAGACCTGTCATCACCTACGCAGATAACAAGAGCAGAAAACAGTAAGACGAAATAACCGCACCACTAAAGTGAGAACAAACTACGAAATAGAGTGCCTAATGAAGAAATACGCAACAAGTGCGGCATACAAGATATAGTCAAATTTGTGAAACAAAACGTAGAGTGGGAAGCTCACATGGAAAAAATGCAATATGAACGAATGCCGAAGATAGCAGAAAACTATAAGCCAGCAGGCAAACGACAACCTGGAAAACCACCTAAACGCTGGGCAGATAGTTGGAAATCATCCTCAATCGAAACCACGCCAATAGGACACTGATGAAAAACAAGCAAGTACATAAAGCGAAAGAAGAAGCAGATCTCTCTTTGTCTTCTATCCTCACATTGTCATTAACCTTTACATTTTATTTACATTAACTTCTAACATAACTTTTCTATGTTTTATATAATTGTGTTAGTATGATTTTTGATTTATGGTTCTTCTATAATTTGAGCATCATCGGCAAATCATTCATTAGTGACCTACTGGGTATCGACATTTATACAGTACTTGTCTCAATTAAGTTGTCCCAATAATGTTCCGATACTAAAGTAAAGAGTGTAGGTGGCAACGTATCGCCTACTTGTATACCTCGTTGCAATTGTGACTCATTATGTTATCAAGCAATTTGATGGTTAACGTAGAATTTTCGTAAATATTGTTTAGCAGAGAATAGTAACGGTAATCGATTCTACTGTTCTGTCATCGTTTCAGCGTGGATAATTTTTTATCATTGTGAAGGCTTTACGTTAGTCTGGACATAGTGGAATATTATGTTGCTTCCTCCAGAGGTGTTCTTCTTACCTACAGAGGGTCTGGATTCTTTAACTTTATTTAAAGGCTGCTACTTTAATTTGGAGTGCTGCAGCGTCTTTTTCAATTTCTCTTCCGCATAGCTCTCGCATCTCTGCTGGTATGTTAATATTGCTCTGAGCTTTGTTAGTTTGTTTTGGCTGCAGTGCATGTTCTATCACATGTAGCACATCTCGTAGGTCTTTCTAGTTTACATGAATTATTCTTGTTTTATTTCTTTCTCTGACATTTTGCTTTTCTTATTATCGGCTTCTAGATTTCGATAACCATCCTACTTAATGTAATATATCGCCTCTCTTAGTTATTACTTTATTTTTTCAACAGTTTAAGTATTTGATTTCTTTTCCGGGGAAGAATCCGGGTAGAGCTGTTGGAAAAGCGCTAGACTTGCATTAAGCAAGCCTTCGGTTCGAATCTCGGAGGGGCCGGAATTTTTCCGCAACCTTGCCGATTGGAATCGGACTCGGAGAGTCCATGCACAGTTGGGCACAAATTAACTGTGCTCTACTCAGAACCACAGATATAAGACATAGGGTAAAAAGGTCAACACACACACACACACATAACACAATGGTTGCTAGGCAAGCACAACAGGCGCGTTCCAAATTTATAACCCGAATCCGGAGCAAGTTGAGCATTATACCGCTAGAGGCAAGCGTATAAAGCACCAGCCTCTACACCGCAAAATAAAATAAGGTTATAGATAATACATATATGCATACACTCTTTTCTGGGATAGAATTCTTCTTGATGCTGATTTAAGAGAAATTCCTAATTTGCAAACCATTGCCTGTTTCTTCGAAATTTTGTAAGTCTGAAGTTTCTTGGCTCTTCACACTTTCCACACAATGGGCAGTCACGGTTTCAACATTCTTCAAGGGATTATTGCGAGCTGTTTGCAAGGCCCTAGACCCGCGGATGTTGGCATTCATTGAGATGTTATTAAGCGTCATTAAACGTCATTAAGCTGCTGCAAGGCTATTGCTACATGACCATCTGGCCAGTGACGAAGTCACGACATTATCCTACGACTTGGTAGAAGTTCGGAAAATGTACCCAGCAAATCTGCATTGGTGTTCACTAAAACTTGTACTTTACTTACAACGTTGATAATAAATAGACGGTCATTCGCTGGTAAAGAGTGGCAAACCGCTCTTGTCGAGTTCTTCGTGCTTTTTTCAGGCCCAGTGTTTAGACGGTAATTATACTGGAGAAATTACCGCAACGATAACAACATTTCTTCCGGTTACATCTAATTGTAATAGTACTCAGCATCAAAATTAAACCCAGAGGGGCTGTAACAATAAATTGTCAAACGTTTTTTACAGTCGTTGTTCATAACGCACCCCCATAGAAACTTCCACAAGCTAGAAAACTTTTCCTATGCCATTCTTTCAATCTGCCACAATGAAGTTCATCATGCTAGTAAAAAAGTACATATTCTGCAGATTTAAAGACACTGATATTTTAAGCTCAACAAAAAATCCTATGATAAAGCGTTGTGGAACATTAGTTTCCTTCCTGGCGCCATATAATTTTCCCTGCAGCTTTTCGCCTGCTAATAGCCAGGTCTGCGGAAGAAAATTACAATGCAAAGTTCGCAATTCGCTCTCATTTACTGAAACGGGTACCGAATAGAGTGCATCGTATATTCAACTCCGTGTGTACAACAGCCGCGTAGACGAGATGGTATACATGTTTAATGCCAAATGATGGGTTAGGTTATACTCTGAATTGACCAGCTGTGAATTCCTACATCAATAATTCAGAATGGGAAGCGCACCCGCGACGTGTGCCGGCCTAAGATCTGTTTATGCAATCCATTCTGATATTTGCGTATTATTTATTACCCGTCACTCCGGCAACCTGTGTTTAGTTTGTTAATTACACGGCAGCCACAACCGCCGGATAAAAAATTAACCGTCGGAGACGCGGGATGCCTAACAGAATAAACGGTTATTAGCGTCGGTTAAAAATCGAGGATCGTTAAAAATTTTGTTTAGCTCGAAACTCGAGACCATAAATCATATTTATGCGCTAAGAAGCGTGTAACTGCTATAATTAAAAATTTAGAAAATCTTTATTAAATTAAAACGTATTGATGGGCAGAAGGTCCTGCTCGCTTGTTTCTTCTTTACAAAACAATCGGCAAGGAAACCCTGCTTCGAAATAAAGCATGCCTCATACCTTTGCCGTTAAGTGGTTATTTCTGCGAGAGCTTTTGAGCAAAGCTTTGCTCAAAACAATCTGCAGAGTAATATGATTTGTTAGTAAATTGTAATATCGCATGGCTGTGGTATAGAGCCTGCGGTTAGTGTTTTTGCTTTACCTTGGTGCTACTGAAGTAACCTAACCACTATTATCGAAGTGACAACCTGAACCGACGGTTTAACGTGCCAACGATTAACAAGAAGGGAGTTTGCAAAAACACTGAAAAATCTGCCGGACAACGAAGATCTATCGGTTGCCATTTATACTAAAAGTAATTTTCGCTAAGCAGAAGATATCCAAGATATAAATGAGCAGGACAAACATTCTGAAGAATTTCAAGGAGTTGTTACTAGCACATCGAAGTTTATAGCAAAAGACGGCAAAAGTGGAGCAGTGAAGCGTATCCAACAGGATAGGTTTGATACAATTCCAAACTGCATAGTCATTGAAGTTATTGAAGATCCCATAGATGCATTTCAACTGTTTATGAATGATAGCGAATGTACCGGCAAGGTAAGTAGAGGTACGACTACGCCTGTTCTCGTAAATATCATTTTATAAAGAAAAATCGGGCTTAGTTATATACGTTTAAGTTAAACAGCATTATCTGCAACATGGTTTTCACCAAGAGTCAACAAGCTGACCTAAAAAGTTGTGCAAAGAGTGTTATTGAGGAATATTTTAAAAGTAGTAAGGGAATAGAAACTGTGGTTCAAAGGTTTGAAAAGGTGGAAAAACTTATTAAAAAATGTGACACACTAGAAGCTACAGTAGCCGACTTTCGAAAAGAAAACGAAGAGTTATCAAGAAAGGTGGATAATCTCGAACAGTACACTAGGCGCAATAGTGTTGCAGAACAGAAAAATGAAGATATCGAAAATATAGTCGTGGAGCTCTTTGATAAACAGCTGGGCGTCTAGATAAAACCTGAACACATTGACCGTTTCCACAGAACAAGACCTTACAGAAACGCTAATCAAGCCAATACAACACCGATACACCCTCGTCCTATTCTCGTCAAGTTTTGTAGTTACCAATATAGAGATATGGTGTTCAGGAACAAGAAAAACTTAAAATGTTCTAAGGTAGTAATCAAGGAAGATCTAACTAAGCAGCGATTAGAACTATTAAATTGTGCAATCGAAAAACTGGGTTTTAAAAATGTTTGGACAAAGGATGGAGTAATTTTTGGTATGAAAAACAGAATCAAAACTGCTATTAATTCAACACTGGATATTTAAAAGTAAGCACTTGTTTTTCATGCTATATAATGTAACGAGCATTTAGATGTCCAATCTTCAATAAATTCATAAAAAAGCGTTAATTAATGAAATAGCAAAATATTTACTTAAAAGTAATATCACAATCTACGGCAAGTGGCACGAATGATCGGCTAACAGCGATGCCGGAAACAACGGACCACCTGTCTCTCATTCAGATAAATCGAAAACATAAAATCGTTTCTACAACAGCAAAAATTAAAAATGATTGAGGTTTAATTAAATTAAACGTTATGCACTTAAAATAACATAGTAATTACAAACAGATAACGTAATTTAGTTTTATTTATTTATACATATATAAAATGATATCATTTTCCCTTAAACAGAAAAGCAAACTGAATTTAATGCGCTCAATACGGAACGCATTTAAAATCAAAATTTGAAATTAAGTAGCATTTCTAATACTATACATGTTTGCAATAAACAATCTCTTTAAAAATAAATTAATAGTAATTTATTATACAAGACGATAAAGTTAAATTTTATCCACGAGTGAATCGTTTAACGTCGAGACGAAGTCGAGACGGTAATGATTCAAGAGTGGATAGAAATAACTTTATCGTCGTGTATAATACAATATTTTTTTCTATAGCAAGAACTTTAACAATTTCAAAAGAAAATAATGAGAGTCAATCACATTTCAAAATGTCAGTAGCTAGATTGGGTTGCTACGATAATAGGAAGCTGTCATATTTAATTTAAACAAAAGTTAGAAAATTAAATTACTTTATCTATCCTTTATGTTAAAGTGCTACTTTATCTACCCTTGCTGTTAAAGTAAAACGTGACCTTTTGTTTTGAGTTGATAAAAGCACACTTTAACATGTGCTATAGAAAAAAATCCATTTATAATAGTTACTGCAGCAGTAAGTATTAATTTTTTGATATTATTTAGGTCTAACTTCGTAGAAATTCTAATTAATCTCTTGTACTGTTTGAGGCTTTCGCGGTTACTCGAATTATTCTCCTTAGCATAGAATTTCGGCTTAGACCGCGTAGTATTTGTAGATGAACACCCAGCATTCTCTGGCTTAATGTGCCTTGCACCTTGTGAAGTCGAGCAAAAACCCGCGCGATCGCCACGCTCTTTGGTGGCTTGTGTTGTTTGAGTATCTTGAGAGCGAGGATACTTAGGCAGATTTGGCCGTTTTGCTGTTTGTGCATCCATATTCACTAACGTTTCGCAAGACCTTGCAGCTTGCATCATCAGAGTGAAAGTCGCACAGTGCGCACAGTCTAATAAATAAGAATGAAAATGTACCAGAAATATTAAAAATGTAATTTTGTACAAACAGTTTCAAAATGTACTAGATTCGTAGAATTGTACCAGGTCTGGCAACGCTGCTGTGCAACCGGCAATATCAAGAACACGCCCAAAGTAGTAACTGCACATAGACCACGCGTCGAAATGTTGTGACCTTGGGAATTTTCTGCTTTATTATAGAGATATGATATGGGTGTTTCAGAATCATGGAATCAAACTACTAGGGGGTATTCAGTGCGACGGTAGAAGACATTTGAGTATAGGAACGGGTTAAGACAGTTTAAATCATTTGAATGCATTGCAGTTTGTTGCTCCATATGCCAGATGCATATCCGCCAATTCTTGATTAGTGAAGTCCATAAGAACAGATGAATTGTTACAAACTTGCTGTACAATGGCGGACAATAAATTTAGGCCGGCCTGTAAGTTTATGTCAAATTCGAGGTTAGCAGGTTAGGTTTTCTTCAGATTTGACACAGACTGACGCAAAACCTAACCTGCTAGCCTCGAATTTGACATAGACTTACAGTGCCACCAACACAAACAGTGCCAACCAGATAACAGGCCGGTCTAAATTTATTGTCCGCATTGTACGTTATGGTTGACATTTGAGTAATTGAAACACATTTTGTTTTTAACTGTCTTAACGTGTCATAAAGTCCCAGTGCCCCAGCGATACTTTTCCGGACATGGGTTCCTATACTTACCGTCGCACTGAATACCCCCTAGTAGTTTGATCCCATATTTCTGAAACACCCTGTATTGGGGACAATGCAAAATACCTATATAGAGAATTAGATAATTTTTTGTGTTATTTTTTTATCTCATTCTCTGTTTTGGTGTTATTATAATTGTTGTTACGCTTCTAGGTGCATACATCTTACGTTCTTTTTATGAAGTCTAAATCAATTAGTGTTTATTATCAAAATGCCAGAGGTCTCAGAACAAAAACCAATTAATTTCTAAAAAATCTTAGTAGTGAAAATTATGATCTAATAGCTATAACGGAGTCAGGTTACATGATAATATTAACAGCTCTGAATTATTTGACGAACGTTATAAGTATTTATTTCATACTGCATCGTAAAACCCATGTTTAAGTTAATGATTTTAGTCCGGAAAATGAGGCTTTACGGTATCAGGTCCGGTAAAACATTTTACCGGACTCAAATGAAATAAACCGGTCCGGTAAAACATTTTACCGGACTCAAATGAAATAAACAGGTCCGGTAAAACATTTTACCGGACTCAAATGAAATAAATCAATAATCAAACTATTTATTATTTTCAGTTTAAAAAATTTTTTTTTGTAGTTTTAAGTAAAAATCTAATAATTGCAGTATGAAATAAAACGCATTACGACATACGTCCGGTAAACTTTTACAGTAGCTCGTCTCAACATTCCAGACTCGGCTCCTACGTCGCCTCGTCCCGAAACGTTTGGACTCGCTACTGTAAACTTGCGTTTACCGGACTTATAACGTAAATTACTATTAGGTGCGATCGTAATAAGCGGTTAACAGGCAAAGCAAAAGGTGGCGGTGTTTTGATTGCAACTTTAAAATGTTACAACTTTATAGCTATTTAAGTAACAAGGAATGTAAGGACCTATTAACATTTGAGGTAGGCAAGTACAAGCCAAGACAAAGTCGCGGCTTGTTGGCTGCCGAAAATGTTAATAGGCGATACATTCCGAGTTATCTTATTATATTTTTCCCACTGCTTATCGAAAATTTCCTAGATTTTTGAAAAAATCGTTTGGTTTGTCACCTGTCACCAGGATTAATTTTCGTGAGTCGTGTTACCTGTGAGTGTCACATGTCATATAAACACTTGCAACTTATAAACAAAACGTCTAAATCTACATCTTGCTTTGCAAATTTTATTATCCTAGGAACTTAATAATAATATTAAGTTCCGTTGTCAAGAAAAAGCAGCAAACAAATATAATCACCGACTTACACGTTTTGTTACTAAGGCTGTATCACTGACTTACATGATCAGCAGCGGGAAAAATTAATTAAAACATACGCGACTGAGCATGTAGACTCCGTTTGGATTTCATTTAATCTGTTTGGAATCAAATATACATTTAATGTTGTTTATTTTGAACCGGCAGGAAGTTGTGTGTTTGAAAATTGCAATGAAATTGTTGATAGCATGTTAACTGTGATTGAAAAATTTAATATGCCTATAATTACCGGCAGGGATTTTGATCTAGAATATGAAAACAAATACAGTAAACTACTGAATTTATTTATGAGCATGTATAATCTAAGCACTATAATTTTTCTAAAGTAAATTTCCTACGGGTGTATGAATTATTACGTGACAACGATTGGAGTATTCTTGAGCAGTTCCAGAATGCCGATAGCTGCGTTGAATGTTATTATCAAATATTTAATGATATCCTAAACCTAGCTGTCTCGAAAGTACATTTAAAAAATAATAAATACCCAGTGTGGTTTTCCTTGGAAGCAAAACATTATTAAAAAACAAGAACTATCACAAAAAACTGAAAAATCAATCAGAATTTCATTTGCAAGAATTTAAACTATTAAGACGAATGGCAAAAAATCTAATTCAGTCTGATTATAAAAATTATTTAAATAATATTCAGTTAAATATTGAAACAGATGTCAAAACCTTTTGGAACTTTGTTAATAATAAGAGAAACACCCACACTTTGGTAGATACTTAGGAAAGCGAAGGCAAAATATTAGAAATAGAGGAAGCTGCGCAAGAATTCGCCAATTATTTTAATTCAGTATATGGTCTACAACCAACATATGATCTGAAATTTCACCAGTTAGATTTAAATGATAATCTGGAAATTATAACATTCAACACTATTAGTTTGGACGAAGTAAAAAGCGCGGCCAAGAAACTAAAAAAAGTTAGCTGGTCCTGATGGCATTGACCCTTACATTCTCAAAGACTGTGCAGATATGCTAGCTTATCCACTCCAAATAATTTTTAATCTTTCAATAAAAGCTAATACGTTTCCTAGTGCGTGAAAAATTGCCAAACTAACTCCAGTACACAACTCTGGAGATGTACATAACATTCAGAATTACCGACCGAGTTCGATATTATCTTCATCTGGAAGAATTTTTGAATATATTTTGTACAATAGATTATATCAACATGTAAAAAATTTAATTGCTACGGAACAGCATGGTTTTATGCGCGCGAGATCTGTACAAACTAACTTATCAATTTCTGCTATGTGGCAAAGTCATTTGATAATTTTAATCAAGTAGATGTGGTTTATAACGATTTTGCGAAGGCGTTTGATCGTGTTGATCATGATCTCATATTAAAAAGATTAGCTGAATGTAACTTATCAACGCATTCTTAATTTTTTTATCGTACTTTGGAAATAGAAAACAATGGGTACCTATATGCGCAGGGATACAAATCGGAGTGCTTTGGAATGTCATCAGGTGTACCGCAAGGCAGTAACCTTGGTCCGCTTCTATTTCTTATTTTTATAAATAGCCTTTCAAATTAGTGCAATATAGTAAATGCTTACTCTTTGCAGATGATTTTAAATTATTTTTAACCATACCTACTCTAAACGATGTAAAGTATTTACAAAGGGATTTGCATGCAGTGGTACATTGGAGTGTTGCTAATAAATTATCTTTTAAAACAAATAAATGCAAAGTGATGAGTAAACATCCAATTATTTCTGAATAAATGATGAATGGAGTGGCATTGGATACGATTATATCAACAACAGATTTAGGGGTACATTATGTCGAAAATCTAAAGTTTGATATACGCGTTAATGAAACTATTAAAAATTGTATGCGAAATTTAGAATTTATTATGAGAATCTGCAAAGAATTTATTAATCTCAATGCTCTAAAGATCCTTTTTGATACTCTGATACGGTCTAAACTGGAGTATACTATTGTAGTATGGGATCCTGGAGCTGTAACTTACTCAAAAGCTCTAGAAACAGTACAAAATAAATTTATAAAGTATTTGTATTACAAAAAATATGGAAGATATCCAGAATATGATACGTATCATAGTATTAGAATTGAATTTCAAATGCTTAAATTAGTACAAAGACGACTAGTCATATCGCACATGTTTCTGTACAAATTATTGCATAATTAAATAGATTCAGTAGAGCTTCTATCAAACATTTTATTCTATGTGCCCTTTTATAGATCAAGAACTAAAACGTTGTTTTACACAAAATATAGAACTGATATTCGAAAATCATCTCCTATTATAAGGATGTGTTTATGTTACAAAAAACTAACACTACAAAATGAGAAGCTGGACTTTTTAACACTAATGAAAATAAATTTAGGCATGAGTTATATAAGACGGTTAGAAGGTACCCTGGTGTGTGCACCTTTGAATAGTGACTGGTATTAAAATATTGTGTTTAAATTCATTTAATGTTTTGTATTTTTGCATTTATGTTTTGTGTTCTTTTTTTCCTTTTAAGAACACTGTAATTGGGTTTCGTGCCCGGTGTGTTCGTTTACAAATAAAGAAATAAATAAATAAATGAAGTGGTGAAAAAATAGTACCAATTTCTAGCTAATTGAGCTTTGACAAACACCGTGTGGAAACGCTGTGATGTCATGAAGTCACAGTTGAGAGCAAATGATACCAATTGCGATATTTTGTGGAATTCACTATTTTTATTGCGCTTTATAAGATGTGACAATAAGAGAAAAGGCAAACTGGCAGCTATACCACACATTTTGGGACATAATAAATAGTTTTGGGAAAACACTGCCTGCATAGTGAAAATACTACGGTAGATGAGCAACTAGTACCCTTTCAAGCAAGATATCCCATCGTTACTAGACAAGTATGGAATGAACATTTGGTGGGTTTGCGATTCCCAGGAATATTTTCCACTCAATGGAATGCTTTACAGTTTACACTCAAAAACAAAGAAATGATGTTGTATGAGGAGTAGCTAGTGAAGTATCGTAAAGATATGTAATACGGTTGGTATTATAAAATAAATCAAACTGTGACATTTTATAATGATATCGCAGACTTTACTCTAGCAAAACTGTTGATATAGACCCGCATACGTTAGAACAGCGAAGAAAATTGAACGTTTTATGTATAGAGGATTTTTACCTAATAACAAGCAAGGCGAAAACTAAAAAAACGCGAGTTTGGCGTCTCGCGTACCAAAGAAACGCAAAAGCATAATCTCCTATGCATAATGCAACCAGCTATCACAATGATGACAGTCAGAAGCTAGAGATGAACTTGTATTATAAAAATATTGAGCGTGATATCTGAAATCACTTTAGTAAGTCAATCAGAGATATTTACATAGGCCCCTGACGGGGACGATCAGATTAGTAATTTTGTAGGTACTGAATTGGTAATTAGACCCTTGTTGACGATTTGTGAATAGGAATTGTAGGCCAAACTTCCGCTTTAAGGCATTTGCAGCCTACGTCAACTCGCACAGGAGTGAATACAGATATGGTTAAAACTGTATTAAAAAAGATTAACTCTCATATAAGATGAAGAACACAATTACAAGACCAGCTTTGTAAAATATGCAATAAACACATTTATAATAGACACTATATCGCACACTGTATGCAATAGTTGTAATAAATAATGTTTGTACATATTACTTGCTTTATAAATAACAGTTTTATTTGATCGAGAGAACTGTTTTCGTTGCTATTGCTGGTAATACAGGCTACTAGAAGCAGCAGCAGTTAAAATGTAGAATACACTATAACATACATAAACAACAATCACAGCTAACTAGACCATAAATTTCAATGAGCGCCCTTTATAATATTATATTTCATCATATCAATTTAGTGTTAAAATACTGGCGCTACAAATTATCCTTGTCAAGCAACACAGAAAATTAACCATTGTTCGAAAATTGTCAGCTACTTGTTGGAAAATATTTTAATTTGCAAAACAAACGTTATTTTTAATTTCTACTTCCCCCGTCTGAAAGACGAAAAAATCACATTCCCAGATTTCTTCAGATCTTTACGTTTCAGGGTTCCTAGATGATGAAAAACAGGTATGTCTGTCTGTATAACTCAAAAAATATTTGTCGGAGGAAGAAGATATTTTGCATACACATTATATATATGTATTGCTATGTTATGCTAGCTGATAAATTTATTTAAATTATCGTATTTCTTTGCCCTTTATTTTTAACTTTCAATTCAAATCCGTATTTTACAATATTATTAATGAAACTCTCTCAGGTAGTTCGCAATATCTAGTAACCCAATGATTGACTTGTCAAATTCTCTTTGTTTAATTGCCAGTTCATTGACTTTCAAAAAATTGACACCTAACGTCAAATTAATCAAAATTCAGAACGAATATCAAGGTTTTTACAATAAGATCTAATATTCAATTCTTTCACAAATCTCTTATGTAAGTATGAAATTCAATTATATTTTTATACCTTCTTACTGGTTATAGCTTTTTAAATGTTTCATTTAACCTTTTAAAACACAAACCTGATTTAACACTTTGCTTGTTAATACTGCCAAAATCCTTCCAAACTGGATCCTCACTCCGACTGCACTCAAACACCTGCTGGGTCCTTATCCAACTGCATCACCTGCGATGAATGTAAACTCTCAGCATCACCTTATTGCCATCCACTTCAAAACTTCCACATCCTATACTGGATTCCTGTCGTTGTCCCCTGCTGCTGTCAACTTCAAGTCTCCTAGCTCCTGTACTGGATTACTGCGGCTCCGATCCCTCTCTGGTAAGTGTCAGCATAAAACTTGTTCCAAATATGAATTTTTTTCTTTTTTAGATAGTCCTACGTCTTCAATGATACCCACAGGTTTCCCAAAAACAATTCGCTGCACTTACTAACCTCTTGTTTGTGTCTTGTATTCCATTTCCAATGTAGTATCAATAATATCCTCACTGACCAAAGCTTGTCCCTTTATTTCTTATTTTTTTAATATTTTATTTTATGTTTCCACCTCGAAGATTTTGCTTTTAACCCATATAATTTGCACCAACCATAACATTTACAAATTATACAACATTTATTAATGTTTCTTTATTCGAAAATCACACCCATATCAAATTATGTATACAATTTTTGAGTTGTTTTTTTAGTAACTAATTAAACAAATTACAAATTATTACTACTAGACACGATTCTTGCTGCCTCCTATCTACATTTTTTTATATAATCAAAACAGATATTTGATTTTAATTATCATAACAGATACATTTTAGTAGTAACCTTGGTATTTATTCCTATTCAGAATTTTCTTATTACAGATTAAGTTTGAGTAATCAATCATTATGCTATTATTTGACTAACCAATAATAAGAAAGTTTTAATTTCATTATATTTTAACATGTATTTAGATCCATTAATTTGCTTATATCTGACTTCCAAATTTATTTGACTAAACTGTTTCTTTAGTATTCATTTTTAAATTATCAAAGAATATAGTGTATCATAACAGTATATATACCTGGAATGAAACCTGTAAAATTTTAGACAAGTATATACAGGGTGAGCAGCTTAATAAAATAAAATATTGTTTATTTATCATTCAACTTAGCAATAGATACAGCAGGCTTTATTCTTACCAAAAATGGAAAGCAATAGATACAGAATAAATGTTTTACAATACAAAAACGAGGCACAAATTAGCGCGTTACTAAATATAGCTGCGAAGCATGAATACGAGAAGTTGATGCTTCGTGGCGCAAATAAAATTTGCCCGGTTCCTTAAAATCCCAGAAAACTTGGGGCTGCACACGCGGTTCGCCTGCCGTTCGAATTCGACCACCCGTTTTTTTTGAAAATTTATTTAATTTATTACAAACGTGAAGATATTTTTACTCCTAACTTATTTTGATTATTAGACCGGGAGGCGCATAATGCACAAATCTTTTCGTGAGGCTGTGAGGTTAAAAATAGAGGAATTTTATGCATACATCGCATTTACAAGCTTAGCTTTGAATATTTCTCGATGATTCTTAAACTAGTGGAAGCTTATTCTTTCTACACTCAGATGATATCAAATTAAAAACTACTACATAAATTGTTTAAATAAAGCGTAAGGGGAATTTGCAGGATAAACTTTAGCATCGACATATTTTGGAAACGATTACAGATAAGTGTATACATACAGAGTATGAAATGTGTCAGAAAGAATTAAAAAAATTTTAGTGAAAGAACCATCTGCATTGGTTTATTGATGTAAAAAATATAATTTATTTTCCATTGCCTGATTTAGTTGAAACGCACCTCGCACACGACACTTAAGACATTCCCGGGGTGAAGGTTAAATCTGCTGAAACGGAACGATATGAACAGGGCTCTATAGCGTTTTTAGAAATTGGTCAACGCACTTTGTTCGCAGTCACAAACGCAGCGGTTCAAATCCCTCCAGTAACGGATTTCTTTTTATTTGAAAATTAATTGAATTTATTAGAAACGTCAAGATATTTTTACTTCTAACTTAATTTCATCTTTAAAACTATTTAGTGTCACAATGTCGACGAGGGAAGTTCTGGGTAAAGCCTTTTACATTGTCCGTTTATTATGCCCATCGTTTCAGTGGCCTTTTTTATATAGAATCAGACAGTGACAAATTTTTCTGAAAAGAGTCCAACAACAAGAACATTTTACAGCTTCCTAAAGCAATTGATAAATATAAAATCGAACTTTTGTTTAATAACAGGAGCGAAACATTATGGATTTTGCCATATAATTAATTCGATTGAATCTGATTAAACTAAAAACTGTTTTTTATTTCATTGTAGTTTATGCTTTGTCGATTCTCTATTTATATTTACACCATTTCGACTCATTTAGAAAACCGTTACTACAGTTAAACTTTTAAACATTTCTTGATCTGCAGTTCTTAGGTCAGTAAAAATTTACAGCCTTAATGTAATAGTATTGTCACTTATAATACCATGAGTAGTCAAAGTTATGTCGACTATTTTTGCAGTGGTGTCACGAATGTCCATTGCGCTTTGGTATGATTAGGACGAGTGCGATAGCACGAGTCCTAATCATAAGCGCAATGGACATGAGTAGTGATACCACCGCAAAAACAATTTACTTAACTTTGACTAAGAATGGTATTCGAGGAACCATTTAATGAACCAAACTCTTTTTCAAATTAGTTTTCAGTAAATCTAGCAACAAACTACGCAATTTCTTAAGTAACAGAACACTAATATTGACTTTTGCTAATAAAAATCGCATTTTTTAAAATAGTCAAAGGTAATACCACAAGTAGTGGATATATTTTTGACAAATATTTTGCCGTTTCCCTGTAAATTATTGCGTTTAAATTTCACGATACAAAATCACATTAAATATGTCACGAGCCGAAGGCGAGTGACATTTAAATGTGATTTTGTTGAGTGAAATTTGCAATAATTTCTATGGAAATGGCAAAATATTTTTAAAAAATATATCCACTTCGAGTGGTATTTGGGACGACTATTTAACAATATTAATACATAACGGTTAACTTTATTGAAAAATAATCCAACAATTAATATAATTATTCATTCTCAATTAAATTCAGCGGAATACTTCCAAAACACAACATTTTAAAATTTTTAATGCAAGCCAAACTTTGTTCACAGTTGGTTGGTGTTTAGTTTTACGTAACCTGGCGATATCGTTGCTAAGCGATGTTTCGCAACAAGGCTGTTTAGTTTTTGAGTAGGTAAATTTTTTTGTGAATATTTTGCATGGTGCCCAATATTCACTGATATACTGCTATTATTGGTTGAAAAAAGCAATATTATTGGCTTATATGTTATAGTGTGGAATAGTCACTTGAATACCTTCTAGGAAGATATATCCACTGATATTTTTTTGATTGGTCAAGAAACGTCAGAATTCTGGATTTTCATTGGTCACTTTTTGACAGATGACAGGTGAATTGAATAGTCACGGTTATACCGATTCCGGAAATTTTAGTTCAACCCGGAGAAGAGATTGAAAACACAATGCACTCTCAAGTCAGTTATCTGGCGTGCATTAAACAAGTTGCGTATATTTGAGTGTTACCGTTTCGTGTGATGTGACAGTTATTTTAAAAACATTAGCAGCACTTCACGCCAAATTAGACGGATATAGTCATTTCCAATGTACAACCTGAAATTCCGTCTCCTGTCTCCTTGTTGTGCAATACAATTTCAATTGGACCGCTGGTTGTATATTTGGAAGAGCTGCTATTGTTCTGCGATCAGACGTTCTGCAACCATCTTAAACCGCGATACTCTAAACACCTGTATGCATAGTCGTTCGCCGGCGGCTCGCCGGCGACTCGCCGGAGTTTCGTTATGAATAGTAGATTGGCGGCACTGTACGTCTATGTCAAATGCGAGGTTAGCAGATTAGATTTTGTGTCAGTTTCTGTCAAAACTGATGGAAAACCTAACCTGATAACCTCGAATTTGACATAGACGTACAGTGGCGCCAACATACTATTCATAACGAAACTCCGGCGAGTCGCCGGCGATCCGCTGGCGAACGACTATGCATACGAGTGTAAGCCGACGCAGACCTTAAAAACCTCCTTTCCATTGCCGTCAGTTTAAGCATCTAAACAATTCGAGCCGCTAGGTCCCGCTATCAGCCATACTTCATCTCAACCAGAGTGTTAATTTTCTAATTTCGCGATCACACCGCAAAAAACACTGCTGCGTTTCAGCTAAGTTAAATGTGTTACAATTGGTTAAGCAATGGACGTTGTGAATTACCGCCATTCTTAATACTTTATGCGTCGTTAAGCTATGCATGCTGTGTAATGTTTAAGAATTGACCGCTTTAGACAGTCCTAAGTTTTGAGTACATTTCCGCAGTGATACGGGTATCGCTTCTTGCAATATGTTGCTGGCTTGTCACCCAGTTATTAATATTTATTTCCCATCGTGGTGCGAGCAAGTTTGTTATCGCGTGACGTGACGTTGCGAGCAGGTGTAATTCTTACTGATTGCTTTGTTATTAGTTTTTTTGTTGGGGTTCTGGCCTTAAGCTGGTGCCTACTTAATTCTAGAATTAAAATAAGCATTTTAGAATTGTGAAGCAACGTATTGTCATATCTTAGGGCTTAACATATTTTCTACAGTCGAGAAATAATCTTAGTGGGGTACCCATTTCATCCCCAGCAGATACACCACGCGGCGCCTAACGCAAATTAACCGGCTTTGTCCCCGTGTCTGTAGTGAGGGGAGTGTTAGAACTATTTGTCAAGCTTAGCTATTTCCTCAGATTTTAGTATCTTTTCCGAATCATGTAGTAAAAATTCGCAATTTAGCAATGTATTCAATATCTATTTCCCATACGAAAGTTGTTTCCGATTCATTTAAGCCCAAATCTTTAGCTTGGCAATGTTATTAAAACTTGACCTGCTGCAAGCAGTACAGTTTCTTTGTTCGCAAATTCTCAGTAAGCCGCTTGACAAAGGACCTTTGTCCGGCCGTTGAATTCTGCATGAATGATGTCATCTTGCCATTATCTTGTTAAGTAAAGTTATTTCATCATTTCGATCCGTCATATTCTTAAACCTAACGAGTGGAACAAGGACGGAGCGTAGTCACGCGCTTGCGTCAACGGCAGTTGAATTTCGAATCTGTGACTTAAGCGTCACTTCCTACCGGTCCTTGAACTAGAACAAACGTATTCGCTTTTTAACCCCCCGGTCCGCGTCGATTTGCGACCGGGAGGGACTCTTGTAATTCAGCTTCAAGTAATGTGTTCCGTGAATTGTGCCTTTTGAGGACCTGTTGAACTTACCGGAGTGCCTTCTTTAGTAATGGAACTATTTCGTTACGTGAGAAATCCTTGGCTTTCTTCGTGCTGTGAACATTAACCGTTTGGGGTGCAGTTGAAGCAAGTTAAGTTAGTGTGGTCGAGAGTTCTTTTCGTGGGGTTGCGAGACTCCAAAATTATCACTGTCACGGATTTTAACGCATTTATTGTTGTAACCATGTATTTGCTGTTAGCTAAATTTGATGAATTGCCGTCGTATTTTTTTGTTTGTGTAACGTTACTCGTGGCAGTTTCGCCCTTGAGCCATCCTAATGTATTTGCAATCAAGTTTAATGTTTGTAATTAAGTTAACGTGTTGCGCAATCTAACCCAACTAATCTCTTTGATTATTTTTAGATCTTAACTAGTCAATTTCATGTCCATTGTCACCTACATATATTTTATTTATTTCAATGGAGTTCATTGTCAAGTACTTATGTTTTTCATTTGTGTTCGTGACTTTTTCATGCGTTTTATGTGTACTGTTTCAGTTGTAAGGAATTGAACAGCTGCCGCATTAAGTTATTGTTGTAAGGTAAGTCGATACTGTATGTAACTCGCCAACCGAACTCTGCCAAGGTAAAAGTAGCAAGGTGACTTTACTCACTTCCACTTTCAAGTAATTTCACCTGTGCTTCTGATGTTGTTTTTTCCGATTTAGTCAAGAAAGTGATGGCGTACCTTTTTTAACATCATTTACCTCTCGTATAGGAGTACAGCCCTAACTCGAAGGTCGTAAAGAACCCCCCCGCGCGGCCGAGTTTTAGCTGGAGTAACCCTTCCTGTTGCCGCCATCTTAACAGGGTTGGGGCCTTGTATTTTCGGTGTATTTCCCGATTCTGTCGTCTTATCGTGTCGTGGATAGCAAGTCCGGCTCTCGAGCGTATGATTTTGTTTTGCACGCTTGTGTGGCTGGATTGCTATGTCGTTGTAACGTTTTCGTGCGGTAACAACGTGTTGGTTAGTAATGGGTCGTAGATTGGATCATTGTATAGCTCTCGAAAGTGTTTTAAAATTATGTGATTATTACTATCAGCTGATATTATTCATATTTAGTGATTCTTTTAAATAGCGAACGTGGATATTAGAGCTATAACTATATTTAACTACTCTTATTCTTCTTCTTTCTCTTATGTTAGGCCAGTGGCCTGTTTATTCCACACAATTGTAGTTTTGTGAGCCCTCTTAACTCGTAAGTCAGGTAGGTGGCTAGCCTTGCCCCTCGAAATTGAGGAAGAGTTCCCTTGTTAAGGGTTAACGACTACCACAGGTGTTAGCGTGGTAGTCGAAGAGCGTACGATTTTTAAAATCCGTCTAGAATCCACCGGGAATCAAACCGGACCGGCCGCCTGAGAGTCGAGCATATGCTCGCTGGGCCATCCGCTCACCTATATTAAGCAAAAGAAAGAAAAATACTGTAAATATGTTTTTCTACTAGAAGCTTTTTCATATTCTCGTTACATGTAGTTTTATATCCAGAAGTGTTTAAAAGATCAAAGAATAAAAATATTGGAACAACTACTTGGCGACGTTATTCTTTCAAATTTATAGACAATTCTTTGGTAAGCACTCTACAAAGGGCACAGTTACGTAGCCAACGATAAGAAAATGTAACTTTACCAACTCGCTGCACACAAAGGAGGTCCTATTTGCATAGGTAAGCGCCAGAAACCTTGTGAGGCAGCGTTCTTAGCCTCTGGCAGCACTTCGGCGTTTTGAACTAGTTCTGTTTATACGTCGATCATAGATTCGATTAGATACCACAAAACTGTTACAGCAAATTGAAACCAAAAGCGAACCGCTTGCCAACATGGGGGAGGGAAATTAAAACAATGGTCTGCGAAAGTCAAAAATTTATCACCACATTCAACGCTTCGCTCGTAAGAACTCCATCCTGCGGCTATTAATAACACCGCTTAAGAGCCCAAGACAAAGGGAGTTAAAATTTAAAATAAATTATAGTATTTCATGCCTAACCTCCCGCTCCTTGAATATTTAAAAAACTGTCTTACTTTTCATGTCGGCGCTGATGCACTACCCGTTTGAGGTCTAATTTGGATATCATTTATTCATAGCGAGGCGACCGATTCCGCTTCATTTGAAATAAATAATGAATGCAGCGAGCACCTTCCGGGAGGACAAGACTCCGGGAATAATTTTTGGCTTGAACGGTTTTTTAATCTGCCCTGTACAAACTAAATAATTGATCCGAGCAGGCGTTTGTACAAACCTGCTTCCGTATTGTTTTATTAAAATTCCTTTGGCGAGCCTCGCGTGTTGTTAATTGTAGCGGCGCAAAAATTCCGGTCTATTTAAGAGAGATTATTTTTTAATTGGGTATAATTACATACCGATAGAACGCAACACAGAACACTGGCTCTGGCGGTTGTTTCTTAATCGAGCCCTGAAATATTAAAATTCCGACTTCCGACGTGCATGTGCATGTTGTAAATAATAGCACTTTGAGTGTGTCGCTTGAGCTGATAAAGAAATCGTTCCCACAATTACGTTTTTAATTACCTTTTTCAAGACGACTGTTTTTGCTCAGCTCTGTTCCCGGTTTCGTCTCATCTATCAGCATCGTGGAGTTTTTTCCTGTCGACAAGTATTTTCCAGAATGATAATTGATTAGAGCGGTCATTAACTGTAAACGTAATTACGCCTCTCAAAGATAAAGGTGGTCACACTAAAAAAGCTTTGTTGAACTTCATAGGCGTTTTTATAAAAGCCCGACGTCCACTGTAGTTTAATTTTTAAATTTAGAAACATGACTAAGGGATCAAAGCAAGAATTTGAAGTTTTTTTTATCTTTTAATACTCATGCAATAATAAGTGTTGTGATAATAACAGGTGAGGTGCTGTGAAGAAGAGCATATTGATTATAATTTGCAGTAGGTAAGAAGCTTTATGTATTAAATAGAGAGGTACATGTTTTGGTAAAATATTTTACTACTTTGTAATGAAATACATTTAAACCCTATAAATCTCTTCATCTATCTTCTATTCAACATTGTTTTTCCTTTCTAAATCTGTCACAACTAAAGTCCTACATTATAATTGAGTTCATTTGCAATGTAATTAACAACAGACCTCAAATTCATACGACATACTGACTTTTTCAAAGCCTTTAAGATAAACTATGCAATTTTGATTTAAGAACTTTGGATATTCGGAATATTAGGTTCACTTTTAAATTGGTTTCGATCATACCTAGCTGGCAGCACGCAATGTGTTCTAACTAATGGCGTTGCATCCCAAGCTATTAGCGTGAGTTCTGGTGTACCGCAAGGATCACACTTGGGCCCCACGTTGTTCATCGCATTCAGTAACGATATTGCTTTTAGCTTAAAATCCTTGTTTCAGTTACATGGAGAATGCAGATGAAATAAAATTATTTAATAAAATTAATTCACTCGTGAACTCTCTAATTCTATCAAGCCTTAAACCATATCTCCATTGGTGCAAAATCAATGAAATGTCGCTAAATATATATAAATGTCACAAAATTCCTTGTGACTTTGAGTACAAGCAGTATCTAACATAGGAGACTTAGGTGTTATATTTAGCAACAATTATTCTTTTGATAAACATGTTTCGCACTTTGTCAGCAAAGCCAACAAATTATTAGTTTTTAGTTTTTGAGTAGCCAAGAACTTTGAAAATGTTGATACTTTGAAGTAATGGAATTAATTCAGAAGCGATTTATTATACCGGGTGGCCATAAATATCTGATATCACATTACCTTGGGAATCAACACCGCTTCATTAAAGTGATGAATCCAACTAAAATAAATGTCAATAATGTCATCACAACTAAAAGTCCTATCTGTCAAAAATTATTACAGATTGCAATAAGTAATGGAGTTAGAACCGGAAATTTTTATAATCGAGTCGTAGGTTAAACTGCAGAATCCGGGGCACATTCTCCTCCTCTTATTGCATTTTATTACATTACATAGGTACCAATACTTATTGTAAGTGAAATATAGTACTAACCCAACTTTTATAAGTAGCTAATTCCATGGCTCCCGAATCTCAGATGTTTATGGCCACCCGGTATTTGATGAAAAACAGGTTTTCTCAATTCCTTCTGTCTATCTTTCTGTCTGTCTGTCTGTTGGCGGTATAAATAAAAAAACTAATTGTTGGAGGATGACGATATTTTGCATGCAGATTATATATTTACCTGGTATGAAACCGTGAACATTTCAGACTAATATATACAGGGTAAGCACCTTACAAAAATTAAGTTTTGTTTATTTTTGAGTTAACTTTGAAATAGATGGAAGTAATAATTTTCACATAGGTCAGGCTTTACATTTGCCGAAAATAGGACTCAACAGCCACAGGATAATGTCGTAAAACAGTCAAAACGTTTCAACAATAAGACCGTTCTGTTAGAAGCGCGCGCCCCACTCGTTCCAATAAGTCTGGATGGCGTAGTACGACAAGTCGGTGCGGTTACAATCGCTACGCAGATGCGGCGGGGAGTTCAAACCCCAGCAGGCTACATTGTTTTTAATTGTCAAATTTATCTAATTCGCGCGAGGGAAGTTTAGTATAAACCCCTTTACATTTTTTTTTCTTAACTCTCCCAAACACTTACAGCTTTTTCAATCTATTTGTAGCTTCACTAATCCTGTATCGTAGTAGTTGCTGGATGATACTTTATTAAAATTAATATTTACTGCTAGGTTGCTTTGTAATTCTCTGACGCATCAAGATGTATAGCAGTGCATACAATTAAACAGACGTTGCAACACACAAAGAAATGCATCGAATATTTTTTCTTTTACTTTTTCTGTTTTATTTTTATTGCTACCTTTTCAAAGGACTTAACTGTGATTCAAACTTGGTTTTGTACATAGTAAGCCAAAAATAAACGGTACAAAATTTAAATGTTTTAATTTCTGATTCTAATTAGTCAATTCAAATTTTTCTTGTAAAAACGAAATGCTTACATTTGAAGATTGAAAACATACCTTATTTGCAATCGTTTTCAATTGAATTTAGTTCACTATCATTAAGGCCAAGCTAAAACGAGTGATTTAATAACGTCGCATAGCGTCGTTTTAATTTGAAATTATATCTGTAATAAATTAGTAGATAATGGTTTCTGTTCATTTGTTTGGTTGCTTGGTCAACGTGATCTTAAAGAAAGTGGTACGCATAATTGAGTGTTGGAATCAGCTGCCTTAGAAACGAACAGCTTCTGCGATTGGGCAATGGCCAAGACGATTGCAAATGATTGTTGATAAAACTGGTCGTTATTGAAATGGTCTTAAGCTCACAATTTGGCTCTGTTTGCAGTGCGAAATATTTAACCAAGTCAATAAAGCACAGAGTTAAAATATTTTATGTAATTGCAATTTAAACAGTAATAAAAGTATTAAATGCATTGGTAATAAGATGCAAAAAGCAGGAATTAGATGGACCAAGGCACGCATAAGCAAAGCATATTTCAGAGGATTGGAATTTGAAGTTTGAATAAAGCAATATAATTAAAATGATAGGTTTGTGCATTTGTAAAGCCAGACAGAACGAAATTAATTGACACAAAAGGTTTGTTATGTGCATACTAAATGAGCTTAGTTATTAATAAAAGTAAGGGCAGTGAAAAGGCAAGCAATCTGAAAGGTAGATGAAAGCAAGATAAGGATAAAATAGAAATTGCAAACAGCAATCCAGAACTAGGCAACGGAAGAGAAGAAAAGCAAGTGACATGTGAAAATGGTGAACTCGAATACCAGTGCATTAATAAAAACAAAGTGCGAAAGCAGAACAGTGAATTTAAAACGTATGTGTGTAACGAGAAAGAACAATGTTAGCTATAAGCAATAAAGACAATTTTTAGATTTAAAAAAATGTTAATATTAAGAATCATGTAATCAAACTTTACTCCGTTTATGTGTATTTGTTATCAAAAGTAATTTCCATTTAACATAAGCAGATCACGGTATCATAACAACGTGATGCTTTTTTGTTGAATAATAAGGAGAACAATTGAAATATGAATTATTGAAGCTTGGGCCAAAACTTGTGCTCCCTTAAATTAATGTTTTGAATAAATGAAAAGTATTTTTACACAATAAAAAGTTTACCATTTCATTAAATTATGAAATTTTATTATTGAATCTTGAAAAAAGACAAATAAATAACAATAAATACCGTTGTAATAGCGTTTTCTTTTTAAATTATATGATAACTAAATCTTCTTTCTTCGATATTTCAGGCTACGAATAAGATATCGAGATACGGTTTTCACTAGCCTATTTAGGTATCTTTTCACTACATTTTTATGAAAAAAAGTCATATTATTGCATTTAATTTTTTAGAGAATTTTGCAATTTTCTGTTATTATATCAAAAAACGTGCTCTAGCGGCATCACAAAAAATTATACATATCACAGGTAAAATGGGTTTGATGTAACAATAAATTATTTTTCGAACGAGACCAAATTTGTTAAAATCCCTTCTGTCGTTTAGGAGTTACAGCTGTTTATTTAAAAAAACATTAAATTACCCCCACCACTTTATTTTAATAGATACGTCAAAAAGTGTTAAACAAAAATTACTCGAGCAAAGCTTAGCTTTAAAGAGCATATACTTTTTGGTAACATTTACTAGGTGGATTTCAGTGAAAAATCACTTTAATGATTTAAGATGGCGGTTACGCCCCCTGGCAACCATCTTGGAAATCTAAAAATATTTTCCACAGTCTTCATTTAACCACTTTAGTTAAAGTTTTTACCGCAAGTTTCTACGACGAATAGTTTCCGAGGTACAGCACTTTGCATTCTTATCTGACCACCCAGTACAAGTGTTCAGCCAGCTGTGGGAGTGTTTGTGTAAGGTTCCACTACGAAAAATTTACATTTTTCCAAATCCGATTCCGAGAAAAACAACGGCAGCCGACACCTAGAGTTTCCGAAGATCGATTCCGGCCTATTTAACCAGCGGAAGCCAGAGATCTGCACTGGAACAAGTCAGCGGGGTCTGCAGGAACATCCTGAGCGAGATTTGCGGCTAAGGAAGCTACAGCAAGCGAGTTATCCCAACGGCGTCACCTGCACCTTCGTCGGTCCAAGATCGACAAGAATTTTTCGTGGTAGGATTTATCTGTAATTTGAGTGTCAGAACCTGGGAAAGTTCTGAAACTACAAGAATCATCCTTGCTAAAGAAGCCGATCGCATTTCTAAGAGTCCAAATACGCCGTGGTCTTCATAAATTGGATGGCGTCAATAAATTTTGCGATTTTCGGCAGAATCAATCAATTTTACAGGAAGTAAGACGAAACATCATCGGGAGTCTATTTACGTCACAGCTATTAACAAATCCATGTCGTTTGTTGCCAAGCGGGATATTTAAACCAATTTACCTGAGTGTTCCTTGCTTCAGTTCACGATTTTAAACATTCAAATTAACGTTAATTAAACTGGCTAAAACTCTGTGTTCAGCTGTCAGATTGAGGTTACGAATAATACGTAGTTAGAGACGCGCATATGAGCTACTTTGGGACGATTAGTCAAAAATTGAAAATAATTTATGAATATACTAAAACTCTGAACCTACCTGAGAGGAGCTTTGTGTTTTCCCGTGAGCTAAGCCAAGAAAGTATTGCAGTTCAATAAAATATAAAAAGGGGCAATCAACCATTTTATTTATATAGTAATTAATACACTTCATTTTTCATTAGCCTAAAAGTTACTGATAGGCAAGGGTAGCACAATAGTAAAATATTACCTGTAAATTGTGTGGTGATTTGCCCTATTGTTAAATTTCTAATTAAAATAACCTTTACAAAATTTAAAAGGCAGTTAGTACAGTATATTGAACGATATTTTTAAATAGCATATGTCATAATTGTTTGAATAACGTTTGTTATTATTGTTTTACTTTCTGAAGTTGTAAATAATATAGTTCTTTTCAAAAACACCATTACACACAATTTTGGAATAGTACCACAAATTTGAAAGTGAAAGTTCTTCATTTCCATCTATAAAGATTGAGCCTTTCGATGCTATATTCATGACTTACGAATATAAGAGGCTACACAATCTGTAGTGTTTTTTATCACCCACTATGTATATACTGTTACGATGACTCTACCACGTTATAACGCCTATGTTATTTATAAATGACTTGAACCTTTACTGTACGTTTATTCTCAATCAATTCTTTTTTTTAAATTGAATTTTAATTAACTCATTTGCCCTATTTTTATTATTGATAATCAAATTATTAATTGCTAGCTTCGGTAGAACACTTGACTGAAAAACAGGTCGGATTTTTTCTAATCTAGATTGCTTATATTCTGAAATTTGATTTTCTTATTTTCATGGCAACTCGTACAACTTTCAACTGACACTTCAAATTAGTTTCAAAAAATCAATTACAAATACCCTCTCGTTACATTTGTCATTCCACAATATGAAATTGTAAGTACTCCCTTAATTAAAATTAACTCACTTAACTCTTTATATTTTCTTTCTTTATTTTAAATACCTATATTCTGTTACCTGTTATTGGTCTCAACACTCTCCTTTATAAAGCCCAATGCATCCAGCTCTGCCACTCACTACATTACAAGAACGGCTCCACTCAACGCCACGGCGAAGGTTGCAATTGACAAACAAACTGCCAAGACGTTTGGAGTGCGGATCCAACACAGGAACTCAGGAAACAGATTTTCACAGGAATACAAGAAAACAGTTTGCCTTTTTAAAACAGCATCCATACCTCAATATGTATCCAAATCTACCTCAGCTGTAGATATGTTTGCTCTGATGCTCAACCAAATCACAAGGATGGCCTTCCATCGGAATTCTGAAGACTAGCTATTCCCCTTAACTTCAAGCAACAATTTCACGGCAGTCCGTATCCAAATCTTCAAACCTCCTACTACCCGGAACCACGAACCTTGACCAGATGCAAGCCACAAGATGTCACTTGACAAGCCTATAAATCAGAACTCCTTGTCGAATCAGAACTCCTCCAGATGAAAAATCTCCAATTCACCCCACAAATACTCTCACTCTGCTAACGATATCGATGTAAACCACTTCCTTTGAAAACCATTCCTGATTATCCAATTCAGTTGATGCAATGTAATTATACAATAAACTTGGTTCAGCATTCCCTTCCTTTTGTTTGCTTTTGTAGATTATAATTGTATTACTTTGGTATTCTCACCACATTCTTATCTTCATCCATATAGTCTGCACATCTTCTATCCTTTTAACATTTTACTTTTTTTTTACTACGCCAATTTTGTTTCACATTTTAACCCATTTATTTACCATATACTACTCAAAAGAAAAAAGTAGTCACGTATTCAAAGTGGCGTAAATTTAATGCGAGTTTACGAATCTTGTTGAAACTTGGTATATATGTATATAAATTGTTTTTTTTGATAATGCTACATGTTTTTTAAAAATTTAATTAAATTTGCAATCTTTATATAGCTTCGAGCTTATCAGTAACAAAAACTAAGGTAATCTAGAAAATTTATGAGTCAGTTTTACTTCATTAATTATGATGACAATAAATTCAATATGAAATATTGCCTCCTCTTGCTCAACTTACTGCTTGACAGCGTCTTGGCATGCTTCGAATTAGCCTACGAATCACATCATGTGGGATGCGCTGCCATTCTTCTATCAGAGCGTGTTCTAACTGAGCAAGGGTTTGTGGAAGGTTTGGACGACTGTGAACAGCTCTTCTCAGCATATCCCACATGTGCTCTATGGGAATCATGTCCGGACTACATGCTGGCGAATTCATTGTTTGAATGTCTTGACCTTGAAGATAATTAATCACTATGTTTGCAACTTGTAGGATTTCATTTATGTATCGTTTTGCATTCAGAGCACCATTCCGAACAATAACAAGCTCATTACGAGTATCTAATGTGATGCCGCCCCATACCATTATCAACTCTCCAGCAAAAGGAGTAGTTTCATGCATTGTGTTGGAAAGGTAACGTTCTCCTGGTCTTCTCCATACACGTAAACGTCCATCATTACCTGATAGAAGGAACCTAGACTCATCTGTAAACATGATACGACGCCAGTGCCTCAGTTTAGGTGTTCTCGGCCGAATTGCACTCGCATTCTACGATGATTTCTGGACAATTTGGGCACTTTAACTGGTCTTCTGGACCTTGGATTAACCTCATGCAGTCTATTTGTAACAGTTTGGTCGCTAATTATGCACCTAGAAGCTTGTCGAACGTCTGCTTGCTTGAAGGTCTCGTGCTGTAGCTGTACGACTGCGTAGGGCTTGCAAACGAAGAAAACGGTCCTCACCTACAATAGTTTTTCGGTTTCGACTACTACCAGGACGTCTAGTAACAAGCCCGGCATATACGTAATCTGCAGACGCATAAGGTATAACCCATCACATCGTTTTTTCCGAAGTCGTACGGCCAATCAGAACAGAAGTAAACTGCAGACGTGTTGCATTATAATGCGTCTGCACTTTACGCAAGCACCGTGACCACTATTATTTCGTATTTATTGTATCTTGAGTTGATAAATACAGACTATTATTATTAGTATAGTATTTTCTCTTGAAATGTTCGGTTTATTCCGATTAAACGAGAGATATTTGGTCAGATGTAATTAGATTCTATTAATTAATTTTGATATAAGAATTTTCTCACGTTACTGCACGTTTGTAATATGACCGCTTTTCGGCCAAATTTCGAGTTACCAGCGATAATTATGCTTCGCCCTCGTTAATAAAACTTCAAATTCGTGGAAGAAGTATTAGTTTAATAATTAGTTGTACAATATACTATTGTACAACTGTCGTTAAAAATCAGCAAGATCATTTTTTCTGACTAAATGTAACTTTTATTAATTTGATTATAATATAGAAAGCAGTTGTAGACATTTTTCAAAATAATCATGTTAATTTTGACATTTGATTAGAATATAGAAAGCCTTACTAGATTTTTTTCAAAATATCGAGCTGCCAAACAACTGAAAGTTATTGATTTTCCTTAGTTATCTGACAAATATTGGTTTACTAAGTATTTTTAACGTGTTAAAAGTGTGTACTTTTAAGGTGCTCTCTCATAAATTAATTTTGACATATATAAGTGTAGTCACCTGGAATAAAAATGTAATTTTTAATGACAGTTGTACAAAAAGTGATTGTTTTTACGAGAGTAATAGTTTTATGAAAAAAATTACTGCGCTATAAAATAGAGCTTTATTAGATAGTTTAGCGCTTATAAAGTACCTAGCTCTTTGTTTCACTCTACAGATGAAAGTGCACGTTGCTATGGAAATTAATAAATAACCAATTGTTTGCTCGCAAGAATGGTGGCTATTTTGTTTATTACGGCTACAATAAGTAAACCAAAAACGGCCAGATTCTAAATTCATTTGTAGTTTTTATTTTTTAATATTCGTAGAAAAAATAACATTTACTTTTTGAGATATCATTTTTCGCTCGTAAAATTATCATGACGCTGCTCGTGAACAAATCTTCATCCTACGAAAAAAAACAATACTTTTAACTTTTGACGAAAAATACAGATATTATTTACGTATATTAATGTTTTAATGTGGTTATTATAACACCGCTGTAATGGAGTCCATCAAAACACTGTTTCTGTATTGTTGTTTTCATATGAAAAACGTTATTTCAGACAACTGACAGATTGTCATATTTATGAAATGTCAAAATTAAAAGTTTTTGATTATTTTTGTTGAAAGTAAATAAAATTAGTGTATTATCGTCGTTGAATAAAATTCATTGCATCTCTATTTGAGCACTCCTCGTTGCGCACTCATGCCCCAAACCCACTCGTGCTACAATCAGCCCTCTTATTAAACTAGTATAATAATATGCTACTTCTACGACAGTGCAGAAAGTACTCACTTTTTGCACTCTCATGTAAGAATCATACTATGACTGGTTAAAACCCACAACTTTTTAACGAATGTCAAATTAAAAGATTAAATTTGTTGTAGAATGCGAAACTGTCGCAGGAAAAATAGTATGTAACACACGTGTGGAATCGCCATCGGAAAATGTATGTGAATACATGTAGTCATTCAAAAACAACTACAAATGAGTAAAAAAAGTTGTTTTCATATGTGTTGCTAACGTTATTTTTTGCATAGTGATCCCTTGTAACTCGAAATTTGGTCGAAAAAGACTTCAACATTTATAACTGTCAAATAGACAATTCGCAATTTCAATAAAATAGTTAAAAACGTGTTACTTTCTTTACAATTTTTTTGTTAAAAAAGTGATACTTTCTTTATGATTTTTCGATAAAAAAAACACGAGATACAAATAAAATGTTTGCGAAAATTGAATTAATATTAAGCAAAATTGAAATAAAAATTATAGAACTGTCAACATGAATTTATTTGATAGAATATGAATAATAATTATAAAATTTATGTCATTTTAACATTGGAATTCAATGTAATTACATATAGTAATTAATTAACTTTAGTATAATTATAGGGTTAAAACTAACTGTTTAAGTTGAAATAATAAATTGGTAAATATCCTGATCCATTTTATTCACTAAATTAATTCAAACGTCGCTGGACGCGTTTTAGAACGTAAAAGTAGTTTGCGTCCTGTTGTGTATACGAAAATGAATCACTTCATCCACTAAAAATAAAATAAAAATGTCACCTTTTACAATAATTCGAAATTGAGTTTTCAACATATCTTCACGTTTTAGAGTCCCCTGAACCCAAAAAACATGTTTTTGTTCATTGGTCTGTCTGTCTGTGTGTGTGAGTCTGTGTGTAGAATATCTCAAAAACGAAAAGAGGTATGACGTTGAAACTTCATATATAAGTTTTGTGTATTATCTAGATGCGACAGAAAGTTTTTGAATAAAATCGCATAACCGGAAGTATGGTGTTTTTACTCTTGTGATTTTTCAGTTTTCTTTCGATTTAAAAAAAACGGCTCTAACGATTTTGTCAAGCATTTTTATTACATTTTTAATGTGTATTGATGTGAGATAGGTGATTTTCCAGTTGAATACCTCTAAAATAGGTTTCTTTTGTTTCTTTTTCTTTTTTTATTAATTCATATTTTAAATAGAACACCCTCTATATTATTACATTTTTAATTCAGCAGAGAATTTTAGAGAAAATTTGTCTCTTCAACTAACGCTCTATTTTGTACGGTTTCTGTAAAATTTGTAATTTTTGACAAATGCTTAAAAATTAAAAATTAAATTTATGGTTAATTATAAAATCACTGTAAAAGGAAGTTGTGTGCGTGTATCAGACCAGATTCTTTTAACTGTTTTCGAAAAATTACATTTTGTAAGCTCTAAATTTGGTTAGATACAGTTTATATATCTACCGGCATTCTTTCGGTCTGTTTTTTCGGTCGGTTGGTCGAAAGATAAACATGCGAAGCTAACCTAAACTTCATCTTTGGTAGTTAGATTTAATCAAACAGCTGTGTCGTTTACAAATTGTACTCCTAGCGTTCTGGGAGCATACTTTCTATATTTCAATAATTTATAGTAATTTTAGACGACATTTAATACGATATAGCAACTCAAAGCGAAACCACTAAGTAAACTGCAGACGTCTAATACCTCTCTGTGTCTGCACTTTACTTAAACTTTCATTGGCTCCATATTAATCAATTACCGATTGTGGCCGAACAGTTGTCATAATACCTTATGCGTCTGCAGATTACGTATATGCAGCCCGGTCTCCCTGTAACGGCGCCAGAGCTTCCACACAGTTCCCTGTACAATTCCCAATTGTTGAGCCACGTACCGCTGAGATCGTCCTTCTTGTAGTAAAGTTACCGCTCGCATAACCTGTATTGGCGTTAGTTGCCTTCTTCTTTGTGGTGCATCTTAAATGTGTTCACCCATAATGTTAAGAAACAGTTTTAACAGGTTCACTAGCATGTATGCATGTAATAATAATGTTCGCCCTACTTTTTTTTGGCATTTCGAGATCGAAGCCCATCAGCCACATTAATAACTGTCGTAGATTAGTAAGAAAAGACTAGGCACTGTTAGACAACAATCCCACTTTTACGCATATATTTTATGATAGAGCTGAATACATGTACATTATTGGTGCTTAACACTGTTGTTATATTTATTGGCAGCTGCATACCGAGTAAGATAAGCTCATAACAGTAGAACAGTAGAATTTTAAGTGGGTCTAACAACAAATCTAAGGTTGCATGGCAACTAATAAAGCAGGAAACTACCTTAGGTAACGAATACTTACCTAAAAAATGTATTACCTCTGGCGGTAACGCAGTAACTGGAGTGCCTGCAGCCGAAGCTTTCAACAGCTTTTTTATTAAATCTGTTAAAGACCTTGTATCGAATACTGTTCCGGTCATATGTTCTCCTATTGAAGCACTCCCTCATACATTATTTTTGACTCCAGTAACACCTCGGGAAACACATCAAATTATTTTGTCTGTTTCAAATAAACATAGTTCTGGAGTAGACGAAATTCCGTGCTCCATTCTTAAATACGTGCATGCTATAATCGATAATCCTTTATCGGATTTGATTAACCAATCTTTTCAGCAAGGCTGTTTTCCCGCAGCGTTGAAATCTTCTGTAGTTGCACCCATTTATAAAAAGGGGGAGCGTAGCAAAATTAACAACTACAGGCCAGTATCGTTGCAATCTGTTTTTAGCAAAATCTTTGAACGTGAATTTCATGATAGATTGTATTCATTTTTCAACAAATATCAGTTCGAATATAGGAAGGGTTACGCAACACAAGACACTCTTTTGGATGTTGTGTCTTTTATTGTTAATTGTTTAGAAAATAGATTGGAATGTACTTGTATAACGTTCGATTTAAGCAGGGCGTTTGAAACGCTAAATCACAATCTCTTACTTGTCAAAATAGAAAAATACAGGGTCAGAGGACCTGCCTTAAGCTGGATCAAAGATTATCTCAGTAACCGAACTCAGCAAGTACGCGTATTTGATAATGGTACCAAGCACTTGTCTAATACGATTAATATAGAAACTGGAGTCCCGCAAGGCAGTATCCTTGACCCTTTATTGTTTATTGCGTACTTTAATGCCATTACTTATTGGGTCAGCAACGCCAAAACCAATTTGTCTGTATATGCTGATGATACTTCGGCAGGATTGTCTTCCGTGGCTGTATCTGAACTTGTCATAAATACTAAGGAATGTTGTAACACCTTTGAAAATTACTTCAATGATAATGGTCTTATCCTAAATAGCAACAAAACTGAAATAATTAATTTTGGGCTTAAAGAGGTTGATTACAGCTTATTAGTTGTGAGTAACGGTACGACAATAAAAAATGTTGAAAAAACCAAACTGCTAGGTATTTATATAGATCGTGAAATGGTATGATCATATCGATTATATCATTAATAAGCTAACGAAATACTGTTTTATAATTTCCCAATTAAGAAACGCTGTAACTGACGCCTGTCTAAGAATGTTTTATTTTTCTCACGTTCAAGCGACTCTGAGCTACGGCATTATATACTGGGGAAATTTCCATAAAATGAATGAAGTCTTGGTAATGCAAAAAAAAATAATTCGCAAGATACATTGGTTGCCGTTTAACCACAGCTGCAGGGAGACATTCCGGCTAAAAAACATTTTGACGGTCACGGCACTCTATATTTTAAACTGTGTTTTATATGTTAAAAAAATTGGAATCATTTTTCTGGTAATGAGCCAAATCATTATAATGTTCGCCACTTAAATATTGCAATTCCCAGTCACAAATTGGACTCAACATCTAGAAGCCATATCGTCAATATGATTGGGTTATTTAATAAATTGCCCAATAAAGTAAAAAGAATTTCACACTTACATAAATATAAGACCGCTGTAAGTAGATACTTAAGTACTTCTTCACTATATAATATAGATGAATTTTTAAATTTGTAATAATGCAGGCATGTGCTTACACATTATACGACCGACTATACCTTGTACTAATTTATTGTATGTTATAGGTGAATAAATTATTATTATTATTATTATTATTATTATTCAAAAACTAGTCACGAGTCACAGGTGAAATGGGGTAAATAAGCCTAAAAATCGATAAGGGTGTCGTTATTGAGGTTTTTTGGGACGTTGATTGCGAAAATGGCATTTGAAATTTGGCAGGCAGATTTCTAATAGGGAGTAGGCATCCGCTAAGGTTGGAATTTTCGAAGATCAAATTTTGAACTAAGTCATTCAAAGTTTTTGGAAATTTGTTTCCTGAAGGTGAAAATAGGAGATGACGGGACGGGACGGGAAGGGACTAGACGGGAAGGGGTGGGATGGGAGAGGAGGGGAGGGAACGAGACGGGACGGGACGGGACGGGACGGGAAAGGGCCGGGGACGGGAAAAGAAACGGGGACGGGGACAGGATGGGATGGGATGACAGAAAATAATTAGTCATTATTTAATACACAAATAATAAGAATAAAACTGTTGATTAACTGTACACAATATTAATGAGATTATTTCAGAGAAGCAATTCGAGATGGTTTATTCCTTAGTGTGTCTCGAAGTGCAGTATACATTTCATAGTGACATAATTAGTTTTTAGCTAGTATTAGTAATTTTTTATTTTAGTGATGTTAAGTATTATTTACTACTGCTATAGGGGTTTGAGGTATTCCGGAATTTAAATTTTCTTGATAATAAATTCATATACGCATTTTAGCGGCGTTTACTGGTCAAACTAGGCTGCGCTAATATCACAAATCGGTGAACACAATGGTGGCAAATGTCCTTTTTCACCCGCATTTGTTTAAAATGAATCAACAAAGAAGCTTCCTGTGCGAAATCTACTTCGTTTTTCAAGTTTCTCCATTTTTGCTTCAATTTCAGACTTACTACCCTGTCGTACAAACGACCAATAGACAATGTGAAGCTTATTCCTCTATGACCGTCATATTATCTGCTATTCGTTTTCTTATATATTTTACTATTATGAGTCACTTTTTAATTAACTGGTATATTTTCATGGTTTGTTAATTTGTTAGCTTCAATTTTTTTCACACACTTGTGAATTGTTGATACCGATGGAATAGGTCGATTATTAAATTTAACCGAGAATAAATCACGAACTATGCGTAAACTGACGCCACTGTAAAATGTTTTGATAATAAATACCCTCTCTTTATTAGAATATTCAACATTATTATTCATAGTAATTAGTTAAATACGTGAATTGATAACTGACAGAAAATAACATTTATTTTGGTATAAACAAATTTGATCATGGCTGGTCAGTTTTTTGTGAATAAAATGCAAAATATTTGTTACAGCTTTTAAGCTATTTCTATCTTAAACAAACAACAAATTCAAGTAAAGTAGTATCAAATTAAGCTCATTTTTTTCTCTTTCGAGTGATACCACTATCAATCCTAACAATTCAAGCGGTCAGCAGGAATCTGCCCTTGCTATTTCCCTATGTTAGCACCTTAAGTGAAACACTCAGTATATACACTTCCTTGAATGTTGTTCTTCGTTGAGCGATTTCGTTTTTGTAAGGATAGACCCTAGAAATTAAATTAATGCTGTGTGTTGTATTAAATATGTCCCTGAGTTGCAGGTCGTGTAAAATCAGGGTCTCATTTATTTTAAATATAAGCTACGTTTTGCATTCAAATAAAGAAACAAAATGTAAGCCCATGTTAAGTTTAGCAAGAATTATTAATTTTCATCTTTGATTTTTGCTAATACGTGGTTACTTCGATGTTATGCCAAATTTAGTCTTGAAGATTGTAAAGGATTGATAAATCAAAATTATTTAATTCTAAAATATTAATGGCTTGTCGCCAATTCATAACTGTAATTTGGGCAATACAAAAGTAGAAAGGGGCTGTGTAGTTCCCTAACGCCGAGGTTCATAGCAATATATGTGTTACAGGCAAATTGTATGATTCAGGCATTTTATATACTGACTAGACATTATATACAATGCCTAAGGCATTATTATAATGCCTAATAAGTTGTAGGAATTTTATGAAATGTATGTTTTAAAGTAAAGTTAGCACTCATTAGTTAAATGAGCCAGTGGGTTTAATGCAAATTGTATAGGTATTTATGACAGACGAGTTCATCACCGGCATAAGGCAACGATCGATTAACATCACTGGAGATAGGCTAACTCATGTAAAAATGCATATAACACACACAATCAAAGCTTGCAACTAACCTAAACAAGCTAGAAATAAGAATAAACGATGCCGGTTTATTTAACATAACCTCCAGTTATACATATTGCCTGCCACCGTGCAGTCATTATATATAATGGCTGAGCATTTTATATAATGCCTAGAGATTATATATAATGACTGTAACATTTATACTAATCTATGTACTTACCTATTTCCACTTCTTTTCTATTTTGTTCCACTAAGCACTGTAAAATCTAGTTTGTATATTTTCAGTGTGTTACAAACCTGATCTTCATTTGTATTAGTTCCCTGAAGACTCTAGCAACCAATATTCGTTAAGCTTTTTCTTCGTTTTCGCCGTCCATCGTTAAATCCAATTCGGTTCCGAGCTACCACATAGCCATAATCCCCTTGGGTAAAATTTCATTCTATTCATTCCTCGGATTTTTTGGTACTTGACAGTACAGCCAGAAAAAAAAGTAAGTATACAAACTCTAGCCCACGCCTATTCTACTAACGTCTACACTAAATGTGTGATTTTTAATATACTTTTTAACTATTATACGAATAGTACATTACTTACAGTTAGTACAAATACAAATCAGTATTTAGTAGGTAACATTGAAATTGACTCAAATCATTAAATCTTGCTCAAATCACAACACAAAATACATTTGACACGTTTGTCCATTTTGCTGGAAACCGCTGTCAACACATCACTGGAGATAGGCTAACTCATGTAAAAATGCATATAACACACACAATCAAAGCTTGCAACTAACCTAAACAAGCTAGAAATAAGAATAAACGATGCCGGTTTATTTAACATAACCTCCAGTTATACATATTGCCTGCCACCGTGCAGTCATTATATATAATGGCTGAGCATTTTATATAATGCCTAGAGATTATATATAATGACTGTAACATTTATACTAATCTATGTACTTACCTATTTCCACTTCTTTTCTATTTTGTTCCACTAAGCACTGTAAAATCTAGTTTGTATATTTTCAGTGTGTTACAAACCTGATCTTCATTTGTATTAGTTCCCTGAAGACTCTAGCAACCAATATTCGTTAAGCTTTTTCTTCGTTTTCGCCGTCCATCGTTAAATCCAATTCGGTTCCGAGCTACCACATAGCCATAATCCCCTTGGGTAAAATTTCATTCTATTCATTCCTCGGATTTTTTGGTACTTGACAGTACAGCCAGAAAAAAAAGTAAGTATACAAACTCTAGCCCACGCCTATTCTACTAACGTCTACACTAAATGTGTGATTTTTAATATACTTTTTAACTATTATACGAATAGTACATTACTTACAGTTAGTACAAATACAAATCAGTATTTAGTAGGTAACATTGAAATTGACTCAAATCATTAAATCTTGCTCAAATCACAACACAAAATACATTTGACACGTTTGTCCATTTTGCTGGAAACCGCTGTCAACACATCACTGGAGATAGGCTAACTCATGTAAAAATGCATATAACACACACAATCAAAGCTTGCAACTAACCTAAACAAGCTAGAAATAAGAATAAACGATGCCGGTTTATTTAACATAACCTCCAGTTATACATATTGCCTGCCACCGTGCAGTCATTATATATAATGGCTGAGCATTTTATATAATGCCTAGAGATTATATATAATGACTGTAACATTTATACTAATCTATGTACTTACCTATTTCCACTTCTTTTCTATTTTGTTCCACTAAGCACTGTAAAATCTAGTTTGTATATTTTCAGTGTGTTACAAACCTGATCTTCATTTGTATTAGTTCCCTGAAGACTCTAGCAACCAATATTCGTTAAGCTTTTTCTTCGTTTTCGCCGTCCATCGTTAAATCCAATTCGGTTCCGAGCTACCACATAGCCATAATCCCCTTGGGTAAAATTTCATTCTATTCATTCCTCGGATTTTTTGGTACTTGACAGTACAGCCAGAAAAAAAAGTAAGTATACAAACTCTAGCCCACGCCTATTCTACTAACGTCTACACTAAATGTGTGATTTTTAATATACTTTTTAACTATTATACGAATAGTACATTACTTACAGTTAGTACAAATACAAATCAGTATTTAGTAGGGTAACATTGAAATTGACTCAAATCATTAAATCTTGCTCAAATCACAACACAAAATACATTTGACACGTTTGTCCATTTTGCTGGAAACCGCTGTCAACATTTCGCTAAGAGAATCTCTTTGCTTCTGCTAAATGGCCAGTCTCTCAAATATAGGGTGTCTAAAAAGATTAACGAGATCTGACTCAAGACAAAATGAAATAGTAACGTACAGCCCCACCTACGAAAGGTTCGAATTGACACATCCTACTCACAAGAAAAGTAAAGATTCAAATTCTATCGTTGGTCTTTTAATAATAGGTATACTAGCATACATTTAAACTAGTAAAACATACGATGTGAAATGTTAAAAAATGAATGAAATCAAGTAACTCAGTCTTTATTTTGCTTTTGCCATATCAGTAAATTTAAAGGAATATCATACAAAGAAAGTCTTGCAGTTTCACTGCCTTAACCGTGAATCGTATATCTATCTACACGTACAGAGATTGCATGCAGTAAGAGCTGCCAATACAAATAAAATAGCCGAACACAATCAATATGAAATCTCTGTTTATGACAGGCAGGTCATGCAAGGATGTTACTTGTTCAATTTTCTCACCGCACAGCTCGTAAAAGGTCCTAAATATTTAAATACCAATTTACTGTGGCCACGTAAGCCAGAAAATATAAATCTCACTAAATTAGTCATATCACGCAGTTTCTAACATACTCGTAAACCAATATTCAATAAAGCATAATTACAATCGTTCAAACGAAAATGGAAATTGAAGTAGGGCATTCCGGCATTTGTTCATGGTAATTTTTAATAAACGGTTTTATACGTGCTCGCCCCGAGCCGAAAGGGGGCTACTGGATGTCGCCACCCATGCATTTCGTGGACTCTGTAATTTTGTGGACCAAATTGAAGCTTCTAAACCTAAATTGCCTGTTAGGTCCTAAAGTGCCCCACTGAGGAATGTAAGGCCAATTCAAGCAGGATCAGCGGCAGTTTAACATTTTGTATTAAAGCATTGCTTGTGAACATCCAATTAATGTTGCTACCCCTAATTAAAAAATTATGAAAACTAATTAAAGCGTAAATAATTACTACTCCAGTTTTTACATTTCTACTATTTTGCGATATGTTCGAAAATACTTGAACAGCATTAGTTTCCGAAAAATGTATTATGCGAATACGTTTCTTCAATTTTAATTGAGCAATGGTAATATATCAGACCGTATATTTTTCTGAAGATTTTATTTCCCAATCTTCAACCTTTCAATTCCTTCTTATGTCAAACACTAAGTCACCACTGATTCTTCATACAATTTTATACTCTTGTACCTTATTTTTTACTAATTTTAAAATGCCTCTTAGCTCGAAATAATATTTCTTCTTTTATTATGTTTTCCGTATAAATTATTACACAAATATTTAAATGTTCTCGTTCTTTCATATTATTTTTTATTTATCATGTAAATAGTAAGAACTTCCTTCTTTTGAAATGACTGTTGTTTTTTCTAGGTAAGATCCTATTCCTTCATACGTTTTTCTGCTTATAATATTTTAACTTGTTTTACTTACATGTAAGTAAATAAACTGCGAAGTAAATTAACAAAAAATTAATACTCAAACATAAAACGTATACAAGTATAAAATTGCAAAAGCAACTACAGCAACGGCTCACGAGACTGCCGATTAATTGAGATTCCACCTTAACAAACCCGTTTATACAGTGCTATCCATTGTTGTATTCTTAGTAAAAAACCTATTTTTTGCGCTTTTAGGTGCTACTGGTCCACGGGTGTTGATCATAACATCATGAATATTTCAAAATTATAACAATTTATTAAAAACAACAACCGTTTATTTACTTATACTTACAAGATATGCAAATACACATATAGAGTGCGCGATTGAAACAGTTTTCTCCGCTAACAGTTACTCGTCTTTATATTTCGACGGGCTATGTTAACGAACGGATTGAAAGTATTGCGGGTTCGACACGTGTCAAGCGACTCTGGTAGACAGGCAGTGCGGAGAATTATAAACCGATTGAGATAACTGAGTGGATGCTGGGGCTTCCGTGTCCGCCTTCATACATGGTGTATTCAAATGAAGTAGCATAAATGATACGCGTGAATCCTTAAATTAAAATCAGAAGTTTAACCCTAACATACCTTAGCATAAGTTGCAAAATTATTTTGAAAATGCTTCGAAGAAGAACTTCATGTTACTGTACTACTGTAATAAAGGTAATAGTATTTACCTATAAAGTTCGGGAAAATTCGTCCAGAAAGAGTAAGGTACAATGTTTTTTGTAACGAATTACTGAAAATTTTATAAAAAATAAAAAAATATTATTTAGTGTTTTACAACTTTACTGACTTGACAGTACAAATCATTAAACTTTTATACGTATCCTAGGCACCTGTTAGCTTTTGTCGACGTTTACAGCGCCTCTAGTGTTTGGAAGGGCAATTAAACCAACGAACGGCAATTATAAACATTTAAAAAGAACACACAATTGCCCTGCTTTTTGTTGAAAAGTAAAAATTACCGCAGTGCGGGAAAAGTAACTTTCGGGGCACTTAATTAGTACTATGCAAGGTCTGGCAACGATGAGTTGGTAGAAGATATTTTTAAAAGTATAAGAGTGCATAAAATATGTAGGTATTAAAATAGTACCTAGGTACTAAGATGGCACA